>OW964835.1:42881383-43562793 GCA_943142095.1 Ophonus ardosiacus
AGTTACCATTTTTTTCATTTTTGCTTACTCTTACTATACTAGCTACACACGGTTATTCAAAATTGGTAAACATATGTAGAAATGTCCATAGAATCGAATGGCGCAACGCCCGTTACAGTATCTTTTACCATTCATAAGTTATAGTCCGTCAAAGACAAAAAATATTGTCAATTTTGCATTAAAAATAAAAATTTCTATTTTGAAAACTAAGGCCTAGAGATTTTTTTCATTATTTTCCCCGTAATCAGCATGCTTGCATTAATAGAAAATGATACTTTAAATTTAAATACAGGGTGATCGAATTTTTAGTGGACTACTGAATTTTTAAAGTTACCATTTTTTTCATTTTTGCTTACTCTTACTATACTAGCTACACACGGTTATTCAAAATTGGTAAACATATGTAGAAATGTCCATAGAATCGAATGGCGCAACGCCCGTTACAGTATCTTTTACCATTCATAAGTTATAGTCCGTCAAAGACAAAAAATATTGTCAATTTTGCATTAAAAATAAAAATTTCTATTTTGAAAACTAAGGCCTAGAGATTTTTTTTATTATTTTTCCCGTAATCAGCATGCTTGAATTAATAGAAAATGATACTTTAAATTTAAATACAGGTGATCGAATTTTTAGTGGACTACTGTATTTTTAAAGTTACCATTTTTTTCATTTTTGCTTACTCTTACTATACTAGCTACACACGGTTATTCAAAATTGGTAAACATATGTAGAAATGTCCATAGAATCGAATGGCGCAACGCCCGTTACAGTATCTTTTACCATTCATAAGTTATAGTCCGTCAAAGACAAAAAATATTGTCAATTTTGCATTAAAAATAAAAATTTCTATTTTGAAAACTAAGGCCTAGAGATTTTTTTCATTATTTTTCCCGTAATCAGCATGCTTGAATTAATAGAAAATGATACTTTAAATTTAAATACAGGTGATCGAATTTTTAGTGGACTACTGTATTTTTAAAGTTACCATTTTTTTCATTTTTGCTTACTCTTACTATACTAGCTACACACGGTTATTCAAAATTGGTAAACATATGTAGAAATGTCCATAGAATCGAATGGCGCAACGCCCGTTACAGTATCTTTTACCATTCATAAGTTATAGTTCGTCAAAGACAAAAAATATTGTCAATTTTGCATTAAAAATAAAAATTTCTATTTTGAAAACTAAGGCCTAGAGATTTTTTTCATTATTTTTCCCGTAATCAGCATGCTTGAATTAATAGAAAATGATACTTTAAATTTAAATACAGGTGATCGAATTTTTAGTGGACTACTGTATTTTTAAAGTTACCATTTTTTTCATTTTTGCTTACTCTTACTATACTAGCTACACACGGTTATTCAAAATTGGTAAACATATGTAGAAATGTCCATAGAATCGAATGGCGCAATGCCCGTTACAGTGTCTTTTACCATTCATAAGTTATAGTCCGTCAAAGACAAAAAATATTGTCAATTTTGCATTAAAAATAAAAATTTCTATTTTGAAAACTAAGGCCTAGAGATTTTTTTCATTATTTTTCCCGTAATCAGCATGCTTGAATTAAGAGAAAATGATACTTTAAATTTAAATACAGGGTGATCGAATTTTTAGTGGACTACTGAATTTTTAAAGTTACCATTTTTTTCATTTTTGCTTACTCTTACTATACTAGCTACACACGGTTATTCAAAATTGGTAAGCATATGTAGAAATGTCCATAGAATCGAATGGCGCAACGCCCGTTAAAGTATCTTTTACCATTCATGAGTTATAGTCCGTCAAAATCAAAAAATATTGTCAATTTTGCATTAAAAATAAAAATTTCTATTTTGAAAACTAAGGCCTAGAGATTTTTTTCATTATTTTTCCCGTAATCAGCATGCTTGAATTAAGAGAAAATGATACTTTAAATTTAAATACAGGGTGATCGAATTTTTAGTGGACTACTGAATTTTTAAAGTTACCATTTTTTCCATTTTTGCTTACTCTTACTATACTAGCGACACACGGTTATGCAAAATTGGTAAACATATGTAGAAATGTCCATAGAATCGAATGGGGCAACGCCCGTTACAGTATCTTTTACCATTCATAAGTTATAGTCCGTCAAAGACAAAAAATATTGTCAATTTTGCATTAAAAATAAAAATTTCTATTTTGAAAACTAAGGCCTAGAGATTTTTTTCATTATTTTTCCCGTAATCAGCATGCTTGAATTAAGAGAAAATGATACTTTAAATTTAAATACAGGGTGATCGAATTTTTAGTGGACTACTGAATTTTTAAAGTTACCATTTTTTTCATTTTTGCTTACTCTTACTATACTAGCTACACACGGTTATTCAAAATTGGTAAACATATGTAGAAATGTCCATAGAATCGAATGGCGCAACGCCCGTTACAGTATCTTTTACCATTCATAAGTTATAGTCCGTCAAAGACAAAAAATATTGTCAATTTTGCATTAAAAATAAAAATTTCTATTTTGAAAACTAAGGCCTAGAGATTTTTTTTCATTATTTTTCCCGTAATCAGCATGCTTGAGTTAAGAGAAAATGATACTTTAAATTTAAATACAGGGTGATCGAATTTTTAGTAGACTACTGAATTTTTAAAGTTACCATTTTTTCCATTTTTGCTTACTCTTACCATACTAGCTACACACGGTTATTCAAAATTGGTAAACATATGTAGAAATGTCCATAGAATCGAATGGCACAACGCCCGTTACAGTATCTTTTACCATTCATAAGTTATAGTCCGTCAAAGACAAAAAATATTGTCAATTTTGCATTAAAAATAAAAATTTCTATTTTGAAAACTAAGGCCTAGAGATTTTTTTCATTATTTTTCCCGTAATCAGCATGCTTGAATTAAGAGAAAATGATACTTTAAATTTAAATACAGGGTGATCGAATTTTTAGTGGACTACTGAATTTTTAAAGTTACCATTTTTTTCATTTTTGCTTACTCTTACTATACTAGCTACACACGGTTATTCAAAATTGGTAAACATATGTAGAAATGTCCATAGAATCGAATGGCGCAACGCCCGTTAAAGTATCTTTTACCATTCATAAGTTATAGTCCGTCAAAGACAAAAAATATTGTCAATTTTGCATTAAAAATAAAAATTTCTATTTTGAAAACTAAGGCCTAGAGATTTTTTTCATTATTTTTCCCGTAATCAGCATGCTTGAATTAATAGAAAATGATACTTTAAATTTAAATACAGGTGATCGAATTTTTAGTGGACTACTGTATTTTTAAAGTTACCATTTTTTTCATTTTTGCTTACTCTTACTATACTAGCTACACACGGTTATTCAAAATTGGTAAACATATGTAGAAATGTCCATAGAATCGAATGGCGCAACGCCCGTTACAGTATCTTTTACCATTCATAAGTTATAGTTCGTCAAAGACAAAAAATATTGTCAATTTTGCATTAAAAATAAAAATTTCTATTTTGAAAACTAAGGCCTAGAGATTTTTTTCATTATTTTTCCCGTAATCAGCATGCTTGAATTAATAGAAAATGATACTTTAAATTTAAATACAGGTGATCGAATTTTTAGTGGACTACTGTATTTTTAAAGTTACCATTTTTTTCATTTTTGCTTACTCTTACTATACTAGCTACACACGGTTATTCAAAATTGGTAAACATATGTAGAAATGTCCATAGAATCGAATGGCGCAATGCCCGTTACAGTGTCTTTTACCATTCATAAGTTATAGTCCGTCAAAGACAAAAAATATTGTCAATTTTGCATTAAAAATAAAAATTTCTATTTTGAAAACTAAGGCCTAGAGATTTTTTTCATTATTTTTCCCGTAATCAGCATGCTTGAATTAAGAGAAAATGATACTTTAAATTTAAATACAGGGTGATCGAATTTTTAGTGGACTACTGAATTTTTAAAGTTACCATTTTTTCCATTTTTGCTTACTCTTACTATACTAGCTACACACGGTTACTCAAAATTGGTAAACATATGTAGAAATGTCCATAGAATCGAATGGCGCAACGCCCGTTAAAGTATCTTTTACCATTCATAAGTTATAGTCCGTCAAAATCAAAAAATATTGTCAATTTTGCATTAAAAATAAAAATTTCTATTTTGAAAACTAAGGCCTAGAGATTTTTTTCATTATTTTTCCCGTAATCAGCATGCTTGAATTAAGAGAAAATGATACTTTAAATTTAAATACAGGGTGATCGAATTTTTAGTGGACTACTGAATTTTTAAAGTTACCATTTTTTCCATTTTTGCTTACTCTTACTATACTAGCGACACACGGTTATTCAAAATTGGTAAACATATGTAGAAATGTCCATAGAATCGAATGGCGCAACGCCCGTTACAGTATCTTTTACCATTCATAAGTTATAGTCCGTCAAAGACAAAAAATATTGTCAATTTTGCATTAAAAATAAAAATTTCTATTTTGAAAACTAAGGCCTAGAGATTTTTTTCATTATTTTTCCCGTAATCAGCATGCTTGAATTAAGAGAAAATGATACTTTAAATTTAAATACAGGATGATCGAATTTTTAGTGAACTACTGATTTGTTTAAAGTTAGCATTTAAACACCTAGCGCCATCCCACAGGAAAACGCTGAACTATTGAATATTGGCTGCGTTCCACTATTCACTGTTAAGAGCATAAAAGTGGTGTACTAATTTCTAAATTTAGTATATAGAGCGCAACATACGAACAGTAGTGTTTATGCAGAAAATGATGTATTTAAATATGTTTCAGCTATCCTGAAATTCTGAAACTAACTTTTTCTTTTGAAAACGTCCCTCCTGAATTCAAATATGAACACGACGAGTCCCTATTTCTTCTAGTTTTCAAAACCTTCTTTTTTTTATTAGAAAGAAAATAAATCTACTTTTGATGTCCAGAAATTCTGTAACAAAAATGTCGTTAATATTTGTCTTCAACTATTTATGAAGGTGAGGAAATCCTGAAAGACAAAATGTACATTATTTTTTTGAAGTTTATTTGAAATTTTCGACGTTTTCGACGCAGTTTAAGTTATATTTTACCGCAATTAGATAATTTATTATTAATTATTATTGTTTTTATGCATCCTACCTAACATTTTAGCTAAGAAATACAAGTAAATACATACATATGAAAAACATAAATAAATAAATAAATAAATAAATAAATAAATAAATAAATGATGATGTGGGCCTCCTGATAAAACTGAAAAGTAAACATACATATACATATTAAAATGAGGGAACCTATCAATGTGTACTCAACGACGGTGTTGAGTTGTGTAAAGTGTGTACGTCCCTAGGGTCTTCCTTGCCATTGAAATGGCTAGGTTCGCACCACCGCGAGTGTGGCAGACCAGGCCCCGGAACTTGGGTGCTTATCGTGCAAAGAAGCCGGAGCATTCGTGAGTAAGCACCCAAGCCCGGTTAACGCTCTTTCAAGCCCACAACTTTAGTTGCAGCGAGAAAGGAAAGGGGCCGAATACCGCTAGACGCCCAACCGCCTAACGGCCCGGCACCTGAAAGGGAAAAGTTAGCTCAGGAGGCCCCGTTGAAACTGCTCACGCCCTAACCATAATATACATATACATAACACACATGCATAAATATATAATATACATACATAAATACATAAGAAATCAACAATATATACGGACGAAATCGCGGCGACGAACGGAAAAATTATTCAAAAGCTAACGCGAATACTAAAAACGAATTTTCTTCATATATCTATTAACTTTAATAGATATATTATTTTGTGTATGTGTGTGTGTTTTTGCAAAATTAATACAAAAGCAAGTGTGTGTAACTACTATTTAATAAGTTAAAACTAAAAAGGAATATTTTAAAATGCACGCAAACTTATTGAAACTATTTAAAACTGTAAATAAACTATGTAATTGTAATCATTTAAGACTGCAAACTAATACTTTAAAATGCAAGTGAACCAATTATACTAAGTTTAAACTGCAAATTAAAAATTTAACCGCAAGTAAACTAATGATATACCAATTTAAAACTGTAAACTTAAACTAACTCTAACTATGATTTAGTGTATCTGTTTGAATGGCACAAGAGTGCCTCCTGTAGTGCACTCTCCATGCAGGCGATGAGTGCCCGTGAGGCGACGCCTGGTAGACGCCCGCACGGTACGAAAATGCATGCATTTATATCTACTACAAAAACTAGGAATCAGCAAAGGGGGTTACTCAGTCCGGCGGCCCATAGTGTAGGTACAGGCGTCCTTCCCAGAGGCCCCACTGCCCTATCCCAGAGGGGAGCAGCGAAAAGAACGACCAAGTTTGCCCAATGGGTCCCAGTCGTTCTTGGGAAATTGATTTTAATCTAACAGGGGCATACTAGAAAGAGCTGCTTGGATAGTAAAGAGGAAAACTGAAAAAAAGCAAAAGCATGCAGGGAAAGGGGGTTCTTCTTTCTTCAACTGATGTTTTCTTTACCTGAAATCGCGAAAAATCTATTGTTTTTACGATCTACAGCCGGTGCTATAGATCATTGATAAATTTAGTTTCGTTTCTAAATAAAGTGTCCATTCTTTAATTATTTTCTACAAAATTAAATAAATTTAAATACTAAAATATGTGTACGTCTTTAAATAAATTATACAATGAGGTCCTCCACTATTTTTTATTTTTTAATACAATAGTTCACGTCTTGATTGCCACTGGCAGCTACGTCATTCAACATATCTTTCATAATGTAAATAATGGGGTAGACACTTCAAATAAAAACTACGCTACCCTGTCCTTAAATATCGCGGAAACCGATCCGAACCCGAAAAAGTATCGACGAAACTTTAATTATATTTTATCCTTACTTTAAAATGCAAATGAATTTAATTTGAATGTAATATTAGCAAAAAAATAATCGCGAATTTAATAACTAAAATAATTCTAACTATTTGCTGCCTTCTGGTGGTTGTAGATTGGCCTTAAAGTCCTTAAAGCCTTAGACAAAGCTTTAGAAAAGCCCTGTTGTAGAAACAAAGGCTTAAACCAGCCTTTACACTCCTTGGAAACTTCACTGGAACCCTGTATTATAAACTGTACTTGGTTAAATATTAATTTAAACAAATACAATTTTTTGGGGAAGAAACCTATCACTGAACGAACGGATATTCAATTAAACTAATTCAAAAATGAAAAAAGCTAATTATTTCTATAAGTTTCGCCGATTTATTTACGATATTGTAACGAGTAACGACGCCCGATGTTAATAACATATACATAGACATTCACAATGTGCCTCGGAAAAGAAGTAAAGAAGAAAATATGATTATTTGAATTAAATTCAACAACATAAACCATATTTTCAGGAGAAAAATGAATTTACTTTTGTGTTAAGCTGAAAAAAATAGCAAAAAAGCGACAGTGAAGAGAGGCACATATTATAACGACTTACATTGATGAATACAGCTCAGCTACCAGCAAACAGCGACCCCCAAAACAGCTCTGGTACGCCACTGGAACAAAGAAAACAATATTTTAAAATTGAAATATTTCAATAATAGAACATGTTATCAGCAAAAATAACTATTAAAATAGTTAAACTATTGTTTAAACTTGCCATTGTTGCTAATTTGCAACAATATACAACAATATTTCACTATTAAAATAATATTTTTACAATATAAAGAAATAAAACCGGACGAACTCTTCCACAGTTTGCTATTATGCAACAATCTACGGAGCGTACAAGTTTGAGACGGTTTTTAACAAACTAAATCTTGGGTTTTATATGGAAAATCACTATTAAATAGCAATATATGTATTTAAACGTAAAATATAGACATTTTTGTATGTTTTACGTATAAAATTTGCCATTTTGTGATCGAAATTATGCTTGAGAAATAAATACAAACACATTTATATGATATTCTAATCACCTTAAAATGTATGAAATCATGAGAAATACAAATTAAATTACAAGAATTACTACGAAAGGAATGTTTTTCATAGTTTGAAATACATTTAGAATTATTTAAATATAAATAAACAACTAATACATACTTGCATTTGCTGCTTCGACGATTCCCAAAGACGGCACACATAGTTCATTATTTTCACTCATTTAAATTGCGATTCCCGTAAAAATTATTATTAGAAACGTTATATTAACACTTTATCTTTGATTTTCACATAAATTTTCTATTGTTCTTGCAATATTTCCGCACATTTTAATATTTTAAAACACCTAACGCGACTTCGCGGAGTAGCGTTGCTCAACTGTCAGCGTAGGACTGAACATCGGATTGTCTCAGGGTTGCCACCAAACTGTAAAGAAAATACACTGAATTAGTAAAAATATTATTGAAATATATTAATTTAAATTGTAAAATATTAATATTTAAATATATATAACAGTATATTATGTATTTGTAATAAAATAAATTTTTATACTTACTTTGTTGTCTGGTTTGTATTTATTTGTAACCTCTAACCAAATATAACCAAGTCTCAGCAAAAGTTTTGAAGTGCTGTAAATCATGAATTATTAGTAAGTTACAGTGTTATTAAACTGTAAAATTGTTAAAAATATATAAAATGAAAATAAACGAAAAGAATTTGGGCGTATTTGCTGCATTGGCGACTCCTATGTCGAAGAAGTTTAGGGTTCGTTTTGAAAGGAAATCTTCTATTTTATTTTGAAAAACGGGCCGAGAAAGAACTATTTAGTGTTATAATAGTCAAAGGATATGCCATTGATGAATTT
This sequence comes from Ophonus ardosiacus, assembly GCA_943142095.1. NCBI lineage: Eukaryota > Metazoa > Arthropoda > Insecta > Coleoptera > Carabidae > Ophonus > Ophonus ardosiacus. Next base: position 42,890,135 of record OW964835.1, read on the forward strand.
ACACAAGTTTCACAACAAATATCACAAGATTTATATGCGAAATGATTGTTGTAACACTAGCGAAAAATGATGAACAATACAGCTTTAAAATCGAGTTTCAGGGCCCCAATAATCGATGTTATATACCCTATACTATCTTACAAATAAACATTTTGACAAATAATAAAACATACATGTACAAAGCACATTGGCACACCCAGAAATGGGTAAAATGACGCCGGGATGACATTTATTTAAATAGAACATGACCCACTTAACATATGTGTAATGCGGGTTGCGTACGGCAAACTACGCAGCGCGGACAGCAACCCCAAATTGGGTATGGCGTCGCTAGTAGTTCACCGACCCTTTTCAACCCTGAAGGGGTTAGGGTGGTTTAGGATAGGGAAATAAAAACATACATAATTAACAATGCTTTATTTATTTTACAATATATTTATTTCTTCTTGTTATTCTTCTTTCCTGTGAACATAAGAAAACATAAAACATTTAAAACATTGAAATGATTAAAAGATTTGTGGAGTCGTTGGTCCCACCCCTAATTTAAGGGATGGTTAAGCTCTGCCACCGCGTCAAGGTCCCTCCACTTAGGCAGAGGGGCCGGCCGGCCAGGAAGGAAAGGAAAATGATTAATGTAACATGCAACACACACCATACATTCTGAGGGCCCTCACACACAACATTCATACACTGCCGCTGGACCCCGTCGCTCTGGAACCCGGGACATGACGCTGAAGCCCTGAAAAAACACTAATAAGTCAGTAACAATGTCAACAACAATTTAAACTTATTCTACATCATCATCAAAAGACTTTAATAAACGTTAATCATTGTTCAAAGAATTTAAACATCGAGGAATATGAGATTGGAAGAATTAAGGCCCTACTTTTAACCACTTTTTTAATGGTTTCATATAATTTCAACCCTGTACAGTTCAAATTTATAACAATTAAGGCCCTATTTGCAATTGTAAACGAATGGCATGTCGCTAAACTTTGTAAAATTATTGAGAAAAAATTAAAGATTTTGAACCCGGTTTTAATGCATTTTTAATCATGTGTTAACCACATTTTAATGGTTACATATAATTTCATTCCAACAGAGTTCAAATTTGAAACAATTAAGGCCCTATTTTTAACTGTGTATGAGTGGTATGCTATTAAACTTTGTCAATTTTTGGGGAAAAATTACAAGTTTTTAATCCCGGATTTAATATATTTTTAATTGCGTTTTAACCATTTTTTTAATGGTTACATATAATTTCAACCCTATAGAATCCAAATTTGAAATAATTAAGGCCCTAGTTTTAACGGTGTACGAGTGATAAGTCGCTAAACTTTATAAATTATTGAGAAAAAATTCAAGTTTTTGTCCCGGAATTTAAAGCATTTTTAATCGCGTTTTAACTACTTTTTTAATGGTTACATATAATTTCTACCATGTAGAGTTCAAATTTGAAACAATTAAGGCCCTATTTTTAACCGTGTATGAGTGGTTCGCCGTTAAACTTTGTCAATTTTTTGAGAAAAAATATGTAATGAACCCGAATTTAATTCATTTTTAAACTCGTTTTTACGAGTTTTTTGATGATTACATATAATTTCAATCCAGTAGAGTTCAAATATAGAACAATTAAGGCCCTATTTTTAATGGTGTACCAGTAGTACGCCTCTAAATTTTGTCAATTTTTTCCCAAAAATTACTAGTTTTCGGACCTGGATTTAATGGATTTCTAGAAATCATTGAACAACAATTTCAACTTTAAATGATAATTAAAGTCTTTTAATGACAAAAGATTTTAATAAACTTTAATCATTGTTTAAAAAATTTAGAAAATATTAAACTATTTGATATTAATGAATTTGGATTAAAGAAAATTATTCTCACCGCCGTTGCTTTGGGGCTGGACTGATTGAAACTGGAGGCCCTTTTGGTAGTTTTGGGGCCGTGTTGACTGCAAATGGAGGACCTTCTGGTTGTTGTTTTGTGGCCGTGTTGACTGGAAGTGGAGGCTCTTTTGGTTGTTGCTTTGAGGCCATGTTCACTGGAACCGGATGTTCTTGTGGCTGTTGTTTTGGGGCCGTGTTGCCTGGTACTTGAGGCCCTTTTGGCTGCAGTCAACTCCAAACTCGAATTCGCAGTGGAAACCTGAACAAAACATTTATAGTATATAAAATCATACATTTACATCTTCATTTTTATTTGGAACGATATTTACCTAGCCGTGCTTGATTGTCGGCCATTTTGTTGTGCGTCATGTCCCGTCTTCGATCCACTTTCCGCCGCTGTCCTTGGGTTCGTCTTCTTCGCGACCACCAGTCCTATTTCGGCCGCTAGGGCCTTACTTGACTGTAACTGCCGTGGAGCGATGGTCGCGCACCAAGTACCCCCTGCTTAGGCAGATTTACATTCTCTCGCTTACGTACACGGTACTCTGCGTTATCGCCGCCCCCGGATCCACCCAACTGCAGCCACCTGGCCAGGGTTTTTATATAACAACTGCAGCTGGGCTTCGCTCAATAATAATAATAATAATAATATAATAATAATAGTTATACTTTCGTTGCAATATCAACTACTAGTATTTTTCGCCCCAAACCACAAAGCTACTAGTATATATTTACAGCTACAGACTTTCGCTTTAAGGACGAGCCTATTTGTAGCAGGTATACACTTTCGCAAAGTTTATTGTGGCGAATATGAGCGGGCTTCCTGTACTACAATATAAACGATAACGTTTTCCACGTGCTGGGGAGAAATACTGCTTCTACTCAAGGAATACCTGGTGCTCTACTGCTGGGCTCAGCTGTAGGGGTTGGATTCCATCCCTCGTAGGTGGATCTGGGTCAGAATACCATGCACACCTCATACACAGAGCGTGCGATGCGGACAAAGGCTGGAAAGGAAGTGAACGAGAAACAGGTCGCTCGCTGCTAGCTTGCCTATAGTTTTAATGGAACGGACAGGTTTCGTTCCGTTACCGAGCTTGTTGATTGAAGTTAATTACCGTATTTTTATTCAATAAATATAAAAATATAAAATAAAATACTTTGTAAGACACAATAAATGTTAAAAAAATATATTTTTTTAAAATATAACTTATGCCCCAGGAATAGTATAATACTCTAACATCTTTAAAAAATCATGTATTAAATTAAAAAGAATAAAAATACATGCGGATATTTTGTAATTAATTATTAATATTCATTTCTTTACAAATATCTTACAGACTTTATACACACACATACGTAGAATATCAAAAAAGTCAAATTTTATTTTAAATCTGTTTTCAGGGATAGATTAGGGAAGGTTTGAAGTATATTTGACCCAAATTTCAACCCTTTTGGACAAGCGGTAAAAATTTGGCAAAGCGGTGAACATAAAAACAAAATTATAATTTTTTTTGTATTAAATATACCGCTTTGCCAAATTTTCACTGCTTGACCAAAAAGGTTAAAATTTGGGTCAAATATACATCAAACCTTCCCTTATCTACCACTGAAAACAGATTTAAAATATCTGCTCCCGTTTTTGATTTACATATTTTTTTATCCACCCCAGTCAAAATAAAAGTTTGTTAGCTATTAATTTTATTTTATGGCGGCCCTGTCTTCAAAAAGTTATAATTTCAAAATGGAGACAGCTATTTTAAATCTGTTTTTAGTGGTAGATTACGGAAGGTTTGAAGCATATTTGACCCAAATTTCAACCCTGTTCGTCAATCGGTCAAAATTTGGCAAAGCGGTAAACACAATAAAAAATATAAATTTTTTTGTATCAAATTTACCGCTTTGCCAATTTTTTATCGCTCAACCAAAAGAGCTTAAATTAAGCTCAAATATACTTCAATCCTTCCCTTATCTACTGCTGGAAACAGAATTGAAATATCTGCCCCTGTTTTTGATTTATATATTTTTTTATCCACCCATGTCAAAATAAAAGTTGTAATTTTTTGTTAGTTAATTTTATTTTATGACGGCCCTGTCTTTAAAGAGTTATAATTCCAAAATGAAAACAGATATTTTAAATCTGTTTCCAGAGATAGATTACAAAAGGTTTGAAGTGTATTTGACCTAAATTTTAACTCTGTTGGTCAAGCGGTAAAAATTTGGCAAAGCGGTAAACACAAAAAAAATTATAAAATTTTTTGTATCAAATTTACCGCGTTGCCAATTTTTTATCGCTTAACAAAAAGACCTTAAATTTGGATCAAATATACTTTAATCCTTCCCTTATTTACCACTGAAAACAGAATTAAAATATCAGCCCCTATTTTTGATTTATATATTTTTTTATTTACCCGTGTCAAAATAAAAGTTGTAATTTTTTGTTAGTTAATTTTATTTTATGACGGCTCTGTCTTTAAAAAGTTATAATTTCAAAATAAAAACAAATATTTTAAATCTGTTTTCAGAAATAGATTAGGAAAGGTTTGAAGCATATTTGACCCAAATTTCAAGTTTGTTGGTCAAGCGGTAAAAATTTGGCAAAGCGGTAAACACAAAAAAAAATTAATTTTTTTTTGTATAAAATTTACCGCTTTGCCAATTTTTTATCGCTTAACCAAAAAAGTTGAAATTGAGTCAAATATACTACAATCCTTTCTTTATCTACCACTGAAAACAAAATTTAAATATCTGTCTTCGTTTTTGATTTATATATTTTTTTATCCACCCATGTCAAAATAAAATTTGTAATTCTTTGTTAGTTAATTTTATTTTATGACGGCCCTGTCTTTAATAAATTATAATTTCAAAATGAAAACAGATATTTTAAATCTGTTTTCAGAAATAGATTACGAAAGGTTTGGAGTATATTTGACCCGAATTTCAATCCTGTTGGTCAAGCGGTAAAAATTCAGCAAAGCGGTAAACACAAAAAAATATATAAAATTTTTTGTATCAAATTTACCGCTTTGCCAATTTTTTATCGCTTAATCAAAAGGGTTGAAATTTGGCTCAAATATACCTCAGTCCATCCCTTATCTATTGCTGAAAACAGAATTGAAATATCAGTTTTTGCTTTTGATTTATATATTCTTTTATCCACCCATGTCAAAATAAAAGTTGTAATTTTTTGTTAGTTAATTTTATATTATGACGGCTTTGTATTTAAAAAATTATAATTTCTAAATGAAAACAGATATTTTAAATCTGTTTTCAGAAATAGATTAGGAAAGTTTTGAGGCATATTTGACCCAAAGTTTAACTTTGTTGGATAAACCGTAAAAATTTGGCAAAGCGGTAAACACAAAAATAAATTATAAAATTTTTTGTATCAAATTTACCGCTTTGCCAATTTTTATCTCTTAACCAAAATGATTGAAATTTGGCTCAAATATACTTCGATCCTTCCTTTATCCACCGCTGAAAACAAAATTAAAATATCTGCCCCCGTTTTTGATTTATATATTTTTTTATCCACTCATGTCAAAATAAAAGTTGTAATTTTTTGTTAATTAATTTTATTTTATGACGGCCCTGTCTTTAAAAAGTTATAATTTCAAAATGTGGACAGATATTTTAAATCTGTTTTCAGGGATGGATTAGGGAAGGTTTGGAGTATATTTGATATAAATTTCCACCTTTTTGGACAAACGGTAAAAATTTGGAAAAGCGGTGAACACAAAAAAAAATATATTTTTTTTTTATATTAAATTTACCGCTTTTCTCAAGAACTATACGTAAATAAAATAAATTATTAGATAAAATATATTTAGATTTAAATGATAAATAGTTTTTTACAAAAATTATTTTGTGAAAATGGATTTACTCAAAATTATTAATATCAAAACAATACTGCTGCTGTACTCTATGATGAAACTTATGAACTATATTTTAATGTCGTGTTGTAAGAAAATACGTTGATATATCGTGTAAATGGGAGAAAATCAATATAAACTACAAATCAATTATCCAATTAATTTGGCGAAAATGTGTATGGGATCTAAGCGGGAAGAAAATTTGTTTAAACAAATGTCATTTGACTATTAATCAAATAACAGATGGAAATCTTGTTAAATTTATCATTTTAAATAAATTAATAATTAAAATATAGTTTAATACACGATTTTATGTTTATTATAATTAAAATATGCTTTTCTTTGTCAATTTTATTTGACGTTTGTTATATCTGCTGCAAGATGTCTCCACGTGTATTACAGCAAATCTGACCTTCATAAAATCCAGGACTGTAATTAAAAATTATTGTCTACAGAACATGTTTAACAGTTTTTTGGGCCAAAATTTATATGTATTTCAACAAGGATAAGACAATAGTTTATTAAAAATACAAAATATATGATCAAACTTGTTTATTTAAGAATATATACGGAAATATTGACTAGCAGAAAATTTCCTGAATACGTCTTGTGTGATAGCAACAAATTATTTATGGAATGCAAAATATGACTGGCGCTGGCGCTTAAATACCAGAAAATGTACATTGGAATTTCTTTAAAATTTGACCACATACAATAATTTTTCAATTAAATATTGTATTCGTAAGATCGTCAGAAGTACATAGGATCCAAAGGCGCTATCGACAAATTTGTTTCTCAACCCATTTTTCGGTAGCAAAAATCTACCAATTAATTAGCAGGAGGTACGGTTTTAATTTTATAAAAATCGATTCCAAGGGTTAAAATACATAATGTGTACCAAATTTCATTAATATATTTCAACAAAAGGCCATTTAATTAATAAATTTTTAAATGTCGTTGACCAGAAAAATTACGGTTTTCACCATTTTAAAATAGTTTTTTTATTATGGCTTAAACCATTAGTACAATAATTCTGAAAATTGGTATACTTGTATTAAAAAATACGTAGATTTTAGTTATGAAGTCGAATGGTTTGTATCTCCACCCAATTTTGGGCAGCATATATATACCCATTTAAGAATTTAAAATAGAGGTCTAATTTTATAAAAAATCGATTTCTCGTGTCAAAATACATATGTGAATCAATTTTTGTTAATTTTCGCTGAAGGATATACTAAATATTTGAACTTGTATTTGCCCTAAATTTCAGGAATCTTGCCGGCGTCCGACGCGTAGCTTGCGCACTAAAAATTCAAAGATTTGCGGTAAAATTCAAAGTGTGTTTATTTGAAATTCCTTGAACAAAAAAATATGAAAATTGGTACACTTATATAAGAATATACGTAGAATCTGATGGTGAAGTCTAAAATTGTTTATCTGTACCCAGTCTTGGGTGGTGAATATCTACTCATTTAAGGGTTAAGGGTACGACTTTAATTTTAATAAAAATCGATTCTTTGGAGCATAATACACATATTTACTAATTTTTGTTAAAATATTACAAGAGATAATTTAGTAATATCAAAATAAAATTTTCAGAGGTCATTGACCCTAAATGTGTAGGATTCAGAATGTTTCATTACTATAATTATACCAGTAGTACAACAATTCTGAAAATAGGTATACATGTGCAAAAAATATGTAGATTCTAATGGTGAAGCTGACGTGTTTTTTTCTCTACCCAGTTTTGGGTAGCATATATCTACCTATTTAAGGGTTGAAGATAGAGGTTTAATTTTATTAAAAATCGATTCCTCGGGTCAAAATTCATATGTACAGTGATTTTTATCAAATTCTTTTGAGTGGTCCATTTTAATTGTAACATTTATCAACAATAGTATTTACATATATCGCTACTCAAAAATGGTTTTACTAATTGATTTATGGTACTTAGGCCAATTAAGCAAAAATTTTGAAAACTGGGTTGTTTATATAAGAAAGTCCGTAGAATCTAATGGTAATACAGAAAAAAATCCAGCTCCACCCATTTTCGGGTGGTAAATATACACCCCTTTTTGAGTATAGAATATGGGTTTAATTTTAACAAAAATCGATTCCTCGGTCAAAAATACATATGTGTACCAATTTTTATTTGAATATTCTTAAGAACACAAAAGTTATTCGTTTTCATGCTTTTGTTCAAAAATACAGGTTTAAAAAATCATTTTTTACTGGGCTTAAACAACAGGTACAATAATTCTGAAAATTAGTGTCCTTGTATTAAAAAATACGTAGAATTTAATGATCAAGTCGACAGGTTTGTCTCTCCACCCAGTTTTGGGTAGCTTATATCTACTCATTTAAGAGTTGAAGATAGGGGTTTAATTTTAGAAAAAAACGATTCCTCGGGTCAAAATACATATGTATACTAATTCTTGTTAATTTTCTGCAAAGGATATATTAAATATTTGAACTTGTATTTGCCCTAAATTTCAGGAATCTTGTCGGCGTCCGACGCGTACCTTGCGCACTGAAAATTCAAAGATTTACGGTAAAATTCAAAGTGTGTTTATTTAGAATTCCTTAAATAAAAAAATTGAAATTTGGTATATTTATGTAAGAATATACGTAGAATCTGATGGTGAAGTCGAAAATTGTTTAACTCTACCCAATTTTGGGTGGTAAGTATCTACCTATTTAAGGGTTGAGGGTGTGAATTTAATTATACGAAAAATCGATTCTTTGGGTCATAATAGACATGTCTACAAATTTTTGTTAAAATATTACAACAGGTAATTTAGTAATATCGAAACAAAATTTTCAGAGGTCATTGACCCTAAAGGTGTAGCATTCAGAATGTTGTATTACTTTAATTCTCTGAAATTAAAACGAATATAAAAAAAAGTTTCAACCAAACTGCCTTTTATTTTTAATTACAAATATTTTTTCTTATGACAAACTTGGGCGAAATGTTATTAGTTTAGTCAAAAAAATGGATTTTCTCAAAATTATTAATACCAAAACAATACTGCTGCTGTACTCTATGATGAAACTTATGAACTATACTTTTGTGTTGCGTTGTAAGAAAATATGTTGATGTATCGTGTAAATGGGAGAAAATCAATAAAATCGACAAATCAATTAACCAATCAAGTTCGCGGAAATATGCATGGGATCTAAGCGGGAAGAAATATTGTTTAAACAAATGTCATTTGATTATTAATCAAATGACAGATGTAAATCTTATTAAATTTATCATTTTAAATAAATTAATAATTAAAATATAGTTTAATACACGATTTTATGTTTATTATAATTAAAATATGCTTTTCTTTGTCAATTTTATTTGACGTTTGTTATATCTGCTGTAAGATGTCTCCACGTGTATTACAGCAAATCTGACATTCAAGAAATCCAGGACTGTAATTAAAAATTATTGTTTACGGAACATGTTTAACAGTTTTTTGGGCCAAAATTTACATGTATTTCAACAAGGATAAAACAATAGTTTATAAAAAATACAAAATAAATGATCAAACTTGTTTATTTAATAATATATACGGAAATATTGACTAGCAGAAAATTTCCTGAATACGTCTTGTGTGATAGCAACAAATTATTTATAGAATGCAAAATATGATTGGCGCTGGCGCTTAAATACCATAAAATGTATATTGGAATTTCTTCAAAATTTGACCACATACAATAATTTTTCATTTAAATATTGTTATAATATGTAATTTGGAGGTTAAATAAATATAATATTGTACATATTATTCATTTTTTATTATAATAAATACCATATTTTGTTATATACTTTATGGAGTGTACAGAATAAAAGTATTTCATTGTTTATTAATATTATATACAATAATTGTTAACTATAACATATTGTAAACATTATGCTAATAATACAGTTTACAGAAATAAACATATAATACAAAGTAAATAAATATTATTATGTATAACACTGACATGGCACCTACATTTTTTTGTTTTTATTTTTCTTCATTAAATGTTTATAAAAAGTTAATGTGTTATACATCAGAAGATTCAGCACAAAATTCTGAGTATAAAAATATAAAATTCATAAATTATAACTATAATATATTGCTAATATCTTATACATTTCACCTGACATACTTGAATTTTTTTCAGTTACAATTTTCAATGCAAAATTTTCATTAAAAGTTAATAAATTATACATCAGCAGATTCAGTGTGAAGCACTGAGTAAAATGATACTAAATACTTGTACTAAAATATTAAAGTAACACTAACATTATCCATCTAGTCTTATTAAAGGTTATTTATCATTATTTTGTTGTTTGATGTTATCTGTTTGTGTTTTGTCTTTTTTGATTCGTCCCACATTCTTCGTCTACATAAAAACAACCCCCGGAGTTTAGTCCTGCGATATTTCATCCCTTAAACAACAATATTCTTCGCTAGACAACTCCAAACAATTGTAATGTTTGCATTTAACAGGTTCTTGTAATCATCTCATTTGGCATTCTGTAAAAAAACATACAATTTTGATAATAATGTTATTTATTGATTATTATATACAATACCGCAATATAATACATGAAATATTGCTATGTCCATTTGGTTTAAGAGGCATTGAAAGCTGTAGCATCTTTGCAAAAATCTATAAAATGAACCAAAAGTGATGTTATTAAATTTGTAATAATTAAAGTGCAAAACAAGCACTAGTAAAGTATTGTCTTCGCCAGATCTTCTGTAGTGTTACGAGAACTCGTTATTTTAACTGGTTTTCATCTAAAAACTAATTTTTATAGTCTAGTACTGGCTCTGAAAACCGGTTTTTAATTTAATATTTGATGTCAGACCGGTTTTCATTTCGATACTTCTTCGAAAACCGGTTTATTTCATACATTTCCTGAAAACTAATTGCCTGCACCTGAAATACGATTATTGTTCGTATATCCATTCTTTAAACAAATGTTTTCTTACCAAATATAACTTTGCAATAAAACAAAAAGTCTCAATTATTATTGTTTCCCGTTCTTCTCATGTTGTACATTTGTTATTAACAATTGCCCATCAGCTGACATTTGACCTTTAAGGTTATAAAATTGTTATTAACAATTAACAAAATATTGGTTGTTATTAATTTCTAATACATAGCACTGAAAAATATAATCAAAAAAATATAATTAAATAAATTTGTTGGATTGTTTATTAAATAAATAAATAAATAGTAGTTCCACGATATTGACACAGATGTCACTACCAGTATCGTTTTGGGCTAATGAAACACAAATATATTTTTTTTTGTTTAAATCAATAATACAACCATTTTTGAAAATTGTATTGTTTAATAAATGTTAGTAACGTTACATGTTTTAAGATTTCATTTGTATTAAATACATATTTTACTGAATCATTATTTTATACCAGATAATTTATAAAATATCGATTTATTCATTAATACGTGTTGTATTGTATAAGGACCTTTTTCACAAATTTATTTAAAGTTATTGTTCTATTATAAATTAATTTTAATAGGGATATTGTATTAAATAACAATTCTTAATATTATTTATTTACAAGTTAATGTACAAATATGGCATTTAATAAAAAAAAACAGAATGGACCATTCAAAATATTTTGATAAAAATTACTGCACATATATATTTTTTCCAAAAATCAATGGGTTGACTTCGTAGGTCTATTAATTTTTGGGGTGACTGCCTTTTACCCAAAAATGGGTGGTGTTAGAAAATTGGCTTATCGATTATTGGAATCTACGGCTCGAGTGATATATGTACCTAAAATTAGGTTAATTAATAATAATAAATATAAAAGTTTTTTTCCAAAAATTTTTTTTTAAATTAAAATTACTCAAAGATCCTATTTTCAAAAATATGACAATTTTAAAAAAAGTTTCAAACTAACCCCACCTAGAATTTAATTTTGAGAAACTTCTTTCAAATAAATTTTGTTCTTAAGTGAAACGTTTAGCCGGAAATGACATTTTTTCCAATTGTGCAATTACATTTAAAAATTCGCCAGGGCTGTACTTATAAAAATTTCACAACCAAATTTTTGGTTTATATGCAACTCGATACGTAGATTCCAAAAATCGATGGTTCGACTTCGTAGGTCAACCAATTTTTGGGGTAACTACCTTTTACCCAAAAACGGGTGGTGTTAGAAAATTGGCTTATCGATTTTTGGAATCTACGGCTCGAGTTATATATGTACCCAAAATTTGGTTAATTAATAATAATAAACAAAAAAGTTTTTTTTCCAAAAAATTTCTTTTAAATTAAAATTACTCAAAGATCCTGTTTTCAAAAATGTGACAATTTTAAAAAAAGTTTCAAACTAACCCCACCTAGAATTTAATTTTGAGAAACTTCTTTCAAATAAATTTTGTTTGCAAGTGCAACGTTTAGCCGGAAATGACACTTTTTCCAATTGTGCAATTACATTTAAAAATTCGCCAGGGCTGTACTTATAAAAATTTCACAACCAAATTTTTGGTTTATATACAACTCGACCCGTAGATTCCAAAAATCGATGGGTTGACTTCGTAGGTTTATTAATTTTTGGGGTGACTGCTCTTTACCCAAAAATGGGTGGTGTTAGAAAATTGGCTTATCGATTTTTGAAATCTACGGCTCGAGATATATATGTACCCATAATTTGGTTAATTTATAATAATAAAAAAGTTTTTTTTCAAAAATTTTCTCTTAATTTAAAATTACTCAAAGATCTTGTTTTCAAAAATGTGAGAATTTTAAAAAAAATTTCAAACTAACCCCATCTAGAATTTAATTTTGAGAAACTTTTTTCAAATAAATTTTATTCTCAAGTAAACCGTTCAGCCAGAATTTATTTCTTTTCAAATTATGCCATTATTTTCATAAATTCATCAAGACCGTATTTATGAATATTCACATTAAATTAAATTTTAATGGAATTATTGTTTCAAAAATTATTATCTCCGCATCCCATACCTATAAATGGGTGGAGATGGATTTTTTTCTATAGCACCATTAGATTCTACTTGATAATTTATAATACCCAAAACTGGGTAGAGGTACATACACGTCGGCTTCACCATTAGAATCTACATATTTTCTGTACATGTATACCTATTTTCAGAATTATTGTACTATTGGTATAATTATAGTAATAAAACATTCTGAATCCTACACATTTAGGGTCAATGACCTTTGAAAATTTTATTTTGATATTACTAAATTATCTCTTGTAATATTTTAACAAAAATTAGTAAATATGTGTACTATGACCCAAAGAATCCATTTTTCGTAAAATTAAAGTCGTACCCTCAACCCTTAAATGGGTAGATATTCACCACCCAAAACTGGGTACAGATAAACAATTTTAGACTTTACCATCAGATTCTACGTAAAGTCTTACATAAGTGTACCAATTTTCAAATTATTTTGTTGAAGGAATTTCAAATAAACACACTTTGAATTTTACCGCAAATCTTTGAATTTTTTGTGCGCAAGCTATGCGTCGGTTGCCGATAAGGTTCCTGAAATTTAGGTCAAATACAAATTCAAATATTTGGTATATCCTTTAGTGAAAATTATCAAAAATTGGTATACATATGTATTTTGACCCGAGGAATCGATTTTTTTATAAAATTGAAACCATATCTTAAACCCTTAAATGGGTACATATATGCTGCCCAAAATTGGGTGGAGATACAAACCTGTCGACTTTACCACTAAATTCTACGTATTTTTTAATACAAGCATATTAATTTTTAGAATTATTGTACGAATGGTTTAAGCCATAATAAGAAAACTATTTAAAATGGTTTAAATACAAATAAAATATGACAATTGTTTTCCTAGTTTAATTTTTTTATGGCAGATGGCACCATATGTAAAATCCACCCACACAATCTTGAAATTCTTTAGTTTTTCCAGTGCAGACGCCTTCTTTAGGGGGCCTGTTTTTTTAAATGCCCCTAAACACTCATATAAATAATACATGGCAAAAACTTTGCACCGACAGGTATGGTTTGGAATGTGTAAGATTGATCTATCGAAAAATCAATCATTCTGATCATGCGCAGTAAGTCAAATTGTTTTTTTTATGAATAAATTTATGAAATTTAATTTGTTTAATTATTTTTTTGAATATATTCGTCAATTTTATGCACCAGAAATTAATAACAACTAATATTTTATTAATTGTTAATAACAATTGTTATAACCTCAAATGGCAGATGACAACAATAATGGATAAACAAATGTACATAATTGGAACTGAAAACAAAAGTAATTTATTCAGTTTTTATTTTGTTACAAGGTGATATTTGATTAGTAAACATTTGTTTAAACAATGGATATGTAAATAAATTGTATTTCAGGGCATGAAACCAGTTTTTCAGTAAAATAAACCAGATTTTTAGCGAGTATTGAACTTGAAAAACCGGTTTGGGAAGAAACTGTTCATAAAAACCAGTACCCAAACCGGTTTGAATGGAAACTAGTTAGAAAAACCGGTTTGCAAAACAGGTTTAGAGACAACAAGGTTTATTAGCTCTTACGTAGAGATTCAGGCAATAATTTTTACAAATTTAATAACAACACTATTGGTTCATTTTATAGATTTTGGCAAAGATGCTACAGCTTTCAATGCCTCTTAAACCAAATGGACATAACAATATTTCATGTATTATATTACGGTATGTATATTTCTATATAATAATCAATACACAGAATTATTATTATCATTGTATAAGTTTTTTTTACAGAATGCCAAATGATATTATTACAAGAACCTATTAAATGCAAACATTACAAATGTTTGGAGTTGTCTAGCGAAGAATATTGTTGCTTAAGGGATGAAATATCGCAGGACTAATCTCCTGGGGTTGTTTTTATGTAGACGAAGAATGTGGGACGAATCAAAGAAGACAAAACACAAACAGATGACATCAAACAACAAAATAATGATAAATAACCTTTAATAAAACTAGATGGATAATGTTAGTGTTACATTAATATTTTAGTACAAGTCTTTAGTATCATTTTACTCAGTGCTTCACGCTGAATCTGCTGATGTATAATTTATTAACTTTTAATGAAAATTTTGTATTGAAAATTGTAACTGAAAAAAATCCAAGTATGTCAGATGAAATGTATAAGATATTAGCGATATATTATAGTTATAATTTATGAATTTTATATTTTTATACTCAGAATTTTGTGCTGAATCTTCTGATATATAACACATTAACTTTTTATGAAAATTTAGTGAAGAAAAATGAAAACAAAAAAATGTAGATGCCATGTCAGTGTTATACACAATAATTTTTATTTATTTTGTATTATATGTTTATTTCTGTAAACTGTATTATTAGCATAATGTTTACAATATGTTATAGTTAACAATTATTGTATATAGTATTAATAAACAATGAAATACTTTTATTCTGTACACTCTATAATGTATATAACAAAATATGGTATTTATTATAATAAAAAATGGATAATATGTACAATATTATATTTATTTAACCTCCAAATTACATATAATAACAATATTTAATTGAAAAATTATTGTATGTGGTCAAATTTTGAAGAAATTCCAATGTACATTTTATGGTATTTAAGCGCCAGCGCCAGTCATATTTTGCATTCCATAAATAATTTGTTGCTATCACACAAGACGTATTCAGGAAATTTTCTGCTAGTCAATATTTCCGTATATATTCTTAAATAAACAAGTTTGAATATTTATTTTGTAATTTTTATAAACTATTGTCTTATTCTTGTTGAAATACATATAAATTTTGGCCCAAAAAACTGTTAAACATTTTCTATAACCAATAATTTTTAATTACAGTCCTGGATTTTATGAAGATCAGATTTGCTGTAATACACGTGGAGACATCTTGCTGCAGATATAATAAACGTCAAATAAAATTGACAAAGAAAAGCATATTTTAATTATAATAAACATAAAATCGTGTATTAAACTATATTTTAATTATTAATTTATTTAAAATGAGAAGTTTAACGTACTTTGTTACAGGACAACAAAAAAATATAGTTCATAAGTTTCATCATAGAGTACAGTAGCAGTATTGTTTTGGTATTAATGAATTTGAAAAAATCCATTTTCTGGCTAAACTAATAACATTTCGCCCAAGTTTGTCATAAGAAAAAATATTTGTAATTAAAAATAAAAGGCAGTTTGGTTGAAACTTTTTTTAATATTCGTTTTAATTCCAGAGATAATGAATAAAAATAAAAATCAATTTATTTCTCGCAAACAAAATTTATTACAAAATAATTTTTGTAACAAACTCTATTTATTATTTAATTCTAAATATATTTTAACTTATAATTTATTTTATTTACATATAGCTCTTGAGAAAATGTTCTATTTATTTAAACATTTATATCTCTAAAAATACAAACTATATAATTAAGATTGTTATATAAATAATTAAAATAGTATATTTTGAGCAAATTTTATTTGAAACTTTTTTCTATTTAACGCCCCAGTTTTGAGATAATAATTTCTGAATATAAATAAGATAAAATTCACCAAGTCCAGCCAGTGTTTATAATTCTTGTCAATAGGTGGCTATACCAATATTTTATTAGAATTATTGATTCATAAATTATTAAATAACGGCTTTATTTCTCATTTTTTAAAAAAGTTTATTTGAAGATATTTACTCTCAATTAAAAGTTACATAATACTGTATTTGTACATTGTTATATATTTTTTTTTAACTTTAACTACACATTGCATGTACATGAAAACTTGAATAACTTTTGTATTCTGAGGAATATTTGAATGAAAATTGGTACACATATGTATTTTTAAGCGAGGAATCGATTTTTGATAAAATTAAATCCACATCTGTTACCCAAAAATGAGTATAAATTCACCACCCGAAAATGGGTGGAGATGTATTTTTTTCTATAACATCATTAGATTCTACGTACTTTCTTATATAAATAACCCAGTCTTCAATTGCTTAATTGGTCTAAGTACCATGAATAAATTATTAAAACCGTTCTTGAGTAACGATTCAGATACCATTGTTAATAAATGTTACAATTAAAACTGGACCATTCAAAATATTTTGATGAAAATTACAGTGCATATATATTTTGAATCATGGAATTCATTTTTGTTAAAATTAAACCCCTATCTTCAACCCTTAAATGGTTAGGTATATAGTACCCAAAACTGGGTAGAGATTACAAACCTGTCGACTTTACCATTCGAATCTACATATTTTTTTATACATGTATTATAATTTTCAGAATTATTGTACTACAGTAATATAAGGTTCTGAATCACACACCTTTAGAGTCAATGACCTCTGAAAATTTTGTTTTGATATTACTAAATTACCTGTTACAATATTTTAACAAAAATTAGTAAACATATGTATTACGACACAAAGAATCGATTTTTTGTAAAATTAAAGTCGTACCCTCAACCCTTAAATAGGTAGATATTCACCACCCAAAACTGGGTAAATATAAACAATTTTTGACTGCACCATCAGATTCTACGTAAATTCTTACATAAGTGTACCCATTTTCAATTTTTTTTGTTGAAGGAATTCCAAATAAACACACTTTGAATTTTACCGCAAAACTTTAAATTTTTAGTGCGCAAGCTACGCGTCGGACGCCGACATAATTCCTGAAATTTAGGGCAAATACAAGTTTAAATATTTAGTATATCCTTAGCAGAAAATTAACAAAAATTGGTATACATATTATGTATTTTGACCCGAGGAATCGATTTTTGTTAAAATTAAACCTCTATCTTCAACCCTTATATGGGTAGATATACACTACCCAAAACTAGGTAGAGATACAAACCTGTCGACTTCACCATTCGAATCTACATATTTTTTTATACATGTATACCAATTTTCAGAATTATTGTACTACAGTAATATAAGGTCCTGAATCACACACAAGGTCAATGACGTCTGAAAATTTTGTTTTGATATTACTAAATTACCTGTTGCAATATTTTAACAAAAATTAGTAAACGTATGTATTATGTCCCAAAGAATCGATTTTTCGTAAAATTAAAGTCGTGCCCTCAACCCTTATATGGGTAGATAATCACCACCCAAAACTGGGTAAAGGTAAACAATTTTCAACTTTACTTTCAGATTCTATGTATGTTCTTACATAAGTGTACCAATTGTCAAATTTTTTTGTTGAAGGAATTCCAAATAAACACACTTTGAATTTTACCGCAAATCTTTGAATTTTTAGTGCGAAAGCTACGCGTCGGACGCCGACAAGATTCCTGAAATTTAGGGTAAATACAAGTTCAAATATTTAGTATATCCTTCGCAGAAAATTAACAAAAATTGGTGTACATATGTATTTTGACCCGAGGAATCGAGTTTTGTTAAAATTGAAACCATATCTAAAATCCTTAAGTGGGTACATATATGCTACCCAAAACTGGGTGGAGATACAAACTTGTCAACTTTACCGCTAAAATCTACGTATATTTTAATACAAGTGTACCAATTTTTAGAATTATTGTACGAATGCTTCAAGCCATAATAAGAAAACTATTTAAAATGGTTTAAATACAAATAAAATATGACACTTGTTTTCCTAGATTAAATTTTTTATGACAGGTGGCACCATATGTAAAATCCACCCACACAACCTTGAGTTTTTCCAGTGCAGACGCTTTCTTTAGGGGGCCTGTTTTTTAACATGCCCCCAAATACTCATATAAATAATACATGGCAAAAACTTTGCATCGACAGGTATGGTTTGGAATGTGTAAGATCGCTCGATCGAAAAATCAATAATATTGATCATGCGCAGTAAATCAAATTAAAATGATTTAAAAGTCCTGTTTTTAAAAATGAGAGAATTTTAAAAAAAGTTTCAAACTAACTACCCCTAGAATTTAATTTTGAAAAACTTTTTTTAAATAAATTTTGTTCTCAAGTAAACCGTTTAGCCGCAAATTATTTTTTTTTCAATTGTGCAATTACATTTAAAAATTTGCTAGGGCTGTACTTAAAAAAAATTCACAACCAAATTTTGGGTTTATATGCAACTCGACTCGTAGATTCCAAAAATCGATAAGTGGACTTCGTAGGTCTACCAATTTTTGAGGTGACTGCCCTTTACCCAAAAATGGGTGGTGTTAGAAAATTGGCTTATCGATTTTTGGAATCTACGGCTCGAGTTATACATGTACCCAAAATTTGATTAATTTATAATAATAAACAAAAAAGTTTTTTTCCAAAAATTTTCTTTTAATTTATAAAATTACACAACATCTTGTTTTCAAAAATGTGAGAATTTTAAAAAAAGTTTCAAACTAACCCCACCTAGAATTTAATTTTGAGAAACTTATTTCAAATAAATTTTGTCCTCATGTAAACCATTTAGCCGGAAATGATTTTTTTCCAATTATGCAATTCTCCATCCAAAACTGGGTATAGATAAACAATTTTCGACTTCACCATCAGATTCTACGTATATCTTTACATAAATATACCGAATTTCAATTTTTTTTTTTAAAGGAATTTCAAATAAACACACTTTGAATTTTACCGCAAATCTTTGAATTTTCAGTGCGCAAGCTACGCGTCAGACGCCGGCAAGATTCCTGAAATTTAGGGCAAATACAAGTTCAAATATTTGGTATATCCTTCAGTGAAAATTATCAGAAATTGGTATACATATGTATTTTGACACGAGAAATCGATTTTTAATAAAATTAAACCTCTATCTTAAACCCTTAAATGGGTACATTGGGATTTGTACAAAATACATGGAATTAACGGAAGATTTTTTTCCTGTAATAAATTAATTAAAAAAAAATCTGTTGTGGCCAGCACAAGACCTCTCGCCATTTCCATATTAGGCTATATAAGTATTGTATTGCACTTCGCTTTCGAACCGTCGTTTTATAACAAAATATTATAAAACATTACCCAAATATTGTTTTTTATTATATTTAACCTGTCTTCTGCACACATCTAATTCTATCTATTTTTCATTGTATGAGGAAGTTTCTAAATGTCATATATTGTTCCAATTCATTAACCAGATTGGCGGTATTTCTGATGGATATATGCATTTTACCACAATTTTACCTATAATTTCAAATATTTAATTAATAAAACAATAAGAAAAGGTAAATATACTTCCCAGAAAAAGCTATCAGAATGCCACTAAATCTGTTGATATTTGACAATGACATGTGTCATGTTATAAACATTGGAATTTGTCAACTGGTTTCCTTAGTGCCTTGGCCTCTGCGATTTAGTTTACTCTATAGATTATAGTGTATTTATCTCTAAATCTATACAAGATATAATAAAAATTTGAAGTGTATTAGATGGAGAATTTTATGTTCTTCCATATTTAATAAAAAAAACTACCAAAAAATTATATTTAGAAGAATTTTTCTAAGAAACTACTACTTCCGGTTGTTCAATTGTTACCAAAACCTTTTCAGCTCTTCCCAGGAATATCAGATTGAGGAAACTGCAGTTAAATATTTTTTAAGTCTTATAGTTTTTGAGGAATCGTGACTACAACATCCAGACATACATACACACACACACACACACACACATACACACATCCACACACACACACACACACACACACACACAGACATCATTTTAAAAATGTTATAATCGGATTTTAGGAACCTTAAATCGTGCTTATTCAATAAAATCTGGATATGCGAATTTTAGCATGAATCCAATACCTCTCTTAGCGAGAGGTAAAAAAAAACAAAACATGTTGAAAATAATGTAACTTTGTAAAATAAGCGTAAATGATGATGCGATTATTTGGTCCAAGATTAGATTTAACTTACCATATAGATATTAGTATCAAAAACACATTTTATTTTAAAAATATATTCAAATACATACAAGTACAAATCCTAACTTTTAAATATCATACATTCTTTGGCACAAAGATCTTCAAAAGTTAATAGCAAACATTTTAAATGTAAGAACACTTGGCGATTTCAACTCACTAGAAAATAAAAATTAATATTTATTTATAATTGAAAAACAGTCTTGTATCAGTCAAAAACATCTTAAATAATACTTAGCTTGATAATATAAACATTTTAATAATAATCAATTATTTAAAAATAAATCTCATTTCAAAAATATTCCAAATTAAACAATTGCTCCTCAAATAATAATTGATTATTAAAATTAATGGCTCTTAACACTAGAAATTAGAACAAAATTGATTACAAAATTCACTGATTAAAATATTTGTTTTAATGCAGAATTTTAAAAACATGCATGCTTCAAAATTGAAAAAAATTGTTTAAATTTTCCTGTATATTTTATTGAAAAATAAGTAAAAGAATTTAAAGTTAATCGTAAATCAATAAATTTTGTAATCAATGAAAACAAATTAATTGAAAACAGGAAAGTTACTATTCTAATTATTATGAAATACTTTTGTACTTTAATTTGTATTTCGGCGAATAACAACAAGATTTATGCCCAGTTTTATAAACATCGAATAACTTGCTGAGTTATTACTTTGAAAGTAAATTTAATCGATGAGTAAATAATAATGTCCGTTTTATAAAATAAGTTGCAGAGTAAAATAAGTACTTGCAGAGTAAATATTTTATTCTAGTGATTTACCGACAGAGACATCGTTTATTATTATTCAAACGTCAAAATAAAGTGTCATAAAGTGTCAGTTCTCATTAAAAATGGAAAAAAGAGAGAATGGGGAATGAATTATACTGAAATAGATAAAGCGAACATGTTAGAGATAACGAAAAAATATATTAGTAATATTGAAAACAAGCAGACAGACGTAGCAAGCGTCAAAAGCAAAAATAGTGCACGGGATGAGATTTGTAAAGAATTTAATGCAGTTTCACAAATAGGTCCCCGAAATAGTGTTCAAAAGACACATTGTATTTATGTTGGCTTGGAATAGTTGGGTTTTGTACAGGTGTTAATAAGTAATTTTTACAAGGGTATCCACTATCCCCTAACAAGTAGCAATTACCAAATTCTCCGTTTTCAAGCCTAGCTCTTATTAATGAATTGTTAAATATGTTGCTGTCGTGTGCGGAACCAGGCCATCTAGCAACAACATCCGTTATTTTTAGATTTGCTGAACATACCATTTGGCAATTCACAGAAAACCATCTTTTTCGGTTTCTATCAATTTCTGCGTTCTCTATAAAATAATTAATTTTGACATGTGTCAAATTTATTCTACAGAATAAAATTTACTTCCTTGAAAATCAGTGGAGTAATTTATTGCATAGATTTACTTAGCTAGTATTTTTATTCTTGTTTTATAAAACGAAAATCTCTGGAATAAACTATTTTACTTCGAGAATAAATTTTACTTTGCTAGTAATTTACTTATCCATCTTTTATAAAACTGGACATTAATAATAATAATCGATTGTGTAAAAATAAATCTCAATTATAAAAATATAAATTAACAAATTATTCTTGAAATAATAATCAAAAATAACACTTAAAACTAAATTGGAAAAATTGATTACAAAATTCACCGATTCATGTAATTATTTGTAGAGTTGATAACAATTATTGTAATTTTAAAAAACATAGTTACTTCAAAATGACAATAAGGAGATTCACAATTTTTGCAAATTATATATTTTAAAAAATATCAATAAATTTTGTAATCAATAAAAATAGAAAAAATGATAATTACTGCGCAAAATACGAGAACGGATTCGGTGCGTACATCAAAACATGAGGAACCGAGTACCCAAAAGACGGCGTCCTAACATCATCAACACATTTGTAATTATTATTGTAATTACAATTAGTGTAATTATTGTTCAGATCTTGATCAAACTGAGGTTGAGCGGAATGAACAGTTTGAGGCAAAACTGCCGGCATGATTTGACGATTTACAAGAGGGGGAGATATTAATTGGGAATGAATTGAAGCAGCAGGAGGCAATTGTGGTAAAGATATGGGCGATGAATCGTCGGAGTAGGCCCCTGAAGAGGAGGAGTTGGTTTCTTGATGGCGATAACGGGGTGGCATGGATCTGAAATAAAGTTAAGCAAAGGTAATAGTTATTTACATTAGACATACGGTAGGTGTTATTTTACAATGCGAGGTTTTATATTGAAGCACGACGCGCAGCTGCTGTAATAATGTATTTTTTTGGTCGAACTATTAATATACAGGGTGTCCGTTTTTCGAGGCGCACCATTGGGATCTCGAGAACCGTAAGAGATACAAAGTCGGTTAAATTGGGGCAAAGTTGCCTCATTGGGGGACCATCTTAGATAAGCTTTTCAACGATGTATATCAAATCTATATTCTTTTGTTTTACACATGAACAATGAATTATTAAATTTTTGGGGTGAAAAGATTTAAAATTATTAAGAAACAAATGAAAAAACCTATTACAGTTCATCATTTGTTTATTTCTAGTATTATTTGCTCCAGTTTTACACACATTTTTAATTTATTTACTTTAAAAGCATATTAAGGGCCAGTTGTACAATACAGTTAGTATCTACGGTTACGTAACATACAGTTAACCTAACCACTGGTTAAAAAACACAATTAGTTGTACCATTTCTATTCTTCTAAAAGTTACCTAGCAGTCTGTCAATTAACACTGGATCAGTTTTTCCAAATTATACTATATAAAACAAAACATAAATTTTATTTTATTGCAATTTTGACATACGTCAGTTTTCATAAAAATTAAAATTACAAAATGTCAAAAACTAAGCGTAATAGAACACCTAATTTTACGCTAGATGATTGTTTAAAATTAGTGGATTTTGTCGCCCAGTATAAAGATATAATAGAGAATAGAAAAACTGACGCGATCACAACACAAGTAAGGTAAATAAATTATTATATAAAGTGCATGAAGTATTCTTAGTTATTGAATAAAAGAAATAAGCAGGAATGCAGTCAATGCATAAAATTTTATTTAATCAAAATCCGATGTTTCGCTTCCTTCTGAATATTTTAAAATAATTTTTTAACTTATAATTGTTTAAAAATATTAGTCTTTCGCCCTGAAGGAGCTCCTTCAGGAAGCGAAACGTCGGTTTTTGACTAAATAAAACTTTATACATTGACTGAATTACTGCTTATTTCTTTTATCCAATAACCAAGAATACTTCAGGTACTTTATATAATAAATTATTTACCTTATCTTGTGTTGTGATCGCATCAGTTCCTACTTCTTAAAAACATATTTTCTAATAATTCATCTTCAGAATCAGATTCAACTACCAAATGTCGCCGAAAAGCCATTACAAATAGTTAAACAAACGTCAAATGTCATGCGTTAACACTTTGTTAAATCATTAACCCCTCATTTCATCAAAAGTTAAAAATATTCTGGTTAAGAGCCATGGTTACGCTTAACCCGTTATCGAACAACACACTTTTTTACTAACTAGCTGTTAATTACTAACCCTTTCCTTAACCCTTGATTGTACAACTGGCCCTAAACCATTTTCGTCGAATTATGTCAAAGCCAACTCTGACGTCAATAAATAATAATTTAACTAATCAAAAATAATTGGTTTAGAATAATTTTGAGAACATAATTAATAGATATAGAATCAAAATAAACAAATGATGTACTATTTTTTTTTTTTTTATTTGTTTCTTAATCATTTTCCTTTTTTTCATGACAAAAATTAATAATTCATCTTTTATTCCTGTGCAAAACAAAAGATGTAGACTTGTTATATATAAATGAAAAGTCTATTTCAACATAAGTTACCATTTAAAAAATCGTAAGTTTGTGTTATATCTCTAGAATTATGAAGTTTTCGAAAAATCTAATTACACCAACTTATTTTACCTGAAAAACGGTACAACATTTGTTAAAACAATTTTTCTCTAACTACTATAATAAATAAGTTATAAGATATTTTCGAAATGAGCGAAAAACAAGTTTTTGCCTGTAGCTTAGAAACAAAAGAAGATCGAAAATTCCTGTGGTGATTATTAAACTTTTCTCAAAAAGTTGATCCTGTAATGTGCAAACGATTTTGCTCTATCAATAATATTTCCCGAGATAAAGATACCCTAAAAAACATCGAAAATGAGACACCTGTACATTGTTAAATGTTCATGCTTTTTTGAAAGGTTGGGACCTAAACCAAGAAATTGCACTTTTATTATTTGATTTATTTAAGAATGTCTATGTTGGAAGAAAATTAAGGTTAGATAGATTAATTTCTACCCAGTTAGGGTTGACCATTTTTAACATGGTATTCTAATTTTAACTAAATCAATGATAAATAAAAATAGAATAAATCTCGTCAATAAATGGATGTAACCGATCACGTTTAATAATCCAAAAGCCAAAAATTTTGAATTTAATAAATAATAAATATAAAAATGTTACTCACCTGCAGTTAGTATTAACAGATTTCTTATAACATTTTGGTCTAGCCCAATGTACTTCCAAAACTTCACCACCCAAAACAATTTTGTTTAATTTGTCCTTCGCCAGTTGGGCAGAAGCTCGGGTATCAAAATGGACAAACCCGTAGTGCCCATTTATGTAAACCCGTTGGACAGACGAAGCTGGTATGGGTACCATATCGTGTAAAAGTTGTTGGACACAGTCGGAATTGAATGCTGGAGTCAAATTGCGCACGAATAATTTCGTAATCTGGAAAATAATATTATTGACAAAGTCTGAAATGCTGCTTTTTTATTTATAATTATTTTTTTCTACAGTCACTATAGAAAGTAGCCATTTATGCTCTCTTTTGTCAACGCAAAATGTCACTTTGCCGCTCATGCGCGACAAAGTAAAAACGCTCGCTGTCCAAATTTCTAAGTATATAATGTTGAAAAATGTCACTTGTCTACATTCTTAATGAAAATGTTTAGTTAGGAACTAATGGCACTGTAATTACACATTTATCACCCTCACAAGTCAATTTGACATATGTTCTGTCGGTATTTAACATAACCTAACAAAATGCCACACTGCTGTGAAAATGAAATAGGGCATTCATTTACAAAAACGAAAGTATAAAATGCTTAGATTAGATTGAATAAAAACTCAAGAAGAATGGAAAATAACGATAAAATAAAATTAAATGTAAAATAAATTGTGTGAACAGTTATGATTAGTAATAGGAATGATTGTACACAGATGGCGGTAGGATAGTTGCGAGTCGTACGGACATCTGATCTCTAGTTAACTATTTATTTTGATTACAATAAAGTTATTAGTTATTTCGTTACTTAAATAATTGCGAGAAATCAGTCAATGCACATACATGTCTATATAATCACAAATTTTTGAAATATTTGTTAATTTTTTCAGTGTGACAGGCGTGACAACTAACCACACATTTTGCTACAAAAACTCATCAAATCATCACAAATCCTTGCTTCCACACTCTAATTTTGTTTTTTATGGAATAGATGGCTAATGTAACGATATAATCATTTAAAAGCCTTTTTAAGTTTAAATCGTATCTTTTGTATTAGCCAATCGTTATTTATTGAGCAGTACTGTAAGTATAAAGTGTACATTTTATTATTTTTTGTTATGGTGGAGGACCCTATTGTGGCGACTGTAGAAAAAATCTTGTGTGCGTTTCGAGCGCAAATGGACATTGTCGATTTCGAGAGAATGCCGCAACAACCTCTCAATCGACAATGTCGCATTTTGCGCTCTTAATACACAAATAGCTATTGTTATTAACTTACGGTAGCCATGACAGTGGGATCCACATCCGGTTCAGGTACTGCCCAGTCTACAACGACTTCACGTTCCCAAAATTTGGTAGCCCCAGGAGTCAACATTCTTTTTGCCATAGCAGCCGACCGGTGACAATCGAATTCAATGAATAAGAAGCCACGGTTATATTTACGCTCCTTCGGGTTTGGGTACATTATGATATCTTTCACGTTCTGAAAATAATAAATATTAAATATACATGAATTTTTTGCCCTCCTGAAGTGTAATGGGAACTTTACAATTGTATACACAGCAAGTGTAACCTACATTTTACGCTTACTGTGTTGTAACTTGTCTAACTATGCGGTAAAATAATCAAAATACACTGGACGTTTATGCGCATTTAGAAAAGAAATCATCTTTACTTAGTTCATGTAATAAAGTACTACCTACATAAGTTATTTTTTTACTTTAACATTTCCTATATTTAAAATTAATTTATATAAACCAAAATCACGGCAGCGACATCTGTAATTATAGTAAAAATCCGCCGTTACCGACATAGTCACCGATCGATATACCTGTCAAATACACGAGGCGAACATTGCTGAAATGTCAAATATCGACACCTACCTATTATTTATTCCGAAGAAAACATCAGCAAATAAATATATTATCAGTCATAAACAACATCTATTATTAAAAATAAATTTTCGCTAAAAGAAGTACTCTAATGAAAGTAAGTAAAATCAAATTTGGAAATTGACTTAACCCCAGTATTTTAAACTAACCCTTCTCAGAAGTATAACTTATCTCATTAAAAAAAGTGATTTTCATTATCGTCGGTCAAAAAATTTGATACAATTCTCGTGCGTGAAATATTTTACAGCGCTCCAGCTAATAAGGCCCTCGCCTTAAGGGCTCGTGCCTTAAACAAAGCTGTCGCGCTGTAAAATACAACTTACACGCACTCGAATGTAAATAACTATTATTGCACGATGTACATTTCGGTTATTCTACATTTTAAGACATCTTCAATTATTTAAAGACGTCAAAAATTTAATTTCAGATATACTTAATTATTAAAAGGCATCAAAAATTGAATTATGGACATCTTTAAATAATTAAGGACGTCTAAAATTAATTTCAGACATCCTTAAATAATTTAGGATGTCAAAAATTGAATATTAGTTATCCAGAATTGAATGAAGGATATCAAAAATACATTTATAGATATCAAAAATTAAATTTTAGACATCTTAAAACGGTACTGAATTTTCGACATCAAAAAGTAAATTTAACATGTCCAGAATTCAATTTTGGATATCTGTATTTGTATATTTGATATCTTTAATTCCATTTTTGATATCCTTAATTCAATTCTTGATATCCTTCAATGAATTCTTGATATCAAGAATTTGAATTTTTGACATCTTAAATTAATTTTGGATATCAAGAATTGAATTATGGATATCACATCTCCATAAAAAACATGTCCAGAATTCGAATTTTTTATGTCTTAAATTAATTTTCGATATCAAGAATTGAATTTTTGATATCAAGAATTGAATTTTTGATATCAAGAATTGAATTTTGGATACCACGAATTGAATTTTTGATATTAAGAATTGAATTCTTGATATCAAAAATGAATTTAGGATGTCAAAAATTCGAATTCTGGACATGTTATTTATGGAGATGTGATATCCATAATTCAATTCTTGATATCAAAAATGAATTCAGGACGTCAAAAATTCGAATTCTGGACATGTTATTTACGGAGATGTGATATCCATAATTCAATTCTTGATATCAAAAATTAATTTAGGACATCAAAAATTCGAATTCTGGACATGTTATTTACGGAGATGTGATATCCATAATTCAATTCTTGATATCAAAAATTAATTTAGGACATCAAAAATTCGAATTCTGGACATGTTATTTACGGAGATGTGATATCCATAATTCAATTCTTGATATCAAAAATTAATTTAGGACATCAAAAATTCGAATTTTGGACATGTTATTTACGGAGATGTGATATCCATAATTCAATTCTTGATATCAAAAATTAATTTAGGACGTCAAAAATTCGAATTCTGGACATGTTATTTATGGAGATGTGATATCCATAATTGAATTCTTGATATCAAAAATTAATTTAGGACGTCAAAAATTCGAATTTTGGACATGTTATTTATGGAGATGTGATATCCAGAATTGAATTTTTGATATCCAAAATTCAATTTTTGATATCCTTAATTTAATTCTTGATATCCTTAATTCAATTCTTGATATCTAAAAAAGAATTTTTGATATTTATAAATATTTGAATTTAAGACTTTAAAATAATTTTGGATATCAAAAAATATTATAAGAACATCCAAAAATGAATTAAAGACGTCTATATTTCATTTAATGACGTCTTTATATAATTTAACATATCTTTAAATATAGAACAAATATTAAAACGGCGTTCCATAGTTTCAACTAAGAAGAAACTTACCGGGCAAAATTTAAGTATCTCATCCCAAGCTTCTTCTTTATTCTTCTCCACTGGGATTCCCCCAACGTACAATCGACAATTATCAATGCTTTTGAACACTCCGACTTTGTGACCCGGTCGTATTTCAGTTTCATTCAATTTTGACACAGCTCGCCATGCATCGTCCGGGCTGAAGAATGTCGCAAAAGCAAAACCCCTATTGAAACCAGTAAAGTTCATCATCATACGCATTTCATAGATAGGTGCGATCCGGGTGCAGAAAGGAACCACTTCGTCTTCGAAACAATCACGGGGTAAACGGCCAATGAACACCTCCGATCCTAAAAATAGAAATAGTAACGATCTCAATTGATTATAAATCTTAGTCGCGGCCTAATAATTTACCTCTTGGTGGGGGTGGACCACTCCAATTAGGCGGGGGTCCATAATACCTTTGCCCGTTTCTCTGGATGCAACTGTAGCCTGTCGCCATCGAAAGCTCCAACAACTTCTCATTGACTTTTTTTGAGTCGACGAAAACATCGATAGGATTCATAATAGGAACGTTTTCAACCATGCTCAATGAAAATATATCGATATATTCAAAATAAATCACAATTAATACAAAAATCTTAAACTAAAATTAATACATCTACTCTCTACCGCGACTAGAAATGTTGTGAAATAGATTAAAAGAAGCAGAAAAAACCCGCGAGATCTCTTGAGAATGGTGGGGCAACGCTAAATGTGATTTGCAAGTATATACAGGCTTTGCTTTGCAGCACGCTGATTGGTCCACAGGGCATAAAGTTAAGAATGCAACGAACGTTAGAAAATGGGTGATTGGGGCGAGAACTGATTGACAGTAATCCATGATTTATGACCTACGACGTGAAATACAAATTAATTAATTTCTATCTTGTTTCACACGGATTTTTATATGATTTCGTTTAGAAAATCGTCAATATTATACATTACAATAATATTTCATATTTATAAAATAAAAAATCTGTTGTGGCCAGCACAAGACCTTCCGTCAATTCGATGTATTTTGCACAAATCCCATACCAAAAGGTCCTTGGAACAGTTTCTATGTAATATCATGTAAAATCAAACACGAACACATACTATTTCTATTCTATAAATCCAATAAAATTATAACATAAACATACACTAAGTAAAATGCATTTGACACTTCTTCTTATTCTTCAGCTTCCCCTATTTTATTAGAGGTAGCTGTTTCCTCTTTTCTTCCATTCATTCCTGTCCAACACATCTTCTTGATACAGGCATTCCTTTCAGTCTTCTGCGATACAGTCCTTCCATCTTCTCTTTGGCCTTTCTCTGCGTGTCACTTGCGAGGAGCACTATGACATACCAATTTTGTGATCCTACACTTTCCATATTTGGTTTTGCACTTGCAACTGACATCTGTCAATTAGAATTTTTTAATATATCAGCATCAGCTGTTTCCATGATAAATAGCAAAGCTGACTAATTTTTGAAAATTAATTTCTTTATAATGCTTTAATTCTACATCTATTGAATATGAAGGAAAATGAATAATCAAACCATATAGAGAAGAGTATTTTCTTTAATAAATATAATAACAAAATGCCAAAAAATAATATTTAACTGCGTTTTTTTAAGAAAAACTGTTAAAAACTTCAAATAAGGGTACTTCCGGTGGATCAATTATAACCAAATCTAATCAACTCTTCATATGGATGTACAGAAGAGGAATAAGAAAGAATTATAATTTTTAGAATTATAGTATTGGAGTTATCGTCGGAGAAAAATTTGTCACACACGGACACACATACACACACACACGGACACACACACATACATACAGACATCATCTTAAAAATAGTAAATTCGTATTGTAGGGACCCTAATACGTACTTATTCATTAAAAACTCACCACCGAATTTTTTGACCAAAGACAATACCTTCCTTACCTAAAGGTGACAGAAGGTAAAAAAGCATCGAAATGTTAGAGAAGCGTTGGAATGAATGTATCGTTCTTGAAGGAAACTATGTTGATGATTGAAGTCGAATTTTGCCTAAAAGTAGTTTTATTAGTCATCCTACGAACTTATTGAGTGATGTGTTACCCTAATATAGAAATGGCGAGTGGTCTTGTGCTGGCTACAACAGAATTTTACTTCTTTGTACGAAGTAAAGGAAGTATTGTAATCGCGAAAACTTTCGGTTTCCGGATTTCAACGGAAGTATCCATTTTGACCATCCGTGAATCCATTTTGAGATTTTGACTAATTTCGTCGTGACGTTTGTAGGTACACAAAGCCAGGGAATACTCAGCATCCCAGGATATCAGCATCCATTCATTGTATAATAATTTTGTTTTTCACATGTCAAAATTGACAGCTATGCATAAAACATTACAATCATCACAATCTGTTTTTGACATGACATAAAGCTATACATGTTGAATTTAACTATTTTTTTATTTTTTTATTAATATATACAGGAATATAAAATATAAGACAAGATGTTAATGGAAAATTTAACGATGCAAATAGAGGGCGATCGCAGGTTACTCAAATTCGAGACATACGAACAGTATTTGGACTCAATGGTGACTTGCAGAGATATATCATACCTACGCAGTATTTTGGATTGTCGAATGCTCGCTGAACTAGGATACAGGTACAGCAGGACATTTTATTTCATTTTTTACTTCAGGCTTATAAATACCTAGCTGTCCCGCCCCGGCTTCGCACGGGTAAAGCTAAAATAACGATTAGCTACACGTGTACCAGTAATTTTTCACATTTACTTCGGAGACATGCGCTGCGTAGGGAGCCGGCAACCTGCCTCGCATCGTACATGTAACAGGCTCCGCCCGATCCCCGCACCGCACCTAAAAGCGCCTTTTCTAAACATGTCTCGGGTACTTTTACTTATGTACATATGATGCAAGCCATTTCTCCGACAAATATCGAAAATCTGCTAACGGTTAAAACTTTACTATAGAAAAAAAAATCTGTTGTATCCTGCACAAAACCTTCCGTCAATTCGATGTATTTTGTACATATCCTATACCAAAAGTTCATTGAAAAAGATTCTATATATCCTGTATAATTGTAACAAGAACACACTATTTTTTTCATATTCATACTGAAAGTTCCTTTGAAAAGATTCTAAAATCTAATAAAATTTTAATACGAATACGAACGTACATTATGTATTGCACTTAACACTTCCTCCTGCTTCAACTTTGCCCTATTTTATTAGAAGTCGCTGTTTCTTACTCTTTTGGAGTTATCGTCGGAGAAAAATTTGTCACACACACACACGGACACACACACAGACACACACACATACAGACATCATCATAAAACCTGTAAAATCGTATTGTAGGGACCTTAAAACGTGCTTATTCATTAAAAACTCACCACCGAATTTTTTGACCAAAGACAATACCTCCCTTACCTAAAGGTGACGGAAGGTAAAAATAATTGAAATCACCCCCTATCGTACCGCCTTGATGGATAAATTTTTAAAAACCCTAAAACACTTTATTTCTTACCAAAAGCATAAATAAGAATTTTTATATCCCTAAATTGAGAAATGATGTGTTCTCTATACAAACTTTCGTCCCCTATTTCACCCCTTTCAAGTTTTATTTTCGCGACAAAAGGAAGCCTATGTCCTTCTCCTAGGTCCAATCTATCTCTATACCAAAATTCATCAAAATTGGTTCAACGGTTCATGCGTGAAAACGTAACAGACAGACAGACAGACAGACAGACAGACAGAATTACTTTCGCATTTATTATATTAGTATGGATTTAATATTAACAACTAAATAAAGAAAAAAATCAAAATCACATTTAATTTTTTTTTTATTACAATAATCAATATAGTTAACAATGATGACAATAATTTGTGTGATAGTTATTTTTATTATTGCAATCAGCTTTAGTCTACTGTAGGTGAAAATTGTTGTAATCAAATAAAACTACATTGTTATTAACTTTTCATTATTGTAATCAAATTTAATCTTTTGTATTTGAACGTTTATTTGTTCTAATCAAATAAAACTACACTGTAATAAACTGTAAAAGCAATAGATGTGAGAAAGAATATGAGGAATACCTGGAAATCAAAATTTTCAATTTTGTTCTTTCCCGGAGAATTAAATTTTGATTCTGGATTATTTAAATTTCTTTTTGTTTTCAGCTAGAATCCTTTTTACTGTACTTTGTGAAATATTTATTGTAGAACCTTGCTTATGCTTTCGATTCATTTTGATTATTAAATTTTGATAATTCAATTTTTTTTTACGAAAGTTTTATCATGCGCTACACGCCAATGACAAAAATTTCATTGTCCAATTAACCAAAGAATTACTCATCATGCGTCAGTGACGTTCAATTCATTATTCACTTGTGCAACTGTACTAATAGAGCGTTACAAACTTTCATCCCTATTTCACCCCTTTAAATTTTATTTTCGCGATAAAAAGTATCCTATGTCCTTCTCCAAGGTGCAATGTATCTCTATACCAACATTCATCAAAACTGGTTCAACGGTTCAGGCGTGAAAACGTAACAGACAGACAGACAGACAGACTTTCGCATTTATTATATTAGTATGGATGGCACGTATACGGTATTTGTTCTGACCCGAACGGCATGTAGTCCACGGACTGTGCCCCTATAGGTTATGTTGGTTGCATAATATAAAGTAAAGAAACTGGATATGCAGGTGTCTCTAATATAGCCTAATATGAAAATGGCGAGAGGTCTTGGGCTGGCTACAACAGATTTTTAAATATGAATAAATTACTCGAAAATCGGAAGTAATAATGTTGATCTACTTATTACATTTTTTGCAGGTCATCAGGGGATACATTAACGAGAGAACAATTTTTTAAACGTTTGAGGGCATGTCAGCAATTCTTCTTTCCTACAAATTTACCGATAGAAATGATTAGTAAAAATCTTGAAATAGAAGGAAAGGTTCTACAAGCCCTAGCTAACAGGGAGGGCGCAAATCGTAGGGGCAAATTAGCAGTACGTATTGACCAATTAACAGTGTTAATCCCATTAAATGACTAAATAGAACACCACGATCCTTAACGTTAGGGAACTATACAAAAAACCACTCGTGCCACAATTTTACAAAATCAAACGAGGTCTGTCCGAAAAGTATCCGACCTTCCTTTATATTTCCCCGCTGCTGTTATTCTGCGTCATCGGGCTGGTGGCATCCTTCGAAGTAGTCCCCATTTGATTGAAGAATACGCTTCCAACGGCCTTTCTACTTTTGAAAGCAGTCTTGGAACTCGTTTTTTGGTATTGCCTTTAGAGCATTCGTCGTATTAGTTTCGACTGTTTCTTTATCGTCGAATCGGTGTCCTTTGAGCGACATTTTTAATCTTGGGAACAGCCAAAAGTCGATCATTATTGACCAATTCCAAATTGTCCTGAGCGATTTCGAGGCGAAGGTTTTTCTGCTCCACCATTAGCAATTTCGGAATGAATTTCGCACACACACGAACCATTTGCAAATTTTCAGTAAAAACACTAGTTTTCGGTATTCCCAGATCATATTCTAGTTCTCGCACAGTCAATCGACGATCTTCATTGATCACAAGTTGTACACGTTCGATGTTTTTGTCAAAGGCCGCCCAGAACGTGGGTTACTATCAACAGATGTGCGGCCATCTTTGAACCGTTTATACCAGTCTTTTATTTGTGTTTTGCTCATACACTCGTCCCCAAATGCCGTCTTCATCATTTCGATGGTCTCCACACAACTCTTTTCGAGTTTTAAGCAAAATTTAATGCAAATTCGTTGTTCCGATCTTTCCGTCATTTTTTACAATAGCAAAATGCGACAAACGTAAAAAACACTTGCTGCACGTAAACTAAGGCGATCCGACCAAAACTGCGGCATCTAGGGAATTCGTGAAGCTTTACAGTTGACACTCGTACCCGGCAGAGGGCGATAAAATTGTCAGGCGCGAAGATATGAAGGAAGATCGGATACTTTTCGAACAGACCTCGTACATTTAGCCCTTAACGTTATATAACATTTTTTAGACAATAATATTTTTGAGAATAAAAACAAAAGTAGGATTTGAAGTATCAGCCTATATAGATTTCACAGATAGACTGTTCAAAGAAAACTGGTTGCCAATATTTCAAGGAAGAAAAAGAATACTACCATCAGCAGAAGACCTTTCATATTATCATTGGAAGTACCATACCATTAGACGAAATAATTCATTTAACTTTAAGGTAAGAAAAACTTTGGGGTCCTGTAGCCGCGTGCCTGAGTGTCTGGTCACGAACTAGGGGAAACCGGGTTCGATCCCGACAGACGCCAAATATTTCCAATTTTAAATGGCACAAAAGTGACCCCTGTGGTGCACTCTCCACGCCAGCTGTGAGTGCCCGTGAGGTGACGCCTGGTAAGCGCCCACACGGTGAAATATATCGTCATCATTACCGATGTCTACATGTGTTGTAGATACTGGCACACTTACAAATGGGTAATATGCCGTGATGATATATTTATTTATTTTTATTTTTAAGAAAAACTTTTTAATAATTAAAGTACCAATAATTTCTAATTAATTCAGGATAGAATATGTGCTAACGAGGAAAACATGGAAATTTCATGCTCCCAATTTACTTTTTTTATTTATTTATACAAAACTATGTTCTGTAACATACCGTGAGTATTTTTTAACGTGAAACATTGGGTTTGTCGTATCCATGGTTACGATTCGACATTTGATTGACATCAATGTATTTGCGTGTCCCATTTAAAATGAAACATAGGGAACGAATTTGACATTTGATAAGACGTCAGTAGAGGTTAATTTTGTTTAAATAATTATACCTGCTTTCTAAATTAAATTTAGTGTACCTTGTGCTCGAGTGATTTTCTAACTTGGCCAAATTTCTTACAATATTTAAATATAATACTCTGTCAAATTCATTCCCTATGTTTTTAATGAGACAGGCAAATATATTACTGTCAATCAAATGTCAAGTCCTGTCGTAACTTATAGGAAAATTCAGCGGTTATCTGTCATATTGACAACACGTCATTAGAGGTTAATTTTGTTTAAATAATTATACCTGTTTTCTAAAAATTAAATTTAGTTACAAAAAAAATATTGTGTGCCCGAAATATGTTTAGTGCTCTCGAGTGGTTTTCTGACTTAACTAAATTTCTTACATAATATAATACTTTTGTCAGATTCGTTCCCTATGTTTCATTTTAAATGGGACACGCAAATACATTGCTGTCAATCAAATGTCAAATCGTAACCATGGACATGACAAACCCAATGTTTCACGTTAAAAAATACTCACGGTACAGACTTTTTGATATATTACAATAATATGTTGTAGCTTTCTTAAAAAATTTGTTTCATTGTATTCTGCGCATTGTAATGAAAGTTATTACATTTTAAAACCAGGGGAATTTTTTTGAAACCGATGATAGTTCTTTAGGCGACTAACACTCTGTAATAAATTCCAGGTGGTAATAGACCCGAAACTGGGACTTTTATTTCAATGTTGGCACGACCGGAAAATGGTTAATGTCAACCCGTGTGTAGTACAGCCATGGCACACTGCGCGAACAGTAATTACAACAGAAGGAGAGGGCTACGAACAGGTCGTGTTGTACGATCACTCTGTGCGAAAACGTTGCTGATTTCCACTTTAATGATAAGGAAATTTATTATATATTCTTGTTTTCTGGGTTATAAACATATTTAAGTAATAACAATAAAGATTTTAACTGTATTTTTATTATTCTTTGTAACTCCACCTCCAGCAGGACTGTGAAACTTCGCACACCCGTTTACGAATACATACTGAAAAAATCTGTTGTGGCCAGCACAAGACCTTCCGTCAATTCGATGTATTTTGTACAAATCCCATACCAAAAGGTCCTTGAAAAAGATTCTATATATCCTGTAAAATTGTAACACGAACACACTATTTTTTACAAATTCTATACCGAAAGTTCCTTTCCCTATTTTATTAGGGGTCGCTGTTTCTTACTCTTCTCTTTTACTCATTCCTGTCCAACGCATCTTCTTCACACAATTCTTCCTCTCTCAAGTCTTCTGCTACACAATCCTTCCATATTCTCTTTGGCCTTTCTCGTACTTCCGGTATTGAAAATCCCAATCTTAAGGCGAAGCTGCAACTGCAAGTCACTTGCGAGGGACACTCTATCACATTCACATATAACTTTCTGACCCTACTTTCAACTTTGGTTTTGCATTTGACACTGACACCTGCAATTATATTTTTTTGATTATTTCTGATGTTTTCATAATTTTAACAAAGCTGACTAATTTTTGAAAGTTAATCTCTCTTAATCTCTCTATAACTGTATATCTATTGAATATGAAGGAAAATGTATAATCAAACCGTATAGAGAATAAGATTTTCTTTCATATTGATAATCACAAAATGTCGAAAAATGATATTTAACTGCGTTTTTTCAAGAAAAACTGTTAAAAACTTCAAATAAGGGTACTTCCGGTGGGTCAATTATAACCAAAATCTAATCAGCTCTTCCTATGGATGTAAAGAAGAGGAATACGAAAGAATTATAATTTTTAGAATTGTAGTATTGGAGTTATCGTCGGAGAAAAATTTGTCACACACGGACACACACACGGACACACACACACATACAGACATCATCTTAAAAATAGTAAATTCGTATTCTAGGAACCCTAAAACGTGCTTATTCATTAAAAACTCATCAACGAAATTTTTGACCAAAGACAATACCTTCCTTACCTATAGGTGACGAAGGTAAAAATAAACACAGAATTATACAGCGTTGAATAAATTCAAGTTTCGTATATGAAAAACTTTCTTATTAAGCATCCTACAGAAAATTAATGTAGGTCTTTATGGGCCAACTTTTTGAGACAACTTTAATAGGTACCACACAGATATTTTCGACCTCTTTTGATTTTGACCAACAGACTAAATACCTTATAACTCGTTTATTATAAAAGATAAAGCAAAAATTTTAGATAATTTTTATCCTGTATTTATCTCTCGCTAAGAGAAGTATTGGATTTATGCTAAAATTCGCATATCCAGATTTTAGTGGATAAGCACGTTTTAAGGTCCCTATAATCCGATTATAACATTTTTACGATGTGTGTGTGTGTGTGTGTGCGTGTGTGTGTGTGTGTGTAGATGTGTGTGTGGATGTGTGGATGTTGGAACCACGGTTTCTCAAATACTATCAGACTTAAAAAATATTTAACTGCAGTTTCCTCAATTTGACATTCCTGGGAAGAGCTGATTAGATTTTGGTAACAATTGGACAACCGGAAGTAAAAAAAATCTTCTAAATATATTTTTTTGAAAATTTTTGATATTATAAATATTGAAGATCATAAAATTATTTATTTGATACATTGAACATTTTTATTATATCTTGTATAAATTTAGAGTTAAAGCCACTTATGTAGCATAATTTAATGTAGTAGGTACATCGCAAAGGCTGAGGCACTAAGGAAACCAGTTGACAAATTCAAATGTTTATAACATAGTTTGTAAATGACAGATGTGTCAAAAATCAACAGTTTTAGTAACATTCTGAAAGCTTTTTCTGGGAAGTATATTTATACTTTCTTATTGTTTTATTAATTAAATATTTAAAATTATAGGTAAAATGCATATATCTATAAGAAATAACGCCAATTTTGCTAATGAATTGAAAGAATCTCTGCCATTTAGAAACTTCCTCATACAATAAAAAATAGATATAATTAGAATTGTATGTGTGCAGAAGACATGTTAAATACAATAAAAAACAATATCTGGGTAAAGTTCTGTAATATTTTTTTAAAGAACTTTTAAGCAGGATACTTGCTAAACGGTACACTTTCCGGTAAAGGTAAGTTTAGTAAAATCGTCTTTTTTAGTCTCAGGAGTAAATTAAAATTAAGAAATATACTCGTTATTTATTAAATATAATAATAATAATAATAATAATAATTTATTTAACTATATTACATTGTATTAGACAAGTTTATAGTACGTCAAATAATTACAAAATAAAAACAATAAATTGTGAAATAGATAAAAATAATCGCTTTTGTGATTACATCTAACAATATTTTCAGGAAATAATTATTGATTTGTATTGTAATAAAGGTAATTAATTACATATTTATTTTACCTACTTCTTTTGCGAATAATTTGTTATGATAAAGTATATCTTGATTAAATAAGATAAAAACTAAGATAAGAACCAAAATAAAAACTAACAGATTACGCAATTTCCGTCATAAGATATTAACAGTGTGTGAGAGCAACAGCTTTACTTTTATAAAAATGAAATATTTATTAATAACTACAATATTATTTTTCATTTATATTTATGTAAGTTATATATTATTTGTATTATTATTTTAATATAAGTTCATGAACTTCATTTTTTTTTCTTTGTCAACATTTTCATTTATTTTTCCTGTCGTTGCAAATTTTATTCTTAGGGGAATTACTTTTATATGTATAAGTTCAATGACAGAAAGAAATATCTGTTGTGGCCAGCACAAGACCTTCCGTTAATTTGATGTATTTTGTACAAATCCCATACCAAAAGTTCATTGGAAAAGATTCTATATACCCAGTAAAATAATACAATTTTTACAAATTCCATACAGAAAATTCCTTTGAAAATATTCTATAAATCCAATAAAATTATCACATGAATATATAAATACCCGAAAAATGCGTACTCTTATGTAACATTCTCTTTATATTCAAATAATATTACTAACAAGTTTATATCTCTACCCATTTTTGAATTATTGCCCCAAAAGTCAATATACCCCACATTTAGATAAAAACTTCAAAATTTTCAAAAATCTAATTTTTATGTATCTAGATACTTCTCAATGCGCTGATTCCAAATTTTGAAACCGCAGGTCGATATCTCTTTTCGTTCTCGAGATATTTAGATTCAAAGTTTTGCTCAAAACTGCCCATTTTTGGGTATTAACCCAAAAATGGGTCGAGATATGAAATTGGCGACTTCGCCATTCGATTCTACGGACAAAAATACCTAAATATAGCAATTTTCATAATTTTTGTCAAACCAGTTCATTTTTTATGAATAAAAGTTTGAAAATGGCCAAAATCTGAAAAAATCGTAAGGGGTACCCCTTACGATTTTTGCGATTTTTGGCCATTTTCAGATATTTTGCTTTAGAGATTGTATGCGGTGTTCAAAAATTATGAAAATTGGTATACTTATGTAATTTTGTCCGTAGAATCGAATGGCGATGTCGCCAATTTCATATCTCGACCCATTTTTGGGTTAATACCCAAAAATGGGCAGTTTTGAGCAAAACTTTAAATCTAAATATCTCGAGAACGAAACGAGATATCGACCTGCGGTTTCAAAATTTGGAATCAGCGCATTGAGAAGTATCTAGATATATACAAATTAGATTTTTGAAAATTTTGAAGTTTTTATCTAAATGTGAGGTATATTGACTTTTGGGGCAATAATTCAAAAATGGGTAGAGATATAAACTTGGCAGTAATATGCGGCAAACAAAAAGTCAAAACAAGGCATACGTTGACATTCTATACAAGACATGTTTTTATTCTAGGCGGTACAATGTGCAAAAATTGAATCCATGGACAACAATCCCGGAGCGTGTAAAGAACCCGGACCTGTATGCTCAGATATTTCCACGGTTATCAAATGTATTAGTTTGGGAAACGGTGGCTGGCTTAGTATTGTTATAGACGAATGTTTCGATGGTACATCATGTATAGATGGTGCTTGTCAATAGTACAATAATGCAAACAACGAAAAATGGAGAACAATAGCTATTTGTGTATTAAGAGCGAAAATTGGGATATTGTCGATTGAGAGGTTGTTGTTCTCTCGAAATCGACATTGTCCATTTGCGCTTGAAACACACACAAGATTTTTTCTACAGTCGCTGCAATGAGTTCCTTCACTATAACAAAAAATAACATAATGTACACTTTTTAATTACAGTACTACTCAATAAATAAAGATTATATTTTTAAAATTTAATTACCTAATCGTTATTTTCCATTCTTCTTGAGCTATTGCCCCAACCTAATCTAAGCATTTTTACCTCCCGCTACTCTTGGTAAGGGAGGTATAGGGATCGTGCTAAAAATCACATATCGAGATTTTAGTAAATGACCACGTTTTAAGGTCCCTAGAATCCAAATTTAACATTTTCACGATGATGTCTGTATGTGTGTATGTGTGTGTGTGTATGTATGTGTGTGTGTATGGACCCCACTGTAAAGATTTCTTGTCATTAAACTCGTATAATGTAATTCGACTCTTTTGTATTAAAATTTGTTGACAAAATAAAATATCCATTATATTATTGTGCATTATTACATTACATTACATTACATTATTCCTATTCAGCAGAATATTATCTTTAAAGCATTCAGCAGAACGACGATTCGGTTTATTCTACAGCAACATCTACTCGTAGTGTTATTTCAATAAACGTAATTCTTGAAAATATAAAAGTAAAATGAACAGAAACAATATGACAAATATACAATTGGTGTGTTCATTCATTGTCTCCATTTTGGTGTTTCATTGTGTAAGTATTTTATTATTATTATTATTATTCTTGTTAAGGATCCAGAGGAAAACAATAAAAGTTCAATTATCGAAAAAGTTTAAGCTAAACCTCATTTTTTCATTAGCGAATTCTACTCTAATTTTGACAGTTTAAATATTAAAATTTAATTTATTCTTAGTATACTTTTTCGATAATGTTATGAAGATTAAATTTTAAATACCGGAATAGAATAGAATTCACTAATCAAAAATCTGTTGTGGCCAGCACAAGATCTCTCGCCATTTCCATATAAGGATACATAAGTATTGTATTGCACTTCGCTTTCGAACCGTCGTTTTATAACAAAATATTACAGAAATTTACCCAAATATTGTTTTTTATTGTATTTAACATGTCTTCTGCACACATATAATTCTAATTATATATATTTTTCATTGTATGAGGAAGTTTCTAAATATCAGAAATTCTTCCAATTCATTAACAAGATTGGCAGTATTTCTGATGGATATATGCATTTTACCTATAATTCAAATATTTAATTATTAAAACAATAAGAAAGATTAAATATACTTCCCAGAAAAAGCTATCAGAATGTCACTAAAACTGTTGACTTTTGACACTGACATGTGTCATTTACAAACTATGTTATAAACATTGGAATTTGTCAACTGTCCTTAGTGTCTTGGCCTCTGCGATTAGATTACTCTATAAATTATAGTGTCTTTAATAACAAAAATTTCCAAAAAATTATATTTAGAAGAATTTTTCTCAGAAACTACTACTTCCGGTTTTTCAATTGTTATCAAAACCTTTTCAGCTCTTCCCAAGAATATCAGATTGAGGAAACTGCAGTTAAATATTCTTTAAGTCTTATAGTTTTTGAGGAATCGTCCCTCCAACATCCATACATACATACACACATCCACACACACACACACACACACACACACACACACACACACACACACACACACACACACACAGACATCATTTTAAAAATTTTATGGATATGCGAATTTTATCATGAATCCAATACCTCTCTTAGCGAGAGGTAAAAATGAGTAAAAAAGTCATGATATCTATTTTTTACCTACCATATAAACGCCATACTTTGGGCCAGTTTTACCATTTCTGGTTAGAATTTTAATCAAGTTAAATAAACCATATTAAATCGTATTATTGACAACAATGATCAATTTAACAATTCATTTCGTTTCAATAATGTTTATTTAACTGACAGTTAAAATTTTAACCGGAGATTGTAAAATTAGCTTTTAGTAAAATAATTTTTTTGCTTGTAATGTTAATTTATTTATTATTAATTATAAATTCGAGAAATTCAAGACTCTCGAGTCGGGATTATTTCTCGCCATATCTCGTCTCGCGGCATCATTAGTTAAGGGGAATTTTATTAGTTTTAGTTATAATTATTTAACATTAGATTCCTTCTATCATTAATTATATTTCAGAATGCCCGTATAGTCGATGTCTCTTACGAATATCCAGACTCAAACATGATATCAGATTCAAGTGAAAATGACCATATTCAACACCACAATACAAGTGAAGAATGCACTGAAATGAAATTCTACTGTGAATCTTGCAACAAACTAGTTATGTGTATCGACACAGAATATGGCTATACAAAACAGTACGTCACATGTCCCCAAGGTTTCACATGCTTACGAAATGAATGTACTAGAGAAAAAAACCCCCTTTGTGATGGTACATCGTCCATACCTTTTAAATGCAACGTTCCTGGCGTGTTCCCAGACCCTTTCGACTGCAAGAAATTCCATTTCTGCGTGCCAAAATCCACCAAAATGGTCAATTCAACTCTTAACCTCAAACACTTTGAACACACATGCCCTAAGGATGATGGTGTTGAATATAGGTACGATCCCCTGTCGCGTTATTGCAAGTATGAACTTAGCAACGGATGTGAAAAATGGCCGGTGCCTCTCTGTCAATATGAAGCACATACAGATGCCTTAGAAGAAATTAAAAGTATATTTTTTGTTTGTGAAAACGTAGAAGGGCATTTGTACCCGCAGTTATTTGCCTGCCCACATGGGGAAGAATTTAATAAGGATTCCAGTAAGTGTGAGAAGAAACAATCTGAACCAGAAACAACAACAACAACTACAACAACTGATTTACCACCCTGTAACGGGTTCAATGTTCCCTGTCGACACTGGCGAGATAATGATGAATATTAAGAGCGCCCACAATAGTAATTAAGGTACCAAGGGTTGTTATAAAGACAATAATGCCTGAGGTCAACAGTGTACTGTCGAGGGCCTCTGGCCCGAGGCGAGTACGTTGACCGAAGGCATTATTGTCGTTTAACACCCGTGGTGCCTTCAACGTTTTATGTCTTACTAGAAATTCTTAATAAACATTTTGTCTAACTAGAATTTATCAAACCAAAATAATAAATCACAAAATTTTAATACATCTTACAAAGTAGCCTGTGAATGCCTACGTATTATTTTGTTTCTGTAAACAAAGCATTTTTTCAAACAAATAATATATTTCTTGTGGTATTCTTCTGTCAACATGGACGATCAATGTTATTGCTAAGAATAAGAAGTATGCTGGTTTGTATTTGTGATGAAACAAATATGATTATAAACGACTACAATTCACAATGCTTCGTAACCTTAACTGCACTTTATGTTAGTATCAGTATTATTAACCTCAGTTTGTTGTCAACATTACCATAGCAACTTAATAGCCCTAGGGCATTATTTACTCAATAACGGACCTAATGTTGAGGTTGTTATAAAACAATAACATACTAGTAAGACATAAAATCTATTTTGGCCAGGAAATATAATGATTTCATCCTTTGATTCAAACTCAACTGTGCCCT
Organism: Ophonus ardosiacus; assembly: GCA_943142095.1. Classification (NCBI taxonomy): domain Eukaryota; kingdom Metazoa; phylum Arthropoda; class Insecta; order Coleoptera; family Carabidae; genus Ophonus; species Ophonus ardosiacus. The sequence continues at coordinate 42,934,606 of OW964835.1, forward strand.
TTTTTCTAGGGCTGCGTCCAATGTTGCACTTTTATTATCCTAATTTCTAAATTTTAAATATACAGGGTGTATCTCAAATAGGGAGACATGGCTTAACCACAGATTCCTGAGGCTAATATAAGACGATTTAACCAAACTTGCTTCTACCGGAAAGTGTACCATTTAGCCAGTATTCTGCTTCAAAGTTCTTCGAAAAATACATATAATAACCGAACGTTTTATTCGATTTGGATGAAATTTGGTATGACAGTTCATATGGTTATGCCATCTTTTAAGGTGACACTTGTTATTATTAATGAACCACTAGTGTATGAAACTTAGGTGTCCCAACATTGATTAGACCATAACTTTTTTTCAGAAAGATACATTCAATAGTAAACTTTTCTCTCTGTGTGTAATTTGTGATATCTGTTACGGTTCACACAGAAAATACCAAACCTGAGTAACTGCACAGTGATTTTTTTAAAATAAATTTTATCTAGCAGTCTATCCAAATGTCAAACAACTAAATTTTAATGACAATAACTATTGTTTATAGGTTGTCAAAAATTTTCTTCGCAATATTCTAAAATTAGTAACATCGTAATAATATTTTACTACCATTATTAAAAATAAGACGATTACATATCTTACCTTACTCCTAAACAAGTTGTGAAGATTGACAACTCGTAACTGTCATTAAAAATTAAATGTTTGGCATTTGGACAGACTGCTAGATAAAATTTATTTTAAAAATTCCACGGGGCAGACACTCAGATTTTATTTTTTCTGGGTAAACCGTAACAGATATCACCACGAGTATTCCCTGGATATCACAAAGAGAGAAAAGTTTACTATTGAATGTATCTTTCTGAAAAAAAAAAAATAATAATAATAATAATTTTATGTTATCGGCGTGGCCATTAAAAAGTGACGGTCTAATCAATGTTAGGACACCTAAGTTTCATAATAATAAGTATCATCTTAAAAGATGACTTATAACCATATAAACTGTCGTACCAAATTTCAGCAAAATCGAATAAAGTCCTATATATATAAGCAAAACTAATTTTTTCGAAGAACTTTGAAGCAGAATTCTGGCTAAATGGTACACTTTCCGGTAGAAGCAAGTTTAGTTAAATCGTCTTATTTTAGCCTCAGGAATCTGTGGTTAAGCCATGTCCCCCTATTTGAGAGATAGCCTGTGTATGTCGTATATAACATCGTTATTTAAGATTTTAGGAATTAGATTTTAGGGTTTTGCAGGAGCACACTATGCCTTGAAGTTGACGCGCACTAATTAAACAAATCATGTTCGTTGCTATAATTCGTGCAAAACCTCAAATTTACTTTCAAAGAATAACTTCTTAGCTTCTATTTTATGAAATATAATATTAACATTTACTCTCAAGCATCAAATTGAATCGAATTGTATAATTCATTTTTGTTGTTCTAAAGTGTTGCCATACAAACCAATGGATGTAATTTTTATGCCATTTGGAGCTGTATTTTTGTGAAGAAGACCTAAATACTAAACACTAAATGCCAAAATACGACATCGGACACAGCCTAAGTTCAACCCTTGGTTCTTTTAATGAGTACGCACACTTAATCCTTTTTTGAGCTGTTTCTTATTGAATTTTGGCGATGTTTTCTACATCTATTATCAATCTTTCAAATTCATAATTATTTTGTATTTACAATAAGAAATCTATACTAAAAATATACAAACCATTTCCAAATATTTTGGATATTTTGTAAAAAATATGTTTATAAGCAAATAAATTTTTGGAATTGTTCAGTGAGTTATTTCATTTTTAGATATTTTATTTGTGATTTTTCAGGTAATATTCATTTATAGTCTATGGAAACCATCTTTTTACCTCCCGCTACCCTTGGTAAGGGAGGTATAGGGATCGTGCTAAAAATCTCATATCGAGATTTTAGTAAATGACCACGTTTTAAGGTCCCTAGAATCCATTTTTAACATTTTCACGATGATGTCTGTATGTGTGTATGTGTGTATGGATTTTGTTTTCGCTCTAACTTAAATACTATCATTCAGAAAATTCTAAAACCTTGTATTTCTATTTTATTCTAATATGAAAAGAAGCCATTAGATTTTGGTGTAAATCGGATATCCGGAAATAGCACTTTATCTGAAGCTCATAGTGGTTTTTCTTCATATTTTCCATTTTTTCGAATTTTATGTCTTACGAAAATTAAAGATTATTAAATTTTCTACAGGAATACATTAATACTTTTTACCTCCCGCTACCCTTGGTAAGGGAGGTATAGGGATCGTGCTAAAAATCACTTATCGAGATTTTAGTAAATGACCACGTTTTAAGGTCCCTAGAATCCAAATTTAACATTTTCACGATGATGTCTGTATGTGTGTATGTGTGTGTGTATGTGTGTGTGTATGTGTGTGTGTGTATGTATGTGTGTGTGTATGTGTAGGGATTTTGTCTTCACTCTAACTCAAATACTATCATTCAGAAAATTCTGAAATCTTGTATTTCTATCCTATTCTAATAAGAAAAGAAGCCATTAGATTTTGGTGTAAATCGGATAACCGGAAATGGCACTTTACCTGAAGCTCATAATGGTTTTTCTTCAAAAAATACCATTAAATGCCATTTTTTCGCATTTTATCGTTATGAAAATTAAAGATTATTGAATTTTCTACAGGAATACATTAATACTTGTTCTATATATTTTACAGATAAATTTAAAAATAATTTTTTTTACAAGTCCCGAAGCCTAAGAAAAACACAATTCCTTTGTTCCACAGTTCATATTTCAAATGAATGTAACTGACATTAAATGTCACTGTCAAAAAACTAATCACTTCAAATTAATAATAGTGACATTTAAAAAAGAAAATAGTAAATAAAGCAATAGTTTTCTGCAATGGAACAGTTTGCAGCGTTAGTAAATACGTAGGTAGGTATGTATTTAAATTAATAAAAATTAAATAGCAGGAGGTTTTGTGTTGGCCACATCAGATTTTTTTGTCATAGGAAAGTATTATAATCGTAACAAATTCTAAATTAAAGATTTTTCGTTCATTTTTTAATTATTTATCATGCAAAATTCAATAAAATATTTAGAATATTATTGACACGTAATTACTATTATTCTCGTTGGAAAAATGGTGTTATATTTACCAAAATTGTTTTTACCACTGGGCAAAATTCAAAATACATGACAAATTTTCAAAATTTTATGCTATTTTTTCACTTGAATAATATTTGTGGGTAAAATTCAAATGACCATAAAAGATGAGTAGGAAGGTATCCATGAATTAAAATAAAACAAATAATATTGTATTTTTTTATTGTCGTTTAAGACGTTGTCGCATTTAATATATGTATTGGAATAATTAAATTCGCATTACTATTTTCAACATTATTATTTAGACCAAAGGCTGGATCTGTCAAGCCCAAAAAGAACATGGAGACAACTGCCATTAGCAACCACGACACTTTCATCTACAAAAAAAGATATTTCAAAAAAATAACAATATTTATTTGGTTGAAGTAATTTTGTTTTTAAATATTTTCAAAAAAATAATATTAAATACAGTGGCCCGTATGACAAGCGCACTTTTATAATAAAAGTAGGTACTTTCCTCATAAGAATATAATAGAAAATCGTGCTCCATAAAAGCGCTTTTATTATAAAAGGGCCCTCGGAATATGGGCTATGTAATATTGTAACTTACCTTTGGAAAATGAGAATATTGTTATTTCTTGAAGAAGAAATAAGTGGAATATACATATTTTTGGTAAATTTCGGTTTATATACCTTCAAATTTCTTATTATCATTGTTATATAAATGTTAATCAGGTAATATATTATAATAATTTAAAGTAGTTTTTTTTTTTAAATAAAATAAAATAATGGGAATTTCTACGATTTTTAAACTATTTCAAGTACTTACTAATCTTGATAAAATAATAGTTATTTACATAATTAGTTATGGAAAGAGTGATATTGTTTGATGAAAAGCGAGTTTTGCAAATTATGTGAGTCAAACAATATCACGTTTTCATAATGTATTATGTACAAATTTTATCTCCATTTTCAGCTAAAATAATTTTAAAATACACAAAATTTTAGGTTTTTCTATCACAGCTCAATATACAAATTTCAAAATAAATTTCCCAAAGCGTTGACGTGAAAATAAATGAATTTAATTTTTACCTCTCGCTAAGAGAGATATTGGATTCATGCTAAAATTCGCATATACAGATTTTATTGAATAAGCACGATTTAAGGTTCCTAGAATTCGATTATTACATTTTTAAAATGATGTCTGTGTGTGTGTATGTGTGTATGCGTGTATGTGTGTATGTATGTCTGGATGTTGTAGGGACGATTCCTCAAAAACTATAAGACTTAAAAAATATTTAACTTCAGTTTCTTTAATCTGACATTCTTAGGAAGAGCTGAAAAGGTTTTGATAACAATTGAACAACCGGAAGTAGTAGTTTCTTAGAAAAATTCTTCTAAATATAATTTTTTGGGAGTTTTTTTTATTAAATATTGAAGAACATAAAATTCTTCATCTAATACACTTAAAATTTATATTATATCTTGTATAGATTTAGAGATAAAGACATTATAATTTATAGAGTAAACTAATCGCAAAGGCTAAGGCACTAAGGAAACCAGTTCACAAATTCCAATGTTTATAATATAGTTTGTAAATGACATATGTCAGTGCCAAAAATCAACAGTTTTAGTGACATTCTGATAGCTTTTTCTGGGAAGTATATTTAATCTTTCTTATTGTTTTATTAATTAAATATTTGAAATTATAGGTAAAATGCATATATCCATCAGAAATACCGCCAATCTGGTTAATGAATTGGAAGAATCTCAGACATTTAGAAACTTCCTCATACAATGAAAAATAAAAAATATAATTAGAATTATATATGTGCAGAAGACATGTTAAATTTTTGCAACAAGAGTAAAACTATAGTCTTATTTCACGAATAGGAAAGTTTGACCGAACGAGCCGTAGGCGAGTCTGTCAAATTAAAACACATTTTACTCGAGTTGCATACAAATTTTTTAGGTCTGCAATAAACGTGTGAAAAAAATGCCGTAACGTTTCATTATTTCACGCGTTTGTATTAAAAAAGTGGACTATTTTCACACTTTTATTGTTTTTTAAAAAAGACATACTTTATAAACCCATTCTAATAAAAAAGTGTACTTTTTTTAACAGACGTACACAAAGATTTTTGCAATACTCATTTCGTATCAATTATGTAATTTAAAATCATTAACACTGGCTCAAAGATAAAATAGATTTCTAATGTGTATTATATATAGTTTACCATTAACCCAAATTTAATAGTGATAAAACAAGAAATGTTCAAAGTATATAAGCAAGAATTTAACAAAAATTTTCATAACTTATTTCTTCAATAAATAAAAATATTCTCATTTTCCAAAGGTAAGTAATTTTCTTATTTTTCAGACTGCAAATAAAAAACAGAAACCATTGCACAGGGTATGGAACAAATTCGAGTTCCTTATATGAGAATCTTTTTTATTAAGCACGCTACAAAAAATTGATGTAGGTCTTTATGGGCCAGCTTTTTGACACAACTTTAATAAGCACCACAGGAATTTTCGATCGTCTTTTGTTTTTGAGCTACAAGCTAAAACAGTTGCTACCCTGAAATATTATGAATTTCTCAAGGTTACTAATGATTGTTGTCTCCATGTTACTAAAAAGTTTAACTGATCTAGTATTTGGTGTTGCTATACTTAAAAGGGAAGTAAATGAGAGTAGCAATTCGAATACAAATTTTAACCGAATTAAAAGGACTCCGATGGCAGCATTTGAGGAGTTAATCTAAGTACCACACACACACACACACACACACACACACACACACACACACACACACACACACACACACACACAATTGCTAAAATTATTTCCATAACCAGTGACGTAGTGTTCAAGAAACCAACACACTCAGTAAGGCTCTCCGACTGGTTTAATTATCATTTCATGTATCTGCAAAAAAGAAAACAAATTAATGTTCCAAACAGGGCCGGCGCTAACTATTTGCCGCCCTAGGCGAACTTTTTTTATTGCGCCCTACTGAGGGGGGGGGGTTGGGGTGTAGGTTATTTAAAATATAAAATTAAATAACTACTTCTACAGGCTTGCTTTTACGAAGTCGGTTAAATTAGGGCAAAGTTGCCCTATTAGTAGACCATTTAAAGACGTATTTGTTTTTCCGGAAAAATCATAGGACACTAGATAAATGCAAAAAATCAGTTATTTTTGATTTTTATTTATGCAAACAACTTCTAAATCTTAAATAATATGGAATTTTTGTTTACACTTTCTATGATACTTTTTTATTATCTATTATTAATAGATTAAAATTATGATTTTATATTGACGCTATATTGAAAATTTACACCATTGAAAAGAATTTATTTAGCTTTTTAAGGATGTTGAACTTATCGAAATCTAATAGTGATAAAAAAATTAGCTTAGGAGTGGTGTAGGAAATAGCAATTCTAAAATATTCAATTAAAATATATTTATTTCCTACACCGCTTCTAATCTGAATCACAGCTTATGCAAACATAAATTAATCGATTTCTTGTTTTAATTTGTGCCCAGTTATTAATTATTTCATCATGTTGGTCATTATTGTGCTTTTCTTGAAGCAATGAGGTCCGTATGTGTGTTAAAAAGTACAATTTTTTCATTAAAATGGATTTATAATGTATGTCTTTTTTCAAATAAAAGTGTGCACTTTTTTAAACGCAAACAAATGAAATAATGAACCATTATGGCCCTGTTTTCACACTTTTATTGCAGACGTAAAAAAAATTGAATGGTATTCGAGTAACAAGTATCTTATTTCACTCATAGGATTTAACAAACTTGCCTACTGCTTGTTCAGTTAAACTTTCCTATTCGTGAAATAAGACTATACTTTTTTACTCTTGTTGCATAAATAACTATGTACCTATTTAGTAATTTTAAGTTTGCAGTAATTATTGTGTTTAGGTATTAATAAACAAAAAATATTTACAAATTAAAAATTTCTTGCCGTCGATCGAAAAAAATGCCGCCCTTAAAAAGTGCCGCCCTAGGCGGACGTCTCGCCGCCTCGCCCCTAGCGCCGGCCCTGGTTCCAAACAGATTTCCATCGGCAATGGTAGAATACTTTATTGACTAGGTACCTGAACGTGGGGTTTGGTGCTTAAGGCGTACATAACAGCATCTGCTACGTCTTCAGGCGCCAAAGCAGGCAGCAAGTTCTGTTTGATGTACTCAGAAGTTGGCATTTCAGCTGCTTGGAATATTTCAGTGTCTACTAGTCCTGGTGATATGCTCTGCAACATTGGATTGAACATATTGTAACTTTAAAATTATTTTATAATTTTGTCCAAATATACAACTATTCTTTGAAGTGTCCATCAGTTTTTTTTTTTTTTACTCGAATTGTCTTAACCTTTAAATCATTAGTTATGTGGGTCATAGTTAAAACACGACGTGTTTTAAGGCCTATTTGTAACGTTAAACGCAACGCAACGGCGCAACGTGACCGCTAACGCAAGCACAAAATTTATGTTTTGCCATAACTTTGTGATACATTTGTACCTCCCGCTACCCTTGGTAAGGGAGTTATAGGGATCGTGCTAAAAGTAACACATCGAGATTTTAGTAAATGACCACGTTTTAAGGTTCCTAGAATCCAATTTTAACATTTTCACGATGATGTTTGTATGTGTGTATGTATGTATGTGTGTATGTGTGTATGTGTGTATGTATGTGTGTGTGTCTGTATGTGTAGGGATTTTGTCTTCGCTCTAACTCAAATACTAGCATTCAGAAAATTCGGAAACCTGGTATTTCTACCCTATTCTAAGACGAAAAGAAGCCATTAGATTTTCGTGAAATCGGATAAGCAGAAATGGCACTTTACTTAATGCTCATAATGGTTTTTCTTCAAAAAATACCATTAAATGCCATTTTTTTGCTTTTTATATCATTGGAAAATTATAGACTATTGAATTTTATAAGGGTATATATTAATACTTTTTCTATATATTTTACAGATAAATCATTTTTCTTTTTTTAATCCCGAAGCCTAAGATAAACACAATTCCTTTGTTACATACCTTCATAGTTTTTACAATTTAATTTATATACCCCGGATTTATCTAAATAATTTGTGGAATCTTTATTATTAAAAATTTGATGTGGCCAACACAAAACCTCCCGCTATTTAATTTTTATTCATTTAAATTCTTACCTACGTATTTACTAACGTTGCAAACTGTTCCATTGTATAAAACTATTGCTTTATTTACTATTTTCTTTTTAAAATGTCACTATTATTAATTTGAAGTGTTTAGTTTTTTGTCAGTGACATTTACTGTCAGTTACATTCATTTGAAATATGAACTGTGTAACAAAGGAATTATGTTTTTCTTAGGCTTCGGGACTTGTAAAAAAAAATATTTTTAAATTTATCTGCAAAATATATAGAAAAAGTATTAATGTATTCCTGTAGAAAAATCAAGTTGGTAGTTTTTTATATAGTTTCAAAGTTTCAAACCATTTTGCGTTACCTTACTGCAACTTCATTATAAATAGGCCATTAAAGTTACCCAGCAACAACAAAATCAAGAACTTTATTATTTATTTATTTCTATGGTCAACAAAAGTTAAACATAATATATAAAAATTTTACACTATTTACAGTAATAATTTAAAAAAAATTCATTCTACTCTCTGAACAGTTCTGTCGTGTTCCTCATGAAACAAGTTAAAAATCGCTCAGTAGTCAGTATCTCGTGATATTTCAAAGTGTTCGGATGTATATGTCTTTGTTTCGTGTATTAAATGATAATGTACAATCTAACATTTAAAGTGAAATACAAAAATTTGTGTAAATGTGTTTTCTTAAGCGAAGGCGTCAGGTTTGAAGATTTCCCATTACCTGGTAAGTTCCATATCATCATTTAATCTATGTAAAATGCGTTCTATAAATGAGATCTTTGAACATATTGTTTTTATTTATTTATAATACATTCATACGTACATATTATAAATGTGTCTTGTAATGATTATTGCATAGTTAAAATACATTAGTTGGTGCTATGTTACGAAATATTCGTATTCAATTTTGAACTACTTCAACGGGGAATTTTTTTACCAAATTTGTAAATGGTTAAATTTACACACCTTAGTGTGGACCTATACAGGCTGTCTCTTAAATAGGGGGACATGGCTTAACCACAGATTCCTGAGGCTAAAATAAGACGATTAAACCAAACTTTCTACCGGAAAGTGTACCATTTAGCCAGAATTTTGCTTCAAAGTTCTTCGAAAAAAAATTAATTTTGCTTATAATAACAGGACGCTTTATTCGATTTGGATGAAATTTGATATGACAGTTTATATGGCTATAAGTCATCTTTTAAGATGATACTTGCTATTATTAGTGAACCACTAGTGTATGAAACTTAGGTGTCCCAACATTAATTAGACCGTAACTTTTTAATGGCCACGCCGCTAACACGAAATTATTTTTTGTCAGAAAGATACATTCAATAGTAAACTTTTCTCTTTCTACATATTGTGTGATATCTGTAACGGTTCACACAGAAAATAATAAAACCTGAGTAACTGCACCGTGAATTTTTACGTCTCGCTAAGAGAGGTATTGGATTCATGGTAAAATTCGCATATCCAGATTTTATTGAATAAAAACGATTTAAGGTCCCTAGAATCCGATTACAACATTTTTAAAATGATGCCTGTGTGAGTGTGTGTTAGAAAAATTCTTCTAAATTATTTTTTGGGAGGTTTTTTTTATTAAATATTGAAGAACATAAAATTCTCCGTCTAATACATTTAAAATTTTTATTATATCTTGTATAGATTTAGAGATAAAGACACTATAATTTATAGAGTAATCTAATCGCAGAGGCTAAGGCACTAAGGAAACCAGTTGACAAATTCCAATGTTTATAACATAGTTTTTAAATGACACATGTCATTGTCAAATATCAACAGTTTTAGTGACATTCTGTTAGGTTTTTCTGGGAAGTATATTTAATCTTTCTTATTGTTTTATTAATTAAATATTTGAAATTATAGGTAAAATTGTGGTAAAATGCATATATCCATCAGAAATACCGCCAATCTGGTTAATGAATTGGAAGAATCTCTGACATTTAAAAACTTCCTCATACATTGAAAAATAGATATAATTAGAATTGTATGTGTGCAGAAGACATGTTAAATACAATAAAAACAATATTTGGGTAAAGTTCTGTAATATTTTGTTATAAAACGACGGTTCGAAATCGAAGTGCAATACAATACTTATATAGCCTAATATGGAAATGGCGAGAGGTCTTGTGCTGGCCACAACAGATTTTTTAAAATAAATTTAATCTAACAGTCTATCCAAATGTAAAACAACTAATTTTTAATGATAGTAACAATTGTTTATGGGTTGTCAAAAATTTTCTTCGCAATATTCTAAAATTAGTGACATCCGTTTGTTCGGCCTAATAGTATTTTACTACCATTATTATAAATGACGCGAATAAATATGTTAGCTTACTCCTACAAGTTGTGAAGATTGACAACTCGTTACTGTCATTAAAAATTAGATGTTTGGTATTTGGACAGACTGCCAGACACTCAGATTTAATTTTTTTCTGTGTAAACCGTAAAAAGATATCACAAATTACATAGAGAGACAAAAGTTTACTATTGAATGTATCTTTCTGAAAAAAAAATATTTCATGTTATCGGCTGGCCATTAAAAAGTTACGGTCTAATTAATGTTGGGACACCTAAGTTTCATACATTAGTGGTTCACTAATAATAACAGGTATCATCTTAAAAGATGACTTATAGTCATAAAAACTGTCATACCAAATTTCATCCAAATCGAATAAAGCGTCCTGTTATTATAAGCAAAATATTTTTTCGAAGGACTTTTAAGCGGAATACTGGCTAAATGATACACTTTTCGGTAGAAGCAAGTTTAGTTAAATCGTCTTATTTTAGCCTCAGGAATCTGTGGTTAAGCCATGTCCTCCTGTTTAAGAGACAACCTGTATAAACCAATTTTAATGAAAGTAAAGATGTACTCAGGATTTCAGTCAGTGATAATAAATTTATTATATAGCCAACGTTTCGCCCCCATTTGGAGCTTCATCAGGGCAAAGAACAAGTTAAAAAAAATTTACAGTACAAGAATGTCATAAATATATCGAGAAGATATCGTCAAATAAAAATGTAGCACGTCAGCCTAATCATATTACAAAAGCACACAGAAATTTTATAAAACCATGTAAAATGGCGAACAACAGTCACATGTTTTGCCCTGATGAAGCTCCAAATGGGGGCGAAACGTTGGCTATAGAATAAATTTATTATCACTGACTGAAATCCTGAGTACATCTTTACTTTCATCCTTAGCACAGGCGTTTAATACTTCTTCATATACCAATTTTAATGTTTATTTGAAACAGAATATCTTGGAGTGTGTGATTTCATTTCACAAAATCTGTTACGAAGTTTGTAGCACAAAAAATAGTTGTTATAGCAACATTCTTTTTAAATTTGAATAGATTTCTACGGTCACACTTACAGTGATTTTAATCTTAAGTCCATTATTCCTCAGCTCCTGCCTCATGACTTCCGTATAGGCAGTTACCCCATGTTTAGACGAAGCATACAAATTGATACATGTATTCTTGTCTGTCCTATTGGTAACTTGATGTCCCCCAATACTGTTCATGTTAATAATATGGCCTGAGATGCCAGCGGCTCGCATTTGTTTCACGGCTTGCTGAGCGCAAAGTGCCGTACCGAATAGGTTGATGTCCACAGTTTGTTTCCATAAAGATGGATCGCCATCTATAATTGATTATTCCTAGTTTATTGTCCATTTCGTATAAATATAGTTATCAATTTATGTGGTGTACAGTTCCTCCTGACAACTTTATAAACGGTAAAGGTATTTAATTTGGTCACAAAATAAAAAGCAGTTATACCATACTGATGAGCTCTAACAAGAGCGAAACGCATCTATGGTTACTAGCTGAGAATGGCCGGTGTCTGTTGATGGCCGAAAGGTAATCTTGTGAAACATATAGCTATTGTTTTTTTTAAATATTTTATTTAACAACATTATTTACCTATCAAAGAGTTGTTTCTTAGTATTCCGGCATTATTCACAAGAATAGATACAGGTCCTAAGTTTTCTTCGACCCATTGGAAAACTGTCTTCACGTTTTCTTCACAAGACACGTCGCATTTCAGTGCATGAAGTTTACCGGGCCCTGACAAAGATTTTGCGTGTTCTTCTACTATGTTTATTCTTCTGGCCAAACCTACAACCTGTAAATATATTTTTAAAATAATTATTCTACGGAATTGTTCAAATCCAACATAGGCTGTGTCCGATGATGCATTTTTATCACCCTAATATCTAAATCCTAAATTTATATGCCCTAAATCTAGTGATTATTTAGGATTTTACGAATTTGATTTTAGGGTTTTGCAGGAGCACACTATGCCCTGAAGTTGGCGCGCACTAATTAAACAAATCATGTTCGTTGCTATAATTTGTACAAAACGTCTAATTTACTGTCAAAGAATAGCTTCTTAGCTTCTATTTTATGAAATATAATATTAACATTTACTCTCAAGCATCAAATTGAATCGATTTGTATAATTAATTTTTGTTGTTCTAAAGTGTTGCCATACAAACCAATGAATATCACTAGTGTGCCATTCGGAGTTGTATTTATATGAAGAAGACCTAAATCCTAAATACTAAATGTCAAAAAGCAACATCACACAACCTTATTTATACAGATATTAAAAACGGCTGTCAAAATGAAGTTAGTGAGATTAACTGAGTCTTGTTGACTGTGGCAAATCGAATGCTATTTATAACAACGATGATACGGCAAAAGTTATTCGCTCGAAGAGTTCCTTATCAGCATTTGCTATGAATGTCATTTCATTTTAATTTTATCACTTAGTAGATTAACATTTCCATTCTATGTTCACGAAAATAAATATTAATTATACAATATTATCTAAAGACAATTATTTATTTTTGAAAAACACAAAAATATTTCCGCACGAACCATTTAATACTCATAATGGCCTTCTGTATTCGAGGTTAGTTTAAACAAAACGATGACCTTCCAATATAATACATAATTTTATTTGTAGTATTATACAGGGTGTTAATGAATACAGTTTTTTTTTTATAAAAAATTCATTGAATATAATTTTTTACCAACTTTACTAATACAAATTGAATATAATGGTACAATCTTCAATTCTACGATAATAGCATTGAAACTTTAAATAACTTTAAATATAAATTTATAAAATAATTTATTTTTATACATCATCTTGCCTATGTGTCAAACAATAACATAAAACTTTAATAACAATTTTGAAATACATAAACAAATATGTCACTATTAGGAAGAAATTACGTTAAAATTAATATCTAATGAAACCGTGTTAGGTAGAATATAATAGTAAAATATTTAATTCTAATGAAATTAAGGTTTGTAAAAATAATAAATTTTCCATCATACATAAATATTAGATGTACAGGGTGGTCTGATTTAAATTTGCTATTTTTGTAGCACTATAAATTAATATTAATTTATAACTACACATTTACGAAATGGATCATGTACGGCGAAGAATTTACACAGATTGCGTTTTGGAGGACCTGAAAGTTAATGCTGATTTTTACAAATAATGTGCTCGTGACGATTTTTCCTTAAAATCTATTAAAATATGTACCAAAACTTCTCAAATTTGGTATTTAAAACTCATATTAGATTTTGATCATATATGATAAATCGGATGTAGTACTTAATTTGGAGCTTTAACAGATTTTTGAGGAAAAACAATAAAACTGTTATTGATGACAGTGAAGAAATTTACATATAAATGTCACTGCCCCCAAGTTCATGTATTTTTGCGTATCCCCTGGAAATACCCGTAAAAAACAACAGCCAGGATGTAAATTAAATAATAACTTATTTATTTAACCAGGAAATCTATTTGAAAATATATTTCAGATTATAATACATCTGTCACAAATCAAAACTGTCACTACTTCCTTTTTTTTTTCTAGGGCTACTTTCATATTCTAAATACAAACAAAATTAAATCATAAATATTGAAATTAATACACAAATCAATCTGTAACAAAAACATAATTCCAAATTTCGTATTACAGACTTTTCTATTTATTGGCCAACAAATTAGATTTTATTTACAAACAATCAACCGGAAGTGATACTTTACTTAAAGCTTAAATATTAGAAGTAGTATTGATTTGCTTCATTGACTTCCAGGGTACGGCTCTCAAAAGATTTTTTGAATTTTTGTTAAGTTTTTATATTAGTTTTGTCAATATTTATGAAATTTATTTTGTGTATGATATATTTCTTAAATGTAAAATGAAGATTGTTATGAGTGAATATAAAAATATTTGACCATAATGATTGCTTTATTTATACCCAGTGGGAGGTTATGGGCTGGCCACATCAGATTTTTTAGAAACAATAACAGTTTGCAATTAGAACCTTATCATTCTAGATCTGCGATATATCACGGATTTTCTTGCGCACTATGTTTTTAGGGCAACAATTATAATTCGTTTGTTCTTTTCATTTTTATCAAGCTTTCTAAATTTAAATAAATATATCATCACGGCATATTACCCATTTCTGAGTGTGCCACAATCTGCTTTATCGCAGATATCGGTAATGATGTTAACATATTTGTACCGTGCGGACGCTTACCAGGCGTCACCTCACGGGCACTCATTGCTGGCGTGAAGAGTGCACCACAAGAGTCACTTTTCTGCCATTTGAAATTCGAAATATTTGGCGTCGGCCGGGATCGAACCCGGTTTCCCAGGTTCGCGACCAGACACTCAGGCACGCGGACACGAGACACCATATCAAGCTTTCTGATTTATTTCATCTTATATTTGTCATGTCAGTTAATATCACTATAGAAATTACAGTAAATTACCTGCATCCCATGTTCCACTAATTTCTCTGCTACACTTTTCCCTATTCCGGCACTGGCTCCTGTCACTATGGCTATTTTTCCGGTCCAGCGATCCATCCCAGTACAAGTCTGTGTTTAGTGCTTATTAATATAAAGATTATAACTCATAGCAAAAACCAACTCACAGTTCACAGACGTTTATGAATTGCGAATGAGATATAACTGCAGATATATATGGTGAAGTCACGTGCTTCAAAGAAAGTACCAAAGATAAAAATATGATTTACTTTTATTTCTGGTTGACCGTGATTATTCACTATGAAGTAATTAGCACAATACCTTTCGTCAATTCTAGGGCTGTGTCCGATGTCGCATTTTGGCATTAAGTATTTAGGATTTAGGTCTTCTCTTAGGTATACTCATATATAAATACTCTAAAAATTACTACCAAGTTTATATCTCTACCCATTTTTGAGTTATTGCCCCAAAAGTCAATATACCCCACATTTACATAAAAACTTCAAAATTTCCAAAAATCTAATTTTTATGTATCTAGATACTCCTCAATGCGCTGATTCCAAATTTTGAAACCGCAGGTCGATATCTCGTTTCATTCTCGAGATATTTAGATTTAAAGTTTTGCTCAAAACTGCCCATTTTTGGGTAATAACCCAAAAATGGGTCAAGATATGAATTTGGCGATAACACCATTCGATTCTACGGGCAAAATTACATAAGTACACCAATTTTCAGAATTTTTGAACACCGCATACAATCTCTAAAGCAAAATAACTGAAAATGGCCAAAAATCGCAAAAATCTAAGGTGTACCCCTTAGGATTTTTTCAGATTTTGGCAATTTTCAGGGGTTTTCAAACTTTTATTAATAAAAAATGAACTGGTAGGACAAAAATTATGAAAATTGGTACACTTATGTAATTTTGCCCGTAGAATCGAATGGTGATGTCGCCAAATTCATATCTCGACCCATTTTTGGGTTAATACCCAAAAATGGGCAGTTTTGTGCAAAACTTTAAATCTAAATATCTCGAGAACGAAACGAGATATCGACTTGCGGTTTCAAAATTTGGAATCAGCGCATTAAGAAGTATCTAGATACATAAAAATTAGATTTTTGAAAATTTTGAAGTTTTTATGTAAATGTGAGGTATATTGACTTTTGGGGCAATAATTCAAAAATGGGTAGAGATATAAACTTGGTAGTAATATTATTTGATTGTAAAGAGAATGTTACGTAAGTATAGGTATTTTTAGAGTATTTGAACAACTGTGTGAATTTTTAGAAATAAAACTATTGAAATGAAAGTGGACAAATGCTTAAAAAAAGTTCATTGGAAAAGATTATATATGTCCAATAAAATTATAACACGAATACATACTATTTTTTACAAATTCCATACCAAAAGTTCCTTTGAAAAGATTCTATAAATCCAATAAAATTATAACATGAACATACAATATGTAAATTGCAGCTTTCTTCAATTTTATTAAGGGTCATTGTTTCTTACTCTTCTCTATCACTCATTCTTGTCCAACGCATCTTCTTCACACAGTTTTTCCTCTCTCAAGTCTTCTGCGATACAGTCCTCCCATTTTCTCTTTCGCCTTCCTCGTACTCCCGACATTCTGATCCTATACTTGCCATATTTGATTTTGCACTTGGCACTGACATCTGTCAATTATATTTAACTGCGTTTTTTAAAGAAAAACTGTTAAAAACTTCAAATAAGGGTACTTCCGGTGAATCAATTATAACCAAAATTTAATCAGCTCTTCATATTGATGTAAAGAAGAGGAATACGAAAGAATTATAATTTTTAGAATTGTATTATCGGAGTTATCGTCGGAGACAAATTTTTCACACACGGACACACATACACACACACACACACACACACACACCAAAGACAATACCTTCCTTACCTAAAGGTGACGGAAGGTAAAAATAGAAAAATATACAAAAGATTTACAAGCTTATTAAAATCAAAATCTTTCATTAATATGGGACGGGTAAAGGATAATAATGTAATATACGATTTTATTAATTTTATTTTTCATTTTATTTTTATCATGAAATGAGTTCGGAATATCTTCTGAAACCGATATAGATCTTCCTTCTGATGTAGAAGAATTGGGTATAAATCAATAATTCATTAATTAATATTAAAGAAATCATTATAGATATATTCTTGTTTTTTTTTTTGAGTTGCCAGTTACAAAATTAGGTAAAAACTTTTTAAAACGGAATTAGATAATTATTATAGGTATGAGATTCGTTGATAAAATTTTCATACTTGACGTGAAAATCATCATCATTTTGCAATTTAACATAAATAACTAATTAGGAACACTCTTTGCAGATGTGAAATTAATTATTTAAACCGCAATCTTCAACACAGGACCAAAATGTATTATACTGAGACAGTAAAAGACCAGCTTTACCAAGACTACAGTTTTTTGGTCCCAGGATGTGTAAATATACGTGGTCTATGCAGTTGATTTCTCCATCACCGTTACAGTCCTGCAAATAAATAATATGTTCACAATTAAGAAAAGTACAAAATAATGATGGTTTATAGCGAAGAAATTTTCAATTTTATGTTTAATAATTAAAATCGAATATTATAATAGTATATTAAAGAACGAATGTTTTCTTCAAAAAATACCAGTAAATGCCATTTTTTCGCATTTTGTCATTATGAAAATTAAAGATTATTGAATTTTCTACTGATATAATTTAATACTTTTTCTATACAGGGTGTTCCGCGACTCGACCAATAAACTTATACCATATATTCCGGAGGTCATTACGATCAAAAAATGTTATATGACTTATAGGTGAATTCGTCTTTGTTTCGAAGATATCGAAGGAATTTAAAAAAAATGATAAAAGAAAATTTATTCATCAATGGATAGCTAATTAACAAAAAAATACAACAACAGTTCAAAATGAGAACCTCCATTTTCTAAACATTCAGGTATCCTTCGAGTCATAGAATGTTGCCAGTTAATTACTGCTAATTCATTCCTTAGAGAATTAGTAGCTTCAACTATACGGTCAGTCAACTCTTCGCGTGTATCTAGTTTACCATTACTATACACACGAGATTTGAGACAACCCCACAGAAAAAAAAAATGTATAGGCGACAAGTCAGGTGACCGAGCTGTGCAATGTATTGGACCATCTCATCCTATCCACCTTCCCGGAAAATTTTCATTAAGAAACACCGTCACTAGTCTCCCAAATGTGGTGGTGCTCCATCTTGCTGGAACCACATGCCACGACGAACTTCCAAATCCGCATATTCTGTATTAGTAAAATGCGGAATAATAGCTTAAATTAATACGACAGCACAAAAATCATTCATTTGTCAAACATACGTTAATTCGTCAAGGCTAACTCAATTATAATTTTTTTTATTAATTCATTCGATATCTCCGAAACTAAGAGGAATTCACCTATAGGTCATATAACATCTTTTGATCGTAATTACCCCCGGAATATATGGTATAAGTTTGTCGGTCGAGTCGCGGAACACCATGTATATTTCACAGATAAATTTAATTTTTTTTTTATATAAATCCCGAAGCCTAAGATAAACATAATTCCTTTATTACACAGTTCATATTTCAAATTAATGTAACTGACAAATAAATGTCACTGTCAAAAGGTCATTTCAAATTAATAAGTCTGATATTTTAAAAAGAAAATAGTAAATAAAGCAATGGAACATAATATATTTTGCACTATTAGTAAATACGTAGGTATACCCAAATCATTCAAGCAGCCAATGCACGTCATCACTTAGTGTAAAAACCTTAATGCATTAAAATCACTAATAGTGAAAAATGAAATAAAATTTCAATCACTTTTAACAGTCAAAAAGTGTATAGCCTTATATAATTATTATTAAGATGAATAGTAGAGTTCATTACTTATCGTATATGATATGAATAATATATAAATAATGTACATCAACGTCATATTATTCGTGTAATTGTTGCTATAGTTGGCAACATTGATAATTTGCATGTTTATACTGTCAAAGTTATTATTTGACAATTTGAAAAATATTTGTATCGTGTTTGAAACATTTTTGTGCGTTGTAAAGGCCTATTTATAATAAAGTAATGGTAAACGCAACGCAACGACGCAACTTGACCGTTAAAGCAAACACAAAATCTGTGAATCTCCCAAAGGTAGCACTTCTAATCAATCAGAAGAATTCGGTATATTTCTTTGAAATTCGGCATTTATTGCCTTTATATGGCATACATAAGTATAAATAAGGTTAGTATTATAAAATAATTTAAATAGAAATGGACAGTGATTAAAATAATATTTATTTTATAGACGTGACAGTTTATTAGCATGTCGATAATACAGATTGCAATCTGTATAACTCCTTTCATAAAGATTCTAAAACCTCTGCAAACGTAGCAGTACATGACGTCACACATCTAGTTTCTTTTATTCATTTTTTATTAATGACGTGCATTGGCTGCTTGAATGATTTGGGTATATGTATTTCAATTAATAAAAATTAAAAAGCTGGAGGTATTGTGTTGACTACATCAGATTTTATTATAATAAAAACAAAACATACCATACTATTCTTTTTTACATATTCGTTGACGGTTTTGGCTGCACAATTAGGATTTGTCACACAGTTTCTGAACGCTTGTTCACTAGGTTTTTCTCCATTTCTAGTGATATTTCCCGCGTTTACCCAGTATTCATATGTTATATGGAACATACCACATACGTCTCCTATACAATTTCTCTTGTAATCGCAATGAGTTATTGATTCGCAAAGACAGCGCAAACATTGCTTAGAGATGACCTGAACTTGCGAATGGCTCCCTGTAAAAAAACATTCTTATTTTATTCAGAGTGATCAAATGAAATCATAGCTGCCAAAATTATTTCTTAGTTAACTTAGGGCCGTTTTCATAATCAGTCTCACTTTAAATAAAATAAATAAATTTATCATCACGGCATATTACCCATTTCTGGGTGTTCCAGTATCTACAACACATGTAGACATCGGTAATGATGACGATATATTTTACCGTGTGGGCGCTTACCAGGCGTCACCTCACGGGCACTCATAGCTGGTGTGGAGAGTGCACCACAGGGATCACTTTTGTGCCATTTAAAATTGGAAATATTTGAAGTCTTTATATTCTTATATTTATATTATATTCTTATATATCTTTATATTCAAATAATGTTACATGCTTACTAAAGTGCTAAAGTTATGTTATGAAAACGAACACAACTTTAGTTTTAATTTAAAATAAAGATAAACTTTATGATTATTACGGCCCTTATATCTCAAACTTTAGCGAAACTCATAGGTACAACATTTGTGCTTTAATTGTCAATTATACCACTAGTTAAATTTTACTGGTTAAATTGACTATATCCTACAGAAACAAATGGTTGAATAAGTTGTTAAATATTTGTCAAAATTTCAATACGTAATTTACTTGTTTACCCGTAGCATACTAAAGACTAACTATTAACTATAAGCGATTTATTCATGCAACTGGCCGCATAAGATATGTACATATACCGTGAGTATTTTTTAACGTGAAACATTGAGTTTGTCATATCCATGGTTACTTGACATTTGATTGACAGCAATGTATTTGCCCGTTCCATTTAAAATGAAACACAGGCGTGTCTCAAAATATTCACCTGCAAGCGTACGACTTGAGGCGAAAGTGTCAAAGTAACGTCATTATTTTACCACAATTCTATTCAAAGTCAATTTATATATAATTTTTACATTTATTTTATACAACTGTCATAATATTTTTTATTTTAATAGTATAAAATCCAAAAAAATTCAGGAACAAAAAGCGAATATAGAATTCTAAAGTGCGTGCTACCAAAATTTGTAAAAGTAAAATCGCATTTACCTGCTCTTTATGATAGAATTCTAAAGTATACCGTGAGTATTTTTTAACATGAAACATTGGGTTTGTCACATCCATGGTTACGACTTGACATTTGATTGACAGCAATGTATTAGCCCGTCCCATTTAAAATGAAACATAGGGAACGAATATGACATTTGATAAGACGTCAATAGAGGTTAATTTTATTTAAATAATTATACCTGCATTCTAAATCAAAATTAGTTGTAGAAAAGATATAGTGTGCATTTTGTGCCAGAGTGGTTTTCTGACTCGGCTATATTTCTTACAATATTTAAATATAATACTTCTGTCAAATTCATTCCCCATGTGTCATTTTAAATGAGACAGACAAATACATTGCCGTCAATCAAATGTCAAATCATAACTTATAGGAAAATTTAACGGTTATCTGTCATATTGACAAGATGTCATTAGACGTTAATTTTGTTTAAATAATTATACCTGTTTTCTAAAAATTAAATTTAGATGTAGAAAAAACACTGTGTGCACCTTGTGCCCGAAATATGTTTAGTGCTCTCGAGTGGTTTTCTGACTCCGCTAAATTTCTTACAATATTTAAATATAATACTTCTGTCAAATTCGTTCCCTATGTTTCATTTTAAATGGAACGGGCAAATACATTGCTGTCAATCAAATATGAAGTCGTAACTATGGATATGATAAACTCAATGTTTCACATTAAAAAATACTCACGGTACCTATTGTATAGGTAGGTATACTTAAGTAAATCTTACCTTGTTGAAATACAACTAAAACAAATGAAATAAGAACACCAATCAAATTCATACTGCACCGAATACTAGTAAATGACATACACTGCAATGTTTCTTGATAATTTACATTAATATGAACGAAATTTAGATAACGTATTTAAGGAAATTGATATCGTTAATGTCAGTTCCTTCGTCACTTCTCATAACACATAATCATTTATTTTTTTATCTACATTTTTACCACACACTTTTGTTATATTAATAATCTAAGTCAGTGTTTCTCAATCTTTTTACCACGGTAAAAAAATCTGATGTGGTCCCGCCAATTCCATTTTTAAAATAGCAGTGAGCTTTAAGTAAAGTATCACTTCCAGTTGACCGTTTGTAAATAAAATCTAATTTATTGTCCAATAAATAAAAAAGTCTGTAATACGAAATTTTGGATTATATTTCGTTGTTTTTCCTTAAAAATTTGTTAGGGCTCCAAATTAAGTACCTACTACATCCGATTTATCATATATGGTTAAAATCTAATATGTTGTTTCAAATTATATATGAGTTTTAAATACCAAATTTGAGAAGTTTTGGATCATATTTTAATAGGCTTTAAGGAAAAATCGTCACACACACACATTCTTATAAAAATCAGCATCAACTTTTAGGTGCTCTAAAACACAATCTTTGTAAATTCTTCGCCATACATGAGCCATTTCGTAAATGTGTAGTTGTAAATTAATATTAATTTATAGTGCTACAAAAATAGCAATTAGCAAATTTAAATCAGATCATCCTATACATCTAACATTTATGTATGATGGAAAATATATTATTTTTACAACCCTTAATTTCATTCAAAAATAACAAAGTTGAAATATTGATATTGAAACTATAATTTAGAAAAGTTTATAATAAAAGTGATTACTGATTATCTTGTTAAATGTAAAAGAACAGAAAGTTTGTTAGGTACAGTACAGTTTTATTTACATTAATATAGTCCCCTTCTGAATTTTATTAACAATATCGTCTAATTATATGATCATAGAGAACAACTTGTTCGTACTCGTCTGTATGAATGATTGTTCTTGTTGTATGCCAAGGCAGAAAAGTTTTTGGGTCTACATTTACTACCTTACGATCATGCCAACATTGGAAAAACAGTCCTCCCGCAGGGTCGATGACTACCTACAAAAGTATATATTATACAAAGTGAGAAATTATATTTTTCTAGTCTATATACAAAGTAGGCATTTGCGCTCGCTTTTGTCAACGCAAAATGTCACTTTGTCGTTCATGTGCGACATGTATAACTTAAATTTTGACAGTTGGATATTTTAATTCACGCAAAATAAACTTGTAAGATCACTTATAAAGACACTTTTCAAGTAACTAGAAAATAAAAACTTTATCGTGAAATCTACGCTTAACATATGTATGATACGTAAAAACCTATTTAAAAAAATCTGTTGTGGCCAGCACAAGACCTCTCGCCATTTGCATATTAGGCTATATAAGTATTGAATTGCACTTCCTTTCCAAACCGTTGTTTTATAACAAAAAAAAATATAGAACTTTACCCAAATACTGTTTTTTATTGTATTTACCATGTCTTCTCTACACATATAATTCTAATTATATCTATTTTTCATTGTATAAGGAAGTTTCTATATGTCAGAGATTCTTCCAATTCATTAACCAGATTGGCGGTATTTCTGATGGATATATGCATTTTACCTATAATTTCAAATATTTAATTAATAAAACAATAAGAAAGATTAAATATACTTCCCAGAAAAAGCTGTCAGAATGTCACTAAAACTGTTGATTTTTGACACTGACATGTGTCATTTAAAAACTATGTTATAAACATTGGAATTTGTCAACTGGTTTCCGTAGTGCCTTGGCCTCTGCGATTAAATTACTCTATATATTATAGTGTCTTTATCTCTAAATCTAAACAAGATATAATAAATATTTTAAGTGTATTAGATAGACAATTTTATGTTCTTCAATATTTAATAACAAAAATTTCCAAAAAATAATATTTAGAAACATTTTTCTCAGAAACTACTACTTCCGGTTGTTCAATTGTTACCAAAACCTTTTCAGCTCTTCCCAGGAATGTCAGCTTGAGGAATCCATAGTTAAACAATTCTTAAGTCTTATGATTTTTGAGGAATCGTGTCAACAACATCCAGACATACACACATACACACATCCACACACACACAGACATCATTTTAAAAATGTTATAATCGGATTGTAGGGACCTTAAATCGTGCTTATTCAATAAAATCTGGATATGCGAATTTTAGAATGAATCCAATACCTCTCTTAGCGAGAGGTAAAAAAATTATTTACAGTAAAAAAGGTAACTCGTTTACTTGATTTTTAAGATGTATTCTCGTAGTCCAAGTCACCTTGCATGAGTATGAAATATGTTAAAACAAATAATTCTGCTCACTATTTCGATAAAAAGAAGAAAAATTCATAAATAAATATTTTCAAATTTACATTTTTAAAACAAATTTCATACGTAGTTAGTTAGTTAGTTACCTTAAAGTTAAGTGAATCATTTTGTGTTATCTTATCCTGTTTCCAATGGAAGTAAGAAAGATCATATGTTCGTGGTTTAATTTTCTGCCTTTCTTCAAATATTGGTCGCCAATTTTCGTTAGTAATCCTGTCTGCAAAATCTATATAAGCAGATATTTCAAAACCTTGTTCTGTTTTTATTCGCACGAATATTATTGTCTGAAATAAAATAGTAAGGTAAGTATTTGTTCCATCAATATTTGCTAAATTATTAGAATAACACAAGACCTCCGGATTTTATCGACAAATTTTATTCAAAGTTGTAGCAATAGCTTGCAAATTTATTACATTTACATACATACATAAAATCACGCGTGTCCCACTTAGTGGGTTAGCAAAAACCCGAAAACAATAGTAACAATAAGAAAAGGGATAAGAGTAAGGAGCTCAGCTGACTCATTTCACTCTTTAACAACATTCTTCTTTCGCCTTGTCCACAATCATCATAGCATTCATACATAAGAACATATTAAAGTGACCGATTTTCGGTAGCGAATAACCGCATCCGGACCACAATAATAGTTACGCAACAATCATTCTTCGCCACGTATTCCAATCCATGCACACTTCTTTCACCTCAGCCACATTCATAAACGTATTTATTCATATGGGGTCCCGTGGCCGCGTGCCTGAGTGTCTGGTCGCGAACCTGGGGAACCGGGTTCGACCCCGACAGACGCCAAATATTTCCAGTTTTAAATGGCACAAAAGTGTCCTCTGTGATGCACTCTTCACACCAGCTATGAGTGCCCGAGAGGTGACGCCTGGTAAGCGCCCACACGGTAAAATATATCGTCATCATTACCGATGTCTACATGTGTTGAAGATACTGGCATAACCAGTAATGGGTAATATGTCGTGATGATATATTTATTTATTCATACATAAGAACATATTTCTAAAATAATGATACATGAAGATTTCTTTGGATAACATTTTCGACAATATCTCGTGTCAATTGGCATTTAATTGACATACTTTTTTTGTTCATAGACTATTCCGTATTAGGATTTTTTTAACACACTGTACACACACACACACAAATCATCGTGAAGATATTAAAATTGGATTCTAGGGACCTTAAAACGTGATAATTTACTAAAATCTCGATATGCGATTTTTAGCAAGATCCCTATACTTCCCTTAAAAATCTGTTGTGGCTAGCACAAGATCTCTCGTCATTTCCATATTAGGCTATATAAGTATTGTATTGCATTTCGCTTTCGAACCGTCGTTTTATAACGAAAAATTACAGAACTTTACTCAAATATTGTTTTCTATTGTATTTAACATGTCTTCTGCACATATATAATTCTAATTATATCTATTTTTCATTGTATGAGGAAGTTTCTAAATGTCTGAGATTATTCTAATTCATTAATCAGATTGGCGGTATTTCTGATAGATATATGCATTTTACACACAATTTTACTTATAATTTCAAATATTTAATTAATAAAACAATAAGAAAGATTAAATATACTTCCCAGAAAAAGCTATCAGAATGTCACTAAAACTGTTGATATTTGACAATGACATGTGTCATTTACAAACTATGTTATAAACATTGGAATTTGTCAACTGGTTTCCTTAGTGCCTTAGCCTCTGCGGTTAGTTTACTCTATAAATTATAGTGTCTTTATCTCTAAATCTATACAAGATATAATATAAATTTTAAGTGTATTAGATGGAGAATTTTATGTTCTTTAATATTTAATAAAAAAAAAGTCCCAAAAAATTATATTTACAAGAATTTTTCCAAGAAACTACTACTTCCGGTTGTTCAATTGTTACCAAAACCTTTTTAGCTCTTCCCAGGAATATCAGATTGAGGAAACTGCAGTTAAATATTTTTTAAGTCTTATAGTTTTTGAGGAATCGTCTCTCCAACATCCATACATACACACACACACACACACACACACACACACACACACACACACACACACACACACACACACACACACACACAGAGACAGACAGACATAGACATTATTTTAAAAATGTTATAATCTGATTATAGGGATCTTAAATCGTGCTTATTCAATCAAATCTGGATATGCGAATTTTAGCATGAATCCAATACCTCTCTTAGCGAGAGGTAAAAACACATTCTTAAATTAAGGATAGTGTATAATGAAATTCCACTTTTACTTACCGCTAATTTTCCAGTCCGATTATTATTTTCCCTGAAAGCCAGTGCACGTACTACTTTACTTGCTTTAGCAGTAAAAGCAGCACTTATTACACTATCTACTCTAGTTGACGGGAAGAAAAAAAGTTTACACGCTGCCCAACGTTTAGCAAATTGTTCTCTCGTTAACGTATCAGATGACGACCTGAAAAATAAGAAATGATTACTATCTTGCCGTCAAATAAATAAGGATTGAAGATTTCTCCATTGTTGCCAATTACGTTGGTCATGTTGAAGACGGGCCAACACCGCAGGATGGAGAAAAGGGAAAAATGAGTATCAGTCCATATTTATTTGACTGCAAGCGTGTAATTTTATTCTCCTGAAATCGTCATGTAATCTACTACTTTCATGTCGCAAAATCGACAGAGAAATTGAATGAGCCTGTTTCACATTTTGCAAAAACTATTTTAAATGAAAGTTTATGGAATGATTTTCTTAGTAATAATTTTTATTTTAATAATTTGTTGTTATTTGTGAAAATAATTAAATAAGAAGATTGGCGTCCTGAAAAACTACCCTCCACTCCTGTGACGTAGAAGTACATACATTACATCATTAATACCCAATAGGAAAATAGTTTTTCCATCACCTACGTTTATTCATATTATTTATATAAATAAACGTAGGCTAAAGTTTGTCACATGTTAACAACAAAATCTTTTAATTTGACATTTGATGCTGACATTGCTCATTGTAAATGAATAATAAAGTAATAATGGCTAATTCAAATTACACTCAAGCTAAATCGGACAATGATGGCTGAATTTATATCAGAACGATTGTTTTACTGCTACCGAAATAAGGGGTGTTAAAGATTTGAGGTAAAATAAAATATAAAAACTGAATTTATTATATAAATTGATAATATATTTTACTTTAAAGTTCTGGTCGTGATTCTTATTTGACACTTGTTTGACAACTTTGA
Organism: Ophonus ardosiacus; assembly: GCA_943142095.1. Lineage (NCBI taxonomy): Eukaryota > Metazoa > Arthropoda > Insecta > Coleoptera > Carabidae > Ophonus > Ophonus ardosiacus. The sequence continues at coordinate 42,962,072 of OW964835.1, forward strand.
CAATACACTTGACACCTTAGAACCGCTGAAGATGTATGTACTCTGACGTCACATTCTGTTTCTGATCACGTGACTTATTCAAAATTTTATCCAAATTTCAAAAATTAATTGTAAAATATCTAAAGGATATTTCGTGATATTTTCAAATTTGAGGCTCTTTAAAGAACAATATCTTTTCAAATTTAATACTTTGAAGGCATATAAAAATTCTTGCAACAGCCCTATTCTTCTCGGCTACGTCTCGACAAACAATCTCCATATTCGTCATGCAAAGACAAACTTCCCTGCCTTAACTAAATAACTCTTATTGCTTACTCTTAAATATTTCAAAAATAATATGGTCTATTTTTCTTTTCAACTACCAAGCTCGACCAATAGTTTTCTTATTTTTTATTGTATTTTAGGATAGCAGGAAAATGCATAAAATTAAATCGCATGATAAATCCTTGTTTTTACCTCTAACTACCACCACCCGGTATAAATAATCTAAAGAAATTTAACTTTTCTTTAACACCCCGTATAAATAAAAACAACTTTTTTATTATTCATATATACCTACCTGTAACTTAAGCCGGCAATAGTTCTTGCTTCTAGTGAACTTCGAAAATTAACAAGATCTGTACAAGTGACCATGGAGTCCAAGTACTCTTCATATGTGTTGAACCGTAATAGGCGTCTATCGTTTTCTAGCTGCATAGTAACTCGTTCCATTTTTAATTTTGTAATATCCAACAATAGCTAAATGATAAACCCCTAAAAATGTACGTCAAAAAGAAACAAAATTATTTCTCGATTTGTTTCCATGGTTACGGTTACAGTCATATAGCTATTTTGGTACTATGTGATCTATATCTCTTGAACGTCAATCTCAGAAAAAGTAACTTCAATTTCAGAAAATTATATGAAAAAATCTGTTGTGACCAGCACAAGACCTCTCGCCATTTCCATATTAGGCTATATAAGTATTGTATTGCACTTCGCTTTCGAACCGTCGTTTTATAACAAAATATTACAGAACTTTACCCAAATATTGTTTTTTATTGTATTTAACATGTCTCCTGCACACATATAATTCTAATTATATCTATTTTTCATTGTATGACGAAGTTTCTAAATGACAGAGATTCTTCCAATTCATTAACCAGATTGGTGGTATTTCTGATGGATATGTGCATTTTACCACAATTTTACCTATAATTTCAAATATTTAATTAATAAAACAATAAGAAAGATTAAATATACTTCCCATAAAAAGCTATCAGAATGTCACTAAAACTGTTGATTTTTGACACTGACATGTGTCATTTACAAACTATGTTATAAACATTGGTATTTGTCAACTGGTTTCCTTAGTGCCTTAGCCTCTGCGATTAGATTACTCTATAAATTATAGTGTCTTTATCTCTAAATCTATACAAGATATAATAAAAATTTTAAGTGTATTAGATGGATAATTTTATGTTCTTCAATATTTAATATAAAAAATCACAAAAAATTGTATTTAGAAGAATTTTTCTAAGAAACTACTACTTCCGGTTGTTCAATTGTTACCAAAACCATTTCAGCTCTTTCCAGGAATGTCAGATTGAGGAAACTGCAGTTAAATATTTTTTAAGTCTTATAGTTTTTGAGGAATCGTGTCTACAACATCCAGACATCCAGACATACACACAAATACATACACACACACAGACATCATTTAAAAAATGTTATAATAGGATTCTAGGGATCTTAAATCGTGCTTATTCACTGAAATCTGGATATGCGAATTTTAGCATGAATCCAATACCTCTCTTAGCGAGAGGTAAAAATCTGTTGTGGCCAGCACAAGACCTCTCGCCATTTTATACATATTATAAATTAATATATATTTAACATTTCTGGTATAAACAAAAACACATATCTTCTTTATATATTTTTATATTTTTTAATTAATTCTATGAATAAGTTTTCTCTTATTTATTATGTTCGAGATTCTTCCAATTCATTGATGAGATTGGTGGTAATTCTAAAGGATATATGTATATGAAATATATGTATCTAAAATTATAAATATTTAATTAATAATAAAGAAATATTAAATGGAATTTCCAGAAAAGGTTTTGACACTAACATTTATTTGACAATTACAAACATTTAAATTTTTCCACTTGTTTTGCATGAAGTACGAGATTCATTACAGTATATTACTTTACATATTTGTATTTGTTTATCTCTAACTTTGTAGAGAGGTTTTTATATTCTTTAATATTTGTAATAACATAATTTCAAAAGATATTTTATACAAAGATGAAGCAAGGAAACTACGTACTGCATTAGCAAGACACGCTTTTCAAGAAGAATGAAACAAACAACCAGTATATTTTTTATTTCAACTTCAATAAGAAGAATTTATTTTGCTATTAAGTTTAAATAATAATAATCATAAAAATAATAGTACATAATAATAATAAAAGTAAAAATATAAAAATTAAAATTGAGTACAATATAAAATATTCCATATCAGTTTACATCTGCATTATTTACTCGTTTGCTTCAGCATCAGCACTTGCATCAGGATTTGGATCAGCACTTGCATCTACATTTGCATCAGCACTTGCATCTGGATTTGCATTAGCACTCGCATCTACATTTGCATCTGCACTTGCATGTGCTGTTGCATCTGCACTTGGATGTGCTGTTGCATCTTTACTTCCAAGTGCTGTTGCATCTTTACTTCCATGTGCTTTCACATCTGCACTTCCATGTGCTGTTGCATCTTTACTTCCATGTGCTGTTGCATCTTTACTTCCATGTGCTGTTGCATCTTTACTTCCATGTGTTTTTTCATCTGCACTTCCATGCGCCGTTGCATCTTTACTTCCATGTGCTGTTGCATCTTTACTTCCATGTGCTGTTGTATCTTTACTTCCATGAACTTTTTCATCTGCACTTCCATGTGCTGTTGCATCTTTACTTCCATGTGCTGTTGCATCTTTACTTCCATGTGCTGTTGCATCTTTACTTCCATGAACTTTTTCATCTGCACTTCCATGTGCTGGTGCATCTTTACTTCCATGAACTTTTTCATCTGCACTTCCATGTGCTGTTGCATCTTTACTTCCAAGTGCTTTCGCATCTGTACTTCCATCTGCTTTCGCATCTTTACTTCCATGTACATTTTTATCGGTACTTCCATGTGCTTTCACATCTGCACTTCCATGTGATGTTGCATCTTTACTTCCATGTGCCGTCGCATCTTTACTTCCATGTGCTTCTGCATCTTTACTTCCATGTGCTTTTTCATCTGCTCCTCCATGTACATTTGCTTCTGCACTTCCATGTACATTTCCTTCTGCTCTTCCATGTACATTTGCATCTGTGCTTGCACTTGCGTGTGCATTTGCATCATATACATCATCAGTCCTGCTGGACCTATTTTCATTCAAGTCATCTGCTATTACTACCATTGTTGTGCGTCTAACTATTCTACTGCTAGCTCGTTTTTGTTCATCGTAACTCGCAACACGGGGAGATAACGAGTTTCGTCTTTGCTTACCTTCTTCTATCATCTCCCCCCAATCGAACACATGACGAAATGAAACTTTTCTAATTTTTGATAATACTTCCACTTCTTTGGTCTGATAGTTTGCTAGGAATTGTTCTTTCATCGAAGCGATTACATCTTCGGGAAGTTTGACTTCGTACTTTTCCTTTAGTTTTACAGCTGCTGTTTTGAATACTAATTTGACGGCGGCGTCGTAAATTTGTTCTCTGTTTGCTAGTTTTTCTCGTTCCTTTATGAGTTTCTGTTCTTGGTCGCGAACAAGTTTTTGAAGCGGTATTTTGTTCCTTTCGAGTTCAACGACATTTAATTTTTTCTTTTGAAGCATTATTTCATACATCATTTTTTGTTGGTTTTCTAGCCACTTTTCAGCTGGTGAAACTTTTACTATCTTTTTTTGCTGTTCTTCTTCTTCCTCATCTGGTGCCTCTTCTTTTTTCTCAACCTTTTCTTCTTCAACTTCTTCACCTTCTGGTTTCTCCTTTTCCTCAGTCTCTTCTTTTACTTCTTCTACCTTTTCAGGTGGTTTTTCTAATGGGAATAAATTAATTAATAAATAATTTGTCACCAAAAGCAAGACCCTAGGTACTTAACTCAAACTAACTAAACTATTTCCAAACTTTTGTCTTCAAATTAACAAAAATAACAATAATTAAGCACATTTTTTGTCTCGCTTGAAATCATTTCAGAAGCAAATAAAAAATCTGATGTGGCCAACACAAAACCTCCCGCTATTTAATTTTTATTAATTTAAATACATACCTACCTACGTATTTACTAACGCTGCAAACTGTTCCATTGCAGAAAACTATTGCTTTATTTACTATTTTCTTTTTAAAATGTCACTATTATTAATTTGAACAGTGATATTTACTGTCAGTTACATTCATTTGAAAAATGAACTGTGTAACAAAGAAATAGTTTTTATCTTAGGCTTCGCGACTAATAAAAACAATTTTTTTAAATTTATCTGTAAAATATATAGAGAAAGTATTAATGTATTCCTGTACAAAATCCAATAATCTTTAATTTTCATAAGACATAAAATTCGAAAAAATGGCATTTAATGGTATTTTTTGAAGAAAAACCACTATGAGCTTCAGGTAAGTTAATCTCCTTTTCTTTTACGCAATTTGAAATTATTTGAAATAATTGTAGTTCATTTTTATACCGGTACGTTGGCATATAACAATGTTTACATTAAATTTTATATCGATCGAATATCTGTCCTGTCACTATTGTTACTTGGTTGTCAGTTTACATTCATAATAATGCCTAAAGCTTGAAAAAGCAATTTCAGAAACTAACCTTGTCGTGAACTATTTCGAATGGGAATTGTGAGCCATTAATTCCGTTGAAAACCGTTCAAAAGGTATTTGTTTTCAAATATTTCTCTTGTTATCAATCTTTAAACTATGTATTTTTAGAGAGGAGCAAATGCCCTGCAAATAAGCAAATCTTGACAAGCAGATATGGGCACCCGTTTCAGAATGACAGCTAGTAATCATGTACATAACTTACAAATGTCATAAATTTTAATTCAAAATATCAAGATTTTGTAAGTTCACGTGGTTTCTTTGTCACCAGGTGCGTGGACTTTACATGGCGAGTTAAATAAATCACATGAAGAATGAAGAATATTGACATTTGACACCTATGTATGTACATGATTACTTTTACTCTTCTAAATAATTTTCATTATTTGACCTCGGATTTTCGCCAAACATTTCCAGATTGTCTTCATCACTAGAAGAAAATTCCCCCGATTCATACGACTCTTCAGATGAAAATTCGTCAATCATATACAGGGAATTTATTTTAACATGCAACATATGGTTAATCACTTCCATAGTTACTCACTATTGTCAAAAAATGACAGCAATGTAATATTTGTCCATTTTAAAATGCAACATACAAAATTTTAAGTTTTGTATTATCCAAACTAATTTCCAATAAATTAGCCTACATACGATTAACAAATAATCAAAAAATGAATGTTGCACATCTTAACAAACTTTAGCTTACAAAAATTCATAACTTTCATCTAATAAATGTTAAAAAAATACCCCCAATCACACTGAGGCAATATTCTAGTCGGTCGTAATAAGAATTTACACCATTTGTGATGTGTTCTGGAGGTATCTCCTGTGCTGCAATACTATTTATAATGTTGCATTTTAAAATGGACAAATATTACATTGCTGTCATTTTTTGACAATAATGAGTAACCATGGAAGTGATGAACCATAATGTTGCATTTTAAAATAAATTCTCTGTATATAACAGAAAATGACGCCAAATTACAAGGTTAATTTTTAACAAAAAAGCTGACCAAAATCGTATAACAGCGCAAACTCGAATCATTAGTAAGAAGATAAACCACCTGAAATTGGAAAATATCTTGAAATTTGGAATGAAAAATGATGACATTTGTCATTTATATTACTAGCTGTCATTCTGTCCGAGTCCCGATATCTGCTTGTCAACGCAGAACACTAACCTAAACTTGTCAAGAAAGACGAACAAAGTAACATGACTGCTCGCGCCTTATAAATTAGTATCCTATGTAAACTTAGTAGTATATGACGTCATTACTTTAGGGATATTTTTTGATGACGTAAGTCTTCTGCCATTTCATTTCTACCATATCAATTGGGCTTATTCACGTGTACATTGTTATTAAACCAGAAATTGTTACTTAACAAGAATTGATAACAATATTGTTAAAATTTCGTATTCACGTGTCTCGTTGTTAGATGAGCTATAACAATTATTGTTTAATAACAATCTTGTTATCATTTAACATGAAGTTGTATTTAGTACAGCTGTCATTATTTAAAAATGCAGTGTTGCAACCATTAGGATATTAAAATTAAAACATTTCTTATTTAAAATAATGATTTTTTAAATTCATTTGGGTTATTAAAGATACGTTTATTATAGTATAATATTTAAAACTGACGAAAACATTTTTAACTAATAAATCTCTAATTATAAAAACTATTAATGTTCGCATTGGTATTGTAAGGGTGGTAGAAGTTTTAAGATTTGTTTACTTTATTTATGAATGACAAGTATGACAAATAGAGTTGTTTCATGATTTAGGTCTAATTTACTTCAAATTCGCAGTAAATATGGCGAAAAGAACAGCAAATATCTGCCAGAAATGTGAAAAAAAAATGCAGCTTGAATCTAAAAGTATTTTCCATGACAAGTACTTTTTATTGTTTATTACTTCGTTTAGTGATTTATATATCTTCAATTAATAGGAAATACCATCTGCGTGTTGTCTAATCCTAAAGGAATGGTGTTACTTCAGCAATTGTACTCTGTCATGACATACGAAATATGTATTCCGAAAAATATATTTTCTTTTCAGATAAAAAAGCGGTTCACTTCCATATCCTTTAATTGCGGCATATTTATTCTTAATACATGCCTAATGGGGTAGACAATAAATGAGCTAAAAATTATCTACCTAATTTACATATTATGTATATCACTTATTTGAAACAGAAGTTATTTGACAAGTCAGACTGCCCTTTAACGACTACGCACTAATATCAAATAAAGAAACGATACGATTTATATATTTGTGCACGAATTTTAGTTTAAATACACTAAATTTACATTTGATGAATATTTATGAGCATTTGCCATTTTAATTTACTCTTGCCTGACTGATAACAATTATTGTTAAAATAACGACAGCTTGTTGACACGTGAATACGAATTTTAACAATTATCTTTAAAATAGCAATAAGTCGTTACGTAGCAATATACAGGGCGTCTCTTAAATAGGGGGACATGGCTTAACCACAGATTCCTGAGGCTAAAATAAGACGATTTAACCAAACTTGCTTCTACCGGAAAGTGTACCATTTAGCCAGAAATCTGCTTCAAAGTTCTTCGAAAAAAAATTAATTTTGCTTATAATAATCGGACGCTTTATTCGATTTGGATGAAATTTGGTATGACAGTTTATATGGTTATAAGTCATCTTTTAAGGTGATACTTGTTATTATTAGTGAACCACTAGTGTATGAAACTTAGGTGTCCCAACATTAATTAGACCGTAACTTTTTAATGGCAATGCCGAAAACGTGAAATTATTTTTCTTCAGAAAGATACATTCAATAGTAAACTTTTGTCTCTCTGTGTAATTTGTGATATCTGTTACGGTTCACACAGAAAAAAATAAAATCTGAATGTCTGCACTGCTAAATTTTTAAAATAAATTTAATCTAGCAGTCTATCCAAATGTCAAACAAGTAATTTTAAATGACAGTTACAGTTGTTTTACGGGTTGTCAACAAATTTCTTCTCAATATTCTAAAATTAGTAACATCCGTTTGTTCGGCCTAATAGTATTTTACTACCATTATTATAAATAAGACGATTACATATCTCAGCTAACTCCTAAACAAGTTGTGACGATTGACAACTCGTTACTGTCATTAAAAATTACTGCTAGATTAAATTTATTTTAAAAATTTAATAGTGCAGACACTCAGATTTTATTTTTTTCTGTGTGAACCGTAACAGATATCACAAATTACACAGAGAGACAAAAGTTTGCTATTGAACGTATCTTTCTGAAGAAAAATAATTTCACGTTGTCGACGTGGCCATTAAAAAGTTACGGTCTAATCAATGTTGGGACACGTAAGTTTCAATCACTAGTGGTTCACTAATAATAACAAGTATCACCTTAAAAGATGACTTATAACCATATGAAGTGTCATACCAAATTTCATCCAAATCGTATAAAGCGTTCTGTTATTATAAGCAAAATTAATTTTTTTTCGAAGAACTTTGAAGCAGAATTCTGGCTAAATGGTACACTTTCTGGTAGAAGCAAGTTTAGTTAAATCGTCTTATTTTAGCCTCAGGAATCTGTGGTTAAGCCATGTCCCCCTATTTAAGAGACACCCTGTAGATCGCATAACAAGGTACACGTGAATAAGCCCGAATGGAATAATAAAGAGGTTTTTTAATTCATACCCGCTTCTATTGGTTCTTCTTCTTCTTCCTCTTCTCCTATATACTTCTTTTTCCACGCAGCTAGCCATGTAATATAATTCTGTCTTCTTTGTTCAATTCTCTCTCTTAGAAAACGAGCCTGCGCTATTTGTTCCTCTGGACTACTAACACCTCTTGTAGGTGGAATTTTATAAATTCTTACTGCTCCAACTATAGATGTGACTATAAACGTCCGTTTCTTGCAGTGTTGTCTTTGTTGGTCGCTATACATATCAAGAATAGGGTTCCCTTTCATCCTAATAAGTCTCCCTGGGCTTTTTGTTCTAGTTACAAGGTCCCAAGATTCAATGAATGAATCATCTCTTTGGAGAACTATTGCGCGGGCATCAACCGCAGACCAGCACCCGTAAAGATATTTAAAATGGCTTTTTCGCCAGATTATTGGACGGCCTGGTCTGTCGGCGTCCCAAACTGCGAAGACTCGGCCACCGACTGTTAAATAGACGCTTTCGTCTAAGCGGTTTGCTACACAACATCGGATTGGGCCGTCATGTACCATGGGGTACTCTTCGAACTTGCAATCTTCGTAATTTAGTTTTTGGCCTTGGTCGTAATCATGCCCTACAAAATTGCAATACATGAAGTTTCCTAATTTGTCCCCAACTGCGAATTTCTTGTTGTAATTGTAACTTGAATCAAATGGGGCTCTTTCATAATACGTTCTGGTAAAACAGTCATCATCAGGATTAATTGCTTTAAAGACATATTGTAAGTTTTTTGTTTGTTGTTGTGATAACGGTAAATTTAAGTTAGTTTCTTTTTGTCTGACATTAAGTTTGAAGGTTGGTACTAGTGCCTGATGTAATGGCTTAAACTGTGATACATTTGTGGTTAAAGCAGAGGGACGTTTTTCTAATCGTTGGGACTTTTTTGGTTTTGAAACTTGTACAATTTGAGGTGTTTTCAATAAATCCCAAAACAAGACACGACCATCAAGACCAATACTTGAAAACTGCATACTATCTTCAGCTCCTTCCTCGTGTTTAATTATTTTGCCATTTCTAGTAATTTCATGGTTTGGTAAAATCCATGATATTTGAGTAACAACGTTAGTATGGCAATAATCTAGACTAGTTATTGCTGTAGGGTGTACTTCATTAATCTTGTCTGTTTCTTTTATCCAGCTTGTTAGTGGTCTTAAAATAAGTCTGTGTTTCATTTCAGTTGGAGATAATATCTCTATAGTTTCAACATTTTCTAACCTACCCTCCAAATCCCATAGAACAATTTGACCATTGGCACAACCTCCCAAAATAATATCTCTTTTAAAAGGACAAAATCTTAAACAAGTTATTTCTCTGTTAGACAACAATAAAAATTTGGGCTTCAAATTATCTGATATGCACCAATATAGAGCAAAATGTGACCCGAAAACAATTTCGTTTACTTGGTCTTGATTATCTTCTTCATTGTAAAAACTGTTGTGGGAAAATCTTCCATAAGCTGCACAAAACATACCAGACCTAAAAGGATCTAGCTCTACGTCAGTGATTAGTTTTTCTTTGCAAATTAATACATCTCGAAATTGAGCGATGTCTCTATTAGTAAGCGCGATAGTAGGTCTTATGACTTTAGCTATTTTTTTGTAGTCATTCTCGTACAAATCTATGTGTTCGTTTAAGTGAACTGTTTCGCACAAATTGTCTGCTTGGTCGAGTACAAAAGCTATAAGTCGTTTCATTTCATCTGCATTTAATATTGGTTCCTCGTATTCATATTTGTATTGTGTCCAAGTGTTTCTCGGGTAGGTAGGGTTTGTCTGGGCTTCATTTTCTTTATAAAAAGGTGTTACTTGTGTAGCAGCATCAACTCTTTTTCTAATAACATTGGTAATGGGAAATCGACTGGGGAGGATTTCTATATAACCATCTGGGGCTTCTTCGACTAAACGTAAACGAAACTTTTTTTTCTCGTCACATAAAGGATATTTGGATTCGACTACAACTTCTACTAATGGTCTCATATCTTTTATTATGTTTTCGTCTACTTCTATTTCGCTTCCATAACTAGTCCAAACACCTGGAGTTTTTCTAACTGATTGTCTAAGACGTTCTTCCATATCTATTTTTTGTTGTTCCAATATTGCTAGTACTTTATTTCTAGCTCCAATAGTTCCACAAAGTAAAAATTCGTGTTTATCTTCAGAAATAGCTCTGTTATACCCTAAAAGCATTTCGTCTGCAGGGTATTCTAAAACCACATTCATGATTCCAAGGAATTCTGAACTTTCTTCATGTAGTTCTAAATTATCTTCTATTTTTTCCTTGTGGACAAAAATCCATGGATCTTCAGTGGTTAAATCTTCGCCAATAACACAACCTATTACTCTTTGGGCAAGAGTTGTTAATTCTATTCTATGAATTCCGTCAAGATCAAACATTGGATCATAATAAATAAATTCTTCTTCTTCTTCATCATCGACTTTTGCTCCTCCACGTCTCTTTTTCCCTTTCTTTTTCTTTTTCTCCGCCATGATGTTTTTTTGATGTTACAAGTATTTTAGCATTTGACGTAAGACTAATAATGTATCGAATATTTGACAGGTTTTTTGTTTGACAGTCATGAACTTTAAAAATTGATCAAAGAGTACTGTATTAGTTATCAAATATTGAGTTTTGGAGCCTATTATTACTAGAGAGACTTTTTTATAGCATTTATCCATTTTTATTTCAATACTTTTATTTCTAAAAATTCGCACAGTTGTTCAAATACTCTAAAAATGCGTTAACTTACGTAACATTCTCTTTACAATCAAATAATATTACTACTAAATTTATATCTCTACCCATTTTTGAATTATTGCCCTAAAATTCAATGTATCCCACATTTAGATAAAAACTTCAAAATTTTCAAAAATCTAATTTTTATGTATCTATATACTTCTCAATGCGCTGATTCCAAAATTTGAAACCGCAGGTCGATATCTCGTTTCGTTCTCGAGATATTTAGATGTAAAGTATTGCTCAAAACTGCCCATTTTTGGGTATTAACCCAAAAATGGGTCGAGATATGAATTTGGCAACATCACCATTCGATTCTACGGGTAAAATTACATAAGTACACCAATTTTCAGAATTTTTGGTCACCGCATACAACCTCTAAAGCAAAATAACTGAAAATGGCCAAAAATCGAAAAAATCCTAAGGGGTACCCCTTAGGATTTTTTCAGATTTTGGCCATTTTCAGGGGTTTTCAAACTTTTATTCATAAAAATGAACCGGTTGGACAAAAATTATGAAAATTGCTATACTTATGTATTTTTGTCCGTAGAATCGAATGGTGATATCGACAAATTCATATCTCGACCCATTTTTGGGTTACTACCCAAAAATGGGCAGCTTTGAGCAAAACTTTGAATCTAAATATCTCGAGAACGAAACGAGATATCGACCTGCGGTTTCAAAATTTGGAATCAGCGTATTGAGAAGTATCTAGATACATAAAAAATAGATTTTTGAAAATTTTTAAGTTTTTATCTAAATTTGGGGTATATTGACTTTTGGGGCAATAATTCAAAAATGGTAGTAATATTATTTGCATAAGACAATGTCATGTAAGTAAGCGTATTTTTAGAATAAAGTATCTAGTAGCCGAAATAACGGATTATTTTATATATTTATGAGTCTCTGTCTCTAAATGTATAGAATATATAATAAAAATGTTGGATAGAGAATCCTATGATCTTTAATATTTGTAATTATACAAATTTCAAAAAAATAAAATTTAGAAGATTTCTAATGAATATATGCATATTACCTATAATTTTAAATATTTAATTAATAAAACAATAAGAAAGATTAAATGTGCTTCCTAGAAAAAGCTTTCAGAATGTAATTAAAACTTTTGATTTTTGACACTGACATCTGTCATTTATAAATTATGTTATAAACATTTGAATTTGTCAACTGGTTTCCTTGGTGTATTTTTACAATGGTGTCTGTGTGTGGAAGTATGTGTGTGTGTTTGTGTATATGTGTGTGTATATCTGAAAGAACTAAAAAAATGACTAAATATACAAAAAAAAACTTTCAATATATATGCTACACATAAACATTATTTATTAATATAAACAATGGTACATACATATATATTTCGTGTTTCGATCATAAAATTACAAATAAATATTATATAAAAACACTTATAAATATACAGAACAAGATACATTTTAATATTTGTATTATTGTATGTATAGGTACATCAACATACACGTAAAACTAATATATTTATTACAAAAAAAAAAAATAGGCAAGAATATGTTTAGTTGTCAGGTAAAATACAATTAAATATTAATAATACATGAAAAAATTGTCAAATTAATGTTTAATAATATGTACGTCACATTTACGAAGTAGAACAATAAATATATTACATCCGAGGCGGGAGATACAGCCGAGGTTTTATGTATATTACCGAGAGGCGAAGCCTCGAGGTGAGATAATGCGCGAGGCTGTTATGAAACTCCCACCGAGGTTATGTATACTATTTTATTCACAATCATCCTCATTTTAAATCAATAATTTTCAAAATAAATCAATGAATTATAACCTTTAATTTTGTTAATATTTTGACAGCTGTCTTAAAATTTGTTTAGCCTACTTAACTATGGGGATCTACGGCAATGTTGCTAGGCAACCCGTACATAAACATTTCCAACCCAAGGGATGGAAGTGAAATCTGTTATTTCCAACCCAAGAGATTGTCATTAAAGTTAGGAATGACGTATTTTCCAAGCTTCAAAAAGTTAGGAATCGGTATATTATTATAATGATTGTGAATAAAAATAATTAAAGTACCTTCTATTTTCTTTATATTATAATATAACATCAGTCACGATTTTTACCCATTTTTGGGGGTGGCAATCTACTTAAAGCATATTTTATAATGATGTAGAGGGCCTCAGCTTAATTTGTAAAATAAATATACATACTGTCCAAATAAGTGGATCATATTATTAATTTTTATTAAAAGTGAGAAAAATAGCTAAATAAAAAAATATAACTTTTTTTTCAACTATAGTCGTCGTCCAAAGTATGGACTGATGCTCAACTTATTCAGTTCTTCGTACCCTGTTCCTTGCCCTGCGATGTTGCTGCTTCTTCATAACTTCGCATTTTGAACATACCCATGAACTAGCAACAGTGTAGAAATCTTCAGTCCATTATGGTGCTATTCTGTAACTTTGCTCTATAACACTGTAACTCTATACGCTCTGTAAGCTATAGAGCTCTATAAGATCACACCTTATAGAAAAGTAAAATTACCTATTCTGTAACTCTCTCTGTATCAAGTCTGGCTATAGAGTTGTTTTGGTTGTAATTCATGTCAAACTGTCTAATATTCTATAACCATATTTTTGACAAGACGTTAAGGAATCATGTATAACTCTAATAATATGTAAGTATATATTTAATTATATTATTGAATTAATGTTTATTGTCATATACATTTTGATTATTGGATTTGTAATTCTTGTTGCTGTTGTGATATAAATAAATAAATTAAATATACCATCACGGTGTATTGCTAGGTGGGCCAAACTGCTTTATATGCCGATATCGGTAATGATGACATATTTGTACCGTGCGGTTGTTTAAGATTCGAAATAATTTTGGCTTCGGTCGGGATCGATCCCGGTTCCCCAGATTCGCGACCCGGCACTCAGGCGCTACGAGACCCTTGTTATTATTAATTATTATTATTTTAAATATTCTATTAAGATATGAATGTTGATTCCTCCCCTTGTCTTGACCTTTCTAATATAATATATTTTGTGACAAATATAGCTACGTAAAATGATTCAATTTTATATCATAGAAAATGTTTTAAAATCGCTTTAATTAATTTTTTATGTAAATCTAGCACGAAATGGAAAAGGATTTCAAACACAAGTGAAGAACAGTATGACATTTTTTTTAATGAAATGGAAACTGACTATGTTTTCTGGAGTTGCACAACAAATTCTTTCATTTTCCATTTCAATATTTCTAACATTTGACAATATTTTTTTTAATATAAATATTTTTGACGTTTCACTATGCTCTATAAATACTTTACAGTCAAGATTTTGGCGCTGTAGAATTTATAGAAATTTCTATAAGACTATAGCCCTTATAGTACTGTAACCTATAGTCTATTTGAGAATGACTGGCAGTAATAAATCATTCTGTCAAAGACATTCCAGTGGCGCGCCAATAATTGTTTGCACAGGGATAGTCGAAATGACTGTTTTTGAAGAATATTTTGAACAGATGCTGGATTTGTTACCTCAGGGTTCGGTCATAGTTATGGACAACGCCAGTTATCATTTGCGAGTAAGTGAAAAACTTCCAACAAGTGCGTGGAGAAAACATGACATAGAACAGTGGCTATCGTCAAAAAATATTGATTTTGAGATGGAAATTGTCAAAACTGAGCTTTTGGCTATAGCTAAATTACATAGACATAAATTTATTCATCATGTTATTGATGATATGGCAGCGAATCGCGGTTTTACTGTCCTTCGTTTACCGCCCTATCACTGCGAGCTCAATCCAATTGAATTAGTTTGGGCTCAAGTTAAAGGTAGCGCGAAACAACACCACTTTTAAATTGGACAATGTGAAAAAACTTTTTATGGATGCATTAAAACATGTGACTGCCGATAATTGGAAAAACTGTATTCAACATGTCATAAAGGAAGAAGACCAAATGTGCAAACTTGACCATCTAATAGACGAAACGATCGAGCCATTTATAATTTCAGTAGGACAAGATTCAGAATCAGATTCTGATTTTTAATAATTTATGTATAAATATATAAGTATATGTAATGTAATATGTATATTTAATAGAAATATGACAGGTACCAATATCTTGACAACACACATGAAATAAGTATAAATTTTAGTATGTAACAAATAAAAATGTAAATATTGAATGTATGTATGTAAATATTAAATGTATGCAATATAATAATAATGACTGAGAAAGTTATATTTAAATATTAAAAACTTTTATTTTTAGTAAATGTATAAACAGATCACTCTACAAATCCTATCTACGTCTATGACACAGTCCGACGGGGATTATCGGACGGCATTTCTATTGTTCGACATGTAAGTTTCGTTCCAGGTACAAAGCGTGCGGCTTATTTTGACCATCCTAGTGTAGTTACAACTGATTTTTCTGGTAGTTTTATTTGCCGCATTGCTGGCAAAAATCCAATACTACTCTTGCAAATAATGATTTATTACTGCCAGTCATTCTCAAATAGACTATAGTTACAGAACAGCTATTTTCTTACATACTATAACGTCGGTTGTTTATAGAAAGTATAGAGCTTATAGAACGTTACAGAATAGCACCATTATTTGCCGACAACTATAAAAAAGCTCGTAACCAAATTTCATCCTCTTAAGTTATAGCCACCATTTCACGTTTATTGCATAAATTTTCATTAAAATTAAGTACATAAATTTTGAAAATAATTTGATAGCTGTCAAAAACTCTTTTCGATCTCTTCCAAAATAAGACTCGTCAATACTGCTCCACGTAGACATTCCTAATTCTTTGTCATCTTTTGGTAAAAAATAATACGTCATGGAGATCATCACGCACACAGGCCATTATCATTATGTTTCAGTAAATTCATTTCGGTTTCTGTGTTGTTCAAATTTGGCGGCGTTCTGCTGCAGCAGTCTTTCCTGATAAACATACAAGCGATAAAAACGCCCTGCATGCAATACACTACGTCTCGTATGATGAAATGAGCCTGTTGTTGCCCCTTACTGGGCAGTAAGAAGATTATTAAATCTAGTATTAAAAATACTAGCAAGAGGATGCAGAGTAAGAATGTTCTTCGGTACCTGAAACACGTACTTTTATTAGGTCATTTTAACAGACAAAATACCCAAAAATACCACACATAACACACTCATTCATTTTACCTCTCGCTAAGAGAGGTATTGGATTCATGCTAAAATTCGCATATCCAGATTTTATTGAATAAGCACGATTTAAAATCCCTAGAATCCGATTATAACATTTTTAAAATGATGTCTGTGTGTGTGTGTTTGGATGTGTGTATGTGTGTGAGTGTGTGAGTGTGTCTGGCTGTTGGAGAGACGATTCCTCAATAACTATAAGACTTAAAAAATATTTAAATGCAGTTTCCTCAATCTGACATTCCTGGGAAGAGCTGAAAAGGTTTTGGTAACAATTGAACAACTGGAAGTAGAAAAATTCTTCTAAATATAATTTTTTGGGAGTTTTTTTTTATTAAATATTGAAGAACATAAAATTCTCCATCTAATACACTTAAAATTTTTATTATATTTTGTATAGATACAGAGGCTAAGGCACTAAGGAAACCAGTTGACAAATTCCAATGTTTATAACATGACACATGTCATTGTCAAATATCAACAGTTTTAATGACATTCTGATAGCTTTTTCTGGGAAGTATATTTAACTATTCTTATTGTTTTATTAATTACATATTTAAAATTATAGGTAAAATTGTGGTAAAATGCATATATCCATCAGAAATACCGCCAATCTGGTTAATGAATTGGAACAATCTCTGACATTTAGAAACTTCCTCATACAATGAAAAATAGATATAATTAGAATTATATGTGTGCAGAAGACATGTTAAATACAATAAAAAACAATATTTGGGTAAAGTTCTGTAATATTATTATCGAAAGCGAAGTGCAATACAATACTTATATAGCCTAATATGGAAATGGCGAGAGGTATTGTGCTGGCCACAACAGATTTTTTTTTTCTAGTCATTATACAAATGTGGTCAGCATATTACCTTCCGTCAATTCTATGTATTTTGTACAAATCCCATACCAAAAGTTCCTTGGAAAAGATTCTATATATCCAATAAAATTGTTACACGGACATATATTATTTCTACAAATTTCATACCGAAAATTCATTGGAAAAGATTCTATAAATCTTGACGCTGATATCTTTCAATTAGTATTATTTGAATAATTATAAGACGAACATACACAATGTAAATGAATATATCAGCTGTTTCTATGATTATAGCAAAGCTAGCTGATTTATAAAAGTTAATCTCTTCATAATTCTTAAACTCTATCAGCCCGATTCACAAAAAAGTTTAAGCTAACCCTCATTTTCCGATTAGCGAATTCTACTCTAATTTTGACAGTTTATATCTTAAAATATAGCCTAATCTATTCCTAGTATCTACCTTTATTGATAATATCATGAAAATTAAATTTTAAATACCAGAATAGAATAAAATTCACTAATCCAAAAATGAGGATTAGCTTAAACTCTTTTGTGAATCGGGCTGTATATCTATTGAATATGAAGGAAAATATATAATCAAACCGTATAGACAATAAGATATTCTTTCATATTGATAATCACATAAAATGTCAAAAAATGATATTTAACTGCGTTTTTTCAAGAAAAATTGTTAAGAACTTGGAATAAGGGTACTTCCGGTTGACCAATTATAACCAAAATCTAATTAGCTCTTCATATGGTCGTAAAGAAGAAGAATACGAAAGAATTATAATTTATAAAATTGTAGTGCTTATTGGAGTTATCGCCAGTGAAATATTTGTCACACACACACACACACGGACACACACACAGACACACACACAGACACACACACACATTGTATTCTAGGGACTCTAAACCGTGCTCATTCATTAAAAACTCATCATCATTTCTTTTTGTAATGATCGTGAACTTACATGTTTTTGAGTTGAAGAATATTTTCTGGAGCAGGAGCGGGTCTCCAATTTTCACTCTGTAGGTAATTTAACATTTCATTAAAATTTCTACATCTACCCTGTGGTAGTACTATAGATGTCATAATATAAATATTTATCATGCTAGTGATAAGATTTGGAACGTAAAATAACATTAAGCCCCAAACGAAACCTGAAAATTAAAAATTCATAATATATAATTCATTTAAAATGCTGCCTTGGATCGTATATGACCTATTAGCAAATATAATGGGCTACTTGCGTGGTACTGAAAATCCGATTTCTGTCACTGTATACGTAATGTTATATTGAAAACATATATAAAAATATAAATTTTATTTTAAAATAATTATTTGTTTTTTACTAAATTAAGAAAGAAAATATTCTGTGACGTCTTTATATTGAACTGGGGAGGGGAAGCATGTTTAAGAATGTTACCAATAGATGGCATGGCGTGCGAGAAAGTTTTAATTTGAATTTGACATTAGTTCATTTTTCTCTCTCTCTGGTCGCTCAAATACATTAATTACTTAATAAATAAACACATAGGTAGTTACTTGTAATTTAAAATATCGATACCAAAAAGATAAATTAAAATACTAACCTCCAAACTATTATTGAAACGTCAAACAGGTGATCTACATTACCCGCACAAACACTATGGGACGGCACCACGCTGTGACTTTACGACTATTCATTGGTGCGGCGTAATTCTACGTCATACATGGCGGGAATTCAAATAATCAAATTTCATTATTTTTTTTCTGGCTAATTAATAAAAATTTTGTCAAAAGAAAAAATATGGGTAGCAAGTTATTACCTTCTCTTCAAACATATTAAATAAAAAAAAGGTACGCAAGTAGCCCATTATTACAAAAAATGTCACTTACTGCTTGAATAAGAAAACTCCAAATACAAGTTGGGCAAAGCAGGATTGTACTTGTCGATTAAATTGACTAGAATAAAGAGTACTGGTATAGAATAAGCTGCGAGCATGTACCATTTTAGGTACGAATAATCTCTGTTTATTGAGCCATCAGTAGCTGTCCTGAAAAAGGTGTAGAAATAATAAGTTTATCACAATAACAGAATAAATTACAATCTTACTTCACACATTTCCAGGTGTCGTAACAGAGAACGGTCAACCAAATGAAATAATTCAGTTTCAGGTAGTATACAATATAAGCTGAAATAATAATAAAAAAATTAATGGAAACAATAAAAAGAAATTAATATGGAGTATTTCAAAAGAGACGCTTTCTTCTGTAAAAATATACAAGATCTGAATATTAATTTTACAACAAAACATGGTTAAACATCACTTAATCCTGCAGATTTTATTTGGTAATTGACAATTAACAATTTTATGAACCAAATACAAAATTTATAGCCCTAAACCAACACTATTTTCTTACGTGAAATGTGTATATCTTTTCAATTTCAATTTTTAGAAAAAGTAAATTCAATTTCAGAAAATGTAAATTCATCTCTATAAAAAATAAATTCATATTCAGAAAAAGTATTTATATAAATGGGCTAATATAATAATAAGGTAATGGCAATTAATATTTACCAATAAGGATGTTGACGACGTTTGGAAGATATCGGCCGAAGAATACTGATATAGCAACGAAGAAAAAGGAAAGAGCCATCGTTCCGGAGAAGAACGCTAAGCATTTCTTGTGATCGTCTAACCAGTCATCTCGCCACATTGTGTAGTAGGACAGTAGACTTAAAGAAATCACAGATAGGAGAAGGCCTGAAACAAGTGATAATATAGTTTAAATTATTAAGCATAGTATACTGCAAAAATGTAAATACAGGGAATTTATTTTAACATGCAACATATGGTGAATCACTTCCATGGTTACTCACTATTGTCAAAAAATGACAGCAATGTAATATTTGTCCAT
This sequence comes from Ophonus ardosiacus, assembly GCA_943142095.1. Taxonomy (NCBI): domain Eukaryota; kingdom Metazoa; phylum Arthropoda; class Insecta; order Coleoptera; family Carabidae; genus Ophonus; species Ophonus ardosiacus. The sequence goes on from OW964835.1 coordinate 42,982,315, forward strand.
TTTAAAATGCAACATACAAAATTTGTAGTTTTGTATTATCAAAACTAATTTCCAATAAATTAACCTACATACGATTAACAAATAATCAAAACATGAATGTTGTACATCTTAAATTAAATATAATAATAAACCTTTCTTCACAAATTATATTTTATTATCAATATGTACATTTCAATTGCAATGCAATCATCGTCAGTTGTACTACAATAATATAATAAACATAAAATTTATAAATATGTCAAAAATATTTCAAATTTTTATGTCAGTCACAATATTTTTATCTTACTTGATAATTTAATATAAAATATAAATAAGTAATAAAATAGTAAATTAGGGATAATATTAATTTGAGGAATGATGTTTAACAATTGGGTTGACAAATTTTAGTAGTGTATTCTGTAGTGGCGACAAATCAGTGTTTAATAAATTTTGAGAATGTTTTTTCATTTCACGTATACTCAAATAATTATAAGTTGTACATCTTAACAAATTTTAGCTTACAAAAATTTATAATTTCATGTAATAAATGCTAAAAAATATCCTCATTCACACTGAGGCAATATTCTAGTCGGTCGTAATAAGAATTGACACCATTTGTGATTTGTTTTGGAGGTATCTCCTGTGCTGCAATACTGTTTATAATGTTGCATTTTAAAATGGACAAATATTACATTGCTGTCATTTTTGACAATAGTGAGTAACCATAACTCTTGATTGTGGCACACTCGGAAATGGGTAATATACCGTGATTTTTATTTTTACACGTCATCTTGCCTATGCGTTAAACAAAAACAATACTTTAATGACAATTTTGACATATTTAAACAAACGTCACTGACAGGAAGCAATTACATTAAAATTAGTAATGAAACCGTGTTAAGGAGAATATAATAGTAAAATATTCAATTCTAATTTTTTATTAGTGTCCTATGTACCTGTCCCAAAGAAGAAGTGCAATGCACTATCCGGTGGTGTGGGGGTGCAAATAACTGCGGTGGTGATAAAAGTCGAAGCCGTCTGTAGAAGATCTACGCAGTAGCTGTCCGGTCCGAACATCTCCATGTTGTAAGGCACATACAACGATGAGTTATGCAACACGTGAAACGTGTCGTTTTGGTCGGATTCTGGGTCCAGGAAGTACTTGCTGAAATAAACGTAATAAATACAAAAAATCACAATAACTATAAATGTTAACGAACAATAAAAGCACACTCTAACAAAGAGTGCAATGAAATTAATGTTCTGTATATAGGCAACTCTGCACACATACAGACTGGTCAAGTAACAAACTGTTTCAGTTATCTTACATTGGTGAGACTGATACATAAATTTATATCCTGTTCTTGACATTGATATTTGAAAATTTTAATTTCAGCACATATAATCTGTAACCCTTTTAGTATCTGTCGGTGTAAGGGTGCCGGGCGCACCGAGCCGCAGTGTGATAAATTTTTGTTGCTGAGCGTTCACCCATCCAACAAATCGCTGCTGTGTAGCCTGCTTGGACTTGCCGATCTCAAAGCTGACACTTTAACCACACTGCCGTACTTCCGGCCTTTCGGCACATTTACAATTTAAATTTAAAAAATCCCTTATCTACATTTTTTCATTTCTCAATAATTACCCACAAAGCAATAAACTAAAGTATCCCAGAAAAGGCCTTCAGTAAAGTATTTGGGTTTTTGACACTGACATTTTTCTGTCAATTACAAATACTTCGACTGGTTTCCATGGTCTATTTTTAAGATGATGTCTGTATGTATGTTTCTGTGTGTGTGTGTGTGTGTGTGTGTGTGTGTGTGTGTGTGCGTGTGTGTGCGTGTGTGTGTGTGCGTGTGTGTGTGTGTCCGTGTGTGACAAATTTTTCTCCGACGATAACTCCAATACTACAATTCTAAAAATTATAATTCTTTCGTATTCCTCTTCTGTACATCCATATGAAGAGTTGATTAGATTTTGGTTATAATTGATCCACCGGAAGTACCCTTATTTGAAGTTTTTAACAGTTTTTCTTAAAGTAACGCAGTTAAATATTATTTTTTGACATTTTGTTATTATACATATTAAAGAAAATACTCTTTTTTATACGGTTTGATTATACATTTTCCTTCATATTTAATAGATGTAGATTTAAAGCGTTATAAAGAAATTAATTTTCAAAAATTAGTCAGCTTTGCTATTTATCATGGAAACAGCTGAGATATTCAAAAAAATTTAATTGACAGTTGTCAGTTGCAAGTGCAAAACCAAATATGGAAAGTATAGAATCTAAAATTGATTCATAGTGTTCCTCGCAAGTGAATTGTAGAGAAAGGCCAAAGAGAAGATGGAAGGACTGTATCGCAGAAGACTCGAGAAAGGAAACAGGGACCCCTAATAAAATAAGGGATTTATAGAACCTTTTCAAATGAACTTTTGGTATGGAATTTGTAAAAAATAGTATGTGTTCGTGTTCGATTTTACATGATGTTATATAGAATCTGTTCCAATGAACTTTTGGTATGGGATTTGTACAAAATACATCGAATTGACGGAAGGTCTTGTGCTGGCCACAACAGATTTTTTAATGTCAAACGATAATAAATGTATTAGTAAACAAAAATTGTTGCGATTTTGTTCACTTTTATGTTTCTATATAGCGTTAAATAAAATTACAGAACCGCATTATAAATCTATAAAAGATATAATAAAAATGTTCAATGTATCGGATAGAGAATTTTATATTCTTTAATATTTATTATAACATAAATTTCCAAAAAAATATATTTAGAAGATTTACTTTAAGAAACTACTACTCGATTTCGAGCTTTGGCTCGGCCCGGCCCGAAGCCCGCCTCGATTTCGAGTCGATCATCGAGCTGGGCGGAAGATATATTTTTAACGGGCCGAATCAGGCTAATCATTTGCAAAAGTTGAGGCGAGTTGGACTTCTGATTTTGACCCAAAAAATGTTATAGTTCAATCAAAAGCACAGTTTCCTTAATATTTGATTAATGATTTAATAACATAATCATAGTTTACATCTTAATAAATAAAAATATTATTTTACTTCAAGAATTCAAGGTTATTCTCTAAAGCAATACTTCTCTTAGCGAGAGGTAAAACCAGATATCTGACAGTTTATTAACGCTCATTTCTTGAAATAACGCATACTAAGACTGTGTCCGATGTCGCATTTTGGCATTTTGTATTTAGGATTTACGTCTTCTTCACATAAATACAACTCCGAATGGCACACTAGTGATATCCATTGGTTTGTATGGCAACACTTTAGAACAACAAAAATGAATTATATAATTCGATTCAATTTGATGTTTCAGATTAAATGGTAATATTGTATTTCATAAAATAGAAGGTAAGAAGCTATTCTTTGACAGTAAATTTGACGTTTTGTACAAATTATAACAACGAACATGATTTGTTTAATTAGTGCGCGTCAACTTCAAGGCATAGTGTGTTCCTGCAAAACCCTAAAATCTAATTCCTAAAATCCTAAATAATCACTAGATTTAGGGCATATAAATTTAGGATTTAGATTTTAGGCTGATAATTTACTGGGGCCTCGAAGTGTAATTTTAAAAATTTTAACACCCGTGGAACTTATATAGCGGATAGCACATGTGGCTATGAATTAGAATAGACCCCCCAATCTCACTTACCTCTGTGTGCAAGGATTATTCGTAATAACCACCACATCCCTCCTACTTGTCTTCGTATAATTCCAATAATGCGTGCTATTCGCCCAGAAGACATCCACCTCCAACTTCTCCGTGCTGTCCACACATTGACTATTATATTGACCCAATTCCAGCACCTGGTTGGTCTTGCAGCATTTCTGTACCTTGATGGGGAAGGCGACCCCTGCCAGCGAGCTGGTGTCCACGCCACTGGCCCGCGGGTGGTCGAAAACAGCGGTGAAGGGTGACGTCACAGGTGGTGGTGTTGTGGGGGATGAAGAGGGTGAGAGATTTGAGGGGTGGTGGAGAAGTGGTGGGGGGTTGGGGTGGTGGGTTAGATGGGATGTGAGATCTGGTGTTGAAAGCTGAAACAAAATGAATATTGTTAGTATTTTTACACACATAGACACACACATACACACACATATATACACACATACATACATACATACATACATACATACATACATACATACATACATACATACATCATTGTAAATAGAGATGCATTCGATTTCGAGCTTTGGCCCGGCCCGGCCCGAAGCCCGCCTCGATTTTGAGTCGATCATCGAGCCGGGCCGAAGATATTTTTTATCGGGCCGAATCGGGCTAATCATTTTCAAAAATCGAGGCAAGTCGGACTTTTGATTTTGGCTTTTCGGGCCGTCCCGAAAAATCTTATAGTTCAATCAAATGCACAGTTTCCTTAATATTTTAATGAAAATGGATGAAGTTAAAAAGGATCAAAATGATTTAATAACAACATCATACTTCACATATTAATAAATAAATATGTATTATTTTATTTGAAGAATTCAAGGTTATTCATTAAAGCATAATAATTATATTGTGATGTTGCAATTATTATTGGTTATTACTCGTATACTTAAATAAAAGTGATTTTTGTTCCTACCATAATGATTTCTTGTCCTATTTTTAAGCAGAAACAAAAATAGATAAAAAATCCTTATGTAAATTATATTATTTTAAGATTTGTGAAAATGTTGTTTAAATTTTCGAACGGCTTTGGTAAACAAACTGTTAAATACACGTAAGTCTGTAATTTTTATAACAAACTTACACTAGAAGGGTCTCTTTTTTAACTACTTATGTTAACTAATGTTGAAAGTTATAAGAAAGTAGAGGTTTTTTACAAGTTTGACACGAAAAAAGTTAAACATTTCGCCTTAACATAAAAATCAACATTAGGAATGCCGGATGCACCCAATTTCGAGCTTTGACCCGGCCCGGCCCGAAGCCTGGCCCGATTTCGAGTCAATTTTCGAGCCGGGCCAGCTAATTTTTTGTCGAGTCGATCTTCGAGTCGGGCCGGTAATTTTTATTTTCGGGCCGAGTCGATCCAAACCTCAAAGCCTGGCCCGGCCCGGCCCGAATGCATCTCTAATTGTAAAAATGTTAAAATCGGGTTTTGGGAACATCAGGGCGTACTTATTCACTAAAATCTCTATAAGCGATTTGTAGCACGATCCCTATACCTCCCTTACCTAGAGTAGCGGGAGGTAAAAATATCACTGACGTATTTTAATTAATAATTTATGAGTGAGTCACTTATTAAAAATTAAATATGTTTAGTGTCATGCTACATGATTAACAAGTGTGGCGAAAAGGAAAGTATGTATAAAATATAAATTGTTAATGGCTTTTCACATTACATAATTATAAGTGCACATGGTGATTCATGGCTCATCCGGCCTAAGAAAAATTAATAGTATGTTCCGAAACTTAACCAAAGGAACCGTAACCACGTAACCGGTTGCAAAATGGTGGCTGAAATTCATGGTAAGTTTTGGAACGCTATGGTTGTGATCTTGTAAATAATGGCTAAAATAAATGGATACATGATCTATAGGCTTTTTGAAGAATTATTTATGTTATCGTCATCATCTAGTAGGTAATGATGAAATAAATGATTTCAAGTGTGTATTATCCACATTTATATACAAGGAATTTATTTTAACATGCAACATATGGCGAATCACTGCCATGGTTACTCACTATTGTCAAAAAATGACAGCAATGTAATATTTGTCCATTTTAAAATGCAACATACAAAATTTGTAGTTTTGTATTATCAAAACTAATTTCCTATAAATTAGCCTACATACGATTACCAAACAATCAAAACATGAATGTTGTATATCGTAAAAAACTTTAGCTTACAAAAATTCATAGCTTTCATGTAATAAATGTTAAAAAAATACCCCCAATCACTCTGAGGCAATATTCTAGTCGGTCGTAATAAGAATTGACACCATTTGTGATGTGTTTTGGAGGTATCTCCTGTGCTGCAATACTATTTATCATGTTGCATTTTAAAATGGACAAATATTACATTGCAGTCATTTTTTGACAATAGGGAGTAACCATGGAAGTGATGAACTATAATGTTGCATTTTAAAATAAATTCTCTGTATGAGTCCTTTTCCTTTAAATAAGTATAATAATATTCGTACATTAATAAAAAAAATAAATATTTACCTCCATTTTTAAACAATATTCTCTTTATCAATATCACAATTGTCAAAACGCCTTCAAGGTCAGCTGTTCAAATTTTAACCACGCGAACCGGCCTTCGAGCACGGTTAGTATAGTTAGTAAAAAGTAACCAAAAGTTTCAGACACCGCGTTTCGAAACTTCACCGGTTCGCTGAAAACAAGTACCGCGGTCACTGTGGTTAAGTTTCGGAACATGCTATAAATGGGAGATTAATTTCAAATTGAAAATAAAATGTAATGGTACTGCTAAACAGGACCCATCTGGGTTTTTCTGTTTTACATTTTCTGCTAAATTTGTTTCTCGCAGAAGTGTATAGATGAATATTTAGGTTTGGCACGAAGAAGTAGTATATTGTGTTATTAGGAGTAAAAGTGACTAGCATTCTTTTTGTACGACGAGAGCTAGCGAGTTGGGCAATTACATGCGAAGCACACAATGACACTTTTACTCCGAATGACACATTATATTTTTTCTTCAAACATACACATTTAAATAAAATAATTACAACTTGACGTTACAATATTTATAAATATTTTACGTAAAGGACGTTTGCTGATTTCAATTGCTCTGTCACTATGGATACTTTCGTATTTGTTCACTTTTTGTTATAAACATTCAAGTAAAAATTTGCACGTTTTGATGTTTATACATAAACTATGCAATTTCATATTCTCCTTATGTGCAATTATATCAGAATTTGAAGTATTGCCATGTACGGCCCTTGAAGTTGTTCAATCGGATGGAAATTCAACAATATGACTGAAGGATATGATATGTCGAGAAATCGCTGAAAAACATTATGAACTTTTCTTATCACTTTAATTTTAAGTATTCTTATCGTCATTAGTATTTAAGTCTGCTATTTTATAATATGTTATTTCATTAAATATAAACTGTTTATATTTCAATTTGTAGGTTATTAATTTAAATTTGACAGCTGTTGGATGTTTTTAGTAACTTTATTTTTAGGTTATCTAGTGTAAAGTGCAACTCGGGGCGACATGACAGGTTTCTATTTTACAAGTTACTTCTTATTCGCTCATTTTATATAGTTGCTATGGATATTTATTTATTTCATTTCTACCTTGTGAATCAAGTTACAAAAGATGCCATTTTTATGACGTTTGAAGAAAAATATTATGTTTTCAAAGAAATCTAATAAAGAATTAGTTATTTATGCAACTAGTGTATAAACAAATTATTCTGAAGATTTATATTTATTGAAAATCATCAAAATAATAAAATATACTCAAGAATGTACATGATTCTATTTCTATCATAAGTTTACATTATTTTATATGTTTGATTTAACGCACGTGTTTATTTTGTGGTATTTAATATTTATTAGAGTGATTTAGGTGCAGCAAAAGAAATAAATAAATATTTTATTTCATATTCATTCAAATAAATACAAGTGGCCCACGAAAAGATATCAACATAAAAAGAAAGGTTCAAATAAACATATGTTTGCATTTCGTTAACACTTAAGCGAAGGCATAACAAACAAAATGTCATGAACTATGAGATTAAAAATATAAAATTCAAAGGCGTGACATTTTGGCCTATTCAGAACTCAATATTTGCATAGTCGTTATGGTCTTTATGGTTGTTATGTACTGTAAAGATTGTTAAAATCAAATTTGGTATTCTCAGTACTGAAGGTGGTTACCGTCAACAATTGTTACGTGTTTTGACAGTCTTTATCATAACGACTGCTACGACTATGTATTTATGGTTGTTATCACGTTGTTATTTCTAATATTTGACATGTGACAGATTATTACATCAATCATGTATTATTAATAATGCCCTTTCTGCTAAATATTAGCAGAATGCAGTTAATTATTCGCATGGATCCTGCTTCGACTTAAATAATGATAATAAGAACGATAAAAACCGTAGTGGACGTAAATACATATTTCTTTGAAAATATTATATTCTGTGGTAGGTATTCGTGAAAACCTAGTTATTTATTCTGGTGCTAATGTGTGCTTTTTCTTCAATCAAAATTAAAAAAATCTTTCCATAACTTTTCAGTCACGTTGGGATCAGTGGTAGGAATTAACATACCCGTTCTAAATAATTTAGAAGTTTTCAAATATGACAGAAATGTCATATTCTTCTTTAGTTGTTTTGGCAGAATGTTTGCATTTTAAATATAATTGGCAACACATTATTAAAAGAATAGAACGTTGACATATAAGGTTCCGTTTAGTTCATATATGCATAATGAAATTAGTTATTGTCAAATAATCTGGTTCATTCACAAGTATTATTTTGTAAAGATTGTCAATAATACCGACGTAGGTTCTAAATTGACAAATTCATAAAGATTGTCTTTATGATAACAATCTTTATATCCGTAACAACCTTTATGACTGTTTCTCTGAATAGGCCACATTATATTGAAATAACTCGATCAATAATTACTCAATTACTAATTTTTAATATATCGATTTAATTAAAAATCAACCGAAGGTCAAAAATTATTAATAAAAAAATGTTTACTATGTAAATTACATATTTGAAATTTAACAATAAATTGTTGACAAGCCAAAAAAAACTCTACAAGGAAAACATAAAATAACCAGAAGTCAACAAGATCATATTTCACTAATACTTGTCTAATGAAGAAAAAAGAAAAACCCGAATGCTTCGAACTGGAAATTCGCAGAAGTCTGCAATTAATTATGCGTTTAACCCTCGCTAAATCCTTGTCAAGTTCACCAGGAAAAAAAAATAGTTTACAGATGGCATGTTAACATGCATGAAATTATTTGTCAAGTAAAATTATTATGTCGGCGCCTGACATGTTTAAATTAACAGACATGAGTGTAGCTATTCTAAGTACTATAATAAAAGATGAAGTGATAAACTAACATTGTTAAATACAGTTTTAATAAAGTCTAAAACATATCATTTACGTGTAATTTCTAATGGTAATTTTTACCTCTCGCTAAGAGAGGTATTGGAATCATGGTAATATTCGCATATCCAGATTTTAGTGGATAAGCATGATTTAAGGTCTCTATAATAAAATGGGGGATTACACCATTTTTTTTTTTATAATTTCATTTGAAAATATTAAGAAAACTAAAACTATTGATGAAAATCCGGTGAAAAAATTCCTATTAATAAGCGAGTTATGATCTCCCGAATTTTGAAAAGATTGACGTGACGTCACATTTATGTGTTTTTATATCAAACTGTTTTCATCATGGACCTAAATGTTCTTGAAATATATGCTATTTTAAGTTATATTTACATAAAAATAAATGAATATTATAACACTGTATAAGTCTACATACTTTATAATTGCAGGTGTATTTAAATTATTAAGTTTAATGCAAGAAATTTATGTTAAAATAAAAACTGTTTGAAATATTCGTTATTCAGCATATACATTCGTATTTTTTTATTATTTTCCTTTAATTCGATTGAGCCGTAATCCCCCATTATAACATTTTTACGATGATATCCGTGTACGTGAGTGTGTGTGTGTGTGTGTGTGTGTGTGTGTGTGTGTGTGTGTGTGTGTGTGGTCCGGATGCGGTTATTCGCTACCGAAAATCGGTCACTTTAATATGTTCTTATGTATGAATGCTATGATGATTGCGGACAAGGCGAAAGAAGAATGTTGTTAAAGAGTGAAGTGAGTCAGCTGAGCTCTTACTCTTATCCCTTTTCTTATTGTTACTATTGTTTCCGGGTTTTTCCTAAGAAAATAGTAAATAAAGCAACAGTTTTATGCAATGGAACAGTTTGCAGCATTAGTAAATACGAAGGTATGTATTTAAATAAATAAATATATCATCACGGCATATTACCCATTTCTGGGTGTGCCAGTATCTACAACACATGTAGACATCGGTAATGATGACGATATATTTTACCGTGTGGGCGCGTACCAGGCGTCACCTCACGGGCACTCATAGCTGGTGTGGAGAGTGCACCACAGGGGTCACTTTTGTGCCATTTAAAATTGGAAATATGTGGCGTCAGTCGGGATCGAACCCGGTTCCCCCAGGTTCGCGACCAGACACTCAGGCACGCGGCCACGGGACCCCATGGTATTTAAATTAATAAAAATTAAATAGCGGGAGGTTTTGTGTTAACCACTTCAAATTTTTTTTATACAAATATCTAGAAATATTGGTAAAAATGCGATGTTAAAATTCGATTTGTATGAGTGTAAAAAAAAATTGTGACGTCAGAGTCCCGAGTTTGTTAAGCGTGCATTACACGAAGAAGTTTTTATTTTCAAGTGACTGCAAAAGTTTTCTTCTCGCACAATAATGTGAGTGCAAGAAAAACAGATGAACAGACTTTTAACAAAAAACTGGAACATGCGCTACTTTTTACCTCTCGCTAAGAGAGGTATTGGAATCATGCTAAAAATCACATATCCAGATTTTAATAAATAAGCATGTTTCAAGGTCACTAGAATCCGATTTTAACATTTTTACAATGATGTCTGTGTGTGTGTGAGTGCGCATGTGTGTGTGTGTGTAACGATTCCTCAAAAACTATAAGACTTAAGACCTGTTTAACTATGAATTCCTCAATCTGACATTCTTGGGAAGAGCTGAAAAGGTTTTGGTAACAATTGAACAAACGGAAGTAGTAGTTTCTTAAAAAAAAAACAATTTTGAAAATGACTACAAACTACAAAGTCGAAACGCGTCAACACTGTAAATAAATACACAGACGAACCCGTAAAACTAACATACATAGCAAATATTGGAAACTTGATACCATTCTATTATAGAAAAATTCATTATTTATTACAGAGATTGACAAACATAAAAATTGGTTGTGTTATTTGAGTTGCATTCAATATTGTCAAACCTGTTACATAATTATGTTATTTTGTTGAAGAAAACGCCGTAATAATAAACACGTTGTGTGTCAAAGGTCAATAATGTTATTAGCATAATTTATTCATTCGTAAGTATGCCCCAACAATTTTATTTCTATGAAACGTACACATATTTTAGCTCCGTGGTTTTTCCATTCTTTGTAATCTTGGTGTAATAAGTTGCAAAATCAGATAGCCACGAATAACAATATCAATAAGATCGCTTGAATATTTAATGCTAAATAATAATAATATTATGGACACAATGGCTGGTAGCACAAGCGTGGTTCTATCACCGGTATTAACTAGAACCGAGTCAATGACTTGGCACATACTTCAGGGTTGTTAACAAAATAAGAGTTTCCAATATACTGAATTAAGTCGAAAATGTCCTGACAGCCATATTCAATAAATCTGAGCTCATTATTTAAAATTGTTTTTCCTAGAAACAAGTTAAAAAACAAATCATATTAAATAATTTTAAATAGTGTTGGCAGATTTATTGAATATGGCTGTCAGTAAATTTTCAACTTGATCAATATATTGGCAACACTTGAATTTTCAGAATGTTTTATTGTTTTTATTTCCATGCCTATCTGATTTTTGACGGGCCGGCTACTAGTGTGTGTCAAGTCAAGTATGGATATTTTTTACCACAAATTCATTGAAAATAAAACTTACTTTGATTCATGTGTAAGATTTCATGAGAAATTTTCTGAAAAAAAAAATGGAAATTTTCTTGGAAAAAATCCCAAAAAGCTTTTCTCCTCAGGTAGGTATAGGTAATTCAATTAAGCGAATTGATACATCACTAATAATAGAAAGATGTATGGGTTCTTAATGAAGATACAAAAAAGTACAAAATGCCTTTACAAGTTTTGCGAAATGGAATTTAACACTTAACAGTATTTCTTGTTAATCACATCATTATTTTTTTGTGAAACGTCTACTTGGAAAACATTACGTCATGAACAAAAACTATACCAATGAATTACGCCAAATTGATTGACCTCTAAAAATAGTACACAGACACACTGCATCTGAAATAATAATAATAGTGGATTGCTCGGCTATTTAGCTTACATGTAAAGTTGTGCAGTACTGCATAATAATAATCGCAAAAGAATTCAACACAGCACGTCTAATATTAATCGTATAACCATAACTTTTGTGTAGTATTTTATGATTTTTTGTACAATAAGAACATTAACATTTAATGGTTTTCATTTTTACCTCTCGCTAAGAGAGGTATTGGAATCATGCTAAAAATCACATTTTACAATGATTGATATGTGTGTGTGTGTGTGTGTGTGTGTGTGTATGGGTGTATGTGTATGTGTGTGTGTATGTGTACGTGTGTATGTCTGGATGTTGCAGGGACGATTCCTCAAAAACTATAAGACTTAAGACCTGTTTAACTATGAATTCCACAATCTAACTCATAAATAAATAAAATAATCCGTTACAATCAAATAATGTTACTAGCAAGTTTATATCTCTACCTACTTTTGAATTATTGCCCCAAAAGTCAATATACCCCATATTTAGATAAAAACTTCAAAATTTTCAAAAATCTAATTTTAGTTTTAGTTAAAGTATCTTGATACTTCCCAATGCGCTGATTCCAAATTTTGAAACCGCAGATCGATATCTCTTTTCGTTCACGAGATATTTAGATTCAAAGTTTTGCTCAAAACTGCCCATTTTTGGGTAATTACCCAAAAATGGGTCGAGATATGAATTTGGCGACAACACCATTCGATTCTACGGGCAAAATAACATAAGTACACCAATTTTCAGAATTTTTGAACACCGCATACAATCTCTAAAGCAAAATAACTGAAAATGGCAAAAAATTGCAAATATTTAAGGTGTACCCCTTACGATTTTTTCAGATTTTGGCCATTTTTAAGGGTTTTCAAACTTTTATTCATAAAAAATAAACCGGTTGGACAAAAATTATGAAAATTGGTACACTTATGTAACTTTGTCCGTAGAATCGAATGGTCATATCGCCAAATTCATATCTCGACCCATATTTGGGTTACTACCCAAAAATGGGCAGTTTTGAGCAAAACTTTGAATCTAAATATCTCGAGAACGAAAAGAGATATCGACCTGCGGTTTCAAAATTTGGAATCAGCGCATTAAGTAGTATCTAGATACATAAAAATTAGATTTTTGAAAATTTTGAAGATTTTATCTAAATATGGGGTATATTGACTTTTGGGCTATAATTCAAAAATGGGTAGATATATAAACTTGGTAGTAATATTATTTGCTTGTAAAGATGTTAACAGAAATTTTCAAAAAATAATATTTAGAAGTTTTTTTAAAGAAACTGTTATTTCTGGTTGTCCAATTGTTACCAAAACCTAAACAACTCTTCCCAGGAATGTCAGGTTGAGGAAACTGCAGTTAAATATTTTTTAAGTCTTATAGTATTTGAGAAACCGTGGTTCCAACATCCATATATTCACACACACGGAAATTATCGTAAAAATGTTATAATCGGATTATAGGGACCTTAAAACGTGCTTATTCAATAAAATCTGGATATGCGATTTTTAGCATGATTCCAATACCTCTCTTAGCGAGAGGTAAAAAGTTATTTTCGAATTTAAAATATACGGATCTTGTATAAAGTTATTATTATTGCTTGTTAATTATTATGAATATATTAAATGACAGTTGATGTTTTATTTTCTAAGTTGTGAATGAACCATTACGAGTAATAATGAAGTAAAGTTGCACTTTTATTTAAATGCTTCAAATATAAGAGTTTCTTTATAAAAACAACACTTTGAAAATAGCTTTGAAACATATTTTTCATGAAAAATGTATCAGTTTGCGTAAATAGTAACGTATGAATAATATATTTTCTGATTGTTTAGGAAAACTATTGTTGAATGACATCATACAATAGCTAAAATAATTATTTGAAATATTAGGTAAATAAACATATCATAAAAGCCTTGAAATATATCTGTATACATACGAATAGTTGTTAGTAATGCGAACCAATTGCTGTTTTAAATTTAGAACAACCGATTACCGATTATTTCAAATCTGTTTGAAATATACACCATTATTTGAATAAAGATAATATTTTATTCACAATCATTATAGTAATATACCGATTCCTAACCTTTTGGAGGTTGAGAAATACGTCATTCCTAACTTTATTGACAATCTCTTGGGTTGTACCCACGATTTAAAATATACTGGTTATGCCACTTGTCATGTTTTTCATTGTTTCTGATGGTCCGCTTGATACGTGTTTCCTTGAATAATCCGCTAGATACGCTACGTGAGAACGACCCTATCAGAGCAAACTATTTTTACATAAAATATAAAAAATGAAATGCATAATGAATTTATTTTTAATATAAATTTATATACCGTGAGTATTTTTTAAGGTGAAACATTGGGTGTTTCATATCCATGGTTACGACATTTGATTGACAGCAATGTATTTGCGTGTCCCATTTAAAATGAAACATAGGGAACGAATTATTATATTTAAATATTGTAAGATATTTAATTGAGCCAGAAAACCACTCGAGAGCACTAAACATATTTCGGGCACAAGGTGCACACAGTATTTTTTCTACATCTAATTTAATTTTTAGAAAACAAGTATAATTATTTAAACAAAATTAACCTCTAATGACATCTTGTCAATGTGACATTTGATTGACAGCAATGTATTTGTCTGTCTCATTTAAAATAAAACATAGGGAATGAATTTGACAGAAGTATATTTAAATATTGTAAGAAATTTAGCCAAGTCAGAAAATCACTAGGACACAAGGTGCACACAATATTTTTCTATAACTAAATTTAATTTAGAAAGCAGGTATAATTATTTAAACAAAATTAACCTCTATTGACGTCTTATCAAATGTCAAATTCATTCCCTATGTTTCATTTTAAATGGGACACGCAAATACATTGCTGTCAATCAAATGTCAAGTCGTAACCATGGATTTCACAAACACAATGTTTCACGTTAAAAAATACTCACGGTATTTAATGGAAACCTGAATCAATACATTGTTAGAATTTAAAATTGGAAAAACTAAATAAATTGATTGAACCGTACGCTTCCAGATTTCCATTCGGTAATATCTTCTTCCCGAAAATGTTTTCGGCAAACATCATTCAATCTTAATTCCCGATCATCTCTACTAATTGCATATTGCCATTTTTTAAAAAGTGATATATCGAGTGGAGCAGCAGAGATTCTTTTTCAGTGGATTCTTGTAACCAGTTTCACATCCAGGAATGATACATTTTCTATTTAATTTTCTTTTCATTTTGCATTAATTGCAATAAAAGAGTGAATAGAATGAATTAAAAAATATAAAAATGTATAAAGAAGATATGGGTTTTTGAGTGTAGCAGAAATGTCAAGTATGCACAATACTTATATAGTCTAATATGGAAATGGCGAGAGATCGTGTGCCGGCCACAACATATTTTTAATTTTATGTAAAATATAATTTAAAATCAACTTTCTATTCATAAACTTTTTTGCAAGGAAACTACTTCTAAAAATATAATTCATAATTACTTTATTAGCATACAGTATTTTATAGTTAATCATTTTAATTACTGTTTATTTAATATAAAGCAATAAAATGATAACAAAGATAAATAAGTCAATTTTCTTTAATGATAATTTTATGTAAATAAAAGTGCATTCTTTAGTTGCCTTTACCGACTTAATACTTAATCTAATAGCAAAGTTTAGTTAATTGCCTGGTCTAGATCAAATTAATTTTTTTCTGTGTGAACCGTAACAGATATCACAAATTACACACAGAGAGAAATGTTTACTATTGAATGTATCTTTCTGAAAAAAAAATCTGTTGTGGCCAGCACAAGACCTTCCGTCAATTCCATGTATTTTGTACAAATCTCATACCAAAAAGTCCTTGGAACAGATTCTATATATCATGTAAAATCGAACACGAACACATATTATTTTTTACAATTTCCATACCAAAAGTTTATTTGAAAACGTTCTATAAATCCAATAAAATTATAACATAAACTACACTAAGTAAAGTCCTTCCATCTTCTCTTTGGCCTTTCTCTGCATGTAACTTGCGAGCAACACTATGACATACCAATTTTAGATCCTATCCTTTTTTCCATATTTGGTTTTGCACTTGCAACTGACATCTGTCAATTAAATTTTTTTGAATAATTATGTCAGCTGTTTCCATGATAAAAAGCAAAGATGACTAATTTTTGAAAATTAATTTCTTTAAATTTACATCTATTGAATATGAAGGAAAATGTATAATCAAACTGCATAGAGAAGAGTATTTTCTTTAATATATATAATAACAAAATGTGGTCCGGATGCGGTTATTCGCTACCGAAAATCGGTCACTTTAATATGTTATTATGTATGAATAAGTTTATGAATGTGGCTGTGGTGAAAGAAGTATGCATGGATAAGAATGTGTAGCGAAAGATGATTGTTGCGTAACTATTATTGTGGTCCGGATGCGGTTATTCGCTACCGAAAATCGGTCACAATAATATGTTCTTGAATGAATGTTATGATGATTTTGGGCAAGGCGGAAGAAGAATGTTTTTAAGAGTTAAATGATTCTGTGGAGCTCTTGCTTTCATCCCTTTTCTTATTATTTTCGGGTTTTTGCTAACCCACTAAGTGGGAAACGCGTGATTTTATGTATGTATGTATGTACAAAATGCCAAAAAATAATATTTAACTGCGTTTTTTTAAGAAAAACTGTTAAAAACTTCAAATAAGGGTATTTCCGGTGGATCAATTATAACCAAAATCTAATCAACTCTTCATATGGATGTAAAGAAGAGGAATACGAAAGAATTATAATTTTTAGAATTGTAGTATGGAGTTATCGTCGGAGAAAATTTGTCACACAGGGACACACATACACACACACACACACACACACACACACACACACATACATACATACATACATACATACATACATACATACATACATACATACATACAGACATCATCTTAAAAATAGTAAATTTGTATTGAAGGGACCCTAGAACCTGCTTATTCATTAAAAACTCACCACCGATTTTTTTAACCAAAGACAATACCTTCCTTACCTAAAGGTGACGGAAGGTAAAAAATATTTTACGTTATCAGCGTGGCCATTAAAAAGTTACGGTCTAATCAATGTTGGGACACCTGAGTTTCATACACTAGTAGTTCACTAATAATAACAAGTATCATCTTAAAAGACTACTTATAACCATATAAACTGTCATACCAAATTTCATCCAAATCGAATAAAGCGTTCTGTTATTATAAGCAAAATTAATTTTATTTCGAAGAACTTTGAAGCAGATATTGGCTAAATGGTATACTTTCCGGTAGAAGCAAGTTTGGTTAAATCGTCTTATTTTGGCCTCAGGAAACTGTGGTTAAGAGACTGTATATGACAATGGATAAATGTCATTGAATCGTACTTTTGAAGTTTTAGCGATAAAGTTTCTCGTATGGATATTTTATAAGTTTCAAATAAAGACACATTTAGGATAACATTGAACGTCACATACCCAAATCATTCAAGCAGCCAATGCACGTCATTAATAAAAATTAAATAAAAGTAACTAGATGTGTGACGTCATGTGCTGGTACATTTGCAGAGGTTTTAGAATCTTTATGAAAAGAGTTATACAGATTGCAATCTGTATTATCGACACGGTCATGAACTGTTACATCTACAAAATAAATACTAAATTTTCGTCACTGTCCATTTCTATTTAAATTATTTTATAATACTAACCTTATTTATACTTATGTATGCCATATAAAGGCAATAAATAAAAGTGAGCCGAATTTCAAAGAAATATACCGAATTCTTCTGATTGATTAGAAGTGCTACCTTTGGGAGATTCATAGATTTTGTGTTTAAAACGCACAAAAATGTTTCAAACACGACACAAATATTTTTCAAATAATAACTTTGACAGTATGAACATACAAATTATCAATGTTGCCAACTATAGCAACAATTAAACGAATAATATGACGTTCATGTACATTATTTATATATAATTCATGTCATATACGATAAGTAATGAAGTCTACTATTCATCTTAATAATAATTATTTGGGTATAAATATTTACAATTATCGCAACAACTAAATCAAATATTTTAACGATAATAGAGATTAGGGAAATATCTTTGGATTACCAATCAAACAAGTAACAGAGTACCTCATAGAGTATGTTTCTACTTTGGCGTTTATCATCTGTGTATTTATTGATAACAACTACGACTAATAGCTATACGTATACATCTTTTATAAAATGTTACTTGGAATTTTGTTCGGAATTTGTAAGCGAGAAAATTTCAATACTTCACAATAGTGAAATTTTTATGTCATTATTTAATATTTCCTAACGATTTCACACAAATTATCACTAATTGAATAAATATTACTCGTATAAATAGCACTTAATAAAATGAGTCATATACCTATTAATGTCATAAATATGAAATTATTTTCTTTTACTATAAATGGAAATATATCGAGAAAACAGTTTTTTGTTGCCCAAAAGTGACCTATTAATTTTAGACAAAAATGTTTTAAATAAATGTTGTAGAGAATTAAATTCTGCATATACTGCAGTCGCGAAAAATTTCGGTTTCCAGATTTCAACGGAAAGATCCATTTTGACCATCCCTGAATCCATTTTGACTAATTTCGTCGTGACGTCTATACGTACGTACATATCTCGCATAACTGAAAAACGGAAAGCCGTAGAAAGTTAAAATTTTGTATTTAGGACTGTTATAACATCTAGTTACACCTCCCTTTTTGGTCATTACATAACTTCCGGAAGTGGTACTTTACTTGAAGTCTATAATAGATTTTAATGAAAAACTATATTGAAATATAATCCAAAACTTTTCAAATTTAGTATATAAGACTTTTATATCAATGGGAATAACATAATAGATTTTGGTTCTAGCCGGAAGTGATACTTTACTGGAAGTTGTTATGAGTTTTTCTTGAAAAATATGGTCTTATTTTGATTTTAGAAAAAAATGCTTCAAATAAAAGTTTTAGATAATTGAATTCTGCGTCGAATACGCATGATTAAATTAGCTCTTTGTATAGGCGAGATATGTAAGTTTAAAAATTATATACTTTTTGGTTTTTGTAATTAAGTTTACTATGGAATAGGACAAAAAAATAAAAAAAATGTCAATGATGGGTTACCGAGCAAATTAAATTCATATACCCTTTAGAAATATCGCCAATCTCGTCAATGAATTGGAAGAATCTTGAGCATTTAGAAGAGTAGGAGGAAACTTCTTCATAGAATGAATTGATAAACGAGAAATAGATGTAATTAGAATTTTTGGTGTGTACCAGAAATGTTAAATACAATAGCTTATAACCTAATATGAAAATGGCGAGAGGTATTGTTTTATGTTGTATCCACATTGTAAGATTTTTTTTATATTGAACATTTTCGTTTGTAATTTGTAATTTTTCTAAACATATCTTCATGCACCTTACCTAATGCACAAAACTCACGCCCGCAAGTTTTATACGGTTAAGTTAATAATGTAAGAATAACAAAGTTGAAGTGTGAACAAATTATAAAATAATTGCTTTACTTTAATCTTAATGATGTTCGGTTATCACTTTCTTCACATACATCATAAAAATGTTTATATTAAATAATTTAATTTATAAATAACTATACTATCAGCAGATATTGCAAGTAAATCATTTCAACTTGAAATAACTCTTTTGTTTTTAATTTTAGAGGCATAGTGATAATGAATTTTTATATTCAAATAATAAAAATCTTTTAAATGGTACCATTTTCAATATGGCATTCCATTTAAAAAAATGTTTTTTTGTTGAATAAGTCGCGTATTTGATGTTAAATTGTTTTGTATTTTCCACCGTTAAATTTGTCGTATAATATCGCCCAACTTTGTCCATTTAATCGTCTTTCTATCTCTTCAAATAAGAAAGTTAGCAATGGTGGCCCGCTTACAGCAGACACACTGTACATCATTAAAGTGTTAATAAGCACAAACAATAAATAAGTAAATAATTTTTTCAAGGTAATTTATGCTCTTATCAATGGGAAAAATAACATTATTTTTATAGAAGAATAAAACTGAATTACACATAAATTAATAATAAGCATAAAATTATTATTTCCTATGTTTACCTACTATGTGAAAGATAATCTGCATAATTAATTGCAAATAAATATACCTACGTAAAAAAATGTTTTCTTTCTGTGACGTTATAAACAAATTTCCATAAATATTTGTTATCATTCAACAATATTTTACCAAACCCACACTTTTTTTATAGGTTATTTTAACTATAAAATTTTCTATATTAAGCGCCACCTTTTCCTTGAAATGTTAAAAAAATGACAAACTTAATTGCAAAGAATTTTTGCCCTCCTGAAGTGTAATGGGAACTTTACAATTGTATACACAGCAAGTATAACCTACATTTTACGCTTACTGTGTTGTAACTTGTCTAACTATGCGGTAAAATAATCAAAATACACTGGACGTTTATGGGCATTTAGAAAAGAAATCATCTTTACTATAATAAAGTTCATGTAAAAAAGTACTACTTACTTAAGTTATTTTTTTACTTTAACATTTCCTATATTTAAAATTAATTTATATAAAACAAAATTACGGCAGCGACATCTGTCATTATTGTAAAAATCTGCCGTTACCGACATAGTCACCGACCGATATACCTATCAAATACGCGAGGCGAAAATTGCTGAAATGTCAAATATCGATACCTACCTATTATTTATTACGAAGAAAACATGAGCAAATAAATATATTATCAGTCATAAACAACGTCTATTATTACAAATAAATTTTCGCTAAAAGAAGTGCTCTAATGAAGGTAAGTAAAATCAAAATTGGAAATTGACAACCCCAGTAATTTAAACTAACCCTTTTCAGAAGTATAACCTATCTCATTAAAAAAAAGTGATTTTCATTGTCGTCGGCCAAAAAATTTGATACAATTCTCGTGCGTGAAGTATTTTACAGCGCTCCAGCTAATAAGGCACTTGTCTTAAGGGCTCGTGCCTTAAACAAAGCTGTCGCGCTGTAAAATACAACTTACACGCACTCGAATGTAAATAACTATTACACTATTTTAGCGTCCGTTGTCAAGGTAAATACATGTATTTATAATGATAAGAAAAAGAATCGTTAGTCACGGGCGTAATTTGTACATTACTTACCTATAATAAGCATAAGTACAACAATTTCTCTGGTTTGTGTAGAGAAATCCATACAAAAAAATTCAAATTACACAAGTATAAAAATTAAAAATCTGTTGTGGCCAGCACAAGAGCTTCCGTCAATTCGATGTATTTTGTACAAATATTTGAAATAAGAATAAGTACATACTTTCTTTAAGTAATCTCGTAATATAAAACTACCTAACCATCCTACCTACCTAACCCAACATACTATACGTTCATGGTTCTATTGTGTACAAATGGCCAATTCAATTAAACGTCCATACTGTATGGGAAAAACAATAATTTTCCTTATTATGACACACTTATTTTTCTTGTAATCATGTCCACATTGTAAACAAGAAATTCAGATATCCACAAATACACTTTCTAACATTCTAAATACGTAGGTAGGTGCATACCAAGGTACGTACCTATTAATATTCAATAAGTTTGTAAGTACATTGAACCAGATTTTTGAATCTAATATTCATTCATTCAAAACAAAGTTATACTTTAAAAAATAATTCAACACTTTATTCATCACGAGCATCGCTCATTAAAAAACCAATTAAAATCATTAAACTTTCTACATACCGATACATTTGAGCCTTCTGTGACATTAGTGATGTTACTTGAACATGTTAAGCTAAAAACAGTCACTAAAATAAATAAACTACAACTACTGTATAACAATCCTCGCCCGCGCATTTTTATGGCTAAAACTATGACACAAAACTGATCAATTGAACAGGTATTATCTCTAGAGATAAGAACCGTCTAGAATTCACATTTTAAAGTAAAAACTTAATTTAAATACGAATGTCAAAGGTTTTTTATGTATAGTTTCCTCATAAAATGCCGATTTATGTTATGAATGTTGTGAAATATAAAAACAAAACAAGTTTAAGGTCAACGATGTTAAATCAACGCGCGTTAGTTGAATACTAGTGGATTAGTCGTGTGCTGAGCAACGAAATTGACAAACCAACCATGTGATAACGCAGAGGAGTATTCAGTATAAAACGAATACAATGTATAACTTCTGGTTTCTGAAATATAAATTTTTTGTACTTAAAGTAATATTCCAATTGTTACCAAAACCTTTTCAGCTCTTCCCATGAATGTCAGATTGAGGAATTCATAGTTAAACTGATCTTATGTCTTATAGTTTTTGAGTAATCGTCCCTCCAACATCCACACACACACATACACACACACACACACACACACACACACACACACACACACACAGACAAAAAAATGTTGGACATGGACCTGAAATCGTGCTTATTCACTTAAATCTAGATATGTGATTTTTAGCATGAATCCAATACCTCTCTGAGCGAGAGGTAAAAAATCTAATGTGGCCAACACAATACCTCCCGCTAATTAATTTTTACCTCTCGCTGAGAGGTATTGGATTCATGCTAAAATTCGCATATCCAGATTTTATTGAATAAACACGATTTAAGGTCCCTAGAATCCGATTATAACATTTTTAAAATAATGTCTGTGTGTGTGTGTGGATGTGTGTGTGTGTGTGTGTGTGTGTGTGTGTGTATGTATGGATGTTGGAGGGACGATTCCTCAAAAACTATAAGACTTAAAAAATATTTAACTGCAGTTTCTTCAATCTGACATTCCTGGGAAGAGCTGAAAAGGTTTTGGTAACAATTGAACAACCGGAAGTAGTAGTTTTTTAAAAAAATTCTTCTAAATATAATTTTTGGGAGTTTTTTTTTTATTAAATATTGAAGAACATAAAATTCTCCATCTAATACACTTAAAAATTTTATTATATCATGTATATATTTAGAGATAAAGACACTATAATTTATAGAGTAAACTAATGGCAGAGGCCAAGGCACTAAGGAAACCAGTTGACAAATTCCAATGTTTATAACATGACACATGTCATTGTCAAATATCAATAGTTTTAGTGACATTCTGATAGCTTTTTCTGGGAAGTATATTTAATCTTTTTTATTGTTTTATTAATTAAATATTTGAAATTATAGGTAAAATTTTGGTAAAATGCATATATCCATCAGAAATACCGCCAATCTGGTTAATGAATTGGAAGAATCTCTGACATTTAGAAACTTCCTCATACAATGAAAAATAGATATAATTAATAATAATAATAATAATAATAATAATAATTTATTTAAGCAAAAGAAATACAGAGTATCGTAAATCAAGTCATAAACAAAGAACAATAAGAAGTAGGTACATCAAAATTTGTGGTCCCGTGGCTGCGTGCCTGAGTGTCTGGTCGCGAACCTGGAGGAACCGGGTTCGATACCGAATATTTTCAATTTTAAATGGCACAAAAGTGACCCCTGTGGTGTACTCTCCACACCAGCTGTGAGTGCTCCTGAGGTGACGCCTGGTAAGCGCCCACACGATAAAATATATCGTCATCATTACCGATGTCTACATATGTTGTAGATACTGGCACACCCAGAAATGGGTAATATGCCGTGATGATATATTTATTTATTTATTTATTTATTTATCAAAATTTGTAATCCAGATATTCTTGCATAGTATAAAACGCTTTTGACAATAAAAAGCTTTTCAGTTTTATTTTGAAATTACGCATAGGCAAATTTCTCAAATCATTGGGAAGTTTATTAAAAATTAAACTACCGACGTAATACGGTGACTGCCTCATAAGATTAGATTTAGTAAATTTTAATCTGAAATCTGACACTATCCGCCATTTTTTTTCAAAAATTAGAATTATATGTGTGCAGAAGACATGTTAAATACAATAAAAAACAATATTTGGGTAAAGTTCTGTAATATTTTGTTATAAAACGACGGTTCTTACATTGTAAATATTTTTATGGTGTAAGTATTACTTAACTAACATTATAGTTCTTACCTTTGTAGAAAATTTCCTAAGTACGCCCCTGGCAGAGATCGCTTGCAACACGTGGACCGTCTCTCTCTGATAACACCGCTCCTCCCAACTGTTCATTTTTTTGTTGTTTTGTTTTGGGGAACCTGACTGAGGCACGGGCCTTGGGATAACCAGGCTTTAAAAACGCCCTTTCGTTCACGGTAGTTCATTATAACGGCTACGAAAATGAGTTTTTTTACGGAAGAATAAAAATCATGACTCATGTAATATGGAATCCCTGCTATCTTGTCAGCAGAAATGCGAAATAAAAATTAGTCTATATAAGCGTTCGTGGAATAGTTTGACCTGATTTAATATTTAAGTTTCACAGAAAACTATGTTGCACAAGTACATAATTTTTATGAAGAAATGAAATTTAATATGTATATTTTTACCTCTCACTAAGAGAGGTATTGGATTCATGCTAAAATTCGCATATCCAGATTTTATTGAATAAGCACGATTTAAGGTCCCTACAATCCGATTATAACATTTTTAAAATGATGTCTGTGTGTGTGTGTGTGTGTGTGTGTGTGTGTGTGTATGTGTGTATGTGTGTATGTCTGGATGTTGTAGACACGATTTCTCAAAAACAATAAGACTTAAAATATATTTAACTGCAGTTTCCTCAATCTGACATTCCTGGGAAGAGCTGATTAGATTTTGGTAACAATTGAACAACCGGAAGTAGTAGTTTCTTAGAAAAATTATTCTAAATATAATTTTTTGGGATTTTTTTTTATTAAATATTGAAGAACATAAAATTCTCCATCTAATACACTTAAAAATTTTATTATATCTTGCATAGATTTAGAGATGTATATATCCATCAGAAATACCGCCAATCTGGTTAATGAATTGGAAGAATCTCTGACATTTAGAAACTTCCTCATACAATGAAAAATAGATATAATTAGAATTATATGTGTGCAGAAGACATGTTAGATACAATAAAAAACAATATTTGAGTAAAGTTCTGTAATTTTTTGTTACAAATTCCAATGTTTATAACATGACACATGTCATTGTCAAATATCAACAGTTTTAGTGACATTCTGATAGCTTTTTCTGGGAAGTATATTTAATTTTTCTTATTGTTTTATTAATTAAATATTTGAAATTATAGGTAAAATTGTGGTAAAATACATATATCCATCAGAAATACCGCCAATCTGGTTAATGAATTGGAACAATCTCTTACATTTAGAAACTTCCTCATACAATGAAAAATATATATATAATTAGAATTATGTGTGCAAAAGACATGTTAAATACAATAAAAAACAATATTTGGGTAAAGTTCTGTAATATTTTGTTATAAAACGACGGTTCGAAAGCGAAGTGCAGTACAATACTTATATAGCCTAATATGGAAATGGCGAGAGGTCTTGTGCTGGCCACAACAGATTTTTAATACATAAATTTGCTTTTCATTCACCATGAGCATTTTAAATTCTTGTAAAGATTGCACAATGGTCATTTTTGTGCATTTGTGCGATTTTATTGAGTACTGTTTCGAATTATTTGGACCAAATGCAAATGTAAATAATAAATGCTCGAAGGACCAGAATTCCAATTAGAATTCAATTAATGAATAATCAATATGAATATAGGTGTGGGAATAATATCACAAAGGAACCAGTAAATCAAGCACAGACTACTGACCTTATGTGACGGGAACCAGCGTTGACTCGAAGGAGGTTACAACACAGGAACAACGGGAACTGGATTTGAGCATGAACCAGCGTCGACTGCATGGGAACAGCTAACAGGAACTGGGTTGCTTTGTACCTCCAAAAGGAGGAACAGAAACCAGGAACAGCTTACTATGAAAACCAATCCCACAATTGAATTGGTCCAAAATTTATTAAACTCAATCGCTTAATAAAAGAATGTCAATTTCTAAATGGATCCAGATGGAACGGCAGATAACCATTAGGAATATATCACTTGAATTGAATTCTCGAAGTATCACAAGTAAGATTCACTATAATATTTAAAGTCCCAACACTATTAACTCATATTGATTTGCCAGAAAACATAATAGTTTAATTCGAGAACGAATACGTTTTAAATGAAAAGATTTAATTACAACACACGAAGAATTTTGAATAAATATTTAAATTACAAGTACCTATTTTTGACTTGCAAAACTTTAAAGGTGTGCTTATCTCGAGTATGAAATAAGAATCTTATATAGATTTAGAGATAAACACACCATAACATATAGAATAATCTAATGTAATACATCGCAGAGGCTAAGGCACTAAGGAAACCAGTTGACAAATTCAAATGTTTATAACATATAGTTTGTAAATGACAGATGTCAATGTCAAAAATCAACAGTTTTAGTGGCATTCTGAAAACATTTAATCTTTCTTATTGTTTTATTAATTAAATATGTAAAATTGTAGGTAAAATGCATATATCCGTCAAAAATACCGCCAATCTAGTTAATGAATTGGAAGAATCTCTGACATTTAGAAACTTCCTCATACAATGAAAAATAGATATAATTAGAATTGTATGTGTACAGCAGACATGTTAAATACAATAAAAAACACTATTTGGAAAAAATTCTGAAATGTTTTTGTTATAAAACGACGGTTCGATAGCGAAGTGTAATACAATACTTATATAGCCTAATATGGAAATGGCGAGAGGTCTTGTGCTGGCCACAACAGATTATTTAAAAGAAATCCAACTCGGTCATCTACGAATTGTATGAATTAATATTTTAGCTCCGCTCATTGTGCCAAATTCACTAGAGTATATGTTTATTTATTTATTTATCTCCCAAAACAGGATACAAAAGTATCCCAAAAACATGGGAGATAGTACAAAACAAAACTATAAGGGCGAGAACAGATATATAAATGTATAATATAAACTATACAGTAACATATAAATACAAATATTTCGAAATAAAGAAGCAAAATATAACCTTTTTTAATTAAACATATTGTAAATAAAATTTCTGTAGTCTATAAATGAACAATTAAAAATGTCAAGTTCATTTAAACATTTGTTTTCCATATCATTGTAAATGAAACATAGTCTTCTAATTGGATCTTTAAGTTCATAATTATTTCGTAATACGGGGATGTAAAAAGTTTTAAAAGAACGGGAATAGGTAGTATACTTAATTTTTATGAGGGTACATAAAAGCATTCAAAATTCCAAACTAAGTCAACTGGTAAGTTTATTAGCAAATGTAAAACCAAATATGTGAAAAATAAGATAGTGACACTAGCAGAAAATATCATTTTTTCAATCATTTTATTTCGAAGTTTAATCCTAAATGGTAATAATTTCGTAACTTATCATATTTAGTTTTCTTAAATTACTATTATCAATTTAATTAAATTTAAATTGTCCTTAGAAATGAATTTAGGGCAGTATTTGGCTGGCCATAGATTAGGCAGATCTTGTACTCTTTTTGACGATCAAATGAAAGAATACTAGTATGCAACCTAATGTATATCTATGCGGAGTAAGTTATCTATCCTACAGGAGGTATTCTTCATGATTATCAACTTTATAGATTGCGATAAATGTGAACGTCGATATTTTTTATAAAATATATAATGTGTTAATTAAATTGCAGACTATAGGCATTTAACATGAAAAATCATTTATTTTTGCGCAAAATTTCGGAATTTATTTTAGATAAAATATTTTAAATAACTGTTATAGATAATTAAATTCCATAACTATATTACCCGAATATGAGGATCAATTTGACCTTCTAAATTTGTAACAACAAATTACAGTAAAATTAAATACAAAATTAGATGAAATTATTACATTTATATCGTAATAAGTATTTGAACTAAATATAAATTTTCTATTTAATTTATCTAATTCATTAGATAAATTACCAAAAATTGTGGGACAAAAATAACGAAGCCAAAATATAGTAAAATTAAATAAAATAAGTAATTAAAGTAACATTTGCATATTTAAATTAACGATTTTTTACAAATATTTATTATCTATTTCGGATTAGTTAAAATGTTAAAGTAAGATTTGTAAATTATACTAAATTATTAGACATATTGCCTAATACAATAGTATTTAAATATAATGGGGGAATACACCATTTTTTTTTTTTTTTTCATCTGAAAATATTAAGAAAACTAAGACTATTGATGAAAATACGGTGAAAAAATTCCTATTAATAAGCGAGTTATGGTCTCCCGAATTTTGAAAAGATTGACGTGACGTCTCGCATATGATGTGTTTTTATATCAAACTGTTTTCATCATGGACCTAAATGTTCTTAAAATATATGCTATTTTAAGTTATATTTACATAAAAATAAAATGAATATTATAACACTGTATAAGTATACATACTTTATAATTACAGGTGTATTTAAATTATTAAGTTTAATGCAAGAAATTTATGTTAAAATAAAAACTGTTTGAAAACTGTAGTACAGGAATGTTACATTGGTAGTAATCCCACCTCCTAACACGCTATTTGTAATGCATGTATAGGCGGTGTCTCGGTCGCCAATCAAAATATTTTCATATTAGTGTCGAAGCGTTATAACAAAAAACCCTTTATTTCCGAAATATCTCAATTATACCATTTCATTTTTTTATTAATATTCGTTACTCAACATATACATTCGTATTTTTTTACTATTTTCCTTTAATTCGATTGAGCCGTAATACCCCATTAGACAAAATTTCAATTCTTTTTTCTGTGTACTTAATAATGTGTACCTTCTGTTCGTGTGAATAATTCTCCATTTTCATAATGATGACCCAAAGAAAGCGAATCTGACAGATAAAATATGTTACAATCTAATACATATGTTATGATTAAAAAAAAAAAAATGTGCATTATTCTGTGCGGGATATTTTTGTAGAACTTTTTATAAGTCTTCTATACATTGTTTATAATCATCTGTAAGTTGTAGGGGTTTATACAGTTGTAGGCGCAGAAAGCATTGGAAAAAAAAATCATGTCACTAATGCAAGTCAAACTTTACTGTGTGTTGTGCCGTGGTGCCTGTATGCTTGTATGCTTGCCTAGATAAACAGCGGTAACTTAAAAATACATACGCCAGAGGGAACGCAACCAGTTAAACAGTTATGGAAACTAGAAAATATAAAGTATGTTCTAATATATGCTTTTCTTTCGTCATTCGAGCGTTCCAGCTGGTAAATAGCGTGGCGGAAGCCCCATAGAGATTTCTAATTTTCAAAGTTAACATTGAAATCGCCAGGATGCGTCTTCCTATACATTATCAAGTCTAATCAGTGTAAATACTAACATTTCTTAACTTTATTAAAAAAGGAATAATATGTATTGGAAAACAATATATTTTCCATATTTGTTTTCAAAAATGTGTTCATGGGTTTCTTGCTTCCTAGTGAAAGTACAAATTTTCATGGTCTATGAAACTAGTAAATAATTGGAGCGACCATACGTTAAAACTTCATCGTGCTTTCGTAATAAATCGTGTGAATATTTAAGTTCAAGTAGGAGTCAATCTGTTTGAACACATTTTCTGACAACAGATTTTTAATATCATCTTAAGACCTGTTTAACTATGAATTCCTCAATCTGACATTCCTGAGAAGAACTGAAAAAGTTTTGGTAACAATTGGACAACCGGAAGTAGTAGTTTCATAAAAAACTTTTTATTTTTTTTATTTTTTGAAATTTGAACCTATAATTACAAATTTTAAAGATAATAGAATTCTCTATCCAATACATACAACATTTTTATTATATCTTCTACACATTTAGAGATAGAGATACATAAATATATAAAATAATCCGTTACAATCAAATAATGTTACTACCAAGTTTATATCTCTACCTACTTTTGAATTATTGCCCCAAAAGTCAATATACCCCATATTTAGATAAAAACTTTAAAATTTTCAAAAATCTATTTTTTATGTATATTTATTTATTTATTTATTTATGTACTTATATTTTATATTTAATTTACCTAATTCATTAGATAAATCACCGAAAATTGTAGGGCAATTATGAAGTTAAAATAAATATGTATGATACTTCTCAATGCGCTAATTCCAGATTTTGAAACCGCAGGTCGATATCTCTTTTCGTTCACGAGATATTTAGATTCAAAGTTTTGCTCAAAACTGCCCATTTTTTGATAGTAACCCAAAAATGGGTCGAGATATGAATTTGGCGATATCATCATTCGATTCTACTGGAAAAAATACATAAGTACACCAATTTTCATAATTTTTGAA
Organism: Ophonus ardosiacus; assembly: GCA_943142095.1. NCBI lineage: Eukaryota > Metazoa > Arthropoda > Insecta > Coleoptera > Carabidae > Ophonus > Ophonus ardosiacus. The sequence goes on from OW964835.1 coordinate 43,012,813, forward strand.
CACCGCATACAATTTCTAAAGCAAAATAACTGAAAAATCACAAAAATCTAAGGTGTACCCCTTACGATTTTTTCAATCGAATGGTGATGTCGCCAAATGCATAACTCGGTCCATTTTTAGGTTACTACCCAAAAATGGGCAGTTTTGGGAAAAACTTTGAATCTAAATATCTCGAGAACAAAAAGAGATATCGACCTGCGGTTTCAAAATCTGGAATCAGTGCATTGAGAAGTAGGAATGACTAATTCCGATAATTTTGGTACCCGAGTACCCGAAATAACTACCCAGATAGTACCCTTTACCCGCTAATTACCCGATACCCTTTAATTACCCGTTATCCTTTAAGTACATATACATAATTAGTTAATTTGTTAATTATCAGTTACCCTTATATTAGCAGTTTACTTTTTAATAAAATTCATAATTACTGTTTACATATATTTATTAAATAAAAAGTAACACAAATAAATAATATACTGTATCTCTATAAAAAACTTAAGATAAATTATATTAATTGCCTATGGTATTGTAATAAAAAGCTCTTCTTTTAGATACAATTTTTCCGGCAGCTGAAAAAAGTTCGTGTAATTAAAGGGTATCGGGTAATTAACGGGCAGCGGGTATATTTCGCGTAATCGGGTAAGAAATGTATTACCCGGGTACATTATTATCGGGTCGGTTCCGAGTACCCGGGTACCCATCGTCATTCCTATTGAGAAGTATCTAGATACATAAAAATTAGATTTTTAAAAATTTTGAAATTTTTATCTAAATATGGGGTATATTGACTTTTGGGGCAATAATTCAAAAATGGGTAGAGATATAAACTGAAGTGCTCATTACAGTAACCGAAAATATGAAACGACGAGTGCATTTGTGCCTTGAGAATAATGGACAACATTTTCAACATCTTCTTTATACTTAAAATATCTGTTTCCTTTTTTATTATCTTTTCTTATTAAAATTACATTTCAATTTTGACAATTTTGAGGACTTGATTTTTGAATTGAATAACGATCAGACATACATTTCTCTGTCACTTTTGTGCATTGTCATTTTACTAAATAAATCTAAAATTAATATATAAATATGAATGTAAATAAAGAGGACATGAAAATATTTATTTATACCGACAAATGTTTTGTATATTTTAATTAGAAATATTTACGTAATATAGGTAAAGAATCATACTATCGAGATCTCGAATTTCTAATCTCGTCTCGAGCAAATCTCGAGGTCAGTACTCTCGTCTCGCCTCAATATTTCGAGATGAGAATAAGGTTAATCTCGTCTAGAAAATTCGAGAAATTCGAGACGAGATCTTGAAAATGCGATATCTCGCGACATCACTAACTATAATTATAGCAACTATTTATTAGTACTGTATATTATTTAAATGAACAGTATTTTATGCTCAGTAATTATTTTTCATAAATGTTCAGTAAACCACTCATCAGGAATCAACTTCGACAAGTGTCGGAAAATACTGACGCCCATCGACGTCGCATTGTTAGACGTCTTTTTGGAATTTTATAAATTCTTAGTCACTTCGAAGGGTGTCAGAACATATATCATCGGGGGGTTTTTACAAAGTACCGTAGTTTAATTTTTGATTTTTTTTTATAGAATTTTGATTTCAAATTTCATCATCAGAATACGAAATGTTACAGCGTGTAACTTGACATATTTTTCATTTATAAAAAACATAACAGTTCACCAATGTTTTTATTCGTCACCTATTTTTAAAAAATGTAACAAAAAATGTCACAATTCCTGTTGTATATCATACACCAATCGCAAGTCCAAAGAATATAAATATAGCTAACAATGTCTCCTGCATTGAACAGAAAAAAACTTCATATTAAAAAACTATTTATGCTGGAAGAACTGTGTGGAACACGCACAACACACGCGCCATCTACCAGCAAAAACTGCAACAATAATCAAAATGGCTGCGAAGACACTGATACAAAAAGAAGTTTTTTTCATTGTTTGGAAAAGAACAGTGCTGGCACATATGGGGTAATTTTTGACCAACTTTAAATTTCAGCCCCTCGTACATCCCAGTTAAAAACATAGTTAATGTAGTTTCTGCCGTCCCTGAAAAGTTAGGGATTTTATATTAAGCGTCGATGGGAGTTTTCGGCGAATCGCCAGTGTAGGGGTTAGTTTACTGGATATATAGAATCTTTTTTGTAGTATTTATCCATTTTTATTTCAATACTTTTGTTCAAATATTCTAAAAATGAGTTCACTTACGTAACACTGTCTTTACAAGTAAATAATGTTACTACCAAGTTTATATATCTACCCATTTTTGAATTATTGCCCCAAAAGTCAATATACCCCATATTTCGACAAAAACTTCAAAATTTTTAAAAATCTAATTTTTATGTATCTAGATACTTCTTAATACGCTGATTCCAAATTTTGAAACCGCAGGTCGATATCTCGTTTCGTTCTCGAGATATTTAGATTTAAAGTTTTGCTCAAAACTGCCCATTTTTGGGTTTTAACCCAAAAATGGGTCGAGATATGAATTTGGCGACATCACCATTCGATTCTACGGACAAAATTATATAAGTGTACCAATTTTCATAATTTTTGTCCAACCGGTTCATTTTTTATGAATGAAAGTTTGAAAACCAATGAAAATAGCCAAAATCTGAAAAAATCGTAAGGGGTACCCCTTAAGATTTTTGCGATTTTTGGCAATTTTCAGTTATTTTTCTTTAGAGATTGTATGAGGTGTTCAAAAATTCTGAAAATTGGTACACTTATGTAATTTTGTCCGTAGAATAAAATGGTAAAGTCGCCAAATTCGTATCTCGACCCATTTTTGGGTTAATACCCAAAAATGGGCAGTTTTGAGCAAAACTTTGAACCTATATATCTCGAGAACGAAACGAGATATCGACCTGCGGTTTCAAAATTTGGAATCAGCGTATTGAGAAGTATCTAGATACATAAAAATTAGATTTTTAAAAATTTTGAAGTTTTTATCAAAATATGGCGTATATTGACTTTTGGGGCAATAATTCAAAAATGGGTAGAGATATAAACTTGGTAGTAATATTATTTGATTGTAAAATGTTACGTAAGAGTATTTATATATGAGTATACATAATGTATATTCATGTGATAATTTTATTGAATTTATAGAATATTTTCCAAGGAACTTTCTGTATGGAATTTGTAAAAAAATTGTATTATGTTCGTGTTACAATTTTCCTGGATATATAGAATCCTGTCCAAGAAACTTTTGGATGGGATTTGTACAAAATACATCATATTAACGGAAGGTCTTGTGCTGGCCACAACAGATTTTTTTAAACTATTTTCTTGAACCACTCCGTTACTGAAACACTATATTTTAATTAATTTTTATGCAACATTTCAATATGGTATTCTGTATAAGTGTTACGAGACGAACGCTCATGCTTAATATCTCAAATATCATCTCTTACTGTAGATTTTATTTCTTACACGTGTTGGAAATGAGTGAATGTGACAAAAAATCACTTTCTGTTTATTAAAAGATATTAGGGAATGACATTCAAGCCCAATTTATTTTTAGAAGAAAGAAAATTTTATATAAAATAGAATAATCAGGTAATTGTAAATGTGTGGTTGCAAACTATTATTTGACACTTTGAAATCACCTTCTTATTGAGAGCTGTTTAATATATAATACTGCAAACATCAAACTTAAATCGAATTATCCTGTATATCTAATATTTATTTATGATGGAAAATATATTATTTTTACAAACCTTAATTTCATTAGAATCATATTTAAACTACTAAATTCTTCTTAACACGGTTTCATTATTAATTTTAATGAAAATTGCTTCGTGACAGTGACATTTTTTTAAATATGTCAAATTTGTTATTTAACTATTGTTTTTGTTTGACGCAGAGGCAAAGTGATGTACAAAAGTAAATTATTTTATAATATAAAATAAAATTATTTCAAGTTATTTACTAAGTGCTGTTATCGTAGAATTGAAGATTGTGCCATTATATTTAATTTGTATTGGTAAAAGTTGCTAAAAAATTATATTCAATGATTTTTTTACAAGAAAAACTGTTAAAAGCTTGTATAAATGATACTTCCGGTTATCCGATATACACTAAAAACTAATGAGCTCTTCCCACATTAGTATAGAACGGATATAAAAAATTTCAAATTTTTCTGATTGATAGTATTTGAGTAATCGTGTCCACAAGATCCACACACACAAACACACACACACACACAGACACACACACACACACAGACACACACACACACACACACACACACAGACACACACACATCCATACCTACAGACATCATTGTAAAAATGTTAAAATCGGATTCTGGGGACATCAAAACGTGCTTATTCACTAAAATCTCTATAACCGATTTTCAGCACGATCCCTATACCTCCCTTACCTAGGGTAGCGGGAGGTAAAAATGTAGTATTATTCCAATTATTAATATGAGTTCTGAAAGATATTTTAATAAGTCATTACCGTATATTCTTCGTGACGAAAGCTACACTTTCTCCTTCTCTCTCGGTCGTGTGTCTGATGCGCTGCTGTTTTTATGGAGCTTTTTACGTGCGTTAACTCTCCGATTGTGTTTTGTCCGTGGCTAGCTTGCTCAAGTCCATATGATATTTTTATCTCTTATTAAGTGCAGGAGGTAGTTTATGTTATTTTCAGATTTATGATGAATTTCTGACTTTTTTCCTAATGTTTTAATGGTTCTTTGACATTTCACGCTAGAAAAGACTACGTAAACGAATTAAAAAAATTATTTTTTGTTAATTTTTGCTCTGTATAAGAAACAGAATTTTTTCTTGAATAAAGAAACTTAAAAATATTGAACCGAAGATAAAAAAAAATTATATGTAATGTATAGGTACAGACGCCAAATATTTCCAATTTTAAATGGCACAAAAGTGACCCCTGTGGTACACTCTCCACGCCAACAATGAGTGCCCGTGAGGTGACGCCTGGTAAGCGCCCACACGGTGAAATATATCGTCATCACTACCCATGTCTACATGAGTTGTAGACACTGGCACCCCCAGAAATGGGTAATATGCCGTGATGATATATTTATTTATTTATTTTATTTATAGGTACAATAGGGAACAATTTTAACATATGCATTAAAAATGCTTATACCGTAAGTATTTTTTAACGTGAAACATTGGGTTTATCATATCCATGGTTACGACTTGATATTTGATTGACAGCAATGTATTTACACGTTCCATTTAAAATTAAACATATGGAACAGATCTGACAGAAGAATTATATTTAAATATTGTAAGAAATTTAACGGAGTCAGAAAACTACTCGAGAGCACTAAACATATTTCGGGCACAAGGTGCACACAGTATTTTTTCTACATCTAAATTTCATTTTTAGAAAACATGTATCATTATTCAAACAAAATTAACCTCTAATGACATCTTGTCAATATGACAGATAACCGTTGAATTTTCCTATAAGTTATGATTTGACATTTGATTGACAGCAATGTATTTGTCTGTCTCATTTAAAATGACACATGGGGAATGTATTTGGCAAAAGTATTATATTGAAATATTGTAAGAAATTTAGCCGAGTCAGAAAACCACTCGGGCACAAGGTGCACACTATATTTTTTCTACAACTAATTTTAATTTAGAATGCAGGTATTATTATTTACACAAAATTAACCTGTATTCACGTCTTATCAAATGTCAAATTCGTTCCCTATGTTTCATTTTAAATGGAACGGGCAAATACATTGCTGTCAATTAAATATCAAGTCGTAACCATGGATATAACAACCCAATGTTTCACGTTAAAAAATACTCACGCTACAGATCTAATTAACCTATGATAAACCAGTAACTTACTACCATGTGTGTTTATAATTATAATTAATGTGTGTGTTTATTTATAGATAGACTTCTAAGATATATTTATTTACTTTTACGTATATTCATTTCTTTGATCCAAAAAAGAAAAACATTTAAAGTTTCCCATATTGTACTCTGTATATCATACACTTGTCTCCACAAAAACAAAAACACATCGTGAGTATCGGGTGTCAGTCGCAGGCTGCTAAGAATTCTGACAAAAACAATAGAGCACTGCCACGTGCAGGCAGCCAATCAGCACGCAGCGTCAACCGACGAGCGCGAACATGTGCGTTATGAATGCATGTTAACGCATAAAAAGTTTCGTTACGCTAGAACTTTTTTTAAAAAGAAAAAATATTAATTATCAAGTTTTAATTACTAAAAATAAGAATTTACAAATTTAGTTTTAATAACCTTTTGCCTAAGGATGTGTCCGATGTTGCACTTTTATCAGCCTAATATCTAAATCCTAAATTTATATACCCTAAATCTAATGATTATTAAGGATTTTAGGAATTAGATTTTAGGGTTTTGCAGGAGCACACTATGCCTTGAAGTTGACACGCACTAATTAAACAAATCATGTTCGTTGCTATAATTTGTACAAAACGTCAAATTTACTGTCAAAAAATAGCTTCTTAGCTTCTATTTTATGAAATATAATATTAACATTTACTCTCAAGCATCAAATTGAATCGAATTGTATAATTCATTTTTGTTGTTCTAAAGTGTTGCCATACAAACCAGTGGATATCACTAGTGTGCCATTTAGAGTTGTATTTATGTGAAGAAGACCTAAATCCTAAAATCTAAATGCCAAAATGCGACATCGCACACAGCCTAAAACACACCCAATTTTTCTAAAATTTATTTCCAGGGAAGTTAGATGTAACTAAAGTTTTTAGGAAACTTTTATAATATAGATACATCAATTTCAGAAAAAAAATCCGTTGTGGCCAGAACAATACCTCTCGCCATTTCCATTTTATGTTATATGTATAAGTATTGTACTGTACTTCGCTATCGAAATGCCGTTTTATAAGAAAAAATCTGATGTGGCCAACACATGACGTCCCGCCAATTCCATGTTTAAAATAGCAGTGAGTTTTAAGTAAAGTATCATTACCGGTTAATCCTTTGTAAATAAAATCTAATTTGTTGTCCAATAAATAGAAAAGTCTGTAATACGAAATTTTGGATTGTTTTATTGTTTTTCCTCAAAAATTTGTTAGAGCTCCAAATTAAGTACTACATCCGATTTATTATATATGGTTAAAATCTAATATGTTGTTTCAAATTATATATGAGTTTTAAATACCAAATTTGAGAAGTTTTGGATCATATTTGAATAGGCCTTAAGGAAAAATCGTCACACACGTACATTCTTATAAAAATCAGCATCATCTTCTAGGTGCTCTAAAACGCAATCTTTGTAAATTCTTCGCCGTACATAATCCATTTCGTAAATGTGTAGTTGTAAATTAATATTAATTTATAGTGTTGCAAAAATAGCAATTAGCAAATTTAAATCAGATCATCCTGTTCATCTAACATTTATATATGATGGAAAATATGTTATTTTTACAAACCTTAATAAAATATTTTACTATTATATTCTCATTAACACGGTTTCATTATTAATTTTAATATAATTGCTGCCTGTCAGTGATATTTGTTTAAATATGTCAAACCTGTCATTAAAATTATGATTTTGTTTGACGCATAGGCTAGGTGATATATGGAAATAAATTATATTATATATTCATATTTAAAGTTATTTAGAGTTATTTACCAAATGTTATTATCGTAGAATTGAAGATTAAACCATTATATTCCATTTTAATTAGTAAAAGTTGCTAAAAAATTATATTCAATGAATTTTTTACAAGAAAAACTGTTAAAAGCTTGTATAAATGATACTTCCGGTTATCCGATATACACTAAAAACTAATGAGCTCTTCCCATATTAGTATAGAATGGGTATACAAAATTTCAAATTTTTCTGATTGATAGTATTTGAGTAATCGTGTCCACATGATCCACACACACAGACACACACACACACACACACACACACACACACACAGACACACACACATACATACCTACAGACATCATTGTAAAAATGTTAAAATCGGATTCTGGGGACATCAAAACGTGCTTATTATATAAAATCTCTATATGCTATTTTTAGCACGATCCCTATACCTCCCTTACCTAGGGTAGCGGGAGGTAAAAATATTGGAGAATTTTATCCAAATATTGTTTTTTATTACCTCTCGCTAAGAGAGGTATTGGAATCATGCTAAAACTCGCATATCCAAATTTAGTGGATAAGCACGTTTTAAGGTCCCTATAATCCGATTATAACATTTTAAAAATTATGTATGTGTGTGTGTGTGTGTGTGTGTGTGTGTGTGTGTGTGAGTGGATGTGTGTGAGTGGATGTGTGTGGATGTTGGAACCACGGTTTCTCAAATATTGTAAGACTTAAAAAATATTTAACTTCAGTTTCCTCAATCTGACATTCCTGGGAAGAGCTGAAAAGGTTTTGGTTTTGGTAAACATTGAACAACCGGAAGTAGTAATTTCTTGGAAAAATTCTTCTAAATATAATTTTTTGGTAGTTTTTATTTTTATTAAATATTGAAGAACATAAAATTCTCCATCTAATACACTTAAAATTTTTATTATATCTTGTATAGATTTAGAGATAAAGACTCTACATTTATAGAGTAAACTAATCTCAGAGGTTAAGGCACTAAGGAAACCAGTTGACAAATTCCAATGTTTATAACATAGTTTGTAAATGACACATGTCAGTGTCAAAAATCAACAGTTTTAGTGACATTCTGATGCTTTTTCCGGGAAGTATATTTAATCTTTCTTATTGTTTTATTAATTAAATATTAGAAATTATAGGTAAAATTGTGGTAAAATGCATATATCCATCAGAAATACCGCCAATCTGGTTAATGAATTGGAACAATCTCTGACATTTTGGTAACAATTGGACAACCGGAAGTAACAGTTTCTTTAAAAAAATCTTCTAAATATTATTTTTTGGAAATTTTCGTTTCTACTATTAGCGAAGAACATAAAATTCTACATCTGATACATTTAAAAAATTTATTATATCTTGTATAGATTTAGAGATAAAGGCACTGCAATATATAGAATAATCTAATCTAATCTAAGGCACTAAGGAAACCAGTTGACAAATTCAAATGTTTATAACATAGTTTGTAAATGACACAAGTCAGTGTCAAAAATCAACAGTTTCAGTGACATTCTGAAAACTTTTTCTGGGTAGTACATTTAATCTTTCTTATTGTTTTATTAATTAAATATTTAAAATGATATGTAAAATGCATATATCCATCAGAAATACCGCCAATCTTGTTAATGAATTGGAAGAATCTCTGACAATTAGGAACTTCCTCATGCAATGAAAAATGATATGTCAACAACACTCTACAGAATGAAAATAAAATGAAATTTAAGTACAAGGCTCTTTATTTAAACATACAGATATTCAAAAATAATAAACATGAAGAGTAAAGGACATAATTTGAATATTTGTTACATTAACATACGTCAAAATAATTGTTTTGTTTGTCATAGCATTGAAAGAATTTTTAAAATTTATATTTATTAATAATGTTTAAATTTTTTTTTTAAACCGATGAACCATTGAACAAACCACCGATGTTATGATACTCATAACAATCTTAGGTATGTTCACCCCTATTCTGTAACTCAATCGATAACTTTTTTCGATCGATAATAAATTGTAGCCAATAATTATAGTAGACAGTGAATAAAAAAATGAAACTGGCAGATGATACATTTGTTTCTATTTGTGAAAAATTATTATCGATCGATAACTATTATCGATTGAGTTACAGAATAGGGCGAGTTAATAGTTATTTACATATAGAGGGTCGAAAGAAAAGGTTTACGCCTGCGGACGAAATTTGAAGCCCGACGCGTAGCGGAGGTCTTTTATTCGCCCAAGGGCGTAAACTTCTTTCGGCCTGAGGTATGTACAACGTTTTACGCACAACTGCATTCAAATGAAATGTTTTATGTTTTTAAATTATTTTTTAAATACATTTAAAGCTTGTTGCTATACAGTGTGTCCCATTTAGAGGTGCCACCATTGGGATCTCGAGAACTATAAGAGATACGATGACGGTTAAATGGAACTTTTTGTGCGCGTTTAGGAGGCCATCTTAGATGTGTTTTTGTTTTCCAAAAATTCTCATAGGGCACTAGATAATGACGAAAAACTGAATATTGTTGATTTTTAATTTTTCAAATAACGAGATATAACACAAACTTATATTTTTTTAAATGGAACCCATATCTTAATTTAGTCTCAAAAAAATAATATTTTTTTTCTCTTTTCAATGATGTAAGGGTTATTAAGTTTTATATTTGTTTTGCTCCTAAAATTTATTTTTTTTCTTTATTTTTGTGAATTTTCTTAATATTTCTCAAAAAAAAAATTATTATTTTTATTAATTATATTGTAATTGATCGATGTAATTTATTTTATGCCTTTATTACTTAATATTTTTATTCTAAATAATAATTACATCTCATAATTACAAAGTACACTATAATATGCTAAGGGTGACCTGACACAAATATTATAAAAATTAATTTGATCGAATTTTGAGCAAAATTTTCTAACGAAATAAATTATTTAAATACAAGGAGTGTTTCTAAATAGAAATCTACTAATATTTTCAAAATAATTGTAAATTTAATACAAAATAAAGAAAAAAATAATAATTTTGAAGGCAAAACAAATATAAAACACAATAACCCTTACATCATTGAAAAGAGAAAAAAATAGTTATTTTTTTGAGACTAAAATCAGATATGGGTTCCATTTAAAAAAATATAAGTTTGTGTTATATCTCGAAAATTTACGAATATAAAAATTTATTTCGTACGCCACTGATTAATTAATAAAAATATCTATCTTTTATATTTGAAACGTTTTTCTCAATTAATAATAGTTTAGAAGTTATTTGAAAAAGAAAAAATCAACAATATTCAGTTTTTCGTCATTATCTAGGGCCCTATGAGAATTTTTGGAAAAACAAAAGCACATCTGAGAGGGCCTCCCAAAGGCGCACAAAAAGTTCCATTTAACCGACATCGTATGTCTTATAGTTCTCGAGATCCCAATGGTGGCACTTCTAAATGGGACACACTGTATAAAAATATTACGTGGCCAGATGGCCATGTCACAAAACAATAAGGCGATGCGTTGCATTGCTAACTATTTGGTTATATGAATATTTTTTTAAATGTCAAACTTGGAGATTTGAGACAATTTCTGAAGTAATTCCTTAAGCAATTCTAATAAAATCTAGAGAAAATTTAGCGGAACTAATATCATTTTTAAAAATAAAAGTCTTGATTACATTTCGAATTGTATTTTTGATGTTTTGTTTACCAGTAAGCGGGCTCTTTCTCCCGTATATGCTACTTTACCGCCCGCAGGGTGTAATCTTTCAGTTTCCGCCATGGTAACTACAATGTAAACAAACAATTTTAAAGCAGATGTGCGTAAAACCTATTACGTGCCAGTTTTTTTTTGCCCCGACTGTATTTAATTTTCCTAATTACAAAGCTTGTAGAGCCTTCTGGAGCCATTCCGAAAAATAAGACACCCTGACATAGATGTCTGGATATGCTTTAACACAGACTTTTCCTGTATTTACTTTTCCAAATGATACAATTCCAAGTAATTTCCTTTTGTACATAAGCGGTCCTCCGGAGTCACCTTTGCACGGCCCTTTACCTGGCCATGTGCAGATATGGTACGGCGCAAGTCTCAAATTCATCCGTTGTCCACATTTCTTCTTACCCATAGTCTTCAGATTAGTGTATTGTAGAAAATTAGGGCGCCGAATGTGGGTGGGGGTGGATCCATCCATTATCCCCCATCCTGCTGCTTGAACTGTAGCGCCAATGGGGACGCTACGCCTGTAAATCTCAATAGGGTAGACTTTAATTGAAAACTTGATAGATTGAGTGGTTTTTATTAAACCAAAGTCGTAGAGTCTGTAGTTTTTATTCTGAAGACTGGGATGGCTAATCATTTTAAGAACGTTATAATATATTTGTCCTTTATATTTATGATTGCTACCGACTGCTACCCTGAAGTCTGAAGGTTTTTTCCTGAAAAATAAAAAGAAAATACAATGGGCTATTCCACAAGATTAGAGATGCATTCGGGCCAGGCCGGGCCGGGCTTCAGAGCTGGGCAGTAACTAGTTACTTTAGGAACTTAGTTACTAACTAGTTACTTTTACGTAACTTGTAACGTAACTTAGTTACTTTTTAAAATATGGTAACTGTAACTGTAACTTAACTTGCTGCGGAAAAGTAGTTGGTAACTTTACGGTTTTTAGTTACTAGTTACTTGTGTAACTTAAGTTACTTAAAGTAACTCAGAAATTAGAATGTAACTTCAGTTAGTCAAAGTAACTTAAAAAGTGGAATGTAACTTAATCATAAAAAGTAACGGGGGGATTAAAATTTCAAAGAAATATTTTGTTGAGGCTGATGCCTTTTTTAGAAACACTAACTAAAACTGTTTTGTTTTAAATAAATGTCTGTCCAGAGTGGGAGTGTTGAGCGCAGCATCGCGCATACCCTCTGTAATGTGTAAATATAAGTAATTATATTCATTAATAATAGAATTTTTGTACGCTAAACAGAAAAACTAAAAATAACACATTATTTTAACTTTTAATTCTAGAATTAAAAAGTCACTAAATGTTAAATTTGATTTATAAAATATATTATTTCCAAATGTGTTCCTCGCTTACAAATGATACGTTTTAATAAATTATAATTAAACTGCCACTAAATCATCAAAATTATTCCAATTTTCAGGTTATACAAAAAATAGCGTATTTTGTTCGTTGTTCCAAGGGTTGCAAGGCTTGAATTCGTCTTATTTTTGAAAATTCCCTTCTCACAAGATAAAATGTTACTTTTAATTTTTACATTATATTATAATGTAGGTCCGCAGGGCCTTTTTATCAGATTTTTTATCACAGCAACCGGGCCCTAATGGCCCCTTGTCAAAGCGGGCCCTAGGCCGTGGCCTCGTGGGCCTAGGCAGTAATAAGGCCCTGAAGGTCCGTTAACATTAACAATAATAATCTGATTGGGTGTTGCCAAGCAATAACGTTAAAGTTTAGGTTAACGTAGTTAGTGCAAAAACTCCCTGATATGTATACTACACAATAACTAAGTCAACAGTGTAAGTCTACACTTCACGCCATTAAAAGTAGTTAAAAAGTAACTCAAGGTAACTAAGTTACTTTTAATGAGTAACTAGTAAATAACTTAGTTCTTTCACCAAAGTAACTGGAACTTAAGTAACTTAGTTACTTTTTTTTGGAAGTAACTGTAACTGTAACTAGTTACATTTTAAAAGTAACTTGCCCAGCTCTGCCGGGCTTTGAGGTTTGGATCGACTCGGCCCGAAAATAAAAATTACCGGCCTGACACGAAGATCGACTCGACAAAAAAATTAGCTAGCCCGGCTCGAAAATTGACTCGAAATCGAGCCGGGCCGGGCCAAAGCTCGAAATTGGATGCATCCGTCATTCCTAATGTTGATTTTTATGTTAAAGCGAAATTTTTAACTTTTTCATGTCAAACTTATAAAAAACCTCTACATTCTTATAACTTTCAACATTAGTTAACATAAGTAGTTAAAAAAAACCCGTCTAGTGTAAGTTTGTTATAATAATTACAGACCCACGTTTATTTAACACTTTGTTAACAAAACAAAACAACTTTTTCACAAATCTTATATAAAAAAATATAATTTACATTTACATAAGAATTTTTTATCTAACTTTGTTTCTGCTCAAAAATAGGACAAGAAATCATTATGGTAGGAACAAAAATCACATTTATTTAAGTATACGAGTAATAACAATAACAATAGCAACATCAGAATATAATTATTATGCTTTAATGAATAACCTTGAATTCTTGAAGTAAAATAAAACATTTTTATATATTAATATGTGAAGTTTGTTGTTATTAAATCATTTTGATCCTTTTTAACTTCATCCATTTTCATTAAAATATTAAGGAAACTGTGCATTTGATTGAACTATAAGATTTTTCCGGCCGGCTCGAAAAGCTCGAAGCTTGTATAAGTGATACTTCCGGTTATCCGATATACACTAAAAACTAATGAGCTCTTCCCACATTAATATAGAATGGGTATACAAAATTTCTAAATTTTCTACTTGATAGTATTTGAGTAGTCGTGCCCTGTTTTATAAACGCTAGACAAATTTACTTCCAAAATAATAGTATATTGAGTTATTAGGAGTAAAAGTGAAACTTTGTGTGGCGAGCATGTAAATTTGCACGACGAGCTTTAGCGAGTCGGACAATCACATGCGAGGCACACAATGACACTTTTACTCCGAATGACACATTATATTTTTTCTTCAAACGTACATATTTAAATAAAATGATTACAACTTGACGTTACAATAATTATAAATATTTTACTTGAAGGACGTTTGCAGATTTCAATTGCTCTGTTGCTATGGATACTTTCGTGTTTGTTCACTTTTTGTTATAAACATTCAAGTGAAAATTTTCACGTTTTGCCATGTACGGCCGTTGAAGTTGTTCAATCGGATGGAAATTCAACAAAATGGCTGAAGAATATATGTCGAGAAATCGCTGAGAAACAATATGAATTTTTTTATCACTTTAATTCTAAGTATCTTATCGTCATTACCAATATGTAAGTCTGCTATTTTACAATATGTTATTTCGTTAAATATAAACTGTTTATATTTCAATGTGTAGATTATCAATTCAAATTTGACAGCTGTTGGAGGTTTTTAGTAACTTTATTCTTAGGTTATCTAGTGTATTTATAGTGCAACTTGGGCCGATATTACAGGTTTCTATTTTATTAGTCACTTCTTATTCGCTCATTTTATATAGTTGCTATGGATATTTATTTATTTCATTTCTACTCCGGCGGCGTAGAAATGAAACCTCAACCTTGTGAATCAAGTCACAAAAGATGCCATTTTTACGACGGTCGAAGAAAAATAAAATTTATTCAAATGACAGTCAAATTTTTGACAGTAATATTATAAATATCATAAAATTTATTAAATTGATTCGAATTTGTTAGTTTGAATAATTTTGCCATGGAAGTAAATTTATTCTGCCCTTTATAAAACCGAGGGTTAGTGTTCTTGTTTTGCTGGAAATATACAGGGTGTCTCAATAAGCTTGCTCACTATTGGTAACTTTTTTATTTGAAGAGATACGAGGTTGGTTAAATTAGAAAAATTGTGCCATTTTATATTAGAAAATTGGTCATGTAATCAAAATAAAAATTGTGTCAGCGGTTCCCAAAATTTGGGACAGAATATATATTTTTTAAATGGAACTATATATTTTATATTATCTTATTGGAAAGAGTATTTTTTTCTCTTTCCAACAAGGTAATGTTGTTTATGTACAATTTTTTCAAATAAACGAGTTATTAACGTTTAAAGATAAAAATTATCTTTTATTAGTTTAAGTCAAGTAAACTATGAAAACAATTGTCTTTTATAAAATTATTATTTTATTAATTTATTTTACAGTAATAACAAAACAAAGAAAATATTCAAATTGAAAGCCATTATTTCTTTCGCACATTTAAACTCTTTTGGAAAGAGAGCCGACCGTTCTACGTAATTGGTGTCTACATATAACTTTCCATATAGCACGATCATATCTAACTTTTCTTCATTTGTAAAGTTATTAAACATTATTAAACACAGAGAACTTTACGGGAGAAATTATTAAACGTCAAACAAACAAAGAATCAATTGTTTCTATGGCTTACTTGACTAAAAAACTAATAAATTTTTTAACCGTAAATAACTCGTTTATTTGAAAAAATTGTACATAAACAATATTACCTTATTGGAACGAGAAAAAAATACTATTTCCAATAAGATAATAAAAAATATATAGTTCTATTTAAAAAATATATATTCTGTCCCAAATTTTGGGAACCGCTGACATAAATTTTATTTTGTCTACATGACCAATTTTCTAATATAAAATGGCACAATTTTGCTCATTTAACCAACCTCGTACCTCTTCAAATAAAAAAGTTACCAATAGTGAGCAAGCTTATTGAGACACCCTGTGTATAGCATATGAAACTCACTTGTCAATACAGTGTGCTGCTGTAATAATGATTCGGCGTGATATAATACTGCCACCGCAAAAGTGACGATTATTTATTCTCTTTTGTAATGACACTATCCAAGGAAACTGATTTGGTGCAGCTTTATAACCACCTGCTATACGACTATACGAGATCTCAGAATCTTCCTCTGAAATAAAACAATATTTAACTGGGGGTATTATGTCCGTGAATACCACATTACTTAGGGTTTAATCTTATTTTGTGGTAGTATGAACAAACGATTAAGAGTGATTAGCTAGATGATCAGCAGTGTTTAGCGCTGTCAATCGCTTATGGATTAATTTAGAGAAAAATACTTCAAATAGCAGTTATAGAAAAATTAATTATACGCAACTTTTATTTTATTATTTATTTTATTTTTTTATGGGGTCCCGTGGCCGCGTGCCTGAGTGCCTGGTCGCGAAACTGGGGGAACTGGGTTCGATCCCGACGGACGCCAAATATTTCCAATTTTAAATGGCACAAAAGTGACCCCTGTGGTGCACTCTCCACACCAGCTATGGACAAATTATTGTTCCTTCATGTGGAATGGTAGATTTTTATTGTACAATTTGTAACTCCTGACGTAGATTATTTTAGGCTTGTGTATTTTGCTCACTTATAATGAAAGTTATTTACTTTGCACACTTGTGATTCAACAACCACTTTGCTCACTATTTTAAGTTGAATAACACAATTTTGCTAACGATTGTGTCTGGTCGCTAACCTAGAGGAACCGGGTTCAATCCCTACCGACGCCAAATATTTCCAATTTTAATTGGCACAAAAGTGACCCTTGTGGTGCACTCTCCAAAACCTGCTATGAGTGCCCGTGAGGTGACGCCTGGTAAGCGCCCACACGGTAAAATGTCTACATGTGTTTTAGATACTGGCACACCCAGAAATGGGTAATATGCCGTGATGATATATATATATTTTATTTTATTTAACTTTTATTTGAAGTATTTTTGTCTAAAATAATCCATAAACGATTGACAGCGCTAAAACTTTCACTTGAAATTATCAAATGGGTCATTTGGTAATAACTTGCGGGTTATACGTTTGCGATGCCTGCAATAGAGTTACAGATTATGCACTTACCAGATCCAGATAATAGAAGAATCAAAGATAAAAATAGAAGTATAGAAAATACACAGCGAACCATGTTTCTTGTAATTTTTGTATTTAAATTAGTCGGAAAAGTTACAATTTAGAATAAATGAATTGCAAACGGCAAAATGTTCACGGTTGATTCAACAACAAAAGCCAAAATAATCCTTATAAAACAAAAGAATTGCATAATTTTAATTAAACGAAAAATGATTTAATTTTCTTATTAGATATAATAAATTGAAAAATGATTTCATGCTCATATGTCTAATTAAAAAATAATTTGATTTTTTGAGCGCCTACACAAAAACAAAGTTAAATGGAATTGAAGAAAATTGCTATTTATGTAATAAGTTGCGAAATGATTGTGTTTTAGGCACGCACGAGCGTAAGCGAGTAATATAACACGTCAACTACCTAAAACACTCATTTTGCAATGTATTACATACAAGATTTTTTTATAATAACGTTTTAAAACACATGATTTATTCTCAAATATCAACATTTGATTTTTTTAAAATTAAAAAGTAGGTAGACGTCTGTCTCAGATCACGTGACTTTTTTAAAATATTACACATATTTCTATATTTAATTAAAATATTTAATGATATTTACAAATTCGAGGATGTTTGTAGAACAATATCTTTTAAAATTTATTTCTTATAAGTCATATAAAAATTGTTCCAACAGCCCTATTCCTAATAATAATAGGACACTATTTATTTATAAAGATATTAATAAATATTTGTGTTGTCTTAATTTAATCTCAATTGTTTTTCATACATAGCTTACTGAAAACTGATAAAAATAAAATTGATTTAAATTTCAATTGAATTTTTTTCAATATTTTTGTCATATAAAAATATTAAATGATTACATGGTTGAATTAAAAAAATATTCTTGTTAATATTAACTTTAAAATCGGTAAACAATTATGTGTTTCGGCAGCCTCTGCTGTAAATCTTGTATTTAAGGGCCTAGTTAATCAAGTAACTGTTAGGGAAATACAAAAAGCATTTCATTTTATTATCAATAAATTATATTTTTAATAAGTATTTTTTGCTACATTTGAAAATTGACAATATTTGTACAAATAACACGTACCCTGCTGATGTTTCGAAAACTATAGCATATCATATCATAATAAAATGATAATTTTATTTGACAATTGTTTATGGCAAGTCACAATATAAAATACAATTTGGTGTATACAGGGTATCTCTAAACGCGCGCCCCGGACGAAACTGACACTTACCGACGACAATAGGTTGCCAACAAATAGAAGAAAATAATTTGCGGCTGCTTGCATAACGGAGTTACAAGACTTTTTAATCCACCAATCCCGGAAGGATATCTTGAGGTGTGATGATATTATTACAAAATAAAACTGGTTGTTAGGTTTTAAAAATAGTACTAGTGAGTTACAAAATTTGTAATTTTGACACTTTAGAGTTGACTTTTCACTGTCAACAAATTTAGGTTAGCGAAGGTGTCATCCGAGATCATCATTTATATCGTACAGTGCAACGTGCTGTAGCAGCTGTGTAAAATATTATAATCATTTGTAAGTAATCAGCGGCTGAATACATGGTAAGAATTTGCCTTTTTTATTCACCTTGTCAAATTTAATTTGACACTGACTACAGTCGCCCACACATTTTAAAGAAGATTTGATTTGTATAAAACCCTAGTAACGTAAAATTATGCAAACACACGTTAAAGGTGTAGGTCTCTGATTGGTCAATTTTAAGACGTCTTTTCTCTAATATCGTTTAAGCTAGATTTTTTTTCTTCGAAATTACACATCCGAGTGCAGTCTCGTGTTTCCTCATTCGCTGTATAGTACATAAATATTATAAAAATACGAGGGGAGTTTTTTATGTTATCTACCTAGCTATGAAAACAATAATGCTATCGCTATCGCGACAATTTTCTTATGTTAAGTTACTGTGACCTTTTCATGTCTACAAAGACACAATTAAGAACTTGAAACCGGCTATACGCGAAAATAAGACCCCACAATTATGCTCAGAAAATGCTGCTTCTGCACAACAACTGCAGGGTGCATAAAGCACGAATTGTTCAAGCAATGGTCAGTGAATGCGGCTTTGACGAATTACAACATCCACCTTACAGTCCTGACCACGTCCGACTATTATTTCTTTCCAAAACTCAAAAAAATTTGAGAAAGAGTCGCTTTTTATCGAATGATGACTTGGAAAACGCAGTGGAGTCGTATTTTGCAGAATTACCAAAAGATTTTTTTTGCAGGCGTAGCTTTATTAGACAAACGTTGGAATAAGTGTGTTAGTGTTAACGGTTCTTACTTTGAAAAATAAAATTTTATTTGTTCTCTAACTCGGTGTTTTCATAGCTAGGTAGATAACATAAAAAACTCCCCTCGTATTTTAAACAAAATTTGAAAATTTCAACAATGTTGTTCAAATAAGTAACATTGAACCTTACAATTTAAAAACAATGCTTAAGAAGATATCTATTTATTTTCTCTTTAAATAAATTAAATGATTAATATTTCATGGAAACTGGTAGACGTATTAACATATGTTAAAATAATTGTTTTGTTTATCATAGTATTCTGAAAGTAGCATTAATTCAAGAATTAAAAAAATATCTTTTATTCTAAATATATTTACTAATAATATTTTCATTTTTTTAAGCCCATAAATTATTGAATAAACCACCGATGTTATGAATTTTAACAAGCCTTCGATGTCTTAAAATGTTCGCTCTAAGAGCATGAATTTCAAGCAGACATCTGCGGCAGTTATGATACTCATAACAATCCTAGATATAGCTTTGTTCATAGAACGGATTGAAACCGTCAGCAACCGTCAGATGCGTGCGCATTTACAGAGTTACAAATTTCAAACTCTAACTACTAGTTGCATAGAGTTATAAAATATATATACACATAGAGGGCGCCTAAACACTCAAAGCTGATGTCATGCGGGGTAAGCTTGTGTTTGTACGGCGGCCATCCTGGGAAGATCAAGTGTATATAAGCGTTCTCTGGTTATTTGATTATTTTACGTTAATAATCGATTTTAATTTATGTTATTTGAATGTGAAACGTTTATAATTACATGTCAACGACTTGTGCCTTCGGTTGTAATAACCGAATGTCCGTAAAAACTTTAAAACAAGAAAAAGAAAAGGAAAAAGCGATGACAATTCACAAGTAAGTATTATTTTACTTATACATATTATTAATGTTTAGTTCATATAATTTATTGTATTTTTTTACATATTTCATGTAAAAATATTAACTTATTTTTTGTAATAAATATGTTTGTACTTCGTATTTATTTGTATTGTAAACATCATAAATATATATTTTTATATGAAATTTCTAGCTTCAAATTATTTGCCTATTCGGTACCTAGTTTTTGTAAGTTTCTATCTCAATCATTACAATTTTCATAAAATTCGAACAGTTTAATTTATATAAAAAATATTTTATTAAAGTTTAATCGCAATACACTTCAAATTGAAGATTTTTACAATTTTTTGGTTCTTTCAAATTTAAATTTAATTAATTTTAATACATTTCTTACTGAATTAAAGCTTGCTAATTACAAATAGCTTCAATTTCTGTTACGTTATTGTATTTTTGTAACAAAATTGAAGAAAGCGCGCTTAAATACATTATAACGTTGATCGTCCCAAGATGGCGGCCACGAGATTCCCCTTCCGTCTCATGGCGACAAAAACTCTGTTCACATCTGTACTTTACGCTCTCTCTAGTCCTATTCTATACTCTAAGACTAGTTGGATGTTCACAAAAGTTTTCTGATTGGCAACGCTCAGAATAATTTCCAACTCAGCTGGAAATTTTTAGTTTGAGACATGCACATTTATATTTTTCAGAAGTTTTGGAATTTCCACATTTTCGAGTTCGTTTCGTTTGCAAAAAAATAAATTATGTGTTTATACGAGGTCTGTCCGAAAAGTATCCGACCTTCCTTCATATCTGCGCGGCTGACAATTTTAGCGCCCTCTGCCGGGTACGAGTGTCAACTGTAAAGCTTCACGAATTCCCTAGATGCCGCAGTTTTGGTCGGATCGCCTTAGTTTACGTGCAGCGTGCCTTTGTTTACAAAAGTATTTTTTACGTTTGTCGCATTTTGCTATTGTAAAAAATGACGGAAAGATCGGAACAATCAATTTGCATTAAATTTTGCTTAAAACTCGAAAAGACCATCGAAATGATGAAGACGGCATTTGGGGACGAGTGTATGAGCAAAACACAAGTAAAATACTGGTATAAACGGTTCAAAGATGACCGCACATTTGTTGATAGTAACCCACGTTCTGGGCGGCCTTCGACGACAAAAATATCGAACGTGTGCAACTTGTGATCAATGAAGATCGTCGACTGACTGTGCGAGAACTAGAATATGATCTGGGAATACCGAACACTAGTGTTTGGAAGATTTTAACTTCATTCAGAAATTGCTAACGGTGGAGCAGAAAAACCTTCGCCTTGAAATCGCTCAGGCCAATTTGGAAATGGTCAATAATGATTGACTTTTGGCTGTTCCCAAGATTAAAAATGTCGCTCAAAGGACACCGATTCGACGACAAACAGTAGAAACTAATACGGCGAATGCTCTAAAGACTGTTTCCAAAAGTAGAAAGGCCGTTGGAAGCGTATTCTTCAATCAAATAGGGACTACTGCGAAGGAAGCCACCAGCCCGATGACGCAGAATTACAGCAGCGGAGAAATATAAAGGGAGGTCGGATACTTTTCGGACAGACCTCGTACTTATTAAAATTCCCTTCTTCGTCAAGTGAAGATGACTCTTTTGAAATAATGGCTATTAGAAAAAAACCCAGAAATGAGAATAATGTTAAAATGACACTCCAGTGTACACTAAAGATTATTATTAAATCATTTCAAATAAATTGCAAATATTATTGCAGTAAGATTTACAGTTTTACGGTATTACCACAGAATAAACATTTATACAGAAGCGACAGTCAGAGAGAGAAACGAAAATTAGAGAGAGAAAGAGTATGCCAACAAATTTAAAGGGCTAATCGGATAAAATCGGATTGTTTCGGCATATCTTCGTATCTTACGATTCTTTGTTCTTTTCATTATCTCGACGAGAACATTTTCTGTTAAGGGTCAATAATAAAAGTATATTGAGAAACACAAGTTGATTTCTAATAAAAACAAATATGTTATTTGTTCAACAAACGATAAAAAAAAATCGTTATCATAAAGAAAATCATTATATTTCACATATTCTGGAGGAGCTGTTGTCTCAGCTTGTCACGCCCATGTATTTTAGGGTTATGGCTAATTCAAGCAAACCAAACACGTCTTCTTACTTTTGACATATGTCATTTTGTGAACCGTTTGTGAATTTTAGAAGTGGTGTTATTTTCTAACAAAATGGAAAAAACGAAGAAAGTAGAATCGGGAGGACTTTTTTTTCATATAAAAACTGTATAAGGAGGTTTAAAAAATGGAGAAAGCGAAATGTAAGTTTGTTTCGTTTCCGAAAGATCCATAAATGTAAGTAATGCAAAACGACTTCTATATCATGCAAAATGTACATTCACTTGATAAATATAGGTGTAAAATATGGCTCAAGGCCTGAGGAAGAGAAGATTTGATGGAGAAGGATATTTAGGACATATTCATTGAATCTGACATTTGTGTTTCCCACGTCAAAGATATAGAAAATTCTGCATTGTATTGAATTTGTAAAATTCACGTATTTGTTCAATAAAAACATAATTATGTGTTTATTTTATGATTTCTTCTTAATTCGTTAATAAAATTAAAATTTTAGTACTTTTGTGTTCTAATTTTTCTTTAGCCATATAAAACATTTTAAATTTCGCGCGTAAATTTGCCAACAAATTTAAAGTTCAAGGTCATAAACATCAAATCGCAACAACAATGGTGTAAACAAGGAGTGTCGCTTCTGTAGGTGCGTTCGGCAAATGCAGAATGGAGTCAAGTGGAGTGAAAAATGTTAACTCCATAAGCCCAACCTCGATATGCAAGCATACATGGAGTTTTTTTTGTTTTATTTGACATCTGTCAGATCATTTTGATTTTTATGTTGAAATATTTTATTATACACAATTATTTTATATTTATAAAATTGTTCTGTAATATAACAAGGCACAGTATGTCGGAACGGTAAGAATTCTGTACCATTTCTAGTATATACTTTCTTCAGAATCATTAAAGAATAATACCAAACTGAATACCTTCTGTATGGTTCATTATTTATTTTTTTAGCAGTGCAGTAAATAAGAAAAAAAAGGAGGTTATTATATTCGTGCACCAAAATTTTAACTCTACTCGTTCGGTTAATCACAAATAAAGGAGTGTACCTTGTTCCCTCGATCTACTCCAACTCCAGCTCTACTCCCACTCCACTCCAACACCGCTCCGTAAATACTCCAACTCCGTATGATTTACCGAACGCACCTTGTATATGTCTATTCTGTGGTATTACCATTATTAAAATGGAAAAACGGCACACTAGATACTTATAAATGCATATTAGTTTTCACTGTGTTCGCAAAAAAAATCCAATCGTTTGATTTGCAAATAGTTTGAAAACGGGCATGCGCATTCTGTCTCAAACTCCAACCGTTAGCAAACCGTTCTATGAATAAAGCTAAGCTATTGAGTTTCAGGTGCCAGGTACAGGGTATCTCAGGACGAGCTTACGCTATCTATATTTTAAATACTATTTAATATAATTTAACGAAATTTGGTATCTAGGAGTTATCCAACTTGCCTGTTTCAACTAAAATATTTTCAAAGCAGTAGCACTTTCGGTTTGACCGGAAATTGACCTCAACTTTCTTATTTTAAATAGAATAAGCTATATTTTATTTTACCATTGAATGCAGCGGAAAATTTTACATATGAAGCAATAAAAACATTTTACTCATGATCAACTACTTCCGGCGTTATTCAACTTTTTTGATTTTTTGTCTGATATCCGGCACATTTTCAAAACTCTGTATATCGGGAACGAGATCGAATTTTTATAATCTGAAAAAAGCCTTTTATAAAGGAGACTTTAAGCTACATTATCCATAGAAGAATCCTCGATTATTTATAAAAATGTGACGGGTACGGTACACCAAAATTTCAGTTGACAAACTTCAAAAAAGACAATTTTTTTAAATGGAACCCCCCATTTTTTATTACATAAATGTGTTCTACGGCAAAAAATAAGGGTACTTTATGTAACATGTCCTATGTTGAAAGTTGATAGAATTTCAGTAAATTAGAAAAACATGTAATCTGAGTATAATTATTTTATTAATACGGATAAGTAACGATGTGCTTACATATGAATGGATGACAGTTTGAATATGTATTTAGAATTTATTTGTTTTTTCCATGGCTTACTTATCCGTATTAATAAAATAATTATACCCAGATTACATGTTTTTCTAATTAACTGAAATTCTATCATCTTTCAACATAGGACATGTTACATAAAGTACCCTTATTTTTTGCCGTAGAACACATTTATGTAATAAAAAAGGATAGTTCCATTTAAAAAAATTGTCTAAATAATCGAGGATTCTTCTATGATAATGTAGCTTAAAGTCTTCTTTATAAAAGCCTTTTTACCTCCCGCTACCCTTGGTAAGGGAGGTATAGGGATCGTGCTAAAAATCTCTTATCGAGATTTTAGTAAATGACCACGTTTTAAGGTCCCTATAATCCATTTTTAACATTTTCACGATGATGTCTGTATGTGTGTATGTGTGTGTGTGTGTGTGTGTGTGTGTGTGTGTGTGTGTGTATGTGTGTATGTGTGTATGTGTGTATGTGTACGAATTTTGTTTGCACTCTAACTCAAATACTATCATTCAGAAAATTCTGAAATCTTGTATTTTTACCATATTCTAATAGGAATAGAAGCCATTAGATTTTGGTGTAAATCGGATAAACGGAAATCGTACTTTACTTGAAGCTCATAATGGTTTTTCTTCAAAAAATACCATTAAATGCCATTTTTTGCATTTTATGTCTTATGAAAATTAAAGATTATTGAATTTTCTACAGGAATGCATTAATACTTTTTTTATATATTTTACAGATAAATTTAAAAATAATTTTTTGTATTAGTCACGAAGCCTAAGATAAACACAATAATTCGTTTGTTACACAGTTCATATTTCAAATGAATGTAACTGACAGTAAATGTCACTGTCAAAAAAACTAATCACTTCAAAGTAATAATAGTGACATTTTAAAAAGAAAATAGTAAATAAATCAGTAGTTTTATGTAGTGGAACAGTTTGCAGCGTTAGTAAATACGTAAGAATGTATTTAAATTAATAAAAATGGATAAGGATGTGCGTGGAAGGATGATTGTTGCGTAACTATTATTGTGGTCCAGATGCGGTAATTCGCTACCGAAAATCAGTCACTTTAATATGTTCTTATGTATGAATGCTATGATGATTGTGGACAAGGCGAAAGAAGAAGGTTGTTAAAGAGTGAAGTGAGTTAGCTGAGCTCTTACTCTTATCCCTTTTCTTATTGTTACTATTGTTTCCGGGTTTTTGCTAACCCACTAAGTGGGAAACGAGTGATTTTATGTATGTATGTATGTATGTATGTATGTATGTAAAAATTAAATAGCGGGAGGTTTTGTGTTGGCCACATCAGATTTTTTAGATTATAAAAATTCGATCTCGTTCCCGATATACAGAGTTTTGAAAATGTGCCTTATTTCAGACAAAAAATCAAAAAAAGTTGAATAACGCCGGAACTAGTTGATCATGGGTAAAATGTTTTTATTGCTTCATATGTAAAATTTTCCGCTGCATTTAATGGTAAAATAAAATATAGCGTATTCCATTTAAAATAAGAAAGTTGAGGTCAATTTCCGGTCAAATCGAAAGTGCTACTGCTTTGAAAATATTTTAGTTGAAACAGACATGTTGGATAACCCGTAGATACCAAATTTCGTTAAATTATATTAAATAGTATTTAAAATATAGATAGCGTAAGCTCGTCCTGAGACATTCTGTATTTAATTTTCCTAACTACATAGCTCTCATAGCTTTTTCGATCCATGTATAAAAGGAAGCCGGCGAGACATAGATGCCTGGTTGTAGTGGGTTACAGGAATTTCTTCCTTTATTTGATAAAATTCCATATAGCCTCCCTTTGTGCGTGAGCGGTCCTCCGAGGTCACAGTTGCATTGTCCTATAACGGGCCGTGTGCAAACACTATCTATCTCAATGGTCCCATCCATCATTGTATAACATTCTCTACGGTACATATCCGTTAGCGTAATCCGTTGCAGCATATTAGGTTGCTGTTTCTTGTTGTTTATTTTATATCTCCATCCTGCTGCTAATACTGGGGCACCGATATACACGACACGCTCTTCAATCTCGATTGGACGGACAAAGTCTGAAAACTTGATAGGTTTAATAGTTTTCAGTAAAGCAATGTCGAAAATCGTTTCGTTGACGTGCTTATTATGGTAAACCATATTTTCAACGCCATAATATGTCCCTTTATTTAAATGATTGCTACCGACTGCTATCATGATGTTCCAAGGTCTTTTACTGAAAAATAAAAAGAAGATACAATGGGTTATTCCAGCGCTGTAGTCGTAAAATTAGCAGAGGGTATACGTTGAAAATATATTTGGAAACATAGGGTATACGCAAGGGGGAGCGGCAATAATTAAGAAAAAAATAAGCAGGGGGGAGCGAAAACCAAGAAAAAATTTTTTTTCATTCAAGGTCAAATGCCTTATAATTGAAAATTACATTTTTTCAAGGCATGTGAAGTTGCATGTTTTTTCCCTTTCATGTATAAAAATAAATTGCCAGATCACAGAACATTTTACAAAAGAGAATATATTTATCTGGATAAACTTTCTAAAACCGAAACTCAACAACACAATATGCGCGCGACTATTATACATTGTGAATTAATACGAAGTTAATATCATCTTTTAAATTTTCAACTAAAATTCAAAATACAAAAACTATAATCACAAAGAAAAAAATAAAATAATTAAATACTGCCTTACGTATCAAAGTCGCAAACCTGCCTACTACGAATCGTACATTTTGCGAAAACTGAAAACGGTATACGGCTTCTATATAACAAAAATTAAAATTAAAATTTCAATAATAGATGGCGACGCCAATCAAATAAAGTACATTTTATAAACATAAAGATAATTTCAATATAATTTCTAAAAAAATTATGTTAATTGTGGGATAAAATTTTCATTAGTTGATTTAATTATAAAACTAAAATGGAGTCTTAAGGTAAAGTTATAACTAAAGAAAACCCCTTAACCTTAACAATAAATTTAAAAACTAAATACACAGAGCTGTTTTGACCTCTGGTATGGTTTACATACTGAGTAATCTTAACTTCTCTGTTTTTACGTTGTAGTTTCTACTGATGATGAGAACTTAGTTCTCGAAATACGTATTTTGTTTTTAAATTTATTGTTAAGGTTAAGGGGTTTTCTTTAGTTATAGTTGATTTAATTTTTATAATTTTTGTCTCAAGTATTTAAAAGCAGAGGGTACACGCTCGGGCACCTAAAAAATCCAGAGGGTATACGGCGTATACCCGAGTATACCCTCGACTACACCCCTGGGTTATTCCACCTCAACCAAAAATAAAATATCTGTTGTGGCCAGCACAAGATCTCCTGTAGTGATTCGGTCGAGACGAGACGAGACGAGAAATTTATTGTCTCGTCTCGTCTCGTTTCAAATTCATAAAATTATGTCTCGTCTCAAAATTTTCTCGTCTCGTTTAATAAAGCCTCGTCTCGGCCGAGATTCTCGTCGAGATTTCTCGACGAAAATTTAATATGGATATTTTGGTCCCATAAACTAATTATTAAAAGTATACAATTTTGTATTAATAGTAATTTAAACAAAAAGATAAATATTTGTCGTTTATCTGTCAAAATGACCTAAAATTTGTTCAAATTTTATTGTTATAATTTTATTAATTTAATATTTATCTAGCATTTTCTACTCTGTTATAAAATATTAAAAAGAAAATAACGGTAAAAATCTTAGCTAAAGCCTGGATTACACGATGAAGTTTTTATTTTCAAGTGACTTGAAAAGTGTCTTTATAAGTGACCTTATAAGTATATTTAAACGAACAAGATTTCAATTACTTTTCTCATTTTGCCATTTTTTAGTTTAATATCGATCACTTATAACACAACTTGTATCGTTTGCAAATATAACTAATGAGAAAAATAAAAACCGAGAAATCTCGGAACAGTTTTCGAGAATCGAGATATCGGCAAATATATCTCGTCTCGTAAAATATTTTTTATATTTCTGTCTCGTCTCGTCGAGACGAGAAATCTCGAGCACGAGACGAGACGAGAATCGAGAAATATCTCGTCTCGACAGAATCACTAATCTCCTGCCATTTCCATATTAGGCTGTATAAGTATTGTATTGCACTTCGCTTTCGAACCGTCGTTTTATAACAAAATATTACAGAACTTTACCCAAATATTGATTTTTATTGTATTTAACATGTCTTCTGCACACAAATATGATTCTAATTATATCTATTTTTCATTGAATGAGGAAATTCCTAAATTTCAGAGATTCATCCAATTCATTAATCAGATTGGCGGTATTTCTGATGGATATATGCATTTTACCTATAATTTCAAATATTTAATTAATAAAACAATAAGAAAGATTAAATATGCTTCCCAGAAAAAGCTATCAGAATGTCACTAAAACTGTTGATATTTGACAATTTACAAACTATGTTATAAACATTGGAATTTGTCAACTGGTTTCCTCTGTGATTAGTTTACTCTATAAATTATAGTGTCTTTATCTCTAAATCTATACAAGATATAACAAAAATTTTAAGTGTATTAGATGGAGAATTTTATGTTCTTCAATATTTAATAAAGAAAACTCCCAAAATTTAGAAGAATTTTTCTAAGAAACTACTACTTTCGGTTGTTCAATTGTTACCAAAACCTTTTCAGCTCTTCCCAGGAATGTCAGATTGAGGAATCCATAGTTAAACAATTCTTAAATCTTATAGTTTTTGAGCAATCGTGTCTACAACATCCAGACTTACACACACATACACACATACACACATCCACACACACACACAGAGCCATCATTTTAAAAATGTTATAATCGGATTTTAGGAACCTTAAATCGTGCTTATTCAATAAAATCTGGATATGCGAATTTTAGCATGAATCCAATACCTCTCTTAGCGAGAGGTAAAAATTAAAATGTTTGTAATTGATATAAATGTTAGTGTCAAAAATTTAATACACTTAAAAGTTTTATTATATCTTTTATAGATTTAAAGATAAAGACACTATAATTTATAGAGTAAACTAATCGCAGAGGCTAAGACACTAAGGAAACCAAATGACAAATTCCAATGTTTATAACATAACACATGTCATTGTCAAATATCAACAGTTTTAGTGACATTCTGATAGCTTTTTCTGGGAAGTATATTTAACTTTTCTTATTGTTTTATTAATTTAATATTTGAAATTATAGGTAAAATTGCGGTAAAATGCATATATCCATCAGAAATACCACCAATCTGGGTAATGAATTGGAAGAATCTGTGACATTTAGAAACTTCCTCATACAATGAAAAATAGATATAATTAGAATTATATGTGTGCAAAAGACATGTTAAATACAATAAAAAACAATATTTGAGTAAAGTTCTGTAATTTTTTGTTATAAAACGACGGTTCGAAAGCGAAGTGCAATACAATACTTATATATCCTAATATGGAAATGGCGAGAGGTTTTGTGCTGGCCACAACAGATTTTTTTTGAATAATTTTCAAACTTCGCAATTTTGATTGTTTCTTAACGGAATCTGAATCAACCCTCAAAACTACACAACATTGCCCATTTAACCGACCTCATAGCTCTTATAGTTTCCGAGATCCCGATGGTAGCCTAATCAATTTGGGACACCCTGTAGTTATATATCACATGAAACTTACTTGTAGATACAGTTGGCTGCTGTAACGACGATATGTTTTGATAAAATGCTGCCAGAGCAAAAGTGACGATGAATCGTTTTCTCTTGTAGTGACGCTATGTATGGAAACTGATGTGGTGCAGCTTCTTCTACAGTATTCAACATCGTATCATATAATTTCTCTGAAATAAAAAAAATATTTAACTGGGGTATTATTAGTAGGTATTCAAAGAAACAGGCTAAGATTGGGGATATCACAAGCGGGAGTAGAATGTTTTTGGGATCAAATTTTGTCAAAGAGTTGTACAACACGTCAAATGCCTAAAACACTCTTTTCGCAAAGTATAACATACAAGATTTTTTTATAATAGTGTTTTAGAACAGATTATATAATCTCAAATATCATTTTTCAAAATTAAAAAGTAGGCAGAACTGAGGTTCATCTAGTTGCTAAATAAAAAACTTTTAAACACTAGTGTTTTACGCATTAAACTGTCACTTTTTTTCAGGAATAACACCAACAGAATGGCAAATAGGTATTATAACAACAATATTTAAAAAATCTGTTGTGGCCAGCACAAAACCTTCCGTCAATTCGATGTATTTTGTAAATATCCTATACCAAAAGTTCCTTGAAAAAGATTCTATATATCCTGTATAATTGTAACAAGAACACACTATTTTTTACATATCCATACTGAAAGTTCCTTTGAAAAGATTCTAAAATTCTACTCTATTCTTCTACTCGTTCCTGTCCAAAGCACCTTCGTGACACAGTTCTTCCTCTCTCAAATCTTCTGCTATTCAGTCCTTCCATCTTCTCTTTTGCCTTTCTCGTACTTCTGGCATTATAAGTTCCTATCTTGAGGCGAGGCCGAAAATGCAAGTCACTGGCGAGGGACACTCTGTCACTTATATCACTTTCAGATCATATACTTTCCACTTTGGTTTTGTACTTGCCACTGACATCTGTCAATTAGATTTTTTTGAATATATCTGTTGTTTTCATAAATTTTGCAAAGCTGACTGATTTTCGAAAGTTAATCTCTCTATATCTATTGAATATTTTTTTTTCCCCATATTTATTTATCTATTGAATATGAAGGAAAATGTGTAATTGAACCGTATAGAGAATAAGATATTCTTTCTATTGATAATCACATAAATTGTGCATTGGCAATAATTGTTTTTGCTTGCCCATTTAAATCATATTTTCCTAAACGCCTTTATAAGAACCAGGACTATTTAATTCATAAGATTCACTCATTTTTTAAATACAGCGTGTGTCTTAAATTGGGGGACATGGCTTAACCACAGATTCTACCGGAAAGTGTACCATTTAGCCGGAATTCTGGATCAAAGTTCTTCGAAAAAAAAATTAATTTTGCTTATAATAATCGGACGCTTTATTCGATTTGGATGAAATTTGGTATGACAGTTTATATGGTTATAAGTCATCTTTTAAGTTGATACTTGTTTTTATTAGTGAACCACTAGTGTATGAAACTTAGGTGTCCCAACATTAATTAGACCGTAACTTTTTAATGGCAATGCCGAAAAGGTGAAATTATTTTTCTTCAGAAAGATACATTCAATAGTAAACTTTTGTCTCTCTGTGTAATTTGTATCTGTTACGGTTCACACAGAAAAAATAAAATCTGAGTTTCTGCACTGCTAAATTTTTAAAATAAATTTAATCTAGCGGTCTATCCAAATGTCAAACAAGTAATTTTTAATGACAGTAACAATTGTTTTACGGGTTTTCAAAAATTTTCTTCGCAATATTCTAAAATTAGTAACATCCGTTTGTTCGGCCTCATAATATTACATATCTCAGCTTACTCCTAAACAAGTTGTGAAGATTAACAACTCGTTACTGTCATTAAAAATTATTTGTTTGACATTTGGATAGACTGCTAGATTAAATTTATTTTAAAAATTTAGCAGTGCAGACACTCAGATTTTATTTTTTTCTGTGTGAACCGTAACAGATATCACAAATTACACAGAGAGAGAAAAGAGTACTATTGAATGTATTTTTCTGAAGAAAAATTATTTCACGTTTTCGGCATTGCCATTAAAAAGTTATGGTCTAATTAATATTGGGACACCCAAGTTTCATACAGTAGTGGTTCACTAATAATAACAAGTATCACCTTAAAAGATGACTTATAACCATATAAACTGTCATACCAAATTTCATCCAAATCGAATAAAGCGTCCGAATATTATAAGCAAAATTAATTTTTTTTCGAAGAACTTTGAAGCAGAATTCTGGCTAAATGGTACACTTTCCGGTAGAAGCAAGTTTAGTTAAATCGTCTTATTTTAGCCTCAGGAATCTGTGGTTAAGCCATGTCCCCCTATTTAAGAGACACCTGTATCATGCAATTTATAGGATTGGAAATAAAAAGCGCACGCAAGTACTAACAAAAATGTCAGAATATAAAATGACATTGACAGATTACGGATATTTGTACAGGTAGACACTTAAAAAAATTAGCATCAGTGTAGAAATCTCCAGTCCATAATTATTTGACGGCAAGTATAGTATAAAAACTAAATTAAGATTCTGTTCATTAGAACATTGCCTGATGGTAAATTTGTGCCGTCAATTTTAATGCGTTTCACGTTTATGTTTTACAATTTATTTTCATATACTACCTATTTTATTTTTTTGAAAATCAAAATAAATACTATATGTAAATGCTGGAAAATGACATGTGATTTGCGGAACTCAAGTGGATAGTCGATCATTTGAAATTATCAAATGGGTCATTTGGTGACCCGCGGGTCATACGTTTCCGATGCCTGCTATAGAGTTACAGATTATATGCACTTACCAGATCCATATAATGGAAGAATCAAAGATAAAAATAGAAGTATATAGAATTCACAGTGAAACATTTTTATTTTTAAATGTGTCTTGTAATTATTTGTATTTAAATGCGTCGGAAAAGTTATAATTTAAAATAAATGAATTGTAAACGGCAAAATGTTCACGGTTGATACAAGAACAAAAGCCAAAACAATCCTTATAAAACAAAAGAATTGCATCATTTTAATTAAACGAAAAATGATTTCATTTTCTTATTAGATATAATAAATTGAAAAATGATTTCATGTTTACATTTCTAATTAAAAAATAATTTGATTTTTTGAGCGCCTGCACAAAAAAGAAGTTAATGGAATTGAAGAAAATTGCTATTTGCTTAATAAGTTGCGAAATGATTGTGTTTTAGGCACGCACGAGCGAAAGCGAGTCATACAACACGTCAAATGCCTAAATCACTCATTTCGAAATGTATCACATACAAGATTTTTTTATAATAGCGTTTTAAAACAGATCATTTATTCTCAAACATCAACATTTGAATTTTTCAAAATTAAAAATCTGTTGTGACCAGCACAAGACCTCTCCCATTTCCATATTAGGCTATACAGGGTGTCTCAGGACGAGCTTACGCTATCTATATTTTAAATACTGTTTAATATAATTTAACGAAATTTGGTATCTAGGGGTTATCCAACATGCCCGTTTTAACTAAAATATTTTCAAAGCAGTAGCATTTCCGGTTTGACCGGAAATTGACCTCAACTTTCTTATTTTAAATGGAATATGCTATATTTTATTTTACCATTGAATGCAGCGGAAAATTTTACATATGAAGCAATAAAAACATTTTACTCATGATCAACTACTTCCGGCGTTATTCAACTTTTTTGATTTTTTGTCTGAAATCCGGCACATTTTCAAAACTCTGTATATCGGGCACGAGATCGAATTTTTATAATCTGAAAAAAGCCTTTTATAAAGGAGACTTTAAGCTACATTATCCATAGAAGAATCCTTGATTATTTATAAAAATGTGACGGGTACGTTACACCAATATTACAGTTGACACACTTCAAAAAAGACAATTTTTTTAAATGGAACCCCCCCTTTTTTATTACATAAATGGGTCCACCGGAAAAAAATAAGGGTACTTTATGTAACATGTCCTATGTTGAAAGTTGATAGAATTTCAGTAAATTAGAAAAACATGTAATCTGGGTATAATTATTTTATTAATACGGATAAGTAAGCCATGGAAAAACAATGTTTTTACAAACTCATCTACTTGATTTCTTAGATAATTTACCGTTGGATCAAAGGAATTTAATATGGTACCAGCATGATGGCGCTCCACCCCACAATAGCCATAGAATAAATACTTTTATAATTATACCCAGATTACATGTTTTTCTAATTTACTGAAATTCTATCAACTTTCAACATAGGACATGTTACATAAAGTACCCTTATTTTTTGCCGTAGAACACATTTATGTAATAAAAAAGGGGGGGTTCCATTTAAAAAAATTGTCTTTTTTGAAGTTTGTCAACTGTAATTTTGGTGTAACGTACCCGTCACATTTTTATAAATAATCGAGGATTCTTCTATGGATAATGTAGCTTAAAGTCTCCTTTATAAAAGGCTTTTTTCAGATTATAAAAATTCGATCTCGTTTCCGATATACAGAGTTTTGAAAATGTGCCGGATTTCAGACAAAAAATCAGAAAAAGTTGAATAACGCCGGAAGTAGTTGATCATGAGTAAAATGTTTTTATTGCTTCATATGTAAAATTTTCCGCTGCATTCAATGGTAAAATAAAATATAGCGTATTCCATTTAAAATAAGAAAGTTGAGGTCAATTTCCGGTCAAACCGGAAGTGCTACTGCTTTGAAAATATTTTAGTTGAAACGGACATGTTGGATAACCCCTAGATACCAAATTTCGTTAAATTATATTAAATAGTATTTAAATTATAGATAGCGTAAGCTCGTCCTGAGACACCCTGTATAAGTATTGTATTGCACTTCGCTATCGAACCGTCGTTTTATAACAAAATATCACAGAACTTTACCCAAATATTGTTTTTTATTGTATTTAATATGGCTTCTGCACACATATGATTCTAATTATATCTATTTTTCATTGAATGAGGAAATTCCTAAATTTCAGAGATTCTTCCAATTCATTAATCAGATTGGCGGTATTTCTGATGGATATATGCATTTTACCTATATTTCAAATATTTATGATTAAAACAATAAGAAAGATTAAATATACTTCCCAGAAAAAACTATCAGAATGTCACAAACACTGTTGATTTTTGACACTGACATATGTCATTTACAAACTATGTTATAAACATTTGAATTTGTCAAGTAGTTTCCTTAGTGCCTTAGCCTCTGCGATTAGAATATTATATATATATATATATATATATATATATATATATATATATATATATATAATAATGTCTTTATCTCTGAATCTATACAAGATATAATAAAAATTTTAAGTGTATTAGATTGAGAATTTTGATCTTCAATATTTGTCATTACAAAAATTTCCAAAAAATATATTTAGAATTTTTTTTCTAAGAAACTACTACTTCCGGTTGTCCAATTGTTACCAAAACCTTTTCAGCTCTTCTCAGGAATGTCAGATTGAGGAAACTGCATTTAAATATTTTTTGAGGAATCGTTCCTATTATGTCTTTATCTCTAAATCTATAAATGATATAATGAAAATTTTAAGTGTATTAGATGGAGAATTTCATGTTCTTCAATATTTAATAAAGAAAACTCCCAAAATTTAGAAGAAATTTTCTAAAAAACTACTACTTCCGGTTGTTTAATTGTTACCAAAACCTTATCAGCTCTTCCCAGGAATGTCAGATTGAGGAATCCATAGTTAAACAGTTCTTAAGTCTTATAGTTTTTGAGGAATCGTGTCTACAACATCCAGACATACACACACACATACACACATACACACGTACACACTTACACACTTACACACACACACACACACATCATTTTAAAAATGTTATAATTGGATTCTAGGGTCCTTAAATCGTGCTTATTCAATAAAATCTGGATATGCGAATTTTAGCATGAATCCAATACCTCTCTTAGCGAGAGGTAAAAAGTAGGTAGACGTCACGTGACTTTTTAAAAATATTACACATATGTATTTCTATATTTAATTGTAAAATATTTAATGATATTTTCAAATTCGAGGATGTTTGTAGAACAATATTTTTTAAAATTTATTGCTTATAAGTCATATAAAAATTCTTACAACAGCCCTATTCCTAATAATAATAGGACACTATTTATAAAGATATTAATGAATATTTATGTATTGTTTTAATTTAATATCAATTGTTTTTCATACATAGCCTACTGAAAACTAATGATAAAAATAAAATTTGATTTAAATTTCAATTGAATTTTTTTCAATATTTTTGTCATATAAAAATATTAAATGTTTACATGGTTGAATTAAAAAAATATTTTTGTTAATATTCATTTTTAAAATCGGCAAACAATTATTTGCTTCGGCAGCATTCATTGAAACGGCTACCTCTGCTGTCAATCTTGTATTTAAGTGCCTAGTTAATCAAGTAACTGTTAGGGAAATACAGAAAGCATTTCATTTTATTATCAATAAATTATATTTTTAATAAATATTTTTTGCTACATTTGAAAATTGACAAAATTTGTACAAATAACGTACCCTGCTGATATTTCGACAACTATAACATATATTATTTTTTTTGACAATTTTACAAAAATACATTTGTTTATGGCAAGTCAGAAGAACAATATAAAAAATACAATTTGGTGTATACAGTATACAGGGTGTTTCAAAGAAAGTGTAGAAAATTTGAAGAGCATATAATTTACCTCTGCATCTTGTAAACTATAAGAGTTACGACTTTAATTAAAAAAAAATTTTGTTTTTCTTTCAGAGGTCATCTTGGATGTGTTTTCAGTTTTTTAAAAAAATCAAATAATTGTACTAAGTTAAATGTTGTGGAGACAATGGCCAATATTTAATTTTCATATAACTTCGTAACTATTAAAATTTGAGAAAAATGTTTCATATAAAATTTTATTGATTTTTTATAGTCTATATATGACAGACAAAATTTTTTTCGGTCACTATCATTGTCAGATTTTCTTCGATTTTTCATTTATCTCGGAAACAGTTGAAGATCAGACCTATATTGCTTAACACGTTCACTGCCGATCATCTGCCCTGTTACTACCTGTTATGCCAGGTCTTAGTTGTGGTAACTAACTACATCACAATTATTTTTACTATGCCATATGACAGAACACTTGTGTCATTACATTTTTGGTAATGGGACTCTAGAAATTAGTGATGTGAGATGTATTATGAGTTTTTTATACCAGCTCATAATTTTTCCTTTCATTGGCATGTCAGCATTTAGTCCTGGCAATTTACTCCCGACATATACTGATTATATTATATTTTTTGCTTTTGGTTTTCTAATACTTCTCCAAATTTTTTGTTCTGTAATTCTGCATCTGATAAGCTTTTTGTCACGACAAGAACTTACTTTCTTTTGCACCGATGGTACCAGTAATTGCTTGTCCATTGTAGAACTCAGAGTGCCCAAAACCCAAAACCAACTATACAGTGTGTCCCATTTAGAAGTGCCACCATTGGGATCTCGAGAACTATAAGAGATACAATGTCGGTTAAATGGAACTTTTTGTGCGCCTTTAGGAGGCCATCTCAGATGTGCTTGGGTTTTTCCAAAAATTCTCATAGGGCACTAGATAATGACGAAAAACTGAATATTGTTGATTTTTTCTTTCTCAAATAACTTCTAAACTATTAGTAATTGAGAAAAACGTTTCAAATATAAAAGATAGATATTTTTATTAACTAACCAGTGGCGTACGAAATAAATTTTTATATCCGTAAATTTTCGAGATATAACACAAATATATATTTTTTTAAATGGAACCCATATCTGATTTTAGTCTCAAAAAAATCAATAATTTTTTCTCTTTTCAATGATGTAAGGGTTATTATGTTTTATATTTGTTTTGCTCCTAAAATTTAATTTTTCTCCTTATTTTCCTGAATTTTCTCATTATTTTCCAAAAAAAACATTATTATTTTTATTAATTATATTGTATTTGATCAAAATAATTTGTTTTATGCCTTTATTACTTAAAATTTTCATTTTAGACTCATAATTACAAATTACACTATGATGAGTCAAGGGCGACCTGATACAAAATATTATAAAAATTAATTTGATACGAATTTTGAGCAAAATTTTCTAACGAAATAAATTATTTAAATACAAGGAGTATTTCCAAATAGAAATCTACCAATATTTTCAAAATAATTGTAAATTTAATACAAAATAAGGAAAAAATAATAATTTTGAAGGCAAAATAAATATAAAACATAATAACCATTA
Organism: Ophonus ardosiacus; assembly: GCA_943142095.1. Lineage (NCBI taxonomy): Eukaryota > Metazoa > Arthropoda > Insecta > Coleoptera > Carabidae > Ophonus > Ophonus ardosiacus. The sequence goes on from OW964835.1 coordinate 43,051,427, forward strand.
CATCGTTGAAAAGAGAAAAAAATATTTATTTTTTTGAGACTAAAATCAGAGATGGGTTCCATTTAAAAAAATATAAGTTTGTGTTATATTTCAAAACTTCACGGATATAAAAAATTATTCCGTACGCCACTGGTTAGTTAATAAAAATATATATCTTTTATATTTGAAACTTTTTTCTCAATTACCAATAGTTTAGAAGTTATTTGAAAAAGAAAAAATCAACAATAATCAGTTTTTCGTCATTATCTAGTGCCCTATGAGAATATTTGAAAAAATAAAAGCACATCTGAGATGGCCTCCCAAAGGCGCATAAAAAGTTCCATTTAACCGACATCGTATCTCTTATAGTTCTCGAGATCCCAATGGTGGCACCTCTAAATGGGACACACTGTATATCTGTATAAAGTGTACCTGAGGTGCCTATAAGAGCGCAACTGTAAGTTCCTAATGCCTGTGAGATACTGAAGCATAGAAGAATGTAGATGACACAAAGTATGTGTCATAGGCAGTGAACGTGTTAAGCTTCGAATCTAACAGATCACGTTATTTGTGACATGTATTTGTACATATTTAAAATTTAAATTAATTACATAGTTCTAATAGCTCTTATGATCCAATTTATAAAGGAAGATACATTGACATAAATATCAGGATTTACTTTAGTACAAGTTGTTCCTTTTCTAGGTCGTCCATATGAAACAACTCCAAGTAGTTTCCCTTCGTAGACGAGCGGTCCTCCGGAGTCTCCTTTGCAAGGCCCTTTACCGGGAACAGTACAGATATGGTATGGATCAAGCCTCGTCCTTAACTTTTCTTCACATTCTTCTTTATTCATAATATCTAGCAAAGCCCACTGCAACACGTTCGGCCGCAGTTTGTGTTGGAGGGTTGATCCTGGAAGAATTCCCCACCCTGCTAAGGTAACTGTTTCTCCGTCTGGGACATAAGACGTGGCGATGCTTATTGGTCTGACAAATTCAGAAAACTGTATGGGTTCAGTGGTTTTTAATAAAGCAAAGTCGAATTTTTTAAAATTTTTAACAACGTGTTGGTCATGCCTCCTCATGGTAAGAACGTCGTAATAGTCCTGACCAATGTTTTTATAAATGCTACCGACTGCTATTCTTATATCTTCAGGTTCTTTACTGAAAAGAAAAAAAAGAATAGAATATAGGTGTCTATGAAATATAGGGTTATGGATTAATCATAAATTCCTCGGACCAAAATAAAAAAATCTGATGTGGCCAACACAAAACCTCCCGCTATTTAATTTTTACATACATACGTACGTACATAAAATCACGCGATTCCCACTTAGGGAGTTAGCAAAAACCCGGAAACAATAGTAACAATAAGAAAAGGGATAAGAGTAAGAGCTCAGTTGACTCGCTTCACTCTTTAACAACATTCTTCTTTCGCCTTGTCCACAATAGAACATATTAAAGTGACCGATTTTCGGTAGCGAATAACCCCATCCCGACCACAATAATAGTTACGCAACAATCTTCCTTCGCCACACTTTCCTATCCAGTTTTATTAATTTAAATACATACTTACGTATTTACTAACGCTGCAAACTGTACCATTGCATAAAACTATTGATTTATTTACTATTTTCTTTTTAAAATGTGACAATGACATTTACTGTCAGTTACATTCATTTGAATTATGAACTGTGTAAAAAGGAATTGTGTTTATCTTAGGCTTCGGGACTAATAGAAAAAAATATTTTTAAATGTATCTGCAAAATATATAGAAAAAGTATTAATGTATGCCTGTAGAAAATTCAATAATCTTTAATTTTCATAAGACATAAAATGCGAAAAAATGGCATTTAATGGTATTTTTTGAAGAAAAACCATTATGAGCTTCAGGTAAAGTGCCATTTCCGGTTATCCGATTTACACCAAAATCTAATGGCTTCTTTTCATATTAGAATAGGGTATAAATACAAGGTTTCATAATTTTTTGAATGATAGTATTTGAGTTAGAACGAACACAAAATCCCTACACATACACACACACACACATACATACATACATACACACATACATACATACACACACACATACATACATACACACACACATACACACATACAGACATCATCGTGAAAATGTTAAATTTGGATTCTAGGGACCTTAAAACGTGGTCATTTACTAAAATCTCGATAAGTGATTTTTAGCACGATCCCTATACCTCCCTTACCAAGGGTAACGGGAGGTAAAAATCTGATGTGGCCAGTACATGACCTCCCGCCAATTCCATGTTTAAAATAGTAATGAGCTTTAAGTAAAGTATTTTTTTCCGTTCCGGTTGGTCGTTTATAAACAAAATCTAATTTGTTGTTTTAATAAATAGAAGTCTGTAATACGAAATTAATTTCGTGCCAAAAATAATCGATTATCATGGGCCTATAGCGCTCACCATCAACTATAACAGTTCGACCTTCATCATTTTCGAAAAAGTAAGTTCCAATGACGCCACCTGACCATAGTGCGCACCAAACAGTCTCATTTGGACATGAAATGGTACCTTGTAAATCACATGAAGATTTTCCTCTGCCCATATCTGGCAATTTTGCTTATTAACATACCCAGAGAGGAAAAAATGTGCCTCACCAAAGAGAAAGATAATCCGCGAAAAATCATCATCAACTTCCAAATGCTCTAAAAACGCAATCTGTGTAAATTCTTTGCCGTACAATATTTGACATTTTGAAAACACGTACTTATACTGACAGATTTATATTTACAAATCAAATATATTTCTACTTAATTCTTCCTAACACGGTTTCATTATTAATGTAAATGTAACAGTGACATTTGTTTAAATACGTCAAAATTTTATTAAAGTATTATGTTTTTGTTTGACGCATGGGTCAGATGATGTACAAAAATAAATTATTTTACAAATTTATATTTAAAGTTATTATCGTAGAATTGAAGATTGTACCATTATATTATATTTTTAATAGTAAAAGTTGCTGAAAAATTATATTCAATGCATTTTTTTCAAGAAAAACTGGTAAAAGCTTGTATAAGTGATACTTCCGGTTATCTGATATACACTAAAAACTAATTAACTCTTCTCACATTAGTATAGAATGGGTATACAAAATTTCAAAATTTTCTGATTAATAGTATTTGAGTAATCGTGTCCACAGGATCCACACATCCACACACACACACCCACACACACACACACACACACACACACACACACACACACACACACACTTATACATATCCACAGACATCATTGTAAAAATGTTAAAATCGGATTCTGAGGACATCAAAACGTGCATATTCACTAAAATCTCTATATGCGATTTTTAGCACGATCCCTATACCTCCCTTACCTAGAGTAGCGGAGGTAAAAATCTGATGTCGCCAGCACATGACCTCCCGCCAATTCCATGTTTAAAATAGAATTAGCTTTAAGTAAAGTTTCACTTCCGATTGATCGTTTGTAAACAAAATCTACTTTGTTGTTCCAATAAATAGAAAAATTTGTAATTATATTTTATTATTATTTTTCTGAAAAATCTGTTAGAGCTTCAAATTAAGTACTACATCCGGTTTATTATATATAGTCAAAATCTAATATGTTGTTTCAAATTATATAAGAGTATTAAATACCAACTTTGCGAAGTTTTGGATCATTAATATATTTTAAGGAAAAATCGTCACACACATATTATTGTCAAAATCATCACCAACTTCCTTATGCTCTAAAACGCAATCTGTGTAAATTCTTCGCCATACATTATCCATTTCGTAAATGTGTAGTTGCAAACTATTATTTGACACTTTGAAATCACGTTCTTATTGAGAGCTGTTTGATATATAATGCTGCAAACATGAAACTTAAATCGAAATATCCTGTATATCTAATATTTTTGTATGATGGAAAATATATTATTTTTACAAACCTTAATTTCATTAGAATCATATTTAAAATACTAAATTCTTCTTAACACGGTTTCATTATTAATTTTAATGAAAATTGCTTCGTGACAGTGACATTTGTTTAAATATGTCAAATTTGTTATTAAAGTATTGTTTTTGTTTGACGTAGAGGCAAAGTGATGTACAAAAATAAACTATTTTATAATATATAAAGTTTTTAGGCGATCATTGTGATAAGTATGACATATCAACGTAGTATCCTAACACTGAAAGTTGAACTTATGACATTAGTGTTACGATATATTTCATATCGTAATAGTTGATACGGTTGCTAGGTTACTGTGTCATTATTTTCTAGCTATATGTATAAATTAATCATAAAACAATTGTTACTGTCATTTAAAATTACTTGTTTTTGGCTAGACTGCTAGATTAAATTTATTTTAAAAAATTAGCAGTGCAGACACTCAGATTTTATTTTTTTCTGGGTGAACCGTAACAGATATCATAAATTACGCAAAAAGAGAAAAGTTACTATTGAATGTATCTTTCTGAAGAAAAATAATTTCACGTTTTCGGCATTGCCATTAAAAAATTACGGTCCAATTAATGTTGGGAGACCTAAGTTTCATACACTAGTGGTTCACTAATAATAACAAGTATCACCTTAAAAGATGACTTATAAACATACAAACTGTCATACCAAATTTAGTTAAATCGTCTTATTTTAGCCTCAGAAATCTGTGGTTAAGCCATGTCTCCCTATTTAAGAGACATCCTGTATTATAGTGTCTTTATCTCTAAATTTATAGAAGATAAATAATTTTTTTAAAATGTATCAAATATAAAATTTTATGTTCTTCAATATTTAGAAGACTTCTTTTAAGAAACTACTACTTGCGATTGTCTAATTGTTACCAAAACCTTTCCAGCTCTTCTCATGAATATCAGATTGAGGAATTCATAGCTAAACAGATCTTAAGTCTTATAGTTTTTGAGGAATCATCCTTCCAAACATCCACACATACATACACACACTGATTTCCCTTGTTTAACGCCTATGGCACTGTTTTCGTGTTACACCTATTATTTATATACGAAATATATTAAAATATTTTAACTGTATATTTCCAGGTTTGTACTGCAAACTTGTTAATCAGCTCCTGGTCCTTTCAGGTAAGGAAATACCCCTATATGATTGGTTAACAAGCTTGAGAAATCGAAGACACAAACTACAACCGAGTATTTTACCCCTTGAAACTTACGTATCGATACAGTGTGCAGCGGTAATGATGAAACGGTTCGTCAGAATGCTTCCACCGCAGAAATGAGTTCCTCTTGGCTTCTTTTGTAATGATACTATATAAGGGAAAAGCCTTGCAGAAGTTGCAAACTGCCCACCAGACATACGAGAGTACCTTCCTGGAATTGGAATAAAACAATCACAAAATGGATACTTGGTGTTTTATTAGAAAAGCTTTGATAATGGTGATTAAATCTTCTTGTCTCCTTATTTTAGAAATAGAAATAAATTAGAAAACGGTCAATGGAAATAATTTCTATCCTTCTTTATTATTTTTACGCACATCTGCTTTAAAATTATTTGTTTACATCGTAGTTACCATGGCGGAAACTGAAAGATTACACCCTGCGGTAAATTAGCATATGCGGCCGGTAAAATACTGAAAGAGCCCGCTTACTGGTAAACAAAACATCAAAAATACAATTGGAAATATAATCAAGACTCTTATTTTTAAAAAATGATATTAGTTCCGCTAAATTTTCACTAGATTTTATTAGAATTGCTTAAGAAATTACTTCAGAAATTGACTCAAATCTCCAAGTTTGACATTTAAAAAAATATTCATATAACCAAATAGTTACCAATGCAACGCATCGCCTTACTGTTTTGTGACATGGCCACCTGGCCACGTAATATTTTTATATAGCAACAAGCTTTAAATGTATTTGAAAAATAATTTAAAATCATTTCATTTGATTGCAGTTGTGCGTAAAACGTTGTAAGAAAACGGTCAATGGAAATAATTTGTATCCTTCTTTATTATTTTTACGATCAATTTTAACAAGTTGACTTTTGAATTGAATAACGATGAGACATACGTTTCTTTCATAGCTTACTCTGATTTAGTTTTTTTAAACAAACTGTACAAATCGTTTTCAATTTAAATAAAGTTTCTTTAAAAAATAGTGGAAGACCACATTGCACGATGCTTTATACTTACCATCGGCAAGAAGATTTAATGGTAAAAATAGAATAAAGCAGAATACGCAGTAATACAATTGCATTTTTGTTTTGTTAATTTACGAATACTTGAATTTAAATTGTGAGGACAAATTCCAAATTTCAATATATGAATGCAAAACTCCAATTACAAAATTGCGCAACAGATATAATAAATTGGAAAATGATTTCCATTAAACTAATATTTTAATGATGTATTGTATTGCATTATATGTTTAATTAAAAATAATTCGTTTTCAGAGACGCATATACGTATAGGCACGTGTCTACAGTGACAAAATTTTTAATCAGAAATATAATAATTTTATAAAAATTCGCCTCAAAAGTCGCGACGAGAAGATTTATACTGCAATTCTGTACACACTCGTAATGATAGTTATGATATAAATCTAAATCTCTTACTGAAAGTTCCTTGAAAAAGATTCTATATATCCAGTAAAATTGTAACACGAACATAATTATTTTCCACAAATTCCACATCAAAAATCCTTGGAAAAGATTCTATGCATCCAATAAAATTATAACGCAAACATACACTATGTAAATTGCACTTGACACAGACATCTGTCAATTAGAATATTTATGAAAGTTAATCTATTTATAATTCTTTACCTCTATATCTATTGAATATAAAGGAAAATGTATAATCAAACCGTATAGACAATAAAATATTCTTTCATATTGATAATCACATAAAATGTCTAAAAAAGATATTTAACTGCGTTTTTTCAATAAAAACTGTTAAGAACTTCAAAGAAAGGTACTTCCGGTTGTTCAATTACTCGTATAACGAAAATCTTATCACCTCTTCGTATGGATGTAAAGAAGAGAAATGTGAAAGAATTATAATTTTTAGAATTGTAGTGTTGGAGTTTCTAGGGACCCTTAAACGTGCTTATTCATTAAAAACTCACCACTGGATTGTTTTACCGAAGACAATACCTTCCTTACCTAAAGGTGAAGGAAGGTAAAAAAACTATTTGTTTTCGTATACTACCATTTTTACCTGCCGCTACTCTTAGTAAGAGATCAGGCTAAAAATCACATATCGAGATTTTAGAAAATGACCACGTTTTAAGGGCCGTAGAATCCAATTTTAACATGTTCACGATGATATCTGTGTGTGTGTGTGTTTGTGTGTGTGTGTGTGTGTATGTGTGTGTGTGTGTGTATGTATGTATGTATGGATCTTCTTTACGCGCTAACTCAAATACTATCATTCAGAAATTTCTGAAACCTTATATTTCGACTCTATTCTTATATGGAAAGAAACCATTAGATTTTGGTGTAAATCGGATAACCAGAAATTACTCTTTACTTGAAGCTCATAATGGTTTTTCTTCAAATAATACCATTAAACGCCATTTTATCGCTTTTATGTCATTATGAAAATTAAAGACTATTGAATATTCTACAGTTATACATTGATACTTTTTCTATATATTTTAAAAATAAATTTAAAAATTAATCTTTTTACCTCCCGCTACCCTTGGTAAGGGAGGTATAGGCATCGTGTTAAAAATCACATATCGAGATTTTTGTAAATGACCACGTTTTAAGGTCCCTAGAATCCAATTTTAACATTTTCGCTATGATGTCTGTATGTGTGTATGTGTGTGTGTGTGTGTGTGTGTGTGTGTATGTATGTGTGTGTATGTATGTGTGTATGTGTAGGGATTTTGTCTTCGCTCTAACTCAAATACTATCATTTAGAAAATTATGAAACCTTGTATTTATACCCTATTCTAATATGAAAAGAAGCCATTAGATTTTGGTGTAAATCGGATAACCGAAAATGGCACTTTACCTGAAGCTTATAATGGTTTTTCTTCAAAAAATACCATTAAATGGCATTTTTTCGCATTTTATGTCTTATGAAAAGTAAAGATTATTGGATTTTCTACAGGAATATATTAATACTTTTTCTATATATTTTACAGATAAATTTAAAATAATTTTTTATTAGTCCTGAAGCCTAAGATAAACACAATTCCTTTGTTACACAGTTCATATTTCAAATAAATGTAACGGACACTAAATGTCAATGTCAAAAGACTAATCACTTCAAATTAATAATAGTGACATTTTAAAAAGAAAATAGTATATAAGCAATAGTTTTCTGCAATGGAACAGTTTGCAGCGTTAGTAAATTCGTAGGTAGGTATGTATGTAAATTAATAAAAATTAAATAGCGGGAGGTTTTGTGTTGGCCACATCAGATTTTTAATGCAGAAAGCGAGTTGGAAAACGAATACTTTTCCGCACTGAATCACTGTTCCACAGTTTTTGCGAAAAAAATTTTCCTACTATGAATATTGAAATAAAGAATTTTTCTTAACGGGTTTAGGAAAAAATAATTTTGTCAAGAGAGTTCCCGACCCTATCGACGGGTGTAAGGCCTGATGATATGTTTATTAGTATAAAAACAATTGGTGGGGCAAAGAGTCTGTCGAAGCAGGCTGCTTGCATGAAATGCTAGGCCTATAAGACACGTGTTTCAGATGTTTTATTTTTTCTTGAAGAGATGAAGATCGCTCGGGCTGAAGTGCTAACTAACCATCTAGTCAGTTAGTAGCGCGCTACTAACGCGTTAATAGCATAGCATTACGGTGTCTCCTTGGATACCGCCAGCACTTGTGTTTAGTTGAGTGACATTTGATAGTGATAGTTACAATTTGTGATTATCTAAATTGACTATTAGTGATAATTTTATGGTTTTTCTTTTAATACGGTAAGTACCTGCATTTTGTTGTAATTATTATTATTTTCATTCTTGATTAAACGGATATTCGGATTTCCAAGATTAAAAATCTGTTGTGGCCAGCACAATACCTCTCGCCATTTCAATTTTATGTTATATAAATAAATAAATCATCGCGGCATATTACCCATTACTGGGTGTGCCAGTATCTACAACACGTGTAGACATCGGTAATGATGACGATATATTTTACCGTGTGGGCGTTTACCAGGCGTCACCTCACGGGCACTCATTGCTGGTTCCCCAGGTTCGCGACCAGACACTCAGGTACTTTGCTATCGAACCTTCGTTTTATAACAAAAAAATTACAGAACTTTACCCAACTATTGTTTTTTATTGTATTTAACATGTCTTCTGAACACATATAATTCTAATTATATCTATTTTTCATTGTATGAGGAAGTTTCTAAATGTCAGGGATTCTTCCAATTCATTAACAAGATTAGCGGTATTTCTGATGGATATATGCATATTACCTATAATTTCAAATATTTAATTAATAAAACAATAAGTAAGATTAAATGTACTTCCCAGAAAAAGCTTTCAGAATGTCACTAAAACTGTTGATTTTTGACAGTCACATGTGTCATTTACAAATTATATTATAAACATTACTCATTAGAATGTGTCATCTGGTTTCCTTAGTGTAGTTTAGCCTCTATTCTGTATATATTATAGTGTTTTTATCTTTAAATCTATACAAGATATAATAAAAATTTTATGTTCTTCAATATTTGTAATAACAAAAATTTCCAAAAAATTATATTTAGAATATTTTTTTAAGAAACTACTACTTTCGGTTGTTCATTTGTTTCAGCTCTTCCCAGAAATGTCAGATAGAAGAATTCATAGTTAAACAGGTCTTAAGTCTTATAGTTTTTGAGGAATCGTCCTTCCAACATCCACACATACACACACACACACACACACACACACACACACACACACACATCCACAGACACACACGCACGATCATTATCATAAAAATGTTATAATCGTATATAGGGACCTTAAATCATGCTTATTAACTAAAATTTGGAAATGCGATTTTTAGCATGAATTCAATACCTCTCGTTGTTATCAAAATCTACAAATAAAAGTAAATTAAAACACCCAATAATGGATAATTTAATAAACCGTGGTGAAATATTTCTTTTTTCGCAATCGACCAGAAAAAGAGCTATTTCTAATTACTTTTCACCTTTCTCTAAAAGATGTGATGGATACATGTTAAAAACTAGAATCCGTGTGTGTGTGTGTGTGTGTGTGTGTGTGTGTGTGTGTCTGAATGTTGGAAGGACAGCTCCTTAAAAACTATAATATTTAAGACCTCTTTAGGACCAGACGTATTTAGACGTATTAAGACCAGACGTATTTCTCAATCTGATTTTAATGGGAAGATCTGAAAAGGTTTTGATAACAATTGGACAACCGGAAGTAGTAGTTTTTTTAAAAAAAAATCTTCTAAATAATATTTTTTGAAAATTTTTGAACATAAAATTCTCCATCTAATACTTTTAATTTTTTTATTATATCTTCTATAGATTTAGAGATAAAGAAAATATAATATATAGAATCAGTTGCAATAAATCGCACAGTCCAGACTACACCAAGAAAACTAGTTGACAATTTCAAATGCTTGTAATTAACAAATAAATGTCAGTGTCAAAAATCAACAGTTTTACTGACATTTATGAAAGATTTTTCTGGGAAGTACATTTAATATTGAATAAATATTTGAAATTGTAGGTAGGTAGGTAGGTATCTTTAGAAATATCGAAAATCCCTTCAATGAAATGGAACTAACTAGAACATTTTAGAATAGTAGGACAAGATTCCTTATAGAATGAAAGAACAGACATAATTAGAATCATTTGTGTGTAGAAGAAATGTTAAATTCGATACCTATATAGGTAACAAAACATAAATTGCGAGAGGTATTGTGCTGACCACAGCAGTAGTTGTAGCACGCACTTTAGAATTCTATCATAGAAATCAGGCGAATACGATTTTACTTTTACGAATCTTGGTAGCATGCACTTTAGAATTCTATATTCGATTTTTGTTCAGAAATTTTTGGAATTTATACTATTAAAATAAAAAATATTATGACATTTGTATATAATAAATGTATAAATTTGACTTTGAATAGAATTGTGGCAAAATAATGACGTTACTTTGACACTTTCGCCTCAAGTCGTACGCTTGCAGGCGAATATTTTGATACTCGCATGCTACCAAATTTTCGCTTCGTGGCGAAAAGCGAAAACAAATGCTAGATTTGATAGAATTCTAAAGTGCGTGCTACTACAGCTTTTTAGATCTTTTTTTACTGCATTAAAATAGTTATTAACGTCATTAGGCCGATATGGGACAAATAACGGACGCGGTTGAGTTTTATAATCAGCCGAGTTCGTTATTTGCATATCAGCCGTGTGGCGTTCAAGTTTTTTCGTAATAACATAAAAATTAAACATTTAGGAATAATAAAATTCTTCTCTTTCTGTCATACTAAACAACTTTTTTGTAAATTTATAAATTCTCCTTAACAACGGTCCATCAAGATGCTGTTATTTTTCTAAGAACACTTGATTTTTAATTGTAAGTGACTGTTATAAAAAATAACGGCCGGAGTCCGTTATTTTCATCTTTTCAAATTTGTTTTTAGTCATATCATAGTAACAGTATGGTATTATGAAAAAAATGCATACCTATAGATTTTTATTTATTCTTTTTTCCAGAACCGCGCAAAATATACAGGATGTCTCAGGACGAGCTTACGCTATCTATATTTTAAATACTATTTAATATAATTTAACGAAATTTGGTATCTGGGCGTTATCCAACATGCCTGTTTCAAATAAAATATTTTCAAAGCAGTAGCACTTCCGGTTTGATCGGAAATTGACCTCAACTTTCTTATTTTAAATAGAATACGCTATATTTTATTTTACCATTGAATGCAACGGAAAATTTTACATATGAAGCAATAAAAACATTTTACTCATGATCAACTACTTCCGGCGTTATTCAACTTTTTTTGATTTTTGTCTGAAATCCGGCACATTTTCAAAACTCTGTATATCGGAAACGAGATCGAATTTTTATAATCTGAAAAAAGCCTTTTATAAAAGAGACTTTAAGCTACATTATCCATAGAAGAATCCTTGATTATTTATAAAAATGTGATGGGTACGTTACACCAAAATTACAGTTGACAAACTTCAAAAAAGACAATTTTTTTAAATGGATATTCCCCTTTTTTATTACAGAAATGTGTACTACGACAAAAAATAAGGGTACTTTATGTAACATGTCCTATGTTGAAAGTTGATAGAATTTCAGTAAATTAGAAAAACATGTAATCTGGGTATAATTATTTTATTAATATGGATATGGAAAAACAATGTTTGTTTTTACAAACTCATCTACTTGATTTCTTAGATAATTTACCGTTGGATCAAAGGAATTTAATATGGTACCAGCATGATGGCGCTCCACCCCACAATAGCCATAGAATAAATACTTTTTTGGAAACAATTTTTGAAGATAGGTGGCTGGCAAATAATGGACCACATAGGTGGCCTCCTCGTTCACCCGATTTGACTCCACTTGATTTTTTTAACTACTAAAGAAGATTGCCAACATAGGGTACGAACATGTCTGCCGGATTTCAGACAAAAATCAAAAAAAGTTGATTAACGCCGGAAGTAGCCGACCATGAGTAAAATGTTTTTATTGCTTCATATGTAAAATTTTCCGTTGCATTCAATGGTAAAATAAAATATAGCATATTCCATTTAAAATAAGAAAGTTGAGGTCAATTTCCGGTCAAACCGGAAGTGCTACTGCTTTGAAAATATTTTAGTTAAAACGGGCATATTGGATAACGCCTAGATACCAAATTTCGTTAAATTATATTAAATAGTATTTAAAATATAGATAGCGTAAGCTCGTCCTGAGACACCCTATTGTAATACAATTGATCTAAAAGTATTTCTATTAGACCCACAAGTTTCCAAAGGTTGCCTACGACCCTGTAATACGATTGCTCACCCAGTAAAGTATCACGTAAATTCCTATTTTCCAGATGTACTTAGAGACAATGCCTTACAACAACCATACTCACTTCCAAACCGAACTTCAAGACACAAACAACACTTTATTCGACTTCAATACAGACAACATCATCGATGATCATTTCTTCCCAACAACCGACAACGTAAACAACTGCACACTAACAGAATCCCAGTATGAACTTGTTGAAAAATTCAACGCCGCCTTTCTGGAAGCACAGACCAATGGTCGACCAACACAGGTCAACTTCACCTCAGAAAATTTTGTCCAGAACACCAGTTATCACAATGACAATAATTACCAATTTGATTCAGATTCAGATACAAATCTTTTGCTAGACATCTTTTTATCAAAATCGCCAAGTAATGAACAAGATTCTCAAACGGAAGCGATATCCAGCGATTTTTCAAGCGAAAATTGTGCAAATTACGGTTTTGTGATAGAAAACGAAGATGGTCAAAATTCTGTTTTCTATGTCACTCCCCCATTAAGAGATTCGTCTAACGAAGAAGAAATTGAAAACTTAGAAGATATAGATTTGTCAGATATTGACTTCTGTGATAATCTGTCTAATAGTTGGTTTGATATAGCAACTATAACTTCAGAAATATGTGAAAGTGATAATTTGGACATAGATGACAAGATTTCTGAAGAAAATCATGATGTCAAACAAGAAAAGTTTGAGATGTTTTCGCTGCCATCTGTAACGACTTTTCGAGGGCATTTTGCGGAGAAAAGAATTCTTGAATTGAATAATTTTATTAGGAATTCGCCTGCAGATAGTATCAACATATTCGCTCAGGTATGTGTTGTTTTATACGCTGTCTCTAAAATAGGGAGCCATGGCTTAACCACAGATTCCTGAGGCTAAAATAAGACGATTTAACCAAACTTGCTTCTACCGGAAAGTGTACCATTAGCCAGTATTCTGCTTCAAAGTTCTTCGAAACAAAAATTTAATTTTTCTTATAATAACGGAACGCTTTATTCGATTTGGATGAAATTAGGTATGATATATGGTTATGTCATCTTTTAAGATGATACTTGTTATTATTAGTGAACTACTAGGTATGAAACTTAGGTGTCCCAACATTGATTAGACCGTAGTTTTTTAATGGCACTCCGATAATGTTTTATTATATAAGGTTTTATTTTTTATGTGTGAACCGTGACATATATCACAAATTAAACAGTGAAAGAGAAAAAAAATTACTGTTGAATATATCTCTCTGAAAAAAAAAAATTACGTTAACGGCGTCGCCATAAAAAAAAATCTGTTGTGGCCAGCTTCACGAATTCCCTAGATGCCGCAGTTTTGGTCGGATCGCTTTAGTTTACGTGCAGCATGCGTTTGTTTACAAAGTGTTTTTTACATTTGTCGCATTTTGCTATTGTAAAAAATCTGTTGTGGCCAGCACAAAACTTTCCGTCAATTAGATGTATTTTGTATATATCCCATACCTAAAGTTCCTTGAAAAATATTCTGTATATCCTGTAAAATTGTAACCCGAACACACTTTTTTTTACAAATTTTATACCGAAAGTTCCTTTCCCTATTTTATTAGGGGTGCTGTTTCCTACTCTTCTCTTTAACTCATTCCTGTCCAACACATCTTCTTCACGCAATTCTTCCTCTCTCAAATCTTCTGCTACACAGTCCTTCCATCTTCTCTTTGGCCTTTCTCGTACTTCCGGCATTGAAAATTCAAATCTTGAGACGAGGCGCAACTGCAAATCACTTGCGAGGGACACTCTATCACATTCACATATAACTTTGGTTTTGCATTTGACACTGACATCTGTCAATTAAATTTTTTTGTATATCTCTGCTGTTTCCATAATTTTAGCAAAGCTGACTAATTTTTGAAAGTTAATATCTCTTAATGTCTCTGAAGGAAAATGTTTAATCGAACCGTATAGAGAATAAGATATTCTTTCATATTGATAATCACAAAATGTCGAAAATGATATTTAACTGCGTTTTTTCAAGAAAAACTGTTAAAAACTTCAAATAAGGGTACTTCCGGTGAATTAAATATAGCCAAAATCTAATCAGCTCTTCATATGGATGTAAAGAAGAGGAATACGAAAGAATTATAATTTTTAGAATTGTAGTATTGGAGTTATCGTCGGAGAAAAATATGTCACACACGGACGGACACACACACGGACACACACACATACACACACACACACATACACACACACATACAGACATCATAAAAATAGCAAATTCGTATTCTAGGAACCCTAAAACGTGCTTATTCATTAAAAACTCACCAACGAAATTTTTGACCAAAGACAATACCTTCCTTACCTAAAGGTGACGGAAGGTAATTACTGTTTAATCAATGTTGGGACACCTAAGTTTCATACACTAGTGGTTCACTAATAATAACAAGTATCATCTTAAAAGATGACATAACCATATGAACTGTCATACCAAATTTCATCCAAATCGAATAAAATGTTCCGTTATTATAAGAAAAATGATTTTTTCTCGAAGAACTTTGAAACAGAATACTGGCTAAAGGTACACTTTTCGGTAAAGGTAAGGCTAATTAAATCGTTTTATTTTACACAGATTAGACAAGGTTATTGTTATTACTACCATCTGGAGTAAACAGAAAGGTTTTTAATCTTATGCTGATTGTTTTTGTTGGCATTTGTCATTGTCACATAATATCATAATCTTAATTATTGTTTAAAATTTACTTCTTGAGTTTATTTCTGGTTCTCTTAAACTTACACTCGAGGCAATATAGCAAATATTTAGTGGTTTGGAAGAATTTATAATAATAAATGTTATTACTTCTTTTCTCTCGCTTTGGCTAGTAGAAATTTCAGAGAGCATGCCAGAAACAAAAATTTCTTTAGACTCCGAAGACTGTTCTTACGGTTGGAAACTGACCAGGGAGTGAAATATTTTGCTGAACGGACAAATTATTTTTAATCGTAGATTTTAATCGTATTTTTAAGCTGATGCGCATGGTCAAAATGGTTTGTGATGGTTTCTGACTGTTGTGCAAACAAACCTATTAAATTAAAATAAACAGAACATAGACTAAAAGTTGCTTTATTGTTAAATCCTTGAAGTTTTAATAACACTAATGCCCGGTTTTTCAGTGGCCGTTTGAACTTCAGCTCAGTTGAACCTTGAACTTGAACCTGAACTATTTTATGTTTACAATGTGTATATTTGAACTAGTTCAGTTGAACTTCAAACAAATGTCATAATATTGAAGATGTGCTGTGTAATTTACGCTGTTATTCAATTTTTTTATCATGAATATGTCATTTTGACACTCGGTCACTCCACGCTGACATATTTAAGTATTATTCTTGAAGTAAAAATGGAAAATATTGATGGAAATTACAAGAAAGCTACAAATTTTTACCCTGAAGAACTAGATATTTTGATGGATATGGTATTAAGGAATGTAGACAGACGGGAAAGATATTTTATAAGGACAAAGAAAAGTGATGGGAATAAATTAGTAATCAAATTAATTAATATAGGTGTCGAAATTCTATTGTATTTGAAAAGAAGTATGAAAATTAAAAGAAAGGCTCAAAATAAAAATTTGTAAATGAAAAGTTTTTTTAATCTACTAGTGGTAGTCTTCTTATTCAAGTTTTACCTACCATTTTAATTGATAAAATTTAAGAATTACAGCAAAAAAATAAATGTTAAAAGTAGCATGTGTTCAGGTGGCACCGCTAAATTCCTGAATATTCATTAATGTATTTTATATATTTTTATTGGCCAATTAGTACGAGAACGTATTTGGTACAATTCCTTGTGATACTCGCATAACTTCATTTCTTTAATCCATATCTTACAAAATAATCAAAATCATCCCGTTAAACAAACCGTATAGGTCGTATCATTTTTGGAATCCTATCTCGGTCATGTTTTCATTCTTCATATTATTATTCTATTTATAATAGGTACCTACCTTATTATAACGCCAATACATATCACAAGACATCAATATGTCAACAAAATATGTCAAAATTAATAAATGAATTACCAAATTACTGTCAAAATATTCCACTGAACCAAAAATTCGATACTTAAGCTAGAAACGTTGACGGTTCACGTTCATGTCAAATTTGAGCTGAGTTCAAGGTTTAAGCCAGACTGAAAAACACTTTAAACCCTGAACCTGAACTTGAACCAAATTTTTGGTTTAAACCGTGACTGAAAAACCGGGCATAAAACTACTAGAATCGCTCTCTATTATTAAT
Source organism: Ophonus ardosiacus (assembly GCA_943142095.1). Lineage (NCBI taxonomy): Eukaryota > Metazoa > Arthropoda > Insecta > Coleoptera > Carabidae > Ophonus > Ophonus ardosiacus. Next base: position 43,068,691 of record OW964835.1, read on the forward strand.
ATATTACTTAGTTTATGTATATTCATTTATTTAAAATAAAACAGTTCATCGTTGTAAATCATATTTTTTCCTTTTCAGGAGCAAGAACAAAAAAACCTTTACGGCCATCTAATATCCACAAAATCAATCAACAACAACATATCTTACACAGAAACATCCTTTCCCGATTCTTCTCCATCTATTTCAAATCAAGTCATCCTTCCACAATCAGAAGCCATTTTACATGACGATCCTCTTTTGTCCTCCTCGTCTGTTATTTTTCCTAAACACCGGTTGCTGAATGGACAGACAAGTGAAGATCTGAACCAGTTCAATGATGAAACAAGTGAAGATTGTTATTCTACTCAAGAAAACAGTGAAAGTGAAACAGCTGATAATTATGTAGGAAGTTTTCAGTGTAAATGGGAAGAGTGTTATGAAGTATATACAGACCAGAAGACGTTGGTTAGACACATTGAAAAACTACATGTAGAAATGAAAAAAGGTAATAACGTATATGAATTTGTATTTTTTATCTATTACTAAGGCTGTGTCCGATGTCGCATTTTGACATTTAAATTTTAGGATTTAGGTCTTCTTTACATAAATACAACTCCGAATGGCACACTAGTGATATCCATTAGTTTGTATGGCAACACTTTAGAACAACAAAAATGAATTATACAATTCGATACAATTTAATGCTTGAGAGTAAATGTTAATATTATATTTCATAAAATAGAAGCTAAGAAGCTATTTTTTGACAGTAAATTTGATGTTTTGTTATATAGAGATGCACTCGATTTCGAGTCGATCATCGAGCCGGGCCGAAGATATTTTTTATCGGGCCGAATCGGACTAATCATTTTCAAAAATCGAGGCGAGTCGGACTTTTGATTTTGGCTCGGCCCGAAAATTTGAGCTTTTCGGGTCTTATACTTTAATCAAATGCACAGTTTCCTTAATATTTTAATGAAAATGGAGTTAAAAAAGAATCAAAATGATTTAATAACAACACACTTCACATATTAATACATAAAAATGTATTATTTTACTTCAAGAATTCAAGGTTATTCATTAAAGCATAATAATTATATTGTGATATTGCTATTATTATTGTTATTATTCGTATACTTAAATAAAAGTGATTTTTGTTCCTACCATAAAAATTTCTTGTCTTATTTTTGAGCAGAAACAAAGCTAGATAAAAAATACTTATGTAAATTATATTTTTTATATAAGATTTGTGAAAAAGTTGTTTAAATTCTTTGGTAAACAAAGTGTTAAATACTCGTAGCTCTGTAATTTTTATAACAAACTTACTTAGAAGGGTCTATTTTTTAACTACTTATGTTAACTAATGTTGAAAGTTATAAGAATGCAGAGGTTTTTTATAAGTTTGACGCGAAAAAAGTAAAACATTTCGCATTAACATGAAAATCAACATTAGGAATGCCAGATGCACCCAATTTCGAGCTTTGGCCCGGCCCGATTTCGAGTCAATTTTCGAGCCGGGCTAGCTAATTTTTTTGTCAAGTCGATCTACGAGTCGGGCCGGTAATTTTTATTTTCGGACCGAGTCGATCCAAACCTCAAAGCCCGGCCAGGCCCGGTCCGAATGCATCTCTAAAATTATAGCAACGAACATGATTTTTTTAATTAGTGCGAGTCAACTTCAAGGCGTAGTGTGCTCCTGCAAAACCCTAAAATCTAATTCCTAAAATCCTAAATAATCACTAGGTTTAGGGCATATAAATTTAGGATTTAGATATTAGGGTGATAAAAGTGCAACATCGGACACAGCCTAAGAGAACCATTAGATTCATTTTAATCATCGCATATCCAGATTTTAGTAAATAAGCACGTTTTAAGGTCACTAGAATCGAGTATAACATTTTTAAAGTGATGATGGTGATATGTGTGTGTGTGTGTGTGTGTGTGTGTGTATTAAGAATGACGAATTCCGATAATTTTGGTACCCGTGTACCCGAAACAACTACCCGGATAGTACCCTTTACCCGTTAATAACCCGATATCCATTAATTACCCGTTATCCTTTAAGATATACACAATTCGTTAATTTGTTAATTACCAATTACTCTTATATTAGAGCAGTTTACTTTTTTATAAAATTCATAATTATTGTTTACACATATTTATTTAAAAAAAGTAATATAAATAAATAATATACTGTATCTCTATAAAAAACTTAACATAAATTATATTAATTACCTATGGTATGGTAATAAAAAGCTCTTCTTTTAGATATAATCTTTCCGGTAGTTGAAAACTTCTCGGGTAATTAAAGAGTATTGGGTAAATAACGGGTAGCGGGTATATTTCGGGTAATCGGATAAGAAATTTTATACCCGGGTACATTATTATCGGGTAGGTTCCGAGTACCCGAGTACCCATCGTCATTCCTAGTGTGTATACCTGTGTGTGAATGTTGGAGGAACGATTCCTCAAAAACTATAAGACCTGTTTAACTATGAATTCCTCAATCTGACATTCCTGGGAAGAGCTGAAAAGGTTTTGGTAATAAATGGACAACCAGAAGTAGTAGTTTCTTAAAAAAAAATTCTAAATGTTTTTTGAAAATTTTTGTTATTACAAATATTGCAGAACATAAAATTCTGCATCTAATACATATAAAATTTTTATTATATCTTCTATAGATACAGGGATAAAAAATATATCTAGAAAAATATGTTGCAATTAATCGCACAGTCCAGCCTATACCAAAGAAACCAGTTGTCAAACAAATGTTTGTAATTGACATAAATAATTTGTCTAATCACCTCTTCATATGAATGAAAGAAGAGGAATACGAAAGAATAATAATTTTTAGATTTGTAGTATTGGAGTTATCGTTGGAGAAAAATTTGTCACACACACACACAAACACTCACGGACACACACACACACACACAGACACACATACAGACATCATCTTAAAAATAGTAAATTCGTATTGTAGGGACCCTAAAACGTGCTTATCCATTAAAAACTCACCTCTGATTTTTTTGACCAAAGACAATACCTTCCTTACCTAAAGCCTAAAGGTGACGAAAGCTAATACATCTATCTATCTAAATTATCTTTACAGTGCTACCAAATAGTTGACTTTTAACTAATCCTGATTGTTGTCGCTTTGCAGGCGAGGAATTCTCGTGTCTTTGGGCAAAATGTCCACGAAAACATCGACCGTTCAACGCCAGATATAAGCTGCTCATTCATATGCGTGTCCACAGTGGTGAAAAACCCAATAAGTGTCCGGTGAGTATCTCACATATGTTCGTAGATTAGTCTTTCATTCGTCCTGATTTGAGACACTGGTTCCAGCATTCCGGGCACTTTAGTTTTATATCCCGGATAATAGTATACAGGGTGTCTCAATAAGCTTGCTCACTATTGGTAACTTTTTTATTTGAAGAGATACGAGGTTGGTTAAATTAGCAAAATTGTGCCATTTTATATTAGAAAATTGGTCATGTGGACAAAATAAAAATTGTGTCAGCGGTTCCCAAAATTTGGGACAGAATATATATTTTTCAAATGGAACTATATATTTTTTATTATCTTATTGGAAAGAGTATTTTTTTCTCTTTCCAATAAGGTAATGTTGTTTATGTACAATTTTTTCAAATAAACGAGTTATTTAGGTTAAAAAATAAAAATTATCTTTTATTAGTTTAGGTCAAGTAAACTATGGAAACAGTTGTCTTTTTTAAAATTATTATTTTATTAATTTATTTTACAGTAATAACAAAACAAAGAAAATATTCAAATTAAAAGCCATTATTTCTTTCGCACATTTAAACTCTTTTGGAAAGAGAGCCGACCGTTCTACGTAACTGGTGTCTAGATATAACTTTCCATATAGCACGATCATATCTAACTTTTCTTCATTTGTAAAGTTATTAAACATTATTAAACACAGATAACTTTACGTTAGAAATTATTAAACGTCAAACAAATGAAGAATCAATTGTTTCCATGGCTTACTTGACTAAAAAACTAATAAAATAGTTTACAAAATTTAAATTTTTAACCGTAAATAACTCGTTTATTTGAAAAAATTGTACATAAACAACATTACCTTATTGGAAAGAGAAAAAAATACTCTTTCCAATAAGATAATAAAAAATATATGGTTCCATTTAAAAAATATATATTGTCCCAAATTTTGAGAACCGCTGACACAAATTTTATTTTGTCTACATGACCAATTTTCTAATATAAAATGGCACAATTTTGCTCATTTAACCAACCTTGTACCTCTTCAAATAAAAAAGTTACCAATAGTGAGCAAGCTTATTGAGACACCCTGTATTGTGTTATTAGGAGTAAAAGTGATTCTTTGTGTGGCGAGCATGTAAGTTTAATGACACTTTTACTCCGAATGACACATTATATTTTTTCTTCAAACATACGTATTTAAATAAAATAATTACAACTTGACTTTACTTTAGGGCTGTTGCAAGAATTTTTATATGACTTCTAAGTATTAAATTTGAAAAGATATTGTTCTTTAAAAAGCCTCAAATTTGAAAATATCACGAAATATCCTTTAGATATTTTACAATTAATTTTTGAAATTTGGATAAAATTTTGAATAAGTCACGTGATCTGAAACAGAATGTGACGTCAGAGTACATACATCTTCAGCGGTTCTAAGGTGTCAAGTGTATTATCAAAGTTGTCAAACAAGTGTCAAATAAGAATCACGACCAGAACTGTAAAGTAAATTATCAATTTATATAATAAATTCAATTTTTATATTTTATTTTACCTCAACTCTTTAACCCCCCTTATTTCGGTAGCAGTACAACAATCGTTCTGATATAAATTCAGCCATCATCCAGCTATCGACCTTCGGTTAATTGTCCGACTTAGCTTGAGTGTAATTTGAATTAGCCATTATTACTTTATTATTCATTTACAATGAGCAATGTCAGCGTCAAATGTCAAATTAAAAGATTTTGTTATTAACATGTGACAAACTTTAGCCTACGTTTATTTATATAAATAATATGAATAAACGTAGGTGATGGAAAAACTATTTTCCTATTGGCTATTAATGATGTAATGTATGTGCTTCGACGTCACAGGAGTGGGGGTAGTTTTTCAGGACGCCAATCTTTTTATTTAATTATTTCCACAAATAACAACAAATTATTAAAATAAAAATTATTACTAAGAAAATCATTCCATAAACTTTCATTTAAAATAGTTTTTGAAAGATGTGAAACAGGCTCATTGCTCTGTTGCTATGGATACTTTCGTATTTGTTCACTTTTTGTTACAAACAGTAAAGCGAATATTTTAACGTTTTGACGTTTAAATAAAAAATATGCAATTTTATATTCTTCTTATGTGCAATTATATCAGAATTTGAAGTTTTGCCATGTACGGCCCTTGAAGTTGTTCATTTGAATGGAAGTTCAACAATATTGCTCAAGGATGGATGTGATATGTCATGTCGAGGAATCGCTGAAAAACAATATGAAATTTTCATATCACTTTAATTCTAATATTCTTACCGTAATTACCAATATGTAAGTCTGCTATTTTATAATATGTTATTTCGTTAAATATAAACTGTTTATATTTCAATTTGTAGGTTATCTTGGTTAACTTGGGGCGATATGACACGTTCCTATTTTAAAAGTTCCTTCTTATTCGCTCATTTTATGTAGTTGCTATGGATATTTATTTATTTCATTTCTACCTTGTGAATCAAGTCACAAAAGATGTCATTTTTATGACGTTTGAAGAAAAAATCCTATTTCAATCCTACACGGTAAATAAAAACTTTGTTGTGATTACTAAAAATGAGTTCCAGCAGCAAATTTGTTTTGTCAATATAGGACCAGCAAATATATTTGTTACAGTTACCTAGGTAAATTTGCTGGTAAAAAATTGTTGTGGCAACAAATACAGTTTTGTTATATATAACAAAAGATATTTGTTATGCGAACAAATAAAATAAGTTACCATTAAGAAGTATAAATTTGTTATACGAACAAATAAATTAAGTTACTATTAAGAAATATAAATTTGTTTTGCGAACAAATAAAATAAGTTACCATTAATAACTATGAATTTGTTTTGGAAACTAATAAATTTTGATAGATATACAAATGCATTAATGAGGTAGTAAGGTAAAAATTAAATACATGCGTATTATAATAATTTTATTTATTCATAATTAAAATCTATATACATGTAACAAATATTATATAAAAAAAATAACATATAAAACAATAGTCGCTTAAATTATACAGATTTATCAGTAATCGATACATACTTTCAAATTTCTCAATAAGACACTAATTGCCATTGCTTTAAAATATCTTTTACAAAATCATCCATTTTTATTGACGGGCACAAGAAACAAGCACTTTTAAAACAATTTTCGACAGGCTAAAACTTAGCGCAAGCAAATGCGACACGACGTAGTATAGTATAACACGAACAGTGAATTATACTGTATACCAGAGAATACCCTGTCTACACAAAAGTTTTAGTTACCTGTACAAAGTATATGGCGGGAAAAAGAATTTGTAGTTTTTACAAAATATAATGTCACAGGATACAAAAAAATAAAATTTGTCCCAGTAACAGATTAAATATTTGTAATTGTTGCAAAATGATTTTGTAATCTGAACAAAGTAACAAAATGACTGCTTAGTACTACTAATAATAATTGCTAGCATGACTAATATTTTACAGCAAATAATACTTTTTATACACAACAAAAATGGTTTAGTTTTGGATACTTAAAATACAAAGTTCTTCGTATACACGGCAAAAACATATTGTTGAAATAACAAAAAAAATACAGCAAACTAAATTTTGCCCGGAATATCAATGTAATTTTTTACCGTGTAGCTTTTAATTTCATTAGTATAATAATCAATAAACAAAATATACAACAATAAAGAACAGAAGAAAATCATAGTAGATAATGCTAGTTATAAAATTAATAACTAATATATGTACTAGTACAAGTGTTAAAAGAAAAATAAACAAAACTTTTTCTTTATTTTAGAAAATATTTGATATAAACATCTGCTTCGTAATGTATTAATACTTCACGCACACCTACCGTTTATTTTTTCTTACAAATAAACAAATAACGAAACAAGTGTTTCGGCATTTTTAAACGTTGAAATTTCTGTTTACATTTAAAGTCGTTAACCCTTCTTCAGGTCAGAAAAGAAAATAATTCCGAATTAAACGCCCAGCCGATGGTGCAGCCAGATGCTCATTTGTTTTTGTTACTCAATAAAAAATGTTTTCATATTAAACAAAAAATAACGGTTTATTTAATAAAAATATTTACGAATATAAAATTATTTGGCGCCAAAATGTTTTAATGGAAAACTTAACTAATATTATAATTAGATAATGTTTTTTACCTCCCGCTACCCTTGGTAAGGGAGGTATAGGGATCGTATTAAAAATCACATTTCGAGATTTTAGTAAATGACCACGTTTTAAGGTCCCTAGAATCCAAATTTAACATTTTCACGATGATGTCTGTATGTGTGTATGTGTGTGTGTGTGTATGTGTGTGTGTGTATGTGTGTGTGTGTGTATGTGTACGAATTTTGTCTTCACTCTAACTCAAATACTATCATTCAGAAAATTTTGAAACCTTGTATTTATACCCTATTCTAATATGAAAAGAAGCCATTAGATTTCGGTGTAAATCGGATAACCGGAAATGGCACTTTACCTGAAGCTCATAATGGTTTTTCTTCAATAAATATCATTAAATGCCATTTTTTGCATTTTATTTAATTGGAAAATTATTGAATTTTGTACAGGTATATATTAATTCTTTTTCTATATATTTTACAGATAAATTTAAAAATCATTTTTCTTTTTTTAATCCCGAAGCTTAAGATAAACACAATTCCTTTGTTACACAGTTTATTTTTCAAATGAATGTAACTGACAGGTAAATGTCATTGTCAAAAAATTAATCACTTCAACTTAATAATAGTGACATATTAAATAATAAAGAAAATCGTAAATAAAGCAATAGTTATATGCAATGGAACATAATATAGTTTGCAGCATTAGTAAATACGTAGGAATGTATTTAAATTAATAAAAATTAAATAGCGGGAGGTTTTGTGTTGACCACATAAAATTTTTTAAAATTATTTTTCCTCTCGTTAAGAGAGGTATTGGATTCATGTTTCTAAAATCTAATTTTAAATTTTTTACAATAATGTATGTGTGTGTGTGTGTGTGTGTGTGAGTATGTGTGTGTGAGTATGTGTGTGTGTGAGTATGTGTGTGAGTATGTGTGTGTGTGTGTGTGTGCGAATGTTGGAGGGACGGTATCTCAAATTCTAAAATAATTCTATAAATGTTATTTTTGGAAATTTATGTTATTATGGGGTTCCGTGGCCGCGTGCCTGAGTGTCTGGTCGCGAACCTGGGGGAACCGGGTTCGATCCCGACAGACGCCAAATATTTCCAATTTTAAATGGCACAAAAGTGACCCCTGTGGCGCACTCTCCACACCAGCTATGAGTGCCCGTGAGGTGACGCCTGGTAAGCGCCCACACGGTAAAATATATCGTCATCATTACCGATGTCTACATGTGTTGTAGATACTGGCACACCCAGAAATGGGTAATATACCGGATGATATATTATTATTATTATTATTATTATTATTATTATTATTATGTTATTACAAATATTAAAGAATATAAAATACTCTATCGATACATTGAACACTTTTATTATATCTTCTATAGATTTACAGATAGAGAATTATAAGTGTATAAAATAATTTATTGTAATAAATCTCACAGCCCAAATAACGATAAAAAGCAGTAAAAAAATTAAAATGTTTGTAATTAACAGAAAAATGTCAGGGTCAAAAATCCAGATACATGTATAACTGAAGACTTTTTCTGGGAAGTACATTTAATATTTCTTATTTTATTATTATTTAAATATTAAAAATTATAAAAGTTATTTATGCAACAAGTGTAAAGAGTATAGTCTAACAGGCCTATTCTACTAAAAAAATATGTATCGTTATGACTCGTTACTAGGCGATTAATCGTTATGATAACAATTTTTGCCAAAATCCTATTCTGTTAATTTATTTATCGTTACGAATCGTTACATATCGTTATTTCACATCGTTTAATAACGACAAGTTCACATGCATCGTTGAAGTCGTAAAGTTAGACATATTTTGAGAATAAAAGTAAAAATGGCTGAAAAAGATATTTTGTTAATTGTAGCTGAGAAAGAGATTCTGCAAAGATGAGTATTTATTCATTTCTGTACACTAATTATACAGGGTGTCTCAGGACGAGCTTACGCTATCTATATTTTAAATACTATTTAATATAATTTAACGAAATTTGGTATCTAGGGGTTATCCAACATGCCCGTTTTAACTAAAATATTTTCAAAGCAGTAGCACTTCCGGTTTGACCGGAAATTGACCTCAACTTTCTTATTTTAAATGGAATACGCTATATTTTATTTTACCATTGAATGCAGCGGAAAATTTTACATATGAAGCAATAAAAACATTTTACTCATGATCAACTACTTCCGGCGTTACTCAACTTTTTTGATTTTTTGTCTGAAATCCGGCACATTTTCAAAACTCTGTATATCGGGAACGAGATCGAATTTTTATAATCTGAAAAAAGCCTTTTATAAAGGAGACTTCAAGCTACATTATCCATAGAAGAATCCTCGATTATTTATAAAAATGTGACGGGTACATTACACCAAAATTACAGTTGACAAACTTCAAAATAGACAATTTTTTTAAATGGAACCCCCCGTTTTTTATTACAAAAATGTATTCTACGGCAAAAAATAAGGGTACTTTATGTAACATGTCCTATGTTGAAAGTTGATAGAATTTCAGTAAATTCGAAAAACTGTAAACTGTGTATAATTATTTTATTAATACGGATAAGTAAGCCATGGAAAAAACAAATAAATTCTAAATACAAAACTATGATTAATTTAATACATATTCAAACTGTCCTCCATTCATATGTAAGCACATTGTTACTCTATTCAATACTTCTTCTTGTGTAGCATTTTTTATCATCCGAGGAGACATGTTGTTAAATGCTGTTCGTACCCTATGTTGGCAATCTTCTTTAGTAGTTAAAGGTTTTTCATAGACGCCGTTTTTAATGTAACCCCAAACAAAAAAATCAAGTGGAGTTAAATCGGGTGAACGAGGAGGCCACCTATGTGGTCCATTATTTGCCAGCCACCTATCTTCAAAAATTGTTTCCAAAAAAGTATTTATTCTATGGCGGGGTGGAGCGCCATCATGCTGGTACCATATTAAATTCCTTTGATCCAACGGTAAATTATCTAAGAAATCAAGTAGATGAGTTTGTAAAAACAAACATTGTTTTTCCATGGCTTACTTATCCGTATTAATAAAATAATTATACACAGATTACAGGTTTTTCTAATTTACTGAAATTCTATCAACTTTCAACATAGGACATGTTACATAAAGTACCCTTATTTTTTGCCGTAGAATACATTTTTGTAATAAAAAACGGGGGGGTACCATTTAAAAAAATTGTCTTTTTTGAAGTTTGTCAACTGTAATTTTGGTGTAACGTACCCGTCACATTTTTATAAATAATCGAGGATTCTTCTATGGATAATGTAGCTTGAAGTCTCCTTTATAAAAGGCTTTTTTCAGATTATAAAAATTCGATCTCGTTCCCGATATACAGAGTTTTGAAAATGTGCCGGATTTCAGACAAAAAATCAAAAAAAGTTGAATAACGCCGGAAGTAGTTGATCATGAGTAAAATGTTTTTATTGCTTCATATGTAAAATTTTCCGCTGCATTCAATGGTAAAATAAAATATAGCGTATTCCATTTAAAATAAGAAAGTTGAGGTCAATTTCCGGTCAAACCGGAAGTGCTACTGCTTTGAAAATATTTTAGTTAAAACGGGCATGTTGGATAACCCCTAGATACCAAATTTCGTTAAATTATATTAAATAGTATTTAAAATATAGATAGCGTAAGCTCGTCCTGAGACACCCTGTATATATTATACTTTTTAGAATTAGACATTTTATTTATATTTCAGAAATATATTTAAAAATTTAGATTTAGATAATATTTAGTGGACGAAGGACTCCAGGCTGTTTTGCATGTTGATAAGGGTAGAAAAAAGAAAAATCCAAGGTTTTTTTGTTGCAGAATGTAAATAATAAATAAATAATTTTCAAATACATTCTGCAACGAAAAAACTTTTTCTTTTTTCTACCCTTAGGTAATATTATTTAATATATTGATATATAATATAATATAGAATATAGATGCACTATCTATGTATTTACAAATTATATATTTGTATAGGGATGTCAGAGTATATAATCGTACACTGCATGATACATCAGATCCTTTTACCCGGTCCCACAGAATTTAAATGACTTGTAAATCTTCTCCATATTTCTTCCAATTCTTCAGTGGACAATTTATTAATTCTTAATGAACTGTTATTTTCCAGTTCTTCAACATATATTTCATACTGTCTTTGAATTGTCCTCGAAGTCCTTTTCTTTATATCCATTGTCAAATTCAATTAAATAAACAAACAATGAATCGATATGTCAAATTTAAATTGAAAAACATATAAAAAATTATTCTGTCAAAATATACATGAAGTTAGATATTATCGTTATAATCCTGATAACGATAATTTATAACGATATGATTAGTAGAATAGGTTTTTGGCATTTGTCGTTATTAAAGTCGTTTAACCAAATGCTTAGCGACAGTCGTTCAATAACGACATCGTTATACATTTTTTTTAGTAGAATAGGCATGTTAGTCTATAGTCTCTCTTATTCTGTATGTAATGTAACGCATTGCATACGCAACCAGTATTACATATTAGCTGTACGGGTATCGAATCTCAATTCTTCCTAATTAACAATAACACTGTATTTATTGTTACTAAACAAATCTGTTGGTTATGCTTGCAGTTTACGGGGTGCACAAAAGCTTTTTCCCGATTAGAAAACCTGAAAATCCACCAGCGTAGCCACACGGGAGAGAGACCATACTTGTGCCAGTTTGCACACTGTCCGAAATCTTTCAGCAACAGTTCTGACCGCGCGAAACACCAGCGCACACATCTAGATACGGTAAGACATACATACCTTTTTCAGGAATCGCTTACGATGGACACAGCCTAGAAGAAGAGACACTAGGTGGAATAATAAAAAAAATTCTCACCCTAATAAAATAATAATTCATCTTTTATTCATGTTTGAAACAGAAGAATGTAGACTTGATACATCATTGAAAAGCCTATAAAATAAGTACAAAGATAAGACTATTATTTTCAATAAAGGTTCTCATTTAAAAAATCTGTTGTGGCTAACACAAGACCTCTCGCCATTTCCATATTAGGCTATACATATAAGTATATATTGTGTTTAACATTTGTGGTACATACACAAAAATTCTAATTATTAATATATTTTTATATTTTTTAATTCATTCTATGAACAAGTTATCTCCTACTCTTCTAAATGTTCGAGATTCTTCAAATTCATTGACGAGTTTGGCGGTATTTCTAATGTGTACATATGTACCAATAAGAAGAAATATTAAATGTACTTTCCATAAAAAGCCTTCAATAATGTAAATGGATTTTTGACACTGACAACTCAAATTTAATTTTTCAACTGGTAGTTATTCCTCTAAAATGCGTACACTTACGTAACATTGTCTTTACAAACAAATAATATTAGTACCAAGTTTATGTATCTACCCATTTTTGAATTATTGCCCCAAAAGTCAATATACCCCATATTTAGATAAAAACTTCAAAATTTTCAAAAATCTAATTTTTTACTCATGTATCTAGATACTTCTTAAAGCGCTGATTCCAAATTTTGAAACCGCAGGTCGATATCTCTTTTTGTTCTCGAGATATTTAAATTCAAAGTTTTGTTCAAAACTGCCCATTTTTGGGTAGTAACCCAAAAATGGGTCGAGATATGTATTTGGCGACACGACCATTCGATTCTACAGGCAAAATTACATAAGTACACCAATTTTCATAATTTTTGAACACCGCATACAATCTCTAAAGCAAAATAACTGAAAATGGCCAAAAATCGAAAAAATCCTAAGGGGTACCCCTTACGATTTTTTCAGATTTTGGCCATTTTCAAACTTTTATTCATAAAAAATGAACCGGTTGGACAATAATTATGAAAATTGGTACACTTATGTAATTTTGCCCGTAGAATCGAATGATGATGTCGCCAAATTCATATCTCGACCCGTTTTTGGGTTACTACCCAAAAATGGGCAGTTTTGAGCAAAACTTTGATTCTAAATATCTCGAGAACGAAAAGAGATATCGATCTGCGGTTTCAAAATCTGGAATCAGCGCATTGAGAAGTATCTAGATACATAAAAATTAGATTTTTGAAAATTTTCAAGTTTTTATCTAAATATGGGGTATATTGACTTTTGGGGCAATAATTCAAAAGTAAGTAGAGATATAAACTTGGTAGTAATATTATTTGATTGTAACGGATTATTTTATATTTTTATGAGTCTCTATTTCTAAATGTATAGAAGATATAATAAAAATGTTCAATGTATTGGATAGAGAATCCTAGGTTCTTTAATATTCACTGAAATCTGGATATGTGATTTTTAGCATGAATCCAATACCTCTCTTAGCAATACGTAAAAAAACCAAAAAAATTCAAAATGCAAGATCCAGGACTTATTTTAAATATTTATTTAAATATGTACAATATTGACAAGTTTACATTTATTAATTGTATTTACTTTTCCAGAAACCTTATGCCTGTCAAATAACCGGCTGTCAAAAACGCTACACCGACCCCTCTAGTCTGCGCAAGCACGTAAAGAACCACTCCTTAGTGGAACAAGCCCAGTTGAAACGCCAACAACAATTAAACCGAGATTTCTTGCACAAGCACCCTGAGATCTCCAATTTATCTTCAACATCAACACGACACTCGCCCCTAAAACATAGTTACCCCTGTCAAACCAACACGCAGTCACAGTTCGTCAATTATCCGACGCTAGAGCCATCTGTGACAAGTGAAACAAGCGAACATAGTTACTCCACGTGCGCGCAAGTGTTTGAGGAATTTGTAACCAAAGAAGCGATTATGAAAAATGTTAAAATTGATCTGAAGAATAAAATATCTGAAAAACATCGGCAGAGACGAATGAGTGAAATGCGAACTGATTTGTATTGATTTAATGTTATTCTTAATATTTTGTATATAATTTTTGTAAGAGATTTTATATTTTTACCAAATATATATTTTTACCTCCCGCTACCCTTGGTAAGGGAGGTATAGGGATCGTGCTAAAAATAACATATTGAGATTTTAGTAAATGACCACGTTTTAAGGACCCTAGAATCCAATTTTAACATTTTCACGATGATGTCTGTATGTGTGTGTGTGTGTGTGTGTGTGTGTGTGTGTGTGTGTGTGTGTGTGTGTGTGTGTGTGTGTGTGTGTTTGTCTTCGCTCTAACTCAAATACTATCATTCAGAAAATTCTGAAACCTTGTATTTCTACCCTATTCTAATATGAAAAGAAGCCATAAGCCATTAGATTTTGGTGCAAATCGGAAAGCCGAAAATGGCACTTTACCTGAAGCTCATAATGGTTTTTCTTCAAAAAATACCATTAAATGCCATTTTTTGCATTTTATATCATTGGAAAATTATAAATTATTGAATTTTGTACAGGTATATATTAATTCATTTTCTATATATGTTACAGATAAATTTAAAAATGATTGATGATGTCTCTATGTATGTGTGTGTGTGTGTGTGTGTGTGTGTGTGTGTGTGTGTGTGTGTGCATGTGTATGAATTTTGTCTATTCTAACTCAAATAACAACTATCATTCAGAAAATTCTGAAACCTTGTATTTCTACCCTATTCTAATATGGCAAAAAAACCGTTAGATTTTCATGCAAATCGGAAAGCCTGAAAATTAATTATCATTATGAAAATTAAAGATTATTGAATATTCTACAGGAATACATTAATACTGTTTCTACATATTTTACAGATAAATTTAAAAATCAATTTTTACCTCTCGCTAAGAGAGGTATTGGATTCATGCTAAAATTCGCATATCCAGATTTTATTGAATAAATACGATTTAAGGTCCCTAGAAACCGATTAACATTTTTAAAATGATGTCTGTGTGTGTGTGGATGTGTGTATGGATGTTGGAGGGACGATTTCTCAAAAACTATAAGACTTAAAAAATATTTAACTGCAGTTTCTTCAATCTGACATTCCTGAGAAGAGCTGAAAAGGTTTTGGCAACAATTGAACAACCGAAAGTAGTAGTTTCTTAGAAAAATTCTTCTACCTATAATTTTTTTGTATTAAATATCGAAGAACATAAAATTCTCCATCTAATACACTTAAAAATTTTATTATATCTTGTATAGATTTAGAGATAATCGCAGAGGCTAAGGCACTAAGGAAACCAGTTGACAAATTCCAATGTTTATAACACAGTTTGTAAAAAATCAACAGTTTTAGTGATATTCTGATAGCTTTTTCTGGGAAGTATATTTAATCTTTTTTATTGTTTTATTAATTAAATATTTGAAATTATAGGTAAAATGCATATATCCGTCAGAAATACCGCCAATCTGGTTAATGAATTGGAAGAATCTCTAACATTTAGAAACTTCCTCATACAATGAAAAATAGGTATAATTAGAATTATATGTGTGCAGAAGACATGTTAAATACAATAAAAAACAATATTTGGGTAAAGTTCTGTAATTTTTTGTTATAAAACGACGGTTCGAAAGCGAAGTGCAATACAATACTTATATAGCCTAATATGGAAACGGCGAGAGGTCTTGTGCTGGCCACAACAGATTTTTAGTACTAGTGATATCATTGTGTCTTCTTTGTTGTATTTTCTTAAATATGATTCATTGTTCTTTGTATATTTTTATCCGTAGTTTGCCTACTTGAAATATAGTTATGTAGTACTGGTTGCACTAAGATGATTCTATATTATTGTCGCAAGTGTACAGCGAGTGCAACAAAGAAAATTGTAAAAGAAACAGAAATAAGTACATTAAATTTAACCAGTGACAAAACTCGGCAAAAGCAACAATATTCCCTAACTGTTTTTTCAAAATCGCAATTTATTTTTTAGAAAAAAATATTTGTAATTTCGATACATATACTCTGGTGAAACACGAAAAAGTAAGTGGCATAGACAGAATTCGTCGAGAACAACAATATTTTTTAGTAACATGACTTTGAATTATAAATGTTTTAGTACTTTTAGCCAGGTAATGATTTTACCTCCCGCTACCCTAGGTTAGGGAGGTATAGGGATCGTGCTAAAAATCACATATATAGATTTTAATGAATAAACACGTTTTGATGTCCTCAGAATCCGATTTTAATATTTTTACAATGATGTCTGTAGGTAGGTATGTGTGTGTCTGTGTGTGTGGATAGTGTGGACACGATTACTCAAATACTATCAATCAGAAAATTTTGAAATTTTGTATACTCATTCTATACTAATGTGGAAAGAGCTCATTACTTTTTAGTGTATAGCGGATAACCGGAAGTATCATTTATACAAGCTTTTAACAGTTTTTGTTGTAAAACATGCATTGAATATAATTTTTTTAGCAACTTTTACCAATACAAATTGAATATAATGGCACAATCTTCAATTCTACGATAATAGCATTTAGTAAATAACTTGAAATAACTTTAAATATTAAATTATAAAATGATTTATTTTTGTACATCACTTTGCCTCTGCGTCAAACAAAAACAATATTTTAATAACAAATTTGACATATTTAAACAAATGTCACTGTCACGAAGTAATTACTTTAAAATTAATAATAAAACCGTGTTAAGAAGAATTTAGTAGTTTAAATATGATTCTAATGAAATTAAGGTTTGTAAAAATAATATATTTTCCATCATACATAAATATTAGATATACAGGATAATTCGATTTAAGTTTGATGTTTGCAGCATTATATATATTAAACAGCTCTCAATAAGAACATGATTTCAAAGTGTTAAATAATAGTTTGCAACTACACATTTACGAAATGGATAATGTACGGCGAAGAATTTACACAGATTGCGTTTTAGAGCATAAGAAAGTTGGTGCTGATTTTGACAATAATGTGTGTGACGATTTTTCCTTGAAATATATTTTGCTCACAGATTTTTCAGGAAAAACATAATAAAATATAATCCAAAATTTCTATTTATTGGAACAAAGTAGATTTTGTTTACAAACGATCAATCGGAAGTGATGCTTTACTTAAAACTCATTGCTGTTTTAAACATGGAATTGGCGGGAGGTCTTGTGCTGGCCACATCAGACTTTTTAACTTCTCGCTAAGAGAGGTATTGGATTCATGCTAAAATTCGCATATCCAGATTTTATTGAATAAGCACGATTTAAGGTTCCTAGAAACCGATTATAACATTTTTAAAATGATGTCTGTGTGTGTGTGTGTGTGTGTGTGTGTGTGTGTGTGTGTGTGTGTGTGTGTGTGTGTGTGTGTGTGTGTGTGGATGTGTGTATTAAAAAATATTTAACTGCAGTTTCCTCAATCTGACATTCCTGGGAAGAGCTGAAAAGGTTTTGGTAATAATTGAACAACCGGAAGTAGTAGTTTCTTAGAAAAATTCTTCTAAATATAATTTTTGGGAGTTTTTTTATTAAATATTGAAGAACATAAAATTCTCCATCTAATACACTTAAAATTTTTATTATATCTTGTATAGATTTAGAGATAAAGACCCTATAATTTATAAAGTAAACTAATCGCAGAGGCCAAGGCACTAAGGAAACCAGTTGACAAATTCCAATGTTTATAACATGACATATGTCATTGTCAAATATCAACAGTTTTAGTGACATTCTGATAGCTTTTTCTGGGAAGTATATTTAACTTTTCTTATTGTTTTATTAATTAAATATTTGAAATTATAGGTAAAATTGTGGTAAAATGCATATATCCTTCAGAAATACCGCCAATCTGGTTAATGAATTGGAAGAATCTCTGACATTTAGAAACTTCCTCACACAATGAAAAATAGATATAATTAGAATTATATGTGTGCAGAAGACATGTTAAATACAATAAAAAACAATATAGTTCTGTAATTTTTTGTTATAAAACGACGGTTCGAAAGCGAAGTGCAATACAATACATATATAGCCTAATATGGAAATGGCGAGAGGTCTTGTGCTGGCTACAACAGATTTTTTTTTAAACACTGAAAATTTTTAAACCCAGTATCTAGAAGGTTTGCAAGTATATCAATATAAGGACATTAATGCCGCAATTCTGAACAAATCTGTAAGTCTTACAGATTTGTAAATCTGTAAAAAATGAACAAAATCGCAACGAAAGCTGCAACTCTTATGTATAACTTTATATTTATCAACAAAAATAGATGCGTTATTGTCAGTTTTTTACAGATTTACAGATCTGTAAGACTTACAGATTTGGTCAGAATTGCGGCATATATCATAGGAAATAAATTTAATAGAAAATATATCTAAACATCTTTATTCTTATTACAAAAAATATGTACATTTCACGTAAATTTATAAAATCTTAAAACTACTTTAAAATCACATCAAATCGTTGTTTTGAAACTCATCTACTCGTAGTGTTTACACACAGCACACACTCGCACATACTGTAGTTCGATATTATTAATAATAAACTTAATAAAAGTCCGCCGAGAAAGTTCAATCTTCAGTTGCTTATCTTGCACTAAAGTGTGGCCCTCCTTTAGTACATCATCCCGGGATGTAATCCGTTCCCTCGCTGAAAGTAAACGTTAGGGTTGCTACTGAGCGTTGGTTCCAACGTCGTGTATACGTTGCCGTCGTCAGGCCTCAGGAACACACCGCCTACAGAGAAAAAAAACAATGAATTATTTGGGTTTATAAAGAATTTATAATTAATATGAAATGAACATAAGCGATGAAAATAACAATAAAGACAAATTATTAAATGGTAATAGTTATTTAACTATCAAGTGTGTTAATGAGGGTGATTAATGGTTGAGACATTTTAGCGCGTGAGCGCAGCAAACGCAATAATAGTTGAAACCATTAATCACCAATTAACAAACGTGTTAGTTGCAATATTTTTCTGTAAAGCGTATTTTAGTGAATTGTCATAACAAAAAAATTTAGGTTAGTAACGTCTGACACAAGTTTTGATATTTGTTTAACAATCATATGTGGTATCTATGGTTACGTACTTAAATAGGGTCCTCCACCGTAGTAACAAATTAGAACAAGGGTCAGTTATATTAAAACTAGACCTTAAAACTGTATATTAAGGACTATCAAAGTTTCAAAATAGTTATTAGTTCCTAAAATAATCGAGTTTTTATTACCATTTTCTCATCTCTATATACAGGCTGTCCCATTTAAGGTACGAATGCATTGGTATCTCGAGAACCGTAAGAGCTACGAGGTTGGTTAAATTAGACAAAAGTTGCCCCATTAGGAGGCTATTTTAATGGTGTTTTGTTATTTGCGAAAAAATGCATAGGTCACTAGATACAGGTGAAAATGTAAATTTCGCGATTTTCTTTTTTGCTTATAACTTTGTTATATGAAATTGTACGAGATTCTGGTTTGCACTTTCTTAAGGCACTTTTGTATGGTGAATTTGCAGAAGTACTCAAATTTTTTTTATATCTAACCATTTACGAGTTACTGATAGCAACTTTTATTTTTCATATGGAGGTCATATTAAACTATGGCATTTTTAAATAGAGATTTTTTTTAGCTTTATAATGATATAAAACAATAATAATTTATTTTTATAATTAACAGAAAAATTAATAAAAATTGTTATTTAGACTAAAATTAAATTGAAAAAAGTAAATCGAAGACTGCTATGGAAACAACAAACAACAAAAAAGTGCAACAATTGAATTTCTGAATTTTACTTGACAATAGTAGATTATTACGAGTAATAAAAATGAATTTTACTCGTTGGGAAAAATATGACATGAGTTGTTACATTCGTTGTCAAAGTAGCTCGTAGCTCTTACGGTTCTCGAGATACCAATACATTCGTACCTTAAATGGGACACCCTGTATACGTCACACATTTATTCTATTCCAAATTCTTACTATTTTCAAACCTTCTGCTATCGCCTTTTTGAAATACAGAATCCATTTGCAAGTATATAAATGCAGAAAATAACAACAGAAATAAAGCAAATAATACTAGTTTAAATTTATGATGCCAAGACAGATTACAAGCGTTGGTATGAAAGTAAAAGATGTGTTGAATGACATAGGCTACCAGTGATAATCAAATCTTGGACTATAATATATACGTAGTATTTTTATTAATTATGACATTAAATTACTTATTATCCACCCATATTTTCTATTATTGACCACAAGGGTTATTTTAACATATTTATACATTGTATAAGTGCTGAAAAAAATAAATTTATGTGACTTCAATTATTAGCGAAATTCACTGTTTGAAAACAAAATCATCTCTATATCTATATCACAGAATATTAAAGAAAAGCTACGGCTTAACGAATAATAATAAAGACTTTCTAAAATTGCGTATCGCTTTCAGTTTAGATGAAGTTTTGTAAAAAAATATAAAAAATATAGCGGAGGACCCTATTGTTTATTAATAATGAATCATACATTAATAGGGGTCATTAATGAATAATATCCTGTGCATTAATATAACCTATTAAGACACGGTCAATAGAAAATATTATTTATTTTAAACATTGTTCAATGTTTTTAAAGTTATTTCGAGTAACGTTAGAGAAAAATCGTTTGCACATTCCAGGGTAAACTTTTCAAGAAATTTTAGCTGTGTAAATACCGATTTGATAAATGGTGTAATACGAAAATCTGCCCATAGGCGTTTAACATGGGAAATCAGTTTTTCTTTGCGCAAAAATAGCCTACTAATTTTAGACAAAAATGCTTCAAAAAAATATTGTACAGAATTAAATTTTGCATCTAAGACTGTGTCCGATGTTGCACTTTTATCACCCTAATATCTAAATCCTAAATTTATATGCCCTAAATCTAGTGATTATTTAGGATTTTAGGAATTAGATTTTAGGGTTTTGCAGGAACGCACTGTTCCTTGAAGTTGACACGCACTAATCATGTTCGTTGCTATAATTTGTACAAAACGTCAAATTTACTGTCAAAGAATAGCATCTTAGCTTCTATTTTATGAAATATAATATTATCATTTACTCTCAAGCATCAAATTGAATTGAATTGTATAATTAATTTTTGTTGTTCTAAAGTGTTGCCATACAAACCATTGGATGTCATTAGTGTGCCATTCGGAGTTGTATTTATATGAAGAAGACCTAAATCCTAAATACAAAATGCCAAAATGCGACATCGGACACAGAATAAATCAGTAATCACATTTTCTTTTGCACGTTTTGTAAACGAAGAATTGAATTATAATTTTATTAAAGTTATTTCTCTATAGTGTTAACCATGTTATTGAAATAAAATATCTCAAACAACATTTTGTTTGTCAAAAATTATAAAATATAGTTTAAAAAGTAAAATATGTCACAATTTGACAGATATGTTTCTGACGGGTAAAACATGGCACAATCTGACAGATACGTTTCTGACAGGTAAAATGTCATTATATTTGTTTGTAATTTTACCTATCAGAATCGCTCTGCTTTGAGTTATTATTACTGAAATTAGAATTATTCACATGAAGAGAAGATAGTAGTATTATTTTGATGAAAACTATATTTTCTAATTTCTGACAGGTAAAATGTAATAAGATTTGTTTGAAATTTTATTTTAGTACTATGGCTAACACTATAAAGAAGTAAGTTATATAAAATTTTAAATACAATTTTCTCGATTACCAAATATACAAAAGAAAATATGACTATTGGTTTAGATGCAGAATTTAATTCTCTACAACATTTATTTGAAGCATTTTTGTCTAAAACTAATAGGCCACTTTTGGCCAAGGAAAAACTGTTTTCCCATGTTAAACGCCTATGGCCTGGTTTTTGCCTTACACCCGGTATAAATTTTGCAAAATTTGCTATTTACACATAATAAAATGTAGTAACAATTGTAGTGTTAAATAATTTATAAAATTTTTACACTATTTATAGTAACAATTTAAAGAAATATCATTCTACACTCTGATCAGCACAGTCCGTATTCCTACTGAAACAAGTTAAAAATCGCACAGTAGTTAGTATCTCGTGATATTTCAAAGTGTTCGGATGTATATGTCTTTGTTTCGTGTATTAAATGATAATGTACAATCTAACATTTAAAGTGAAATACAAAAATTTATATAAATGTGTGTTTTTAAACGAAGGCATCAGGTATGAAGATTTTCCATTACCTGGTAAGTTCTATATCATCATTTAATCTATGTAAAATGCGTTCTATAAATGAGATCTTTCAACATATTGTTTCTATTTATTTATAATACATACATACATATATGTATGTATCTTGTAACATCATTGCATAGTTAAAATATGTGCATTAGTTGATGCTATGTTACGAAATATTCGTATTCAATTTTGAACCACTTCAACGTATACTTTTCTACCAAATTTGTAAGTGCTTAAATTTACACAACTTGGTGTGAACCTATATAAACCAATTTTAATGTTTATTTTTAAAAAATCGAAAATTGGTTATAAAACTTTTCTTGAAAAGTTGACTGTAATGTGCAAAGGATTTTGTTTTATTAATAGAAAAACCTGAGAAAAAAGCAACATTTAAAAATGAGACATTTGTACATTTGAATTATATAAAAACATTATTTCTAAAAAAAAATTTCAACTGTGTTAGAATAATGAGCCCAGAATTTGTATTTTGAAAAAAAACTCTTCTGAACATTTTTAATTTAATTTAACTTAATATTTAGAGAAGTAGTAATATACATATTATACATTAAATTGTAGAAATTATCGGTATTACCATAAAATTTATTTTTCAAAAATTAAAGCTATATTGAACAATACTAAACAGAGTGATTGATTTTAGCAACAGTGAAAATATATACCCAAATCATTGAAGCAGCCAATGCACATCATTAATAAAAATTGAATAAAAGTAACTAGATGTGTGACGTCATGTACTGCTATGTTTGCAGAGGTTTTAGAATCTTTATGAAAAGAGTTATATAGATTGCAATCTGTATTATCGACATGTTCATGAACTGTCACATCTACAAAATAAATACTATATTTTCGTCACTGTCCATTTCTATTTAAATTATTTTATAATACTAACCTTATTTATACTTATGTATGTCATATAGAGGCAGTAAATAAAAGTGAGCCGAATTTCAAAGAAATATACCGAATTCTTCTGATTGATTAGAAGTGCTACGTTTGGCAGATTCACAGATTTTGTGTTTGCGTTAACGGTCACGTTGCATTTAACATTACTTTATTATAAATAGGACTTTACAACGCACAAAAATGTTTCAAACACGATACAAATATTTTTCAAATAATAACTTTGACAGTATGAACATACAAATTATCAATGTTGCCAACTATAGCAACAATTAAACGAATAATGTGACGTTGATGTACATTATTTATATATTATTCATGTCATATACGATAAATAATGAACTCTACTATTCATCTTAATAATAATTATGTAAGGCTATACACTTTTTGACGGTTAAAAATGATTAAAATTTTATTTCATTTTTCACTATTAGTGATTTTAATGCATTAAGGTTTTTACACTAAGTGATGACGTGCATTGGCTACTTGAATGATTTGGGTATATCGCTGTTAATCTAACAAAATAAATTATAGATTATTTCCAATAATGACGATTTTCAAAAGTAAGCAGGATTGAAGTATCTTGTTGATTTGTCTGATTGAAAATAAAGTACTTTTCTATTTGTTATGAATAATATCAATCACATAAAAACAAAACTATACATATATAAGATTAAAAATATATTAGTTAATGTTATATACACATGGGTTAATTTGTTAGTTGAGTAATGTGAAATATGTATAATGACTTTTCAGAGTAAATGATATTTTAATAAATATTGAATATTTATATTTATTTGGTCAGTATTTGTAGTCATTAATGGTCAGGATTTGTATTTATTATAAGGCAAATTAGTGTTATCTCCTTCAAAGCAATTGCATTGGGAAGTTCAGAAATTCTTCAATGGACACACATTAAATTCATTTAATAAATTTATGAAGAAATAGACATATTTTTTTACTATATCATTAATTAATGCTCGTATTCATAGCCAGTACTTCGCCTCGACTCATACATCATACTTGAGTATGCCTTGAGTACCAGATTTCGTTTCATAGTCGCTACTTGTTTCTTCACTCGTACTTCGATCGAGGGTTTACTTGAGGCGAGTTCCAAACAACCTTGAGTAATGCTCAAGTACTGATTGATGCTTTTTTCAAAAAATGTAGGTAGAATTGATCAATTTATAAACAAATCTGTCAAATTGTCATTTCCATCACATATGACATTTAAGTTAAATAATGAATCATGAAAATAATCTAGAATTTTTAGAATTTGTAGACATAGTAGAAGAAGTCTTAAATAATAACTATGAAATAGGGCTGCTTCAAGAACGTATATCCGTGATATGACTCGTATATCTGTACCCTGTGACATTATATAGATGTTAAATATATTATTTGATATAGTGAAAATGAAATGGCAGAAGACCAACTCATAGATCTAAAAAAAACTTTATAAAATGAAATATAACTTGTAAAAATTATTTATTTTTAAATACAGAAGAAAGAAAAATACTAGTATTAAGAAACGTATATATTAATGAAATTTACAAGTATTTTTAAGTTAATCTCTTTTTCTACTACGCAATTTGAAATTAGTTGAAATAATTGTAGTTCATTTTTATACCGGTACGTTGGCATGACAATGTTTATATTAAATTTTATATCGATCGAATATCTGTCCTGTCACTATTGTTACTTGGTTGTCAGTTTACATTCTTAATAATGCCTAAAGCTTAAAAAAGCAATTTCAGAAACTAACCTTGTCATGAACTATTTAGAATGGGAATTGTGGGCCATTAATTCCGTTGAAAGCCGTTCAAAAGGTATTTGTTTTCAAATATTTCTCTTGTTATCAATTTTTAAAATATGTATTTTTAGAGAGGAGCAAATGCCCTGCAAATAAGCAAATCTTGACAAGTGGATATGGGCACCCGTTTCAGAATGACAGCTAGTAATCATGTACATAACTTACAAATGTCATAAATTTTAATTCAAAATATCAAGATTTTGTAAGTTCACGTGTATTCTTTGTCACCAGGTGCGTGGACTTTACATGGCGAGTTAAATAAATCACATGAAATTTGGAATGAAGAATATTGACATTTGATACCTATGTATGTACATGATTACTATTACTGTTCTAAATAATTTTCATTCTTTGACCTCGGATTTTCGCCAAACATTTCCAGATTGTCTTCATCACTAGAAGAAAATTGCCCCGATTCATAAGACTCTTCAAATGAAAATTCGTCAATCATATATATAACAGAAAATGACGCCAAATTACAAGGTTAATTTTTAACAAAACAGCTGACCAAAATCGTATAACTGCGCAAACTCGAATCATTAGTAAGAAGATAAACCACCTGAAATTGGAAAATATCATGAAATTTGGAATGAAAAATGATGACATTTGTCATTTATATTACTAGCTGTCATTCTGTCAGTCCCCATATCTGCTTGTTAATACAGAACACTAACCTAAACTTGTCAAGAAAGACGAACAAAGTTATATGATTGCTCGCGCCTTATAAATTAGTATCCTATGTAAACTTAGTAGTATATGACGTCATTACTTTAGGGATATTTTTTGATGACGTAAGTCTTCTGCCATTTCATTTCTACCATAGTAAAATATTATAATTTACAAATATATCAACATAGATATTACAAATTCTCTAAAATCATCCCTAGAAAACCGAGAATTTACAAAGTTTCGACTATAGATAAAACATATGATGTGTTTGAGGTCGAGAACGACTGGAGTAATGCTTGGCGAAGTAATACTCAAGTCCAAGATTGAGCATCGACTATCAATACGGGCATAAGCCTTATACACTAAGAATTAAAACATTCGGTAGAAATGAGGCTTTACAGATGTGAACAAAATGGACCCATCAATTTTTAATAATTTTTTAAAATGATAGTGCAAATTTTGTTTTCCATTGCTTACATGTTTTTCTTATTCTCAATAAATCTAAAATGACCTCATATTTGACAAGTTCTACCAGCTGCCATTAATTTAGTTCCTTGTGTTGGTGTCGTCCTGTCTTCCAATGCTCAACTGGCCCCAGAGCTGCTATGATGCTGTAGCAAGCTATAAAGAATGGGAGCCACATTTTCAATGGTGCATAGCTTCCCTAGACAACTTCTTTGAAGAAGATAACACTAATTTGTACATAAATAATAAACACAAAGTTTCATGAAAACAGTTACACTTGTAGCAGACTTCCTTTAAAGTGAAAGAATCCTGTAAGAGAGAGAGACCATGCCCATGCAGCAATGTTAGTGGCTAGTGGTAGTGTATGAGTGTTACCTGCCATGTACCGTGCGGGGTAGTAATACTGAGGGCTGGGGTAGCAATGGAACATTCGCGAGTAGCTTGGTGGGGCCGGACACAGCGCCACTCGATCTGAAACCACCACGGCAAGTGTCAGACTCACACTCGACACGCACGAGGCCCAAGCAGATGGAGGGACGTGATACGTGTATGTGATGATGTGATGGGATATGTGCTACCAAATTGTTTGTCGGCAGTATCTCTACTAGACGGATTCAGGTCGGATCGTGCGATACAAATCGTCATATACCTATTATTGCGGATCCTTTGCTTTTCTTGAAGGAAACACTGTGAAATGGAAATATCATTTCTGCATAAGTCTATCTCACACAAACACCCAACCGCGAATTATGCGCATGCTTGGAAACCTTCACTACTATTGGCTAATGAGGAAACCATGATCACTTTTTACGAATCACAGAGTTCCCATTGAAAAAAGGACTTCTATCAAAGATCTTGGCATTACTTTCGATCAGAATTTTAGTTTTCTTGAGCACATATTCGATGTATGTAACTCGGCTAGTAGAACTCTTGGCTTCTTAATGCGCATTGCAAAAATATTTAATAATCCTTTGGTACTCAAACCACTGTACTTTGCTTTCGTAATGAGTAAATTTGATTACGCTAGTTTAATCTGGTATCCTTTTTATGCCTATCAGTCATTGGCTCTTGATCGTGTACATCGAAAATTTTTAAAATTTATGTCATTCAAGCTAGATGGTGTGTATCCAGCAAGAGGAGTTGATCAAAATAGCCTACTTGAACGTCATTCTATACCATCTTTATTGGACAGAAGAGAAGCATCCAGTTCTAGGTTCTTGTGGATGCTAATACAAAACAAAATTGATGCACCTTATTTACTTTCTTGCATCCCTATCCATATTCCCAGGTTTGCTTCCAGGTATTCGAGGACATTCTACTTGGCCAAAACCCGTACGAATATACTTCGGCGTTCACCAGTCCATATCATGTGCCGCAATGCTGATGTACACATTGAAGACATTTTTCGGGTGTAACAATGCTGAAAGATTGAACTCCATTTTGAATATTATTATGTATACTCATATACTGTTACTATCTTAGGCAGTTTTCAATTTATTCATTTTGTTTCATGGATGGCTCCATATCCATATCTATGTATATTTATTTACTTATGTAATTCATATATTTATTTATTACTTTTTATGCTATCTTTGTCCTGTAATTGGTTTTCTTGTAAACTGTTGGGCAATAAATTTATTATTATTATTATTATTATTCTGTTTATTAACGACTAGCGCGAGAAATTTTAAATTTAAATTTGAAAAATTAAACAATGTACCTACTATTTATTTTGTATGTAAATTCGTGAATATAAATATTAGTAATAATAAAAAACATTGACATATTCTAGTGCTAAATTTGAATTAAATAATTTACTTTGTTATACTGTAAAAATAATAGGAATACAATCTGGTCAGGATTAATTTATTTAGGTGACAATAAATTACTGTATGAAACACAAAGCAAATGCTTTCGAAGTGCTACTACAAACAGAAATGAAATCAAACGTCAAAGTCAAACTATGTGCTCGCTGCATCACCAGGGCAGCGTTCCAAAACCAAGAATACCGAGTTTTGGCGTAGAGTATGATGTGTTGTGTTTTGGAACGAATGAGAGTTTTGTTGAAGTAAAAAATTGAAACTAAATTAAAAATAATTTTAAAAAACTAACCAAACTACTTATAATTACAACATTAATGTCAAGCCCGTAATAAAAGCGCTTTTATGGAGCACTCTCCTCAATATAATGTGAAAGTACGCTCCATAAAAGCGCTTTTATTATAAAAATATGCTCGTAATACACGCCAACGTATTTACTTATGTTTATGTTCAACCAAAAGCATGTTTTATTCCTCAAGAATCAAATTACTTTCATATGTTGAGAATCTACGTTTGAAAATATTGTGGAGTAATTTCTATACCCTCCTCGTTAGTAGAGTAAGTAGAACATCACTTTGGAGTAAACTCTGGCTGTTTTGGAACAGGTTGAGTAAACTCTGAGAGTAAGGTTATTAGTTTTGAAACGACTTTGAATAATTTTGTACTCTAAGAGTAGGATTTTGGAACGCAGCCCAGCCAGCGACGCTGTCAGCGTTAGCCAATAGTAGTCAAGATTTCCGAGCATGCGCATAATTGCCGGTTGGGTGTTTGTGAGAGATAGACTTATGCAGAAATGATATTTCCATTTCACAGTGTTTCCTTCACCTACTCTTATGGGAAAGATTCGAGCATTAGCAATATATTAGTTAATAGGTATATGCAAATCGTGTACATGTTATTTCAAGTGGATTTTATCTAGTAACATGGTTTCAATCGTGCGCGATTTAAATTGTAATCAATTTTTTTTACTACTAGCCTAAGAACCCACTATTATTTACCTTTATTTGACATGAGAAATTGTTTTTCACTACCGCTTGCTTGTAACCATGGTAACCTTCGTCAATATCTAAATCCAAACATTATTTAACTCGTTAAACTCAAGAAAAGTATATAATTTAAATTTCCCGCTTAATTTTAAATTGACCTACGCTGCCGGTTCACCTTGCCTCGCCTCGCCTGGCCGCTGTGCTGTTTTGGTGAAAATGTGAAACATATGTAGATGTAGCAATGAATAAATCACTATTTTTTTGTATTTATAAGTAAATACATTTCAATAATTTTTTAAAAAATAATAATGGACTAATAAGGCTGCTGACTGTAACAGCATAAAGTGTTTTTGTTAAATAATTAAATCAAATACAAATCAAGGCCCATAAGCGAGGTTATAGTCTGTTCGCTACTAGCTGAAACAAGCCGATAATTTATTACCCTAATAGTTATTACCACAAACCATAAACCACTTTCTTGAGCCTTTGTTCATCAAACGGCGGTCAGTTGTAAATGGAGTGTTGAACAAGGATTGTATTCAGTTCGTTTTCATATATGCGTTTGTAAATTTTTAAGAGAATTTTTTGAAATTATTTTGAAATGTATTTACAGCTAGGTAATATCATTGAATAGGTATAATTAAGAATTACATGGAAAGACGTTTTCGGCTTATGACATTGTTTTCGGGTTTGGCCATCATCATAATTTCTAGGAATTATTTAATCTACTATTCATTTAAGTCACTCTTGATTGAATTTCGTTCGTTCATAATCCCGGTTTTCTTTCGTCTTAACTCAGTTTACATGTAATATTAATTAGCAGCGGTTGTAAGTGAAATTTTAAATATGGAAATGTGGAGGCCCTGGGATGTCGACAATGCAAAAAAAATTTGTATATATTTCCCTGACAGTCGTAAGCCTGTAAAAAGTGTGAAGGAAAGTTGCCATTATTTGATTATTTTATGACGAGTATAACTGTATACTTGTAATAATGACATTTTCCCTTACTTATGCAGATTTCGAATACGTCCCTGTTCCACACTACCTGAGGATTTTTTATTTGTTTGTGGTAATATCTATTGGGGTAATAAAATATCGGCTTGTTTCAGCTAGGAGCGAACAGACTTTACCAAACCAGCGAAATGAGCGAAACGTCAGATAAAAACAAATGCAGCCTACTTGGTTTTTGTGAATATTAACAAATAAGTAACGTTATTATTCATGTCAAAATTATTGTTATTATCAATAAAAAAAATTCAAATAGGGTTTATGGGCTAGTAGTGAAAAAAATAGTATATAAACCACGGTTGAGAAGATCATTATTGACCAGACGCCTTGTATCCATCGGGCTTCGCCCTCGGGTTACAATATTGGCGCTGGGTCAATAATAATTATCTTCTCAACCTTGGCTTATAATACCGTGAGTATTTTTAACGTGAAACATTGGATTTGTTATCCATGGTTACGACTTGACATTTGATTGACAGCAATGTATTTGCCTGTCCCATTTAAAATGAAACATAGGGAATGAATATGACATTTGACAAGACATCAGTAGAGGTTAATTTTGTTTAAATAATTATACCTGCTTTCTAAATTAAATTTAGTTGTAGAAAAAATATTGTGTGCACCTTGTGCCCAAGTGATTTTCTGACTTGGTCAAATTTCTTACAATATTTAATATAATACTTCAGTTAAATTCGTTCCCTATGTTTCATTTTAAATGGGACAGGCAAATACATTGCTGTCAATCAAATGCCGAATCGTAACCATGGATATGACAAACCCAATGTTTCACGTTAAAAAATACTCACCGTATACTATTGTAAAACGATTTTATGGAAATAATGTATGTGTTCAGTCTAGTAGAGATATTTTGTTTAGATTACCAGTGTAAAAGAAGACAATATTCGCAAAAATGTGCACATTTTATGGGGAAAATATATTCACAAAGATGTTTATGTAATAGACAAGATATCTATAAAGTTCCTATCTTTTGTTGTGAGACAAATTTTACAACAAATCTTCAAACAGAACTGAAGAGTGGGACCTACAACATTTTATGTTTTATATCTTTTTTATTAAATGATTTAAAAAGCATACAAGAATATACATAGTACAGTACTCTTTGAATTATTCCAGAAAAAAATTAAAGACACGATATGGTAGATAAAGCTTTCGAGTATTCCTATATGTATCATTCTATGGTTATCATGCAGACGTCACTAAAACATAACAACTTTATAGATATCCTGTATTGCTCATAGATAAAAGCTTAACCTAACCAAGTAAGAATTCCTAGTCCTACCCTGTTATATGTATATTCTTGATAGGATGTTTATTTACATTACATACATATTTATAAACAGGCTGTTAATTAAAAAGTGGATCATCATGGAAAATTAGTTCTCCTTGTGCAAAACTTCCCATTTAATTTTAAATAAAAATGTTTCAAATAAAAGTTATAGAGAATTAAATTCTGCATCTAAGTCACTAATCAGATTTTATTTAGCTTGTTTACTAACTTTTAAAATCCAATTTACTATGTATTAAATATCAAATTGGATTTTGGAGGTTACTACGCAAAATAAAATCTGTTTGATTTTGAAGTAGAATTTAATTCTCTACAACACTTATTTGAAACATTTTGTCTTAAATCAAACGGGAAGTTTCGCCCGCTTCTTAATTACCACCCTGTAAAACAATCCCTTATTTTAAATTTTAATGAATTATTATTCATTCAAGAAATATATTTCTTTAGTGTCACCGAGTAATATTCTCTATGTCTAAATCTATAGAAGATAAATGTTCAATATATTGGATAGAGAATTTTATACCTATTCTTTATTTTTTGTAATAAAATAAATTTCCAAAAAATAATAATAATAGTTAAATTGGTCTTTAGTCGTATAGAGTTATATACTTATACACACCCATATCCACACCCACACACACACACACACACTCACACACACTCACACACACACACACACACACACACACACACATCATTGTAAAAATGTTAAAATCGGATTCTAAGGACCTTAAAACATGTTTATACACTAAAATTTGAATGTGCTATTTTTAGTATGAATCCAATAGGTACGTCTCTTAGCGAGAGGTAAAAAATTGAAACTAAGAATGATTTAATTTACAAAATGACATGTACTTTTTTATACTAGCTTTTTATAACAACTTCTTGATTGTCATTTCCGTTGCTAAATGAAATACTTTTAAGCACTAGTGCTTAAAAATGACAGTTTAATGCGTAAAAGTAGCTAAATGCGGAATAAGTTACTTTTAAGCACTAGATGAACCTGATGTTTGCCTACTTTTTAATTTTAAAAATCTGATGTGGCCAGCACATGACCTCCCGAAAATTCCATGTTTAAAATAGTAATGAGCTTTTAGTAAAGTATCTTTTTCCGTTCCGATTGATCGTTTATAAACAAAATCTAATTTGTTGTTTTAATAAATAGAAGTCTGTAATACGAAATTAATTTCGTGCCAAAAATAATCGATTATCATGGGCCTATAGCGCTCACCATCAACTATAACAGTTCGACCTTCATCATTTTCGAAAAAGTAAGTTCCAATGACGCCACCTGACCATAGTGCGCACCAAACAGTCTTATTTTGACATGTAATGGTACCTCGTAAATCACATGAAGATTTTCGTCTGCCCATATCTGGCAATTTTGCTTATCATCATACCCAGAGAGGAGAAAATGTGCCTCATCAAAGAAAAAGATAATCCACTAAAAATCATCATCAACTTCCAAGTGCTCTAAAAACGCAATCTGTGTAAATTCTTTGCCGTACATGATCCATGTCTTAAATGTGTAATTGTAAACCAATATTTGACATTTTGAAAACACGTACTTATACTGACAGATTTATATTTACAAATCAAATATATTTCTACTTAATTCTTCTTAACACGGTTTCATTATTAATGTAAATGTGACAGTGACATTTGTTTAAATACGTCAAAATTTTATTAAAGTAATATGTTTTTGTTTGACGCATGGGTCAGATGATGTACAAAAATAAATTATTTTATAAATTTATATTTAAAGTTATTTAAAGTTTTTTAAAGTTATATTATCGTAGAATTGAAGATTGTACCATTATATTATATTTTTAATAGTAAAAGTTGCTGAAAATTTATATTCAATGCAATTTTTTCAAGAAAAACTGGTAAAAGCTTGTATAAGTGATACTTCCGGTTATCTGATGTACACTAAAAACTAATCAACTCTTCCCACATTAGTATAGAATGGGAATACAAAATTTCAAAATTTTCTGATTGATAGTATTTGCGTAATCGTGTCCACAGGATCCACACACACATACACACACACACACACATACATACCCACAGACATCATTGTAAAAATGTTAAAATCGGATTCTGGGGACATCAAAACGTGCTTATTCACTAAAATCTCTATATGCTATTTTTAGCACGATCCCTATACCTCCCTTACCTAGGGTGGCGGGAGGTAAAAATTCAAAATGTTGATATTTGAGAATAAATAATCTGTTATATTATAAAAAATCTTGCATGTAATACATTGCGAAATGTGTGTTTTAGGCACTTGACGTGTTATATCACGTCGCGTGCCTAAAACACTATCATTTTGCAACTTATTACATAAATAGCTATTTCAATATCCTCGCAAAATATAAATTACCACATCCAATGCAATATTAATCCGAGAAACCAATTCACATATTCGAATGTCTGGGATTGATAAATGATACATCAATGTCAAAAATAATTTTTTCCGCTGTTGTATTTAATTCGCTTTACTGTAAAAATGATAAATCAATTTGGAGGAACAACCCATTCACTTTATCCTGAACGGGGCGGGAGCCCCTTGGGCTTGTCCGTCGTCTACGCCCTTGGCATGCAAACAATTACCCCGCTAATAAATCAAATTTATCCGTGTAATTGCTAAGAAGAAGCTCGCTGATTTATTTGGAAAGGAAACAAGTATATACTTGTCTCTCTATCACTCGCATCTGTTTCTCAGCCCCTCCCACTCGCGATAGCGTTTGTTTTACCGCCTGTCGTTTGTTTTGTACTCACAACCAACGCCAACTTGGAAAAATTATTATTCATTACCATTTTCTTACGCCAGGGCCTTATATGGAATCCTAGGACTGTTTCAAGAATAATAAATTTTGCAGATCATTTTTACCTGAGCGGGTTTAAAATTCCAAATGGAATGTGTTTTAAACTGAAGATATAATGCATAGGTCGTGCATAGTCGGACGAGGATAACTTACTTACAACATGTAGGTAAAGGCAACGCAGATGAAATTAAATTAACTTTATATTAAAAACTTGGAACACACTTGAACTTCACGTAAATGCAGAGTGTTATGTAGGTAAGAGTACAAACTGACACAATACATAGTAAATTTGGCAATAATTTTTGTTCAACATGCTGTTTACAAGAAATAGATACCTTTAAAACTGACCAATCACTTCATAGTTCAAAATTTTGCGCTAATTAATTTTTATTATAGCTTTGTTCGATGACATGTACTAGGCCGTCCTAGTGTTAACTTTCTTGCACTAACATGTTTTATGAGAAACGGGCAGCTTCTGGCAGGCTGTTCGATGACAAAAATTTTAAGAACTAGTGCTCACTTTTCTGACCTGACTCGCTAGGTAGTGTAGAAAGTGCAGACTAGGAGTGGGGGTAGCTAAATGTTGTTCAGTAGACATTTTAATTCTATCCTATATACACATCTGTTTATTTAACCCAAAATTTTGTTTTGCTATATAAAGAATTAATTAATATATCTATCTCTGAATCTGATGAAGAATCAAGTGATGATTGATCTTCGTCAGAAGGTCAGAACCGTTTATTAGTTCAAACATTATGCTCTTTAAAACAGACATTTCTGCAGTCACTTCTTTGCAGCTTTATGATATGACTGTGTTTATAAACAACCTAACCTTTTACACCTTTGGCTACGCTTGGCTTGATTACTCACAGCTGAGCAAACTTGCCCAAATATACACTAGTGTGTTTTATGAAACCACAAGAATTAGACTGTACTAGTGTACACTACACTGCACTGCACTATTCTGCTCTGCACTTCAAGCACTTCTCATCGAACAGAGCTTATATCTTCTACTTATACATTTAGAGATAGAGACTGATAAATATATAAAATATTCCGTTACAAACAAATAATGTTACTACCAAGTTTATATCTTTATCTACTTTTGAATTATTGCTCCAAAAGTCAATATACCCCATATTTAGATAAAAACTTCAAAATTTTCAAAAATCTAATTTTTATGTATCTAGATACTTCTCAATGCGCTGATTCCAGATTTTGAAACCGCAGGTCGATATCTGTTTTCGTTCTCGAGATATTTAGATTCAAAGTTTTTCTCAAAACTGCCCATTTTTGGGTAGTAACCCAAAAATGGGCCGAGATATGAATTTGGCAACAACACCATTCGATTCTACGGGCAAAATTACATAAGTATACCAATTTTCATAATTTTTGAACACCGCATACAGTCTCTAAAGCAAAATAACTGAAAATGACCAAAAATCGCAAAAATCTTAATATTACGATTTTTTCAGATTTTGGCTATTTTCGGGGGTTTTCAAACTTTTATTCATAAAAAATGAACCGGTTGGAGAAAAATTATGAAAATTGCTATACTTGTGTATTTTTGTCCGTAGAATCGAATGGTGATGTCGCCAAAGTCGTATCTGGGCCCATTTTTGGGTTATTGCCCAAAAATGGGCAATTTTTTACAAAACTTTGAATCTAAATATCTCGAGAAGGAAAAGAGATATCGACCTGCGGTTTCAAAATCTGGAATCAGCGCATTGAAAAGTATCTAGATACATTAAAATTAGATTTTTGAAAATTTTAAAGTTTTTATCTGAATATGGGGTATATTGACTTTTGGGGCAATAATTCAAAACTAGGTAGAGATCTAGACCAGAAATGGGTAATTTTGAGAAAATATGCGAGGTTGAGTATCTCTAACCTGCGTTTGGAATCAGTGCATTGGGAAGTACGTGATACATGAAAATTGGAGTTTGAATATTTTAATGACTTTTTTGGGGTAAAGACTTAAAAATGAGAACAGTTATGAACTTCATGGTAATATTAGTCAATTTTACACAATACTAGATAGGTAATTATACCAATTTTTATGTGTAAGATAAAAAATATCTTGGGTCCGGCTCGATGATCGACTCGAAATCGAGGCGCGCTTCGGGCCGGGCCGGTCCAAAACTCAGTTGAGTGCATTCCTATATAGTCAAAATCTACTATGTTGTTTCAAATTATACACTTATACAGGTGTTAAAAAATAAGCACTCCAAATTATGATGGCATACAGTACTGACCAAAATAAGAAAAAAAAGTTTAATCTACATGGGTCCGATCTTCAATAGTTTCCGAGATAAAAGGCAATAAAAAATGAGTTTTTTCGGTGTTTACCTCTGCTATCTCGAAAACTATAAGAGTTACGACTTTGATTAAATGAGAATAATTGTACTAAGAAAAAAATTGTGGCCAATATTTAGTTTTCAAATAACTTCGTAACTGTTAGAAAGTAAAAAAATCTGTTGTGGCCAGCACAAAACCTTCCGTCAATTTGATGTATTTTGTACAAATCTGATACCAAAAGTTCCTTGGAAAAGATTCTATATATCCTGTAAAATTGTAACACGAACACACTATTTTTTACAAATTCCATATTGCAAGTTCCTTTCAAAGATTCTATAAATCCAATATAATTATAACACGAATACACATTCTGTAAATTGCACTTCACACTTCCTCATTCCTATCCAACGCATCTTTTTCACACAGTTCTTCCTCTCTCAAATATTCTGCTACACAGTCCTTAACGTGCTTATTCATTAAAAACTCACTACCGAATTTTTTGACCAAAGACAATACCTTCCCTACCTAAAGGTGACGGAAGGTAAAAAATGTTTCATATAAAATGTCATTGGTTTTTTATAGTCTATTTACTGGCATAGACAAAATTTTGTTCGACCACTATCTTAGTCTGTTTTTCTTCGATTCTAATATAAAATGGCCTTTTTCTCGAAAACAATTGAAGATCGGACCCATGTTGATTAAACTTTTTTTACTCATTTTGGTCAGTATTATATGCCCTCATAATTTGAGACACTTATATTTGAACACCCTGTATATTACTTCTTTTTTTACATATGACTATTCTACCAATTTTCAGTGTATTATTTCTTATTTCTGTACTAAATTTTGCCTTTATATTAAAATCTTGTGTATTCTTTTACATTTCGCAAATACTATTTAACTAAGCATATAGGTATTTACTTAGCAAGACAATAGTTTGACAAAGGACAACTATTTGCTGTTTCACATAGAGAAATCCACCTCACAATTTATTTACTTATCTTCGTTGTTATCATTGCGCAAATCTTGTTCCGTGATGTCGCATGCTTTTAACGTTTCGCACGCCCGCACATTTCACCAGCAGTTCCAAACAACCAGAAGATAACATTAGACATAACAGGGAACGAGCTGTAATAATAGTTTTACAAGCACTGGCACAGGAAGGAAATGTTATGCTGTGTTAAACATTTAAGTTTGTCCTCTTGTTTACGTTGACCTGATAAGAACTGACATGGTGGCTTGTGCTATCTATATGATTTTGTAAAATGTAAAAGGTGTAATGTATTTTTATCTCTCGCTAAGAGAGGTATTGGAATCATGCTAAAAATCACATATACAGATTTAATGAATAAGCACGTCTCAAGGTCACTA
Source organism: Ophonus ardosiacus (assembly GCA_943142095.1). Taxonomy (NCBI): domain Eukaryota; kingdom Metazoa; phylum Arthropoda; class Insecta; order Coleoptera; family Carabidae; genus Ophonus; species Ophonus ardosiacus. The sequence continues at coordinate 43,106,657 of OW964835.1, forward strand.
GAATCCTTTTTTTTATTTTTTACAATGATGTCTGTGTGTGCATGTGTGTATGTGTGTGTGTGTGAATGTGTGTGTATGTCTGACATTAATGGGAAAAGCTGAAAAGATTTTGGTAACAATTGGACAACCAGAAGTAGTAGGTAGTTTCTTAAAAAAAATCTTCTAAATTTTATTTTTTTTAAATTTGTATAATTACAAATATTAAAGATCATAGGAATCTCTATCCAATATATTGGACATTTTTATTATATCTTCTATACAATACGAGAAAGATACTCGTAAATATATAAAACAATCCGTTACAATCAAATAATGTTACTACCAAGTTTATATCTCTACCTGCTTTTGAATTATAACCCCAAAAGTTATTATACCCCATAATATGATAAAAACTTCAAAATTTTCAAAAATCTAATTTTTCTCTATCTAGATACTTCCCAATGCGCTGTTTCCAAATTTTGAAACCGCAGGTCGATATCTCTTTTCGTTCTCGAGATATTTAGATTCAAAGTTTTGCTGAAAACTGCCCATTTTAGGGTAATAACCCAAAAATGGGTCGAGATATGAATTTGTCGATATCATCATTCGATTCTACGGGAAAAATTACATAAGTATGCCAATTTTCATAAATTTTGAACACCGCATACAGTCTCTAAAGTAAAATAACTGAAAATGACCAAAAATCGCAAAAATCTAAGGTGTACCCCTTTTTTCAGATTTTAGCCATTTTCGGGGGTTTTCAAACTTTTATTCATAAAAAATGAACTGGTTGGACAAAAATGATGAAAATTGGTACACTTATGTAATTTTGTCCGTAGAATCGAATGGTCGTGTCGCCAAATTCATATCTCGACCCATTTTTGGGTTAATACCCAAAAATGGGCAGTTTTGAGCAAAACTTTGAATCGAAATATCTCGAGAATGAAATGAGATATCGACCTGCGGTTTCAAAATTTGGAATCAGCGCATTGAGAAGTATCTAGATACATACAAATTAGATTTTTGAAAATTTTTAAGTTTTTATCTAAATATGGGGTAAATTGACTTTTGGGGCAGATTTTTCATTATGAAGTTCTACTTGAATTTTGGCCAAAGCATTCCTGATTATTCTGAAGATATGACTTTTGTCAAAATTCACAGATGGTAAAAGTCAAATTTAACAGAAGTTTATGACATCCGTATGCAAATATTGAAATGTTGAAATTGAATATTCGATCAAAATAAATTGAAATGAATACATACAATATTTTTTAATAATCTTACACTTTATTTTGTAACAATTGGTAACATTAACAATGACCTTATAGATATTCAAGAGACAGTTATAGATCGAGCAAGTTGTAGAATGTAGACAGCTACAGTTAAGTATCTAGAATCCATTTTCTTGAAATCAATAATAGCGTTTTCCATTTATATATTTAAACTCGTTTTCCTTTTATACAATCAGTACGCACTAGTGAACTGAACCTTACTGTGTGCATACTTTCTTACACATACTACGATCGACAGTTATTGCCAGTATTCATTTATTTTGAGTTGTAAAAAGTATCTGTGTAAGTATGTACAATAAATGTAAAAAAATTAAGTTTATTAATAATAATAGAAATATGTTCGTACATATATACAAATACCAATGTTTAAGTTAAAAAGTTTGATTCTGTATTTTGATTTCTACTCTTCTAAATGTTCGAGATACTTCAAATTCATTGACGAGTTTGGCGGTATTTCTGATGTACAGTAAAATTTTTGAAAGAAGTCCGATCAAGGCCATCTACGAATTGTATCTATGAATTAAGATTTTGTGCTGTCAAATTTAGTAGTGTCTTTTACTTAGTTTTTATGAGGGTACATAATATCTTGTGTACCTCATAAAAAATATGTAAACGACACTACTAAATTTGACAGCATAAAATCTTAATTCATAGATGCAATAATTAAAAGATGGCCTTGATCGGACTTCTTTTAAAAATTTTACTGTATGTATTTTTCAACTGGTTTCTATGAAGTTATTTGGGCTACTAGATACATTACGTCTTAATGCTCTGATTCCAAATTTTGAAACCGCTGGTCGATATCTCTTTTATTTCCGAGATATTTAGATTCAAAGTTTTGCTCAAAATTGCACATTTTTGGGTAGTAAGAGGTGAGATATGAATTTAGCGATACGATCATTCGATTCTACGGGCAAAATTACATAAGTGTACCAATTTTCATAATTTTTGTCCAACCGGTTCATTTTTTATGAATAAAAATTTGAAAACCCCCGAAAATGGCTAAAATCTGAAAAAATCGTAAGGGGTACACTTTAGATTTTTGCGATCTTTAAATGTATAAAAGATATAATAAAAATGTTCCTATGATCTTCAATATTTGTAATTTTACAAATTTCAAAAAAATAAAATTGAGAGGACCTTCCGGTTGTCTAATTGTTACCAAAATCTTTTCAGCTCATCCCAGGAATATCAGATTGAGGAATTCATAGTTAAATAGGTCTTAAGTCTTATAGGTTTTGAGGAATTGCCCCTTCAATATCCAGGCACACGCACACACACACACACACACGCATACACACACACTCATACATTCATCATTGTAAAAATGTTAAAATCGAATTCTAGTGACTTTAAAACGTGTTTATTCCCTAAAATCGGGATATGCGATTTTTAGCACTTCTCTTAGCGAGAGGTAAAAAGTAAACTAATGCCAATTAACTTGTCCAAATTGCTACATTAATGATATTATTTTAATTCTCCCATTATTCACACATGTATGTAGTACACGGCAGCTCCAACAGATGGTGCCTGCATGACCTAGGTAAGAACTTCGTCCGTGTTCTAAATAATTAATCACAGAGAAATGAGTCGGTTGTCGCACACCATACATCGTTCCTTTTGCTATCCTACTTACGGTACAGTAACAGCGCGTTTATCTCATTTTGTGGCCCATGCCGAGCGACAGTTACACCAAGATCACTGTCCCTGAACAGCGAAAAATATAGCCGAAATCACTCACAAGGTGACAAAATATACACGGTGTTGTAGTTAACAAAAAATACGTAGTTCTATGACAGGAATAGGGGATATATTACACGATAAGTTGAAAGATATTAGAGAGTTATTGCAGCTTCAACGCAAAAATAACGTGCACTTTAAAGTCATGTGACAGCCTGCGTGCGCATGCGTACTAATACGGTTCACGTTATATGAATAAGGAGACACGTTATGTGCAATGGAATAGCGAGCGTTTAACGTCACACGTTCTGTATCTTTTGAGGTTATGTTTCGGTGAAAAGTGTGGATGTAACCTCGTTTGTGTTGCTTTTAGCGTTAACGTTAGCGTGAATTCACTAATTAAATGCGGTAAACATTGAAATTGAAAGTCCTTTATTTCTAAAATAAAGTATTTTCTACATAGGTAAGGTTAACGTTTACGTTCTTTCATCTTAGAAGTTGCAATAACTCCCTATTAACTCCGATGTATGAACATTTCACATGGGTCTTGGAAAAAATAGAGCAAAATTACTCAATAGGCTATCGAAACGTCGTTTTATAACAAAATATTACAGAACTTTACCCAAATATTGTTTTTTGTTGTATTTAACATGTCTTCTGCACACATATAATTCTAATTACATCTATTTTTCATTGTATGAGGAAGTTCCTGATTGTCAGAGATTCTTCCAATTCATTAACCAGATTGGCGGTATTTCTGATGGATATATGCATTTTACCTAAAATTTCAAATATTTATTTAATAAAACAATAAGAAAGATTAAATATACATTCCAGAAAAAGCTATCAGAATGTCACTAAAACTATTGATTTTTGACACTGACATTAATATATGTCATTTACAAACTATGTTATAGACATTTGAATTTGTCAACTGGTTTCCTTAGTGTAGTTTCGCCTACTCGACTTATTATATCCCGATATTCTATATATTATAGCGTCTTTATCTCTAAATTTATAGAAGATATATTAAAAAAATTAAATGTATTAGATGTAGACTTTTGTTCTTCAAAATTAGTAATTTCAAAAATTTTCAAAAAATAATATTTAGAAGATTTTTCAAAAAAAAAACTACTACTTCCGGTTGTTCAATTGTTACCAAAACCAAAACCTTTTCAGCTCTTCCCAGGAATGTCATATTGAGGAATTCATAGTTAAACAGGTCTTATGTCTTACAGTTTTTGAGGAATCGTCCGTCCAACATCCAGCCATACACACACACACACACACACACACATACATATACACGCATCCACACACACAAACACAGAAACACACACACACACACACACACACACACACACACACACACACACACAGACATCATTGTAAAAATGTTAAAATCGGACTCTAGTGACCTTGAAACGTGCTTATTCATTAAAATTTGGATATGAGATTTTTAGCATGATTCCAATACTTCTCTTAGCGAGAGATAAAAATGTCATTGTCAAAAATCAAAAGGTTTAGTTACATTTTTTCTGGGAAGTACATGTAATCTTTCTCATGGTTTTATTAAATAAATATTTAAAATTGTAGGTAACCTGCATATATCCATTAGAAACACCGCCAATCTTGTTAATGAATTGGAAGCTGTGATATTTAGAAACTTTCTCATCCATTGAAAAATAGTTATAAATAGAATTGTATAAAAAAAAATATTTGGGTTCTGTAGGTAATTTTTTTGTTACAAAACAGCGGTTCGATAGCGAAGTGCAATACAATACTTATAATAACATAAAATGGACATGGCGAGAGATCTTATGCTGGCCACAACAGATTTTTCTCATTCTAAGACGTTTACAGTCCAGGAAATTTATGATTTTACCTCAAAGTAATTACAAGAAAAACTTTTTAACGGAATTCTGTACAGAAAATGCGCTGAATAATATATCAAAAATTTCCGGAAATCGGAGTATCTGATTTACACCAAAATCTAATGGTTTCTTTCCATTTTAGAATAGCGTCGAAATATATAGTAGGTTTCAGATTTTTCGGAATGATAGTATTTGAGTTAGAGCGTAGACAAAATCCATACACACACATATATATACATATATAGACATTGTGAAAATGTTAAAATTGGATTTTCGGAACCTTCAAAAGATAATCGTTTACTAAAATCTCGATATGCGATTTTTTAACACGATCCCTATACCTCCCTTACCAAGGGTAGCGGGAGGTAAAAATTGTCAATTTTCCCTGCACTAATTTAACCGATTTCGTATCTTTTAAATTTTACGAGATTCCAATGTTGATTGTCGAAAAACTGACACCTGTAGTGGGAGCACGCACTTTAGAATTCTATCAAATAAGGCATTTGTTTTCGCTTTTCGCCACGAAGCGAAAATTTGGTAGCATGCGTGTCTCAAAATATTCGCCTGCGAGCGTACGACTTTAGGCGAAAGTGTCAAAGTAACGTCATTATTTTGCCACAGTTCTATTCAAAGGCATTTTATATATAATTTATACATTTATTATATACAACTGTCATAATATTTCTTATTTTAATAGTATAAAATCCAATAACTTCCGAATCAAAAAGTGAATATAGAATTCTAAAGCGCATGCTACCAAGATTCGTAAAAATAAAATCGTATTCGCCTGCTTTCTATGATAGAATTCTAAAGTGCGTGCTACCACTACTATAGGCACATTCACTCTGATCCACATTTAAAATATTTCCTGAAATTCTTCCAAGAATTTACATTTATTACATCCGACAAACGGTGTAAAGTAGATAACTGGCACGAGCTGTGATAATAAAAAGAATAGTTACTATTTCCTTATTTTTTTTCCAAGTGGAACAAGAGAAAGGAATTCTACTTATTTCTTAACAGATTTTGTTTACATTATAATAATATGAAATGTCATTTTACATAAATGGAAAAGCATAATGAGAGTAAGAGACTGTAATTCGTCTTTATCTCTTCTTTATATCTTGATTATATGTTTCATTTCAATGGTTTTTTGCTAAATAAGCATAATTGCATGGTTATATTGCTTAATCTAAAATTGTAACTTACTATTTACATATATTACGTGTTTGGAAATATAAATTAATGTGTATAAAAATAAAAGTTGTAAAGTTTCATTCAATTACGTGTGATCTTGAACTTTGATACTATAAATATAAATAAATTATTTGCTGACGCCATAATATATAGGTACTGTATTTAAAAATAGAAATATGTTTTGTATATTTCGTGTTTAACTATAATTTATTTTTAAACAAAACTTTTTAAATAGTTTTGAGAGTATTTACATTGAAGTTTAAAAACAAAAAGTATTAGAATGATACAACCTTTTAGTTTAAGTTCTATAGTTCTATATACATTGACAATGTAATAATAAATAATAATAATATATCATCACGGCATATTACCCATTTCTGGGTGTGCCAGTATCTACAACACATGTAGACATCGATAATGATGACGATATATTTTACCGTGTGGACGCTTGCCAGGCGTCACCTCACGGGCCCTCATAGCTGGTGTGGAAAGTGCACCACAGGAGTCACTTTTGTGCCATTTAAAATTGGAAATATTTGGCGTCAGTCGGGATCGAACCCGGTTCCCCCAGGTTCGCGACCAGACACTCAGGCACGCGGCCACAGGACCCCATGTACACAAAACAAATATTGCCACCTTCAATGTATTCTCCTCCCCAAACCCTACACCGCCCTATGCGAATATTCCATTGTCGGAAACAATTCCTGCAGGCCTTTTTTGTTGGATTGTTCATAAGCTCTGCCATTTTCTATAATTACATCTCGCCCCGAATTTGGCGCCTTTTAACACAGAATTACCAACACGGTGATGTTGTATTTCGTCAAAAATGTCTTGCCGGACAGGGCGTTTTGTTCCGGCGCGTTGTCTTCATGGAGAATCCATCACATTTCAACCCTTTATCTTCTCACCCGTGCATGAAGGATTATCAAAACCTTCTTGTAATAATGCTTGGTTAACGAAATGCCCCTCAGGCACCCAATCCATGTGAATAATCACTCGCATTTCGAAAACAACAATGTCAGTGCACGACCGAGGCGCTAATCGTCTGCGGTCTTTTTTCTTCCTTCTTTAAATCTTCTAAACTGCTCGAAAACTTGAGTACTAGATAGACCCTCATCACCATAAACATTCTTCAACAATTCGTACATGTAGCGGATTTTTACCTCTCGCTAAGAGAGGTATTGGATTCATGCTAAAATTCGCATATCCAGATTTTATTCAATAAGCACGATTTAAAGTCCCTAGAATCCGATTATAACATTTTTTAAATTATGTCTCTCTCTCTCTCTCTCTCTCTCTCTCTCTCTCTCTGTGTGTGTGTGTGTGTGTGTGTGTGTGTGTGTGTGTGTGTGTGTGTGTGTGTGGATGTGTGTATGTGTGTTGTAGTCACGATTCCTCAAAAACTATAAGACTTAAAAAATATTTAACTGCAGTTTCCTCAATCTGACATTCCTGGGAATGGCTGAAAAGGTTTTGGTAACAATTGAACAACCGGAAATAGTAGTTTCTTAGAAAAATTCTTCTAAATATAATTTTTGGGAGGTTTTTTTTATTAAATATTGATGAACATAAAATTCTCCATCTAATACACTTAAAAATTTTATTATATCTTGTATAGATTTAGAAATAAAGACACTATAATTTATAGAGTGAACTAATCGCAGAGGCTACGGCACTAAGGAAACCAGTTGACAAATTCCAATGTTTATAACATAATTTGTAAATGACACATGTCAGTGTCAAAAATCAATAGTTTTAGTGACATTCTGATAGCTTTTACTGCGAAGTATATTTAATTCTTCTTATTGTTTTATTAATTAAATATTTGAAATTATAGGTAAAATTGTGGTAAAGTGCATATATCCATCAGAAATACCGCCAATCTGGTTAATGAATTGGAAGAATTTTTGACATTTTGAAACTTCCTCATACAATGAAAAATAGATATAATTAGAATTATATGTGTGCAGAAGACATGTTAAATATAATAAAAAACAATATTTGGGTAATGTTCTATAATATTTTGTTATAAAACGACGGTTCGAAAGCGAAGTGCAATACAATACTTATATAGCCTAATATGGTAATGGCGAAAGGTCTTGTGCTGGCCACAACAGATTCTTTTTTTTATATTGACACCAACATAATTCCGGCGGAGTACGAGAAAGTAGTTAACTTCAATCAAAGGCTACTGCCGAACGGTTTGCCTAATTATTTTGAAATTTTCACAGTGAATGGAGGGAAGATGACAAATTAATATGACGTAAGTCTTCTTCCAAATAATTTTTACCATATCAAGTGTATCTTGAAGCTGAATATAACAAAACAATTTACTTTCTTTTCAAACTGAAACTGAAAAGCTTCTTGTGATATAAAGCTGGCACGCGATATATGATAGTGAGTGGCGAATTGGCGTGAGCTTTTTCTTTGGCTGTTGCTACACTTTACGACACCAACCCGAGCACAGAATGAAGCTTCTCACGGCCTGGGCTTGGGTTCTCACATGAATCAGGCAGTGACAGCGGTAATTAAATCGCCACAGGAAATATGCAATGAATTTTAAAAACGCGGTTTGTACCAGACAAAACGATCTGATGGTTTTTGTTCCGAGTGCCAAAGGAATATTCGAACATTTCAGACAAACACAACGGTGTAAATGAATATCCGAACAGTAGCAGGATTTTATCATTTCATGAACAAGTTTCCTCCTACTCTTCTAAATGTTCGAGATTCTTCCAATTCATTGACGAGATTGGAGGTATTTCTGAAGGGTATATGATGAATTATATGTATAGTAAGCGCGTGTTTAGTTGACATTGATACTGTACATACTTTGGCTTATAAATGAATCCCCTTTCTTTTTATACCAATTTTAGATGTTGACGGAGTCTTTTCCTCGTTATAACAACAGCATATTATATTACTATATATTTCGACTTCTCCATGTACAAATTCTATATCTAACTATAATTTAAAATATTTAATTAATGATAAAATAAAAAATATTAAATGTGCTTCCCAAGAAATGTCTAAATTTTTGACACTGATATTTATGTCAATCACAAACATTTTATTTTTTTACCTGGTTTCCATAGGCTGCTTGATTCATTATACAATGAATTATTTTATATATTTATAATTCAGTCTATCTCTAATTCTCTAGAAGATATAATAAAAATGTTCAATGTATTGGATAGAGAATTTAATATTAGTAATAACATAAATTTCCAAAACATAAAATTTAGAAGATTTTTTTAAGAAACTACTACTTCCGGTTGTCCAATTATTATCAAAACCTTTTCAGCTCTTTCCATTAATGTCAGATTAAGGAATACGTAGTCAAATTGGTCTTTAATCTTATAGAATTTGAGAAACCATCCCTCCAACAACCAGCCACATTTACACACATCCACACATACACACACACAGATATCATTGTAGAAATGTTAAAATCGGATTCTAGTGACCTTAAAACGTACTAATTCGCTAAATTCGGGATATGAGATTTTTAGCATGAATCCAATACCTCTCTTAGCGAGAGGTAAAAATACAAAAGAGCCTTAGAAGAATATTTTTTATGTATGTAATGTTAAATATCCGAATTTAACAATTGTATATAAATATTATAAAAATTAATAATAATAATATTTATTTATTTCTATAAAAAATGGTACAAGTACATATTAGAAAATGTCAATAAAAGTTAAAATTATTGTTGAACAATGAGTAGTTACCTAGTTATGGTTATGACTATAAAACTCTTCTAGATTATAAAAGCCATTGCATTTTAAGAATTTTGTTAAAGCAGTAAAGGTTTTCGTAGAATTTGAATTTTTTATATCAACTGGAAGGTGATTGTATAATCGTACGCCTTGCACTTGTGGAGTAAAATTAGTATTTTTATATTTTGCTAGTGGTACTCGAAATTCATTCTTACCGCGAGTATTGAAATCGTGGAAAGTAGAATTTAATTGAAATTTGTTTTTATTTATATAAACATGTTTGCAAGTTTCAAGAATATATATGCAAGGTACTATTAATATATTAATATATTATAATATATTAAAATTGGCAGCAACACTATAAATAAATATTGTTGTTACGGACTAAAAAGTTACGAAAAAATATTTTGTAAAAAATTCATGAACTTCACTGGGATTTGAGCCCAAGACCTTCGTATTGCGGTACGATGCTGTCCCAACTGAGCTATGAAATCTCTCTGAAGTCAATGAATTTTTCATTTGTCTTAATAATAATAATAATAATAATAATAATATGTTTATTCCTTTTGAAAACGTGATTACATTTTATCGGAAGCGTCAGGATTAATACTATATACATTTACATATAAAATTATTACATTGGTGTAGTATTAAAATATTCATTCAGATCATAGAAACACTGTTCTATAAGAAATTTTTTTAGTTTTTGTTTAAAAGTTGTTACGGATTTTGACTCTGTAAGTAATGGTGGCAAATGATTGTAAATTTTTACTCCCACAGTATTTGGAGATAAACTACTTATTTTTAATCTATTAGTAGGAGCTCTAAGTTCATTTTTCCTCCTTGTATTAAAATTATGAACATCTTTATTTTGAATAAAATTGTTTTTATTTTGGAATATGTGTAAAGAAGTTTCATAAATAAAAAGACCGGTCAAAGTTAAGATTTTGTACTTAACAAAAATATTTCTGCACGATTCCTGCCTTTTTAAGTTCATAATACATCGAAGTACTCTCTTCTGACTTATGAAAACGTTTTTGGAATGAGTAGAGGCACCCCAAAAAGTGACACTGTACCTGAGGATAGATTCAGTTTTAGCATAATAAAATGTTAATAGTTGAGAAACAGATAAATATAGTTTTAAATGTTTAATTAGGTAACATAGTTTGTTTAAATTTGTAATAATTAGTTCACAGTGATTTTTCCAATTTAAGTGTTCATCAAATGTGAAACCTAAGATTTTGGATGAACTGACTCTGTTGATTTGATTATTTCCAATAACAACATCAATATCCATATTATTTGAATTCTGATGAGTATGGAAGCGTATATAATTCGTCTTAGATTCGTTTAAGTAAAGTAAATTATTATTACACCAATTTATCATGTTATCCAAATTGTTTTTACATTTATTCTTTAATGAATTATTATCTTTTGCTGAAACTATCAACGATGTATCATCAGCGTAAATTATTGAATCTATATCATCCTGAAAAATAAGGCTAAGGTCATTAATGTAAATAATGAAAAGTATGGGGGCAAGAATGCTTCCTTGAGGTGCTCCGATGTTTATGGTTGTGCTGTTCGAATTAACTATTTGGCACTGAGAACTAGAATAAAAACGAACAGAAACATATTGTTGACGATTTTCAAGAAATTTTATTATCCAATTCAGAGGTGCACCTCTTACACCAATATTGTTTAATTTGTCAAATAAACGGTTATGATCTATACAGTCGAAAGCTTTGCTGAGATCACAGAAAACACCTATTGGGCATTCTCCAGCTTCCAAATGTGAAATAATTTTTTCATAAAAAACGTGTGTAGCTTTTGCTGTAGAGGAGTTCTTTCTAAAACCAAACTGATTTTTATCGATAGCATTTGTTTGTTGTAGAAATGCATTTAATCTTTCAAGGTAACAATATTCAAATATTTTTGAAAAAGTTGATGAAATGCTAGCCTATAGAAAATCCTAGGGTAGAATCTATAGAATCCTAGAAAATAATGTGCTCGTAATTAATAGTGACCATTTATTAATAGAATCAGTTCATCAGATATATAAATATGAAATAACCTTTAGACGCACTTAGCAATTTGTTATACAATCTATAATGAATTGAATTACAACCTCTCAGCTTAAGGTTTAAACACTCTAAGAAATTTTAGCTGTGTAAAAACCGATTTGGTAAGTGGTGAAATATATTAGTGTAAAACCCAGCACTATATTTTGTAAAATTTGCTAATTGTACATAACAAAATATAATGGAAATTGTAGGGTTAAATAATTTATAAAAATTTTACACTGTTTATAGTAATAATTTAAAGAAAATTCATTTTACACTCTGTTCAACACTGTCCGTATTCCTAGTGAAACAAGTTAAAAATCGCACAGTGGCATACAGTCGTTAGTATCTTGTGATATTTCAAAGTGTTCGGATGTATATTTCTGTGTTTCGTGTATTCAATGATAATGTACAATCTAACATTTAAAGTGAAATACAAAAATTTGTGTAAATGTCTTTTCTTAAAAGAAGGCATCAGTTATGAAGATTTTCCATTACCTGGTAAGTACTATATCATCAATTGTTTTGTGTAACCCATAATTTCCTGTAAAATTTGTAGCTTGAATTACGTTGTTTAAATTTTGAAAAGTAAAAATGATTATCATAACGATCTAAATATCTTCAATAAATTATCTTCTTCACTGTCACGATAGTCCTTGTAGAATAAGGCCTCAAGTTTCGTAGGTATTTAATAAATTATAAAAACGACAATAACAATAATATAATAGCTAATTTAGAAAGGTTAAGATCGCGCGTTAATAAATACGTGCAAATAAAACGGATATTAATAATTATTTGATGTTATAATAGCAATAGTTTCTATTTAATTTTTGGTAGTGGATAAGCACGTTTTGATGTCCTCAGAATCCGATTTTAACATTTTTACCTCTCGCTAAGAGATGTATTGGATTCATGCTAAAATTCGCGTATCCAGATTTTATTGAATAAGCACGATTTAAGGTTCCTACAATCCGATTATAACATTTTTAAAATGATGTGTATGTGTGTGTGTGTGTGTGTGTGTGTGTGTGTGTGTGTGTGTGTGTGTGTGTGTATGTGTGAGTATGTGTGAGTATGTGTGTATGTGTGTGTATGTTTGTATGTGTGTGTGTGTGTGTATGTGTGTATGTGTGTGTGTGTAATTGTGTCTGGATGTTGGAGAAACGATTCCACAAAAACTATAAGTCTTAAAAAATATTTAACTGCAGTTTCCTCAATCTGATATTCCTGGGAACAGCTGAAAAGGTTTTGGTAACAATTGGACAACCGGAAGTAGTAGTTTCTTAGAAAAAATTTTCTAAATATAATTTTTTGGAAATTTTTGTTATTACAAATATTGAAGAACAAAATTCTTCATCTAATACACTTAAAATTTTTATTATATCTTGTATAGATTTAGACATAAAGACACTATAATATATAGAATATTCTAATCGCAGAGGCCAAGGCACTAAGGAAACCACTTGACTAATTCAAATGTTTATAACATAGTTTGTAAATGACATGTCACCGTCAAAACTCAACAGTTTTAGTGACATTCTGATAGTTTTCTGGGAAGTATATTTAATCTTTCTTATTATTTTATTAATGAAATATTTGAAATTATAGGTAAAATGCTTATATCCATCAGAAATTTTTATTATATCTTGTATAGATTTAGAGATAAAGGCACTGTAATTTTTAGAATAATCTAATGGTAGAGACTAAGGCACTAAGGAAACCAGTTGACAAATTCCATTGTTTATAACATAGTTTGTAAATGACAGATGTCAGTGTCAAAAATCAAGAGTTTTAGTGACTTTCTGGGAAGCACATTTAATCTTTCTTTTTGTTTTATTAATTAAATATTTAAAATTGTAGATAATAATAGAATCTCTCATATTTAGTAACTTCCTCATACAATGAAAAGTAGATAGAATTATATGTGTGCAGAAGACATGTTAAATACATTAAAAAACAATATTTGGGTAAAGTTCTGTAATTTTTTGTTATAAATCGACGGTTCGATAGCGAAGTGCAATACAATACTTATATAGCCTTATATGGAAATGGCGAGAGGTCTTGTGCTGGCCACAACAGATTTGTGTGTGTGTGTGTGTGTGTGTGTGTGTGTGTGAGTGTGTGTGGATTCTGTGGCCACAATTTCTCAAATACTATCATTTTGAAAAATCTGAAACTGTGTATTCTGTATTAAATATAGAAAAAGCCCATTAGACTTTGGTGTGAATCAGATAACCGAAAGTAGCACTTTCTTTGAAGCTCATACAATATCTGTGATAAGGATAAAAGTGATTATAGAAAAAGACAAACAATAGACTCATTCCATTTGTACTGTGATATCTTCTTTCCGCTATTATATTTCGCAATAGCCGATCCAATCTCGTTAGGATCTACTCGGATGATTTAATCATCTCGAGTTCATTATCCGAGGCACAGCTGAGTGTGGCTGTTGTATAGTATATCTGTATCGCAATGTCATAACGGCACATTTCATTTCATTCTGACCTGGTGTACGGTGCACGTATCTTCTGCACCTGATCCAAAGCCAATGAGTTTCATTATGCATAACTCGAAGATGATGAGAACATATCTGATAGGATGGAGAATCAGTGGTTGCTAATCTTTTTTTGTAGCGACCCAAAATTTATAAATCTGTTGTGGCCAGCATAAAAACACATACCTTTTTTACATATTTTAATATTTTTTACCTTCCGTCACCTTTTGGTAAGGAAGGTATTGTCTTTGGTCAAAAAATTCGTTGGTGAGTTTTTAGTGAATAAACACGTTTTAGGGTTCCTAGAATACGAATTTGCTATTTTTAAGATGATGTCTGTATGTATGTATGTATGTGTGTGTGTGTGTGTGTGTGTGTGTGTGTGACAATTTTTTTTCCGACGATAACTCCAATACTACAATTCTAAAAATTATAATTCTTTCGTATTCCTGTTCTTTGCATCCATATGAAGAGCTGATTAGATTTTGGTTATAATTGGTCAACCGGAAGTACCCTTATTTGAAGTTCTTAAAAATCGCAGTTAAATATAATTTTTGACATTCATGTGATTATCAATAGAAAGAATATCTTATTCTCTATACGGTTTGATTATACATTTTCCTTCAGATTCAATACATATAGAGTTATAGAGACATTAAGAGATTTAACTTTCAAAAATTAGTTAGCTTTGCTAAAATTATGGAAACAGCAGATAATTCAAAAATTTTTAATTGACAAATGTCAGTGTCAAATGCAAAACCAAAGTTGAAAGTATACGGTCAGAAAGTTATATGTGAATGTGATAGAGTGTCCCTCGCAAGTGATTTGCAGTTGCAGACACGCCTCAAGATTGGAATTTTCAATGCCAGAAGTACAAGAAAGGCCAAAGAGAAATGGAAGGACTGTGTAGATATAAGAGAGGAAGAATTATGTGAAGAAGATGCGTTGGACAGGAATGAGTAAAAAAGAAGAGTAAGAAACAGCGACCCCTAATAAAATAGGGAAAGGAACTTTCGGTATAGAATTTGTAAAAAATAGTATGTTGGTGTTAAAATTTTACAGAATATACAGCATCTTTTTCAAGGAACTTTTGGTATGGGATATGTACAAAATACATCAAATTGACGGAAGGTTTTGTGCTGGCCACAACAGATTTTTTAATTCATTCTATGAACAAGTTTTCTCTGCCGCTTTTCTATAACTACATATCGGCCACAAATTTGGTGCCTTTTAACGCAGAATTACAATTTGGGAATAAAAGTGAGTACAGTTGATGTACTAACACGGTGATTTTGTATTTCCTCAAAAATGTCTTGCCGGACAGGGCGTTTTGTTCCGGCGCGTTGTCTTCATGGAGAATCCATCACATTTTAGCCCTTTTTCTTCTCACCCGTGCATGAAGGGTTATCAAAACCTTTTTGTAATATGCTTGCTTAACGAAATGCCCCTCAGGCACCCAATCCATGTGAACAATCACTCGCATTTCGAAAACAACAATGTCAGTAAATCTTCTAAACTGCTCGAAAACTTGAGTACTAGGTAGACCCTCATCACCATAAACATTCTTCAACAATTCGTACATTTCTGTAGCGGATTTTTTAAGTTTCACACAGTATTTCATATTGACACTAACATAATTCCGACGGAGTAAGAGAAAGTAGTTAACTTCAATCAAAGGCTACTGCCGAACGGTTTGCCTAATTATCTTGAAATTTTCACAGTGGATGGAGAGAAGATGACAAATTAATATGACATAGCCTGCAATGTTGCCAAGTTTACAGGGAAAATTAAATGCCAGATTGAGAAAACTGCAGTTAAATATTATTTAAGTTGTCATTGTAAAAATGTTATAATCGGATTTTAGGGACCTTATAACGTGCTTATCCACTAAAATCTGGATATGTGATTTTTAATATGATTCCAATACCTCTCTTAGCGAGAGGTAAAAATGAAGATTTTTTTGTGTTTACCAGACATATATAGCTTAATATGGAAATGGTCTTGTGCTGGTCACAAGAGATTAACCTTAAGACTCAATTTTAATTGGAATAATACTACCTTTTTTTAGTTTAAGTTCTGTATTTATTATTTAAACCCAACGTTTCGGCACCATAAACGTTGCCTTCTTCAGGGGATACATTGACATAAATATGTGAAATAACAAAAACAACAAGTAACCAAGGTAACAAGAAATGTTCATAAATATAACCTTTTTTATGTATACAATTTTCTAGACAATATATGCATGCCCGGCAATAACATGGACGGCGAACATGCATCTTCTCAGGAAAAAATCTCCTTTTGCCAGAGAAAAAACCGTCCCAAAAACTGGCAGAGAAGTGATCTGTATAACTCAGAGACGCTTTATCGGTAGCGAAATACCGCAGCCGTACTCCTTATTAACAGATGTTAGAAAAAGTTTAGAAAAAATTATATACATATTACAAATTACAACATATTTAATATTGGAAGCCATGCGCGACTAAGTTCTAATCCGTCACAATGATTGAGATTGATATTTCTTGTTTTATAAAACTCAATGGCTTCTCTAATTAATCTGTTGTTAAGTCGAGTAGGTCTTGCAATTATTTTCGTATCTTCAAATTTAATTTGGTGGAATTCTTCCAAGGCATGTTCTGCAACGGACGATTTCTCAGGCTGGTTCAATCTGATCGATCGATGATGTTCGCTCAATCTTGTAGAGACAGTTCTACCAGTCTGGCCGATGTAAACTCTCCCGCAGGCACATGGAATTCTGTAAATCCCTGATGATTGAAGAGGGATGACGTCTTTCACTTGTTTCAACATATGACGAAGTTTAACATATGATGAAAACGAAATCTTCATGTTCTTCTTACGAAGAATTCTACCAATCTTGTCCGTTACGTTTTTAACATAACTTAAACTAAAAAAAGGTAGTATTATTCCAATTAATAATATGTGTTCTGAAAGATATTTTAATAATTTGACTCAATTTTAGTTATTAATTCTAATACTTTAGAAGTTTAGTGTAAATAGCACCAGAGTTATTAATACAAATTTGCCTTTTGAGATGAATTTTCAAAAGGCTGCAACTCTTTAACGAAACGTCACCGGAAATACTCGTTATCGATCACTTTGTGTATAAATCAATAAATGCAAATTAGAACAAGTAGAACAAATGCTATTATTAATTCCAGATTTTACAAAATTTCTATGAAATTACATGAACAGTTATTATGTATATAACTTTAATTACTATATGCAATTTTCTTTGATTTTTAATTATATTTATGATGTATTAAAATAGTAATTAAAAGTATTTTCTCAACAATTATTATCTTTATTTAATTCTTTTAACTACATGTTTATATGACGTGTAAAATTAATTTAAATAGTTTTTCCTGAGAACAGTTAACCGGTAAAATGAAAATTGATATTAATTAATAATTACTGTTAGTACTGTTATATACAGGGTGTTATGTAAGGAAGTGTACAACGCTTAAACTATGGTACAACCACGATTTAAAATATACTGGTTGTGCCACTCTGCACAAAATGAGGGTCCAAATCGATACGTGTTTCCTCTTTTTTCCGCTAGAGGCGCAACGCGAGAACGACCCAACTGACACCTGTCATTTGTATGTCATTTTGAAAATATTACATGTTATATCTTATAGAAAGGTAAATGAAACAGGTTTTGAAGTATATATTCATATTATATGAATGTAACATAAATATTTTGTTGAAAGACATTGCAATTAATGCAAAATGAAAAGAAAATTAGATAGAAAATGTTTCATTCCTGGATGTGAAACCGGTTACAAGAAATCCATTGAAAAAGAATCTCTGTTTGCTGTTCCACTCAATATATCACTTTTTAAAAAATGGCAATGTTCAATTAGTAGAGATGATCGCGAATTAAGATTGAATGATGTTTGTCGAAAACATTTTCGGAAAGAAGATATCATTACCGAATGGAAATCTGGAAGCGTACGGTTCTAGCATTTATTTAGTTTTTCCAATTTTAAATTCTAACAATGTATTGATTCAGGTTTCCATTAAATATATAAATTTCTATTAAAAATAAATTCATTATGCATTTCATTTTTTATATTTTATGTAAAAATAGTTTGCTGTGATAGGGTCGTTCTCACGTAGCGCATCTAGCGGATTATTTAAGGAAACACGTATCAAGAGGACCATCAGAAACAATGAAAAACATGACAAATGGCATAACCAGTATATTTTAAATCGTGGGTACAACTGACCCCATAGATAGTAAATGTAGCAATGCTTCTTACAAGACCTAGAGAACTTTAAAACTAACCAATCACGTCGTAGTTCAAATATTTGTGAAAAAGTAAAAATCAATGTGTTCTCTGGAATTTGAAATCTCGCTAAAGTAAAAATATTTGCAAAACTACATGTTCTAAAAGACGAATGATTTGGTAAACTCGCTAAGAGAGGTATTGGAATCATGCTAAAATTCGCATACCCAGATTTTAGTGGATAAGCACGTTTAAAGGTCCCTGTGATCCGATTATAATAGTTTTACGATGATATTGTATATGTGTGTGTATGTACGTGTGTGTGTGTGTGTGTGTGTGTGTGGATGTGTGAATGTTGGAACCACGGTTTCTCAAATACTATAAGACTTAAAAAAATATTTAACTGCAGTTTCCACAATCTGACATTCCTGGGAAGAGCTGATTAGATTTTGGTAACAATTGGACAACCGGAAGTAATAGTTTCTTTAAAAAAATCTTCTAAATATTATTTTTTGAAAATTTCTATTATTACTATTATTGAAGAACTTAAAATTGTACATCAGATACATTTAAGTTTTTTATTATATCTTGTATAGATTTAGAGATAAAGGCACTGTAATCGTAGAGGCTAAGGCACTGAGGAAACCAGTTGACAAATTCAAATGTTTATAACATAGTTTGTAAATGACAAATTTCAGTGTCAAAAATCAAAACTTTTAGTTACATTCTGAAAGCTTTTTCTGGGAAGTACATTTAATCTTTTTTATTGTTTTATTAATTAAATATTTAAAATTATAGGTAACATGCATATATCCATTAGAAATACCGCCAATCTTGTTAATAAATTGGAAGAATCTCTGACATTTAGAAACTTCCTCATACAGTGAAAAATAGATATAATTAGAATTGTATGTGTGTAGAAGACATGTTAAATACAACAAAAAACAGTATTTAGGTAAAGTTCTGTAATTTTTTTTGTTATAAAACGACGGTTCGATAGCGAATTGCAATACAATACTTTTATAACATATCATTTACCTTCGCCAATCAAGAGCAAGCAGACATGCATATGGTTTATGGCGAGACATTACAAAATAATCGTATTGCTGCAAGACGGTACAGAGAGTTATTTCCAAGTAGACATCAATGATTTTATTTGTCATTTGTGACAGGTGTGACATTTTTTTCCAGAGAACACATTGATTTTTACTTTTTTACAAAATTTTGAATTATGACGTGAATGGTCAGTTTTATAGGCCTCTAGTTCTTGTAGAAAGCATGTTAAACAAAAATTATTTCTAGATTTACTATCTAGGGGGTTAGTTCTACCATGGGTTAAGCATTGTACACCCTGCATACAAGTATTTATTTATTAATGTAAACATACAAATTCTAAATTCTAATCTATATTAGGTTACACTTAAATCTTAATATTTCCTACATAATGTAAGTTCGTGTTTTTTATTGGATTTATAGAATCTTTTCAAAGAAACTTTCGGTATGGAACAGTGTGTACGAGTTAAAATTTTACAGGATATATAGAATCTGTTTCAAGGAACTTTTGCTATGGGATTAGTACAAAATACATCGAATTGACGAAAGTTTTTGTGCTGGCCACATCAGATGTTTCGATAATATAATGATAACTAAATTTTAAATACCGGAATAGAATAGAATTCACTAATCCAAAAATGTGGATTAGCTTAAACTTTTTGAGAATCGGGCTGTTTAGGTTTTATCTAAAAGGCACTTGAATTGAACTGGATAAAGTAGTTGTGTTCCTTTTCCAATGATTCTTTCAAAAAATACTAATAAAGTAGTACTTAATCTAGTGAAATCTCGCTAAAATAACAAATACTTAATGTTCGAAAAGAGAAATGATTTGGTACACTCGCTTTCGCTTTGTTCTTTTCTATAAATGTCCAGGAAAATGAAAATTGGTCATATTACGCATTTCTTCCGGGTACAAAATGTAAAAAAAAAAAAACAAATATACAAGGTCTGTTTAGAATACGTTGAAAATTAGTGGTTTCCTTGCACAACTCATTACAATAATGAGCACAGATGATTATTTATTTTTAAGAAATGAAATCATTTGTACCGTTTCTTCTGATTAATCTTTATTCGTATGGGAATTCTATCAATAATTGCTTATTAAGAGTAATGTTCATTTTATTCAAATTATTAACAAAATTCATGACATCCTTTAAACAGTAAAAACAAAATTAATTTGTTTTTTTTTTATTAACATCGGTGCAGTAGATGAGAGAATAAACACGCTGATCGCATAAAAAAAGGTCTTCATTATTATGAACCATCATTAGTATTTCAAAAAGTCTTCCATTGGATACCCGGTAACTATAAGATATAGGACTTCAGTTAAATACGACATCTGTCATAGATATGTACCTATTTTATTTATTAAACCTAATCATCATATGACAAATTGTTTCTTCTTGATCATGCAATTTTTTTGGGAAATACGTACAGTGATATAAAAAAGTTTCCATACGATAAAAGTTTCAATCTATTTTTGAAAAAATATGTAGTAATCTAAAACCCAATAATAATTTTAGTATTATTTTCTTTATAATTCAAAATGAAAAGCTTTATATTACATACAGAGAATTTATTTTAAAATGCAACATTATGGTTCATCACTTCCATGGTTACTTACTATTGTCAAAAAATGACAGCAATGTAATATTTGTCCATTTTAAAATGCAACATTATAAATAGTATTGCACCATAGGAGATACCTCCAGAACATATCACTAATGGTGTCTATTCTTATTACGACCGACTAGGATATTGCCTCAGTGTGAATGGGGATATTTTTTTAACTTTTATTACATGAAAATTATAAATTTTTGTAAGCTAAAGTTTGTTAAGATGTGCAACATTCATTTTTTGTTTTTTTGTTAATCGTATGTAGGCTAATTTATTGGAAATTAGTTTTGATAATACAAAACTACAAATTTTGTATGTTGCATTTTAAAATGGACAAATATTACATTGCTGTCATTTTTGACAATAATGAGTAACCATGGAAGTGATTGATCATATGTTGCATGTTAAAATAAATTCCCTGTATTACACATTATACATCAAAAATAAATAAATAATACGAGGTCTGTCCGAAAAGTATCCAACCTTCCTTCATATCTTCGCGTCTGAAAATTTTAGCGGCCTCTGCCGGGTACGAGTGTCAACTGTAAAGCTTCACGAATTCCCTAGATGACGCAGTTTTGGTCGGATCGCCTTAGTTTACGTTTGTTTACAAAGTGTTTTTCACGTTTGTCGCATTTTGCTATTGTAAAAAATGACGGAAAGATCGGAACAACGAATTTGCATTAAATTTTGCTTAAAACTCGAAAAGACCATCAAAATGATGAAGACGGCATTTGGGGACGAGTGTATGAGCAAAAACACGAATAAAAGACTGGTATAAACGGTTCAAAGATGGCCGTACATCTGTTGATAGTAACCCACGTTCTGGGCGGCCTTCGACGACAAAAATATCGAACGTGTGCAACTTGTGACCAATGAAGATCGTCGATTGACTGTGCGAGAACTAGAATATGATCTGGGAATACCGGAAACTAGTGTTTGGAAGATTTTAACTGAAAATTTGCAAATGGTTCGTGTGTGTGCGAAATTCATTCCGAAATTGCTAACAGAGCAGAAAAACTTTCGCCTTGAAATCGCTCAGGGCAATTTGGAAATCCATTCCATCGACTTTTGGCTGTTCCCAAGATTCAAAATGTCGCTCAAAAGACAAAGATTCGACGATAAAAAAACAGTCGAAACTAATACGACGAATGCTCTAAAGGCAATAGCAAAAATCGAGTTCCAAGACTGCTTCCAAAAGTAGAAAGGCTGTTGGAAGTGTATTCTTCAATCAAATGGGGACTACTTCGAAGGATGCCACCAGCCCGATGACGCAGAATAACAGCAGCGGGGAAATATAAAGGAAGGTAGGATACTTTTTGGACAGACCTCGTATATAGTCTAATATAGAAATCTGGAAACCGAAATTTTTCGCGATTACAAGTAAAAAACGAGCACAATCGAAAAGGAAGTGTGTAAATCGATCAATTTACCTATCAATAAATTCATCGATTTATCGTTCAATGTAAAACATCCACTGCAGAAGATCTTGCATAATCATTACTCTGGTTATAAAATAGTAAAAAATGAACAATTTTAGTAGTAGTTACGTGCAGTGTTATACCTTATTATCCACCGATTTCTTATTAAATGGGTTATATGCTCCACCATTTTAAATATTCCTATAATTTAGCATTAATGTGGTCACGTTACATAAAGGAAATTAGGAAAGGTAAAACATTAAAATATGCTCAATTATCTGCAATAAATCATTTATTAAATGAATTAATAGTATAATTCACGATAATTTGGAAGACATGAATGTCGCAAAAATTGATAATGAATGGTAATAAATTACAAGAAGAATTTCCTGTATATAGTAAACCTAAGTAAACCCATAATCTTGTATGAATTAAACAGTTTTATGTTAACACATTTATTCAAATCTTATAAATTATTAGCGAGCACATAAAACTTGTTTTATTAACATTACTCTATTTATTCATTCATATCATGTATATATTTTAATTTTACTATATTATTGCAAAATAGAGTAAACAAGTTTTTGAAAAAAATATATTAAAAAACAAATCACTTATTCATATTTAACATCAAAATACAGTGATACAAAAAAAGTCTCTAATTATATCGATATTTTAAAAGCAAATTTAAAGCTAAACGTCAAAAATGGGTTGAACAAACAAAAATCTGTTGTGGCCAGCACAAGACCTCTCGCCATTTTCATATTAGGCTATATAAGTATTGTATTCCACTTCGCTATCGAACCGTCGTTTTATAACAAACTTTACCCAAATATTGTTTTTGATTTTATTTAACATGTCTTCTGCACACATATATAATTCTATCTATTTTTCATTGAATGAGGAAATTCCTAAATTTCAGAGATTCTTCCAATTCATTAGCAAGATTGGTGGTATTTCTGATGGATATATGCATTTTACCTATAATTCAAATATTTAATTATTAAAACAATAAGAAAGATTAAATATACTTCCCAGAAAAAGTTTTCAGAATGTCACTAAAACTGTTAATTTTTGTATCATTTACAAACTATGTTATAAACATTTGAATTTGTCAACTGGTTTCCTTAGTGCCTTGGCCTCTACGATTAGATTATTCTATATATTACAGTGCCTTTATCTCTAAATCTATACAAGATATAATAAAAATTTTAAATGTATCAGATGTAGAATTTTATGTTCTACAATAGTAAAATACCAGAAATTTTCAAAAAATAATATTTAGAAGAAACTATTACTTCCGCTTGTCCAATTATTACCAAAATATAATCAGCTCATCCCAGGATTGTCAGATTGAGGAAACTGCAGTTAAATATTTTTTAAGTCTTATAGTATTTGAGAAACCGTGGGTCCAACATCCACACATCCACACATACACACACACACACACACACACACACACGATCGTAAAAATGTTATAATCGGATTATAGGGACCTTAAAATGTGCTTATCCACTAAAATCTGGATATGCGAATTTTAGCATGAATCCACTACCACTCGTAGCGAGAGGTAAAAAGTAAAAAGGTTACGATAAAATATTATGTCATAATTATGTTAAAGGAGTCCGCTTGCTCAAATTGAAACAGCAACAACTTGACACATCCCTTTCTCATTACTACCATCCTAGAGTTTTGTAATATAACCGAAAAGCGACAGGCAACTCATTAAGACAATCACCTGAATTCTGTAAGGATGTTATTAAGTCTTAGCAACGTTGCTAAAATTTGTAACCAATAGAAACAAATATAAAGCCTGTCATTTTCATGTTTTATTCAGTGTTCGCAATTATTATTGGTTATTTGCTATAGCAATGTTGCTAAGAATTAGCAACTTTCTTACAGAATTGGGGCGAATATGGGTAGCAGTAGCAACTTTGATGATATACAGTCACATACCGTGAGTATTTTTTAACGTGAAACATTGGGTGTGTCATATCCATAGTTACGACATTTGATTGACAGCAATGTATTTGCGTCACAAAGCACTAACACCAATAGAGAACCAGCTGCCAGCAAAAAAAATGGAAACAAATTTTGCAAGCAGCGCTGTCGTGTTATATGGCGGAACTATATTTTCTTGTGGGTTATGTAGGAAACATGTACGATATAAATGAATGACAGCGGTACATATAAATTAATACGCAAGAATAAGCAAGCATTGATAATTTATAAAAATATATTTTGATATAAATTCGTCTCATAAATACACATTCATGTTAAATAGTTAACAAATATTCTTCATTATTTCGAGGACAGATTATGGATGATAGTTTCATTGGTATCACCTGATAGCTCATTAGTAAAATAATTAGCTGATCTAGAATAAATAAATATGTTTTCACTTTTCTTATATTCTGAACTTACTTTTTCAATATCTTATCGAAGTTCTACATATACAAAACTGCTTTTCCGATCCAAAAATGATCAAGTATTACATGAAGTATTATAATAAAACTTCTAACAAAGATGTTAGTGTTGCCATTAGCATGGCGAGTCATTAATATTGTACATTTTATTTATCATAAAATTTTCAAGTCCAGGGTTTTGGCAGTGGTATATTTTCACGGACTAAAAAGTAACATTAATAAACACGTTTGTATAAAAAACGAATTTTAATGTACTTACAGTTATTAGCTTCACATGTCACATATTTACATCTCTCAATTTCAATTAGAAAATGAAAATTTTAATTGCAGTGGCATAATTTAAATTTAATAGCAAACTTAAAATTTTTGACTTTTGACAACTCACATGAATTTGTTTTTGTTTACATCTTTCAAATAAACTGTCAGAATGTCCCAACGAATATAGCACTGCAGGGTCATATGGACGAACTAAATTTATGCTGCCATTTTATCCATTAGACTTGAAATCCTCTGATTTGCGTGTCCCATTTAAAATGAAACATAGGGAACGAATGACATCTTGTCAATGTGACATTTGATTGACAGCAATGTATTTGTCTGTCTCATTTAAAATAAAACATAGGGAATGAATTTGACAGAAGTATTATATTTAAATATTGTAAGAAATTTAACCAAGTCAGAAAATCACTAGGACACAAGGTGCACACAATATTTTTTTTATAACTAAATTTAATTTAGAAAGCAGGTACAATTATTTAAACAAAATTAACCTCTATTGACGTTTTGTCAAATGTCAAATTCGTTCCCTATGTTTCATTTTAAATGGGACACACAAATACATTGCTGTCAATCAAATGTCAAGTCGTAACCATGAATTTCACAAACCCAATGTTTCACGTTAAAAAATACTCACGGTATATGCTAATTAAGTGCGTGTAACAGCAGCTACTTGCTACTTGCTAGCTG
Source organism: Ophonus ardosiacus (assembly GCA_943142095.1). Taxonomy (NCBI): domain Eukaryota; kingdom Metazoa; phylum Arthropoda; class Insecta; order Coleoptera; family Carabidae; genus Ophonus; species Ophonus ardosiacus. Next base: position 43,132,691 of record OW964835.1, read on the forward strand.
TTACTTCTGCATTTTTGATACGCCGAAGCCAAGCTATATCTATAGTTACGCGCTATCTGTTTGCATGACAACAAATAAGCTAATCATTGCGAAGAGACGGACAATTGACGTATCCGGCTCGAGTGACAAGTAGCTACTTGTTTTTACAAGTAAGCGCTACGCACTTCCGTATGTGTTACCTAGTAATACGCGTTATGCAGAATGTTAATAGATAAACGGATACTGTTTTATTGGTCGGTTCTGTGCATGTGATAATAAATTCATATAAATATATGTCGTAAATTTATCATTTTTGAAATTTCTTTTAAATTGAATATAAGGAAAATTAGACCATCTCGAACGGTATTTACGAAGAACGGCTATGCGGGCCGGGATGTGAAACAGGCGATTTCAAAGACTTCTACAGCAAAAGATCATGGAGTACAGAGTGACAACGTACCTGCCATACGAGGATTTTATAATATTTATTGTCCCTAATATACAGAGTGTCTCTTAAATAGGGGGACATGGCTTAACCACAGATTCCTGATGCTAAAATAAGACGATTTAACCAAACTTGCTTCTACCGGAAAGTGTACCATTTAGCCAGTATTTTGCTTCAAAGTTCTTCGAAAAAAAAATTAATTTTGCTTATAATAACAGGACGCTTTATTCGATTTGGTTGAAAATTGGTATGACAGTTTATATGGTTATGTCATCTTTTAAAATGATACTTGCTATTATTAGTGAACCACTAGTGTATGAAACTTAGGTGTCCCAACATTAATTAGACTGTAACTTTTTAATGGCCACGCCGATAACGTGAAATTATTTTTTTTTCAGAAAAATACATTCAATAGTAAACTTGTTTCTCTCTGTGTAATTTGTGATATCTGTTGTCTTGTACAGCGGTAGTGCCAGAAAATGTAGCTGCCATCAGACAAATGATACAGGATGACAATCGTGTCACCTATCAAACGATGGAAGATACCCTTGGCATTGGATCCGCAGCAATAGCAAAAATTTTGCATGAAGAACTTTCGTGTTAGAAAAATTGTTTCTCGTTGGGTGCCACACAACTTAACGGAAGAACAAAAAGCCAAGCGTGTTAAAATTAGTCGCGCCACTTTAAAATTGTTAAATAATGGCGGTCATCGTATTCTTTCTAAAATTGTAACTGGCGATGAAACTTACATACCCTTTTATGATGTTCCAACGCGTCAAGAAAGTAGGGTATGAGTGTTTGAAGATGACCCAACACCAGTTACCGTGAAAAAACAACGTGCACTTAAAAAAGATATGTACGCTGTATTTTTCAGAAGTACAGGTCTTGTGAAAGCAATTAGGTTAGAGGGACAGAAGACTGTTACTGCCAATTGGTACACACAAAAATGTCTACCTGGAGTTTTTCGCAGTGTGAAAATTAAGGGTTTAATGCTTCACCATGATAATGCGTCCTCCCATACCGCTGCGACAACTGTTAATTTTTTGAAAAAGTCATTGAGCATCTACTGTATTCTCCTGATCTTGCAATGTGTGACTTCTGGCTATTTTTTAATTTGAAAAAACATTTACGTGGTCGTCATTTTACGTCAGAAGAGGAGATTAACAACACCATAATGGAGTATTTTAATACGATTCCAGAAAATGAATAGCTCAAAGCTTTCCATCTCTGGAAAATTCGATTACAAAAGTGTATTGAAGCAGGGGGGGACAACTTTGAACACCAGTAAAACTACATGCTTCTCCTTCAAATAATATTTCTGTATCTCAATAATTTTGGCGTGACCCTCGTATTTTTCCGTTATTAACTACTTAGTTTATTCATTTAAATACTCATTAAAAATTTAAAACAGTACAAGTACCTGCATTATATTTATACCAATAAAGCAGGAAACCCATTTTACAGTTTTACACTACATCAGTTGGAACTACAACTAGACAGATATAAGTTTATTATATAATTTATAGTACTTGAAAGTTATCAAATCGTAATGTTAATAACTGTATTAAGTAATTACTGATAGCAAAACATGTATTTGCTTCAAAACCGTTGACAGCAATATAACATCAGAGAAGGAACTTATGGTTTTTATGTATGTAATTAATGAAGTATTAATTCTACCAATGCAAAAAAATTATTCTTCAATAATTGTAAGGTAGCATGCTTTAAATTAAGGCCCGATATATTCATCTCTAGTTAAACTGCCAGTTAAGTTAACTGTTAGTTATAAGAACAATGTGACATCGAAAAATTGACGCGTGTGTAATTTTTATAATTTAGGCTGCAATATCGATGCTGTGTTTTTCTTTTAACTGACAGTTAAATTAACAGGCTGTTTAACTGGAGATAAAAATACCGGGTTTAAGTGTATTAGTAAAAAGAAAGTGATGATATATTACTTTGTTGTAATAAAAATGCTTAATTATTGGAAACGCCCAGAGCCTACTAATAGATTATTATTGTATTTTTACCTCTCGCTAAGGGATTTTAATATTTTTACAATTATGTTGTGCGTGCGTGTGTGTGTGCGTGTGTGTGCGCTCGCGCGCGCGTAAATGTGTGTGTGTCTGTGCGTGTGTGTCTCGAATTTGAAGAGACGGTTTCTCAAATTCTATAAGACTAAAGACCAATTTAACTACGTATTCCTTAATCTGACATTAATGGGAAGAGCTGATAAGGTTTTGGTAACAAATGGACCACTGGAAGTAGTTGTTCCTTAAAAAAACCTTCTAAATATTATTTTTTGGATATTTATGTTGTTACGAAAAATATTATAGAATATAAAATTCTCTACCGATACATTGAACATTTGTATTATACGTTCTATAGATTTGGAGATTTTCACATCCATATTTAAATACAAAGTTCTGGTGAAGATTACGATACTGTGGATGTTAGATACTTTAAAACTTGAATATTTTAGAAACTAAGAACTTTTTTTAACTTTCAAAGTCCGTAACCGTATCATACAGTTCTAAGATCTAATTCGTTGCTGTAATTTGTGCAAAATGTCAAATTTCTTGTCTTCTTTATCACTTGGAGCTATTCTCAATTGCAAATTGATCTGATATAAATGAGTGAAAAAGTGTGATATTGTTTTTTTTACATAGGTTGACAATATTGCTTGTGCATTACAAGAAAAATATGAATTTGGTACATGTGTTTGTTAGCATTTTCCAAATAATATAATGACACTGGCAAATGATATGATATAAATTTATCATTTCATATCATATCACAATGGTGAAAATTGAGAATTGGGCCCTTAGTCTGTGTCCGATGTCGCATATTGGCATTTAGTATTTAGAATTTAGGTCTTCTTCACATAAATACAACTCCGAATTGCACACTAGTGATATCTATTGGTTTGTATGGCAACACTTTAGAACAACAAAAATGAATTATACAATCCTATTTAATTTGATGCAGTTTAAATGTTAATATTACATTTTATAAAATAGAAGCTAAGAAGTTATTCTTTGACAGTAAATTTGACGTTTTGTACAAATTATAGCAACGAACATGATTTGTTTAATTAGTGCGCGTCAACTTCAAGGCATAGTGTGCTCCTGCAAAACCCTAAAATCTAATTCCTAAAATCCTAAATAATTACTAGATTTAGGGCATATAAATTTAAGATTTAGATATTTGGGTGATAAAAGTGCAACATCGGACACAGCCTTATGCCCGGTTTCTCCATAGCAACTTAAGTTGTTGATTATTAAAGTGCTACTTAATTGTAAGTAGGCCTTATATCCAAAATGCGTTGCACCAGCAAATTTGAATGCGAACTTAACTTATGTTACAAATTACATTGGCAACAGTGTAATGCTGCTCTATGATTGGTCAATTTAAAATTTAGCGATTCAAAATAAAATACCGTCTGTCAAACGTCAAAGCTGTCATTGTGTTTATCAGGGTTTATGTTTGTATTCATTCAATAATATTCGATATGGATTTACAGGATTTCCCTAATTTGACGACGTTAACGTCGTGGATACTGTAAGGAAGTTGATATTTTCGAAAATGGTAGAACTCCGCGACAAATAAGTAACAGAATTGCTTTGTTCCAAATATACTATATTTATTTATAATATTTTTTTGTGGACCACCGCCAGTTCTATAAACGGAAGCCCTTTTCTTCGATGTCGTCTTCCTTGCATCAGTCTTCATATTTGCACACATTTTATTGCCAATGCTGCGGCAATTAATTTCCAGATGTTATTTTTTGAATATTAGACATAGACACCGCAATGTTTTTTTTTATTTTCAATATTCTCTTTAAATCTTTGTTTCTACAATCTCACAGAGCAATTTTCTTCTTTTTTGCTATAATTTATTCTTTTCTTTTTCGTATCATTCAATATTCACGCCGTAACAAACCAAAACAGCACAAATTTACCGCCGATATGTCAACTGACATATGACACATAACCACATAAGTCACCGTTTTTTTCGATTTACATTTAAGTGCTACTTACGTCTCACATTTTGACATTTTTGTGTGGTGCAACAGTTTAAGGTGCAACTTAGGAATAAGCAACGACTTAAGTCTTAAGTTGCTCTGGAGAAACCGGGCATTAATGTATTTGTAACCAATAGATGCATTTATGTTCTAATTTATTTAAAACAAAACATCGCAGTTTTATCTTTGACATAACATAGCAAAACGAATTCAAATCATATAAAACAGAAATATTCTGCATTGACATTGACAGTCACAACATAAGCTACTTTCATTCGTCAATTAGTCACAGTAACTTCACGCCATCTTATCGTACAGTTACCTAGCTACATTTTGCTGAATCTGGCAAACGATCTCCGTAACCCGTACGCAAATATGGGACAAATTCTTACATTCACATGCAGATAACCGGAACGCGTGCGTACCTCTAAATGTATGCAATGAAACTGTAAAATATAACGTTGCATTGGAGAAATCTACGGCGAAATATTTTTTATTAATCACTAGTTACAAGCGAAATGATTGAAACTACTCGTAACAGATGTTGCGATCCAATTTTTTCTTTGTTTTGTGTTTGGTGTGGTTATTTATTTGTTGGGTAACTGTTTGTCTGGAATAAGGTTAGAATGTAGATCGAGTGTCAATTTTATGTTCTATTATTTTTATATTATAGCTGTTTCATGTCATTAACGCAAATTAAAGAAAAATAATGGATAACATATGACTATTTGCTGTATCATGCTGTAAATCGTTATTTAAAAATGTTATTACTGTTATTTATAATTTGCTATATTAAAATGAAAAATATGTTGTGGCCAGAACAATACCTCTCGCCATTTCCATTTTATGTTATATGAGTATCGAACAGTTTTTTAACAAAAAAAATAACAGAACTTTACCCAAATATTGTTTTTTATTGTATTTAACATGTCTTCTACACACATACAATTCTAATTATATCTATTTTTCATTGTATGAGGAATTTCCTAAATGCCAAAGAATCTTCCAATTCATTAACAAGATTGGCGGTATTTCTGATATATGTATTTTACATATCATTTTAAATATTTAATTAATAAAACAATAAGAAAGATTAAATGTACTTCCCAGAAAATGCTTTCAGAATGTCACTAAAATTGTTGATTTTTGACACTGACATTTGCCATTTACAAACTATGCTATAAACATTTCAATTTGTCAACTGGTTTCCTTAGTGTCTTAGCCTCTGCGATTAAATTACTCTATATATTATAGTGTCTTTATCTCTAAATCTATACAAGATATAATAAAAATTTTAAGTGTATTAGATGGAGAATTTTGTTCTTCAATATTTCCAAAACATAATATTTAGAAGAATTTTTCTAAGAAACTACTACTTCCGGTTGTCCAATTGTTACCAAAACATTTTCAGCTCTTCCCAGGAATGTCAGATTCAGGAATTCATAGTTAAACAGGTATTAAGTCTTATAGTTTTTGAGGAATCGTCCGTCCAACATACACACACACACACACACACGCACGCACACACACACACACACACACACACACACTAACACACACATACACACACATACACACAGACATCATTTTAAAAATGTTATAATCTGATCCTAGTGATCTTAAATCGTGCTTATTCAATAAAATCTGGATATGCGAATTTTAGCATGAATCCAATACCTCTCTTAGCGAGAGGTAAAAATACTCACAGGATGTGAACACTAGTATACCAATTTTCTTTAAAATATATTAAGAAATAAAAGAATATACTTAATAAATATAGAGTTAGAGAATTTAATTGCAAAATATGTTAAATAATCAACTAAATAAACAAATAAATATATCATCACGGCATATTACCCATTTCTGGGTGTGCCAGTATCTACAACACATGTAGATATCGGTAATGATGACGATGTATTTTACCGTGGGGCGCTTACCAGGCGTCACCTCACGGGCACTCATAGCTGGTGTGGAAAGTGCACCACAGGGGTCACTTTTGTGCCATTTAATATAAATAATCAACAAAAACAATTAATTCTTGTAGCCATTAGTTTTTTTAGCCAGAGAGTATAAGTATTTTTACAAAGTTTAATTACAACTATAACATATCATTCGCTAGGTGTTAGCCAGAAAAAGTGTAATGTAAAATAGTATTTAGTTTAAAAACAAGCTATTGTGTTTTTGGATCAAAAAACGAGTTCTTACTATACATGCCATCAAAATTCAATTATAGGGCTGTCGAGCCGTTAATGATAATGATTTATCAGAACCAAAGAATTTTTAATAGCCAATGACGAAATCTAATCTATTTTTCCTAAGCTACTTTACTTGTCATAAGTAAAATTTAATAGGCACGGTTTTTTCTATCACTAAAACCATCACTATCTCTCTTTATCTTCTAATCTCGTCTACTTCTGATGAGAAACATGACACATACATTTTTTCGTCCCAAAATATTCTCTGTTCGTATCGACAGTCAATTTTTTATTTCAATGCGTACTTGATTTAAAAGTCATCCAGCTTGAGAAAAAGTAGTATGTAGAGGGTATTCACTTCTTGCAAGGTATGAAAAAACTGGTTAGTACTGGAAAGAATATACATTTAAAAATTAAAAGTGTGCGATTATCAGCCAATTCATTAACAAATAAAGATAAGTTTAAGGTTAAATGTTGCAAAATGAACAACAAAATAAAGTTGATATTCTACCTTCTTGGTATCTGTAGTTTATGTATACAATCAGCAAAATGGAATTGTATTTAAGAAAAATCTGATGTGGCCAACACAAAACCTCCCGCTATTTAATTTTTATTAATTTAAATACATACCTACCTACAGGGGCGGATTGTCCTATCGGGCGATCGGGCAAATCCCGAAGGGCCGAATGGACCAAAGGGCCGGTGGGCCGCCTTCAATTAAATAATGTAGTCATAGAATATATTTTTTAATAATTTAAAAAATGTAAATTTTGAACAATTACTAATACTAACATTTTAAAAACATGTTATTTTTTTTAGTGAAACTTCGATAACTCGAAATTAAATATGCCATAAAAAAGTTCGAGTTATCAAAACTTAACGAAGTTCTGTTTCTGGTGGATTCCAGTTTTCACATCGAGATATCAAGGAATTCGATTAACTTTAACTTCGAGTTCTCAAATAAAAATTATAAGTATGCATTTTTTATATCTGGCGGTATTGCCAACGCATTTTGTTCCAAATATATTTTTATAGACCTAGGCTGGTAACAAAATAAACAGTTTTGAAATACATTATATACAATTACTTATATCGGATGGAGACACAAAAATATGTAAACAGTAGGATCATTTTTATAAATAAAATTTAGTATACATATACGAGTATGTATTCTTTTCACTCTGAAAAGGGCCGGATTAAGGATAATCGCCCGGGCCGATTTACTTCTCCAATCCGTCCCTGCCTACCTACGTATTTACTAACGCTGCAAACTGTTCCATTGCAGAAAACTATTGCTTTATTTACTATTTTCTATTTAAAATATCACTATTATTAATTTGAAGTGATAAGTTTTCTGACAGTGACATTTACTGTCAGTTACATTCATTTGAAATATGAACTGTGTAACAAAGGTATTGTGTTTATCTTAGGCTTCGGGACTAATAAAAAAAAAAATTTTAAATTTATCTGCAAAATGTATAGAAAAAAAATGTATTCCTGTAGAAAATTCAATAATCTTTAATTTTTATAAGACATAAAATGCGAAAAAATGGCATTTAATGATATTTTTTGAAGAAAAAAAAATTATGAGCTTCAGGTAACCTTTTCAGCTCTTCCCAGGAATATCAGATTGAGGAAACTGCAGTTAAATATTTTTTAAGTCTTATAGTTTTTGAGGAATCGTGTCTACAACATCCAGACATACATACACATATACACACATACACACATCCACACACACACAGACATCATTTTAAAAATGTTATAATCGGATTCTAGGAACCTTAAATCGTGCTTATTCAATAAAATCTGAACATATGAATTTTAGCATGAATCCAATACCTCTCTTAGCGAGAGGTAAAAAGAAGAAAAAGTAGTGGACCTAGATTTGAACCTTGTGGAATCCCTGAAGTCGGAGAGAAAGAGAAAGAATTGACGCCTTTTTAATGAACGTACATTTTTCGTTGACAAAGGTATGAGGTGAGAAGGGAACGTAAAGGGAGAGATAAAGAAAAGGAATCAAGCTTGATCAATTCTGTCGAAAGTCTTCGCAAAGTCTGTATAAATACAGTCAACTTGCCCTTTGGCGTCAAGGTTAGAAGATACAACATGACTGAAATAGCTTAGATTAGTAACAGTAGACCACTTCTCCATAAAACCATGTTGAGAGACAGATATTTGATGTTTAACTTTTCGAAAAATAGCCGCATAAACATTTTTTTCAAAGATTTTACTGAAGTTTGATAACATGGCAATGGGCAGAGCTGGGTAAGTTACTTTTAAAATGTAACTAGTTACAGATACAGTTACCTCCAAAAAAAAGTAACTAAGTTACTTAAGTTCCAGTTACTTTGGTGAAAGAACTAAGTTATTTACTAGTTACTCATTAAAAGTAACTTAGTTACCTTGAGTTACTTTCTAACTACTTTTAATGGCGTGAAGTGTAGACTTTGACTGTTGACTTAGTTATTGTGTAGTATACATATCAGGGAGTTTTTGCACTAACTACGTTAACCTAAATTTTAACTTGGCAACACCCAATCAGATTATTATTGTTAATGTTAACGGACCTACAGGGCCTTATTACCGCCTAGGCCCACGAGGCCACGGCCTAGGGCCCGCTTTGACAAGGGGCCATCAGGGCCCGGTTGCTGTGATAAAAAATCTGATAAAAAGGCCCTGCGGACCTACATTATAATATAACATAAAAATTAAAAGTAACATTTTATCTTGTGAGAAGGGAATTTGTAAAAATGAGACGAATTCAAGTCTTGCAACCCTTGGAACAACGAACAAAATACACTATTTTTTATATAACCTGAAAATTATAATAATTTTGATGATTTAGTGGCAGTTTAACTATAATTTATTAAAACGTATCATTTTTAAGCGAGGAAAACATTTGAAAATAATATATTTTATAAGCCAAATTTAACATTTAGTGACTTTTTAATTCTAGAATTAAAAGTTAAAATAATGTGTTATTTTTAGTTTTTCTGTTTACCGTACAAAAACTCTATTATTAATGAATATAATTACTTATTTTATTATATATTATGGCTTGAAATCAATCAACAATAATATTGAATTTAATTATGTATTAAAATAAAAGTTACACGTTACAGAGGGTATGCGCGATGCTGCGCTCAACACTCCCACTCTGGACAGACATTTATTTAAAACAAAACAGTTTTAGTTAGTGTTTCTAAAAAAGGCATCAGCGTCAACAAAATATTTCTTTGAAATTTTAATCCCCCCCGTTACTTTTTATGACTAAGTTACATTCCACTTTTTAAGTTACTTTGACTAACTTAAGTTACATTCTAATTTCTGAGTTACTTTAAGTAACTTAAGTTACTCAAGTAACTAGTAACTAAAAACCGTAAAGTTGCCAACTACTTTTCCGCAGCAAGTTAAGTTACAGTTACAGTTACCATATTTTAAAAAGTAACTAAGTTACGTTACAAGTTACGTAAAAGTAACTAGTTAGTAACTAAGTTCCTAAAGTAACTAGTTACTGCCCAGCTCTGGCAATGGGACGATAGTTTGTCATAGAAGAAACATCGCCTGAACTGATTTATTGATTCTCCAACATAAGATTTTGTGAAAATCGGGACATTTTGATGTTCCCGAATTATTGTTTGGGATAGCTGCTTAAAAACGGGATTGTCCCACCTAAATCGGGACTGATGGGATCTCTACTGTAATACTACATAACATTTTTATACTGTCTCTTTCTTGGATTGGTTCACTTGGCACTGAGATACTGAGAACTAAGGTTAACATCCACATATCTCGGAATGTCTGATTTGAGGCATTCTCGCGCATAATTTCTCCTGCGCTTGACCGAGTTCTGTCTCGGTGTTCGCACAAGGCACAAGGCGCACGCTCTGAACAGTTAGCCAACTAACATAGCCGCTCTTTGGCTCTTTGTACAACTACAACCTGCCCTCTCTATCTCTACTACGTGTGTGATTGTGACTGTGACTGTTTGGTACACAAACACACGTGCAATTACACACAACCGACGGTTAATCCACTGATTAAAGTGTTAATTTACGCGGGAATCAACTAGACTTGTTTACCGGGTAAACAGAGCAGGAATAAGAAGGATTTTTAACTTCATAAGGGGTATAGATTTTTATGAAGGGTGAACACGAGAAAACGTGACAAGCGTTTAAAATGGGAAAACAAATAAAGAATTTAATATGGAAGCAAATTTACGGAGGTGTGGCAATTAAATAACAAGATTGATCTTAGAACATTGACAATGTAAAAAATTACACAAAACAAATATTGCCACCTCCAATATACTCTCCTCCCTATACCGCCCGATGAAAATGTTCCATTGTTGGAAGCAATGCTTGCAGACCATTTTTATTTGTTGTTCATAAGCTCTGCCACTTTTCTATAACTACATTTCGGCCCCCCAATTTGGTGCCTTTTAACGCAGAATTACAATTTGGGAATAAAAGTAAGACACATGACACTAGGTCAAGTGAGTACTATGTTGATATACCAACACGGTGATTTTGTATTTCTTCAAAAATATCTTGCCGGACAGGGCGTTTTGTTCCGGCGCGTTGTCTTCATGGATATTCACATTTCAGCCCTTTTATCAAAGCCTTCTTGTAATATGCTTGGTTAACGAAATACCCCTCAGGCACCCAATCCATGTGAACAATCACTCGCATTTCCATTTTTTTTTTCGACTTCCCTGTAAATTTGACAACATTGCAGGTTATGCCACATTAATTTGTCATCTTCCCTCCATCCACTGTTAAAATTTAAAGATAATTAGGCAAACCGTTCGGCAGTAGCCTTTGATTGAAGTTAACTACTTTCTAGTATTCTAGTACTCCGCCGGAATTATGTTAGTGTCAATATGAAATTCTGTGTGAAACTTTAAAAATCCGCTACAGAAATGTACGAATTGTTGAAGAATGTTTATGGTGATGAGAGTCTATCTAGTACTCAAGTTTTCAAGCAGTTTAGAAGACTTAAAGAAGGAAGAAAAGAGATCGGAGACGATTAGCGCCTCGGCCGTGCACTGACATGTTTTTTTCGAAATCGATTGGGTGCCTGAGGGGCATTTCGTTAACCAAGCATATTACAAGAAGGTTTTGATAACCCTTCATGCACGGGTGAGAAGAAAAAGGGCTGAAATGTAAGACAACTCGTCGGAACAAAACACTCTGTCCGGCAAGACATTTTTGACGAAATACAAAATCACCGTGTTGGTATATCAACCGTACTCCCTTGATCTAGTGCCATGTGACTTGCTTTTCTTCCCAAATTGTAATTCTTCGTTAAAAGGAACCAAATTCGGGGCTGAGATGTAGTTATAGAGAAGCGGCCTAATAGTATTGTACTTTCGTCTTTTTTATTTTCCCTTGCCTGCCAAATTTGTTCATTAAAACTACCATGAACATTATCATAATAAGTTATGCAATAAAAGCTATTTTAATTAAATGTATTGTACCTACAGTTCATGTATTTGTTGCTAACTGAACCATGGAAATATGGTCAATGTTAAATTGTGAAATAAAAACACGTAAATTTATTTACTTTTTCGTGGAAACGTACTATTGTTATTTATTACAATTTTTTTTTTTTTTTTTGTAGAATATACAATTTTACTTGATGCATCTCTAATTGTGGTTCATTCAAACGAAGTGTTCACTTGTTTTCTTCTTGACGATAAATAATATTTATGACATTCATAAAGCTTTACTAACCTATAACTTCGTTTTCTTAAATGCATTGTTATCATGTCTGAAGAAAATTGGTTCCATTTCTAGCATCGCGTTTGACCGAGATATTTAAAAAGTGAAATTTATTTCCCATTGTTCGCGATCTTCCCATTATTAAACCAACATTTTTTTTGCTGTAAAATCATCTCTGACACGTATGTTCTTACAACTGGCATTACAGAATAAAGAAAGTTAGTTGATAGTATAGTCCCATAACTTATATATGTGTTAGAGGTATTAGATTCATGATAAAAATCACATATCGCACCCCGGCGAGAATAGTGACACAAGTCAAAATGTAGAAATTCTAAGTTCATCAGATAAAATTGGTCAAAAATATGCTTCTAATAATCAGGAATAGTGACATAAATCAAGATTATATTTTTTGAGAGATGGAGCTAATGTCGTTTCGTTTCGAGCTAATGTAAGTAACTTTACATTTGAGAACTGTCTTCTTTAATTTAAATTTTACACAAAACTATTTTTTGGACTTGTGTCACTCTTCTCGCCTGGGTGCGATATCGAGATTTTAGGGAATAAGCACGTTTCAAGGTCCTTAGAGTCAGATTATAACATTTTTTTACAAAGAAGTTTGTGTGTGTGTGCGTCTGTTTGTTGGAAGGACAATTTCTCAAATACTATAAGACTTAAGACCTGTTTAACTATGAATTACTCAATCTGACATTCCTGGGAAGAGCTGAAAAGGTTTTGGTAACAATTGGACAACCGGAAGTATTAGTTTCTTAAAAAAATCTTTTAAATTTTATGTTTTTGAAATTTGTATAATTACAAATATTAAAGATCATAAGATTCTCTATCCAATACATTGATCATTTTTATTATATCTTCTATACATTTACAGCCCGATTCACAAAAAAGTTTAAGCTAATCCTTATTTTTGGATTAGGGAATTCTATTCTAATTTTGACAGTTTACATCTCAAAATATAGTCTAATCTATTCCTAGTATCTACCTTTATTGATAATATTATGAAAATTAAATTTTAAATGCCGGAATAAAATAGAATTCATTAATCCAAAAATGAGGATTAGCTTAAACTTTTTTGTGAATCGGGCTATTAGAGATAGAGACTCATAAATATATATAATAATCCGCTACAATCCAATAATGTTATTATCAAGTTTATATCTCTACCTACTTTTGAATTATTGCCCCAAAAGTCAATTTACCCCATATTTAGATAAAAACTTCATAATTTTCAAATATGTAATTTTTATGTATCTAGATACTTCTCAATGCGCTGATTCCAGATTTTGAAACCGCAGGTCGATATCTCTTTTCGTTCTTGAGATATTTAGATTTAAAGTTTTGCTCCAAACTGCCCATTTTTGGGTAGTAACCCAAAAATGGGTCGAGATATGAATTTGGCAACAACACCATTCGATTCTACGGGCAAAATTACATAAGTACACCAATTTTCATAATTTTTGAACACCGCATACAATCTCTAAAGCAAAATAAGTGAAAATGGCAAAAATCGCAAAAATCTAAGGTGTACCCCTTACGATTTTTTCAGATTTTGGCCATTTTCGGGGGTTTTCAAACTTTTACTCATAAAAAATGAACCAGCTGGACAAAAATTATGAAAATTGGTACACTTATGTAATTTTGCCCGTAGAATCAAATGGCTGTGTCGCCAAATTCATATCTAGACCCATTTTTGGGTTACTACCCAAAAATGGGCAGTTTTGAGAAAAACTTTGATTTTAAATATCTCGAGAACGAAAAGAGATATCAACCTGCGGTTTCAAAATTTGAAATCAGCGCATTAAAAAGTATCTAGATATATAAAAATTAGATTTTTGAAAATTTTGAAGTTTTTATCTGAAAATGGGGTATATTGACTTTTGGGGCAATAATTCAAAAATGGGTAGATATATAAACTTGTTAATAATATTATTTTCTTATAAAGACAATGTTACGTAAGTGTACGCATTTTTAGAGTAATGTATCTAGTAGCCCAAATAACTCCATGGAAACCATTTGAAAAATTAAAATTTTTGTAATTGACAGAAAAATGTTAGTCATCAATGTCAAAAATTATATTACTGAAGGCTTTTTCTGGAAAGAACATTTAATATTTATTATTTTATTATTAAATAAATATTTAAAATTACAGGTACATATATACACATTAGAAATACCGCCAAACTCGTCAATGAATTTGAAGAATCTCGAACATTTAGAAGAGTAGGAGGAAACTTATTATAGAATGAATTAAAAAATATAAAAATATATTAATAATTAGAATTTTTGTGTATGTACCAGAAATGCTAAACACAATGGCTGGTAGTACGACCTCGGTTTTAACTAAAACGCTGTTTTAAGAAAAGTCAAATTTAATTATCTAATAATAAAAATAAATAATAACAAATTTATCAAAATATGATTTTTAAGCAGAAGATAGTTTGCATTGAAACAAATATTGAAAAAAAAAAACATTCTTTAAACATAAGGGCGAAATTAAGTATTGACATTTGAATTTGACATTTCTTAAAACAGCATTGTAGTTAAAACCGAGCTCGTACTACCAGTCAATATGTACTTATATAGCCTAATATAGGAATGGCGAGAGATATTGCGCTGGCCACAACAGAATTTTATTTTTAAAATTCACAAAATTACTTGCACTTTACCTAAAGTATAAATATTTGATTTCACTGGTTTCAATACAGCATAATAATAAACCTTAAGCAAAATTAAATATTTACATTCATGAGTTATAAAAAAAATATATACTTACATATAATGTGTTGAAAGTGAAATAGCATATTCAAATGTAAAATTAAAATATTTTTATATGCATACATACTTTTACGAGTATATTGCACTAACTTGTTTACAGTTTATTATTAATAATATTAATGTGTTATCATGTAAATGTAAATATCCTATGTATAAAAATGAACACATGAATATTTCTCAACGAATATAATTATAAATTAAAAAATATACATACAGAAAGTAAAATTAAAGTTTTCGCTATACATTCTAAAAATTACTATTACTAGGGTTTACCAAGATACCGCATTTACAATTTTTACCTCTCGCTAAGAGAGGTATTAGATTCATGCTAAAAATCGCATATCCAGGTTTTAGTGAATAAGAACTTTCTAGTGAATTAGAATTTTAACATTCTTACGATTCTTACGATGAAGTGCGTGTATGTGTCTTACATGGCCTACTATGGAAATGGCGAGAGGTCTTGTGCTGGCCAATTTTTACCTTCCGTCACCTTTAGGTAAGGAAGGTAGCACGTTTTAAGGTCCCTACAATACGAATTTACTATTTTTAAGATGATGTCTGTATGTATGTATGTATGTATGTATGTATGTATGTGTGTGTGTGTGTGTGTGTGTGTGTGTGTGTGTGTGTGTCTGTATGTGTGTCCGTGTGTTACAAATTTTTCTCCGACGATAACTCCAATACTATAATTCTAAAAATTAGAATTCTTTCGTATTCCTCTTCTGTACATCCATATGAAGAGTTGATTAAATTTTGGTTATAATTGATCCACCGGAAGTACCTTTATTTGAAGTTTTTAACAGTTTTTCTTAAAAAAACGCAGTTAAATATTATTTTTTGACATTTTGTTATTATATTTATTAAAGAAAATACTTTTCTCTATATGGTTTGATTATTCATTTTCCTTCATATTCAATAGATGTAGAGTTAAAGCATTATAAAGAAATTAAATTTCAAAAATTAGTCAGCTTTGCTATTTATCATGGAAACAGCTGATACATTCAAAATTCTAATTGACAGATGTGTGTTGCAAGTCTAAAACCAAATATGGAAAGTATAGGATGAAAAATTAGTATTTCATTGTGGTCCTCTCAAGTGACATGCAGTGAAAGGCTAAAGAGAAGATGGTAGGACTGTATCGCAGAAGACTTGAGAAAGGAAGGACTGTGTGAAGAAGATGCGTTGGACAGGAATGAGTGGAAGAGAAGAGGAAACAGCGACCCCTAATAAAATAGGGGAAAGCTGAAGCAGAAAGTAAAATGTGTCAAGTGCATTTTTCTTAGTGTATGTTTATGTCATAATTTTATTGGATTTATAGAACCTTTTCAAATGAACTTTTGGTATGAAATTTGTAAAAAATAGTATGTGTTCGTGTTCGATTATACATGAAACTGTTCCACGGTCCTTTTGGTATGGAATTTGTGCAAAATACATCGAATTGACGGAAGGTCTTGTGCTGGCCACAACAGATTTTTTTTCTTTTAATGTTCTATATACAGTTTATTAATAGTAGTAATATTCAATAAAATATGTTTTCCATTTAATAAATTAATATTAAAGTAATAAATATTTAATACTCTATAACAGATACAAATTTCTATTTGAAATTTCTATCAATAAAGTTAACTGCTTGTGATTGGAAATATTAGTTTCACTTATATCAATTTGTTCTTATATCAGATAAGTATTCCTTCGATAAACTTTATGAACGCACGCTAGTAACACATAATTTTACATCAGTTTTCTGATTTCATTTCTTAATAAATTAAATATCTTAGTCGTAAAACACAAATAAGGGAAATAAAATTTCTTGATATTTACTGAAGAAATTAATCTAACAAGATTAGCAATGTAATAAAATCTTAAATAAAATGTTAGGTATTATTAATCAAACTATCTATAAAAGTCGTTCCAACATTGATAGACATGTTTGCAGCATTTTTGTAAGAAAAAAATTAAAATATTTGGAATTTTACAAAATGTTACTTCGAATGTAATATGCAAGGAATTTGGAATTTTTATGGACACATATCTACAATGTTTATAATAAAATAAGTTTTTATATGATATTTTGGCAGAAATATTTGATACTTTATACCAACAATGAATATAAATTAACTGTATAAATTTATACAGGCTGTCTCAATAAGCTTGCTCACTATTGGTAACTTTTTTATTTGAAGAGATACGAGGTTGGTTAAATGAGTAAAATTGTGCCATTTTATATTAGAAAAATGGTCATGTAGACAAAATAAAAATTGTGTCAGCGATTCCCGAAATTTGGGACAAAATATATATTTTTTAAATGGAACTATATATTTTTTATTATCTTATTGGAAAGAGTATTTTTTTCTCTTTCCAATAAGGTGATGTTGTTTATGTACAATTTTTTCAAATAAACGAGTTAATTACGTTTAAAGATAACAATTATGTTTTATTAGTTTATTTAGTCAAGTAAACCATGGAAAGAATTGTATTTTATAATTTTTTTAATATTTTATTAAATAAACTAATAAAACAGTTTACAAAATTTAAATTTTTAACCGTAAATTACTCGTTTATTTGAAAAAATTGTACAAAAACAACATTACCTTATTGGAAAGAGAAAAAAATACTCTTTCCAATAAGAAAATAAAAAATATATAGTTCCATTTAAAATATATATATATATATATATATATATATATATATATATATATATATATATATATATATATTCTGTCCCAAATTTTGAGAACCGCTGACACAATTTTTATTTTGTCTACCTGACCAATTTTCTAATATAAAATGGTACAATTTTGCTCATTTAACCAACTTCGTATCTCTTCAAATAAAAAAGTTACCAATAGTGAGCAAGCTTATTGAGACACCCTGTATAACCATTCCAAGTAACATTTTCTTCTCTCCAATTGCTATGAGATTTAGTACTTTTAAATAAATGTTCAAATTTTATTAAAAAAAAAAACAATTCACAATTTGAACAATTTTAATTTAAATTTAATTTCAAAACAACTTTATTAGATGATTTTTGTATGTATTTAAGATGTTTTACTCGGAAATGAAAATATAAGTATCGTAATCGTCTATTTTAAGTAGTATGGTGCAACAAATTTGAGTACAGCAGAAATAATTTATCTTTTATCGTAATTGGGTACGTTGCTTATAAGGAAAACTATTTTCTAGGATTAATAATAATAAAAATATTTTTTCTTATGTCGCAATCAAAATCGATTACACTGTATCACTATTAAAAATTAATATTATTTCAATTAGTTTCGTATTTTATGTACTTTTTATACTTGTAGCATTTTTCATTATTTACACTTTTCTATAATTTTATTGTATTGTTAGCTATTCAATAAGTGATAAGAATTATTTATATAAATACAAAAATATTTGAGCTATACAGGGTGTTCATTTTATTTTGTTATATCTAATAAGTAAATAATAATAATAAAAATATATAGTCCAATTTAAAATAACAAATCTGGTCCACGGTTTCTCAAATACTATACGACTTAAAAAATATTTAACTGCAGTTTTCTCAATCTGACATTACTGGGAAGAGCTGATTAGATTTTGGTAACAATTGGACAACCGAAAGCAGTAGTTTATTAAAAAAAATCTTTTAAATATTATTTTTTGGAAATTTATCTTATTACAAATATCAAAGAATATAAAATTCTCTATCCAATACTTTGAACATTTTTATTATATTTTCTATAGATTTAGAGATAGACTGAATTATAAATATATAAAATAACCTATTGTATAATGAATCAATCAGCCTATGGAACCAGCTGAAAAATTAAAATGTTTGTAATTGACATAAATGTCAGTGTCAAAAATCCAGACATTACTGAAGACATTTTCTGGAAAGTACATTTTATATTTCTTATTTTATCATTAATGCGTCAACATCTAAAATGAGCCTGTTTCACATTTTTCAAAAACTATTTTAAATGGAAGTTTATGGAATGATTTTCTTAGTAATAATTTTTATTTTAATAATTTGTTGGTTTTTGTGGAAATAATTAAATAAAAAGATTGGCGTCCTGAAAAACTACCCCCTACTCCTGTGACGCAGAAGCACATACATTACATCATTAATAGCCAATAGGAAAATAGTTTTTCCATCACCTACGTTTATTCATATTATTTATATAAATAAACGTAGGCTAAAGTTTGTCACATGTTAATAACAAAATCTTTTAATTTGACATTTGACGCTGACATTGCTCATTGTAAATGAATAATAAAGTAATAATGGCTAATTCAAATTACACTCAAGCTAAGACGGACAAATTACCGAAGGTCGATAGCTGGATGATGGCTGAATTTATATCAGAACGATTGTTTTACTGCTATCGAAATAAGGGGTGTTAAAGAGTTGAGGTAAAATAAAATATAAAAACTGAATTTACTATATAAATCGATAATATATTTTACTTTAAAGTTCTGATCGTGATTCTTACATTGAATCTGCCATAGGACATGTAGATCTATATCGAGAAAAAAATATCTGTATAGTCAGATGTAAAGTTTGCCCTGAACATAAAGTGAAGCAACAAAAATATGTTGTTATCGTGAAGGTGGATGAAAGTTGAAATGATCTTCACAAACATGAAGACACGATTTTTCTGACAAATTATCAGCTCTTCGACCTACTGCTTCTAGCCACAATTTTCTTTTCTTAGCATCTTTTGTAAAATTTATAAACTCTATAGTAGGTTTGTTCCTAACAGTATTTTTGTAAGAAGGCACAATACAATATCGTAAATTACTCATTTTATTTTGAATTTTTTATTACCTACATATTATACAACTTGAACCAATCTAAAAATTTGACACTTGTTTGACAACTTTGACAATACACTTGACACCTTAGAACCGCTGAAGATGTATGTACTCTGACGTCACATTCTGTTTCAGATCACGTGACTTATTCAAAATTTTATCCAAATTTCAAAAATTAATTATAAAATATCTAAAGGATATTTAGTGATATTTTCAAATTTGAGGCTCTTTAAAGAACAATATCTTTTAAAATTTAATACCTAGAAGTCATATAAAAATTCTTGCAACAGCCCTATTGTTTCACATGATTTAGATGTAAAATTTAAATACCTATATGTAACTTTTATTTGAAGTATTTTTGCATTAATAATTAGATAATGTTTTCTTGTACACCCTGTACAAAAACAAAAACTTTAACTACTTACAATTACGACACTATGGTTATTATTGATGTTCATTTATCTGTTTATAGTTAAAAATTTATGGTTATTTGATAAATATAAACAAGTAAAGATAATAATCAATTCTCAACATTATGATGGTGAGAGTATTATTTACAAGCGTTGGTGACACTAAAGAATTGTATTTCCTTCAATATTTCCAAGAATAATGTAAATTTATTGCAGTTTTCTTTGCAAAAGAAACAACTGTATCTAATCAAGATCAGAAAAACCTGGTAGGCAAGTATTTATTTGAGTAATGGACTAATTTAAATAAATAATTGCAGTTTTATGGCTAAAGAGAAATTTTGTCGTTTCTAATTTACAATGAAATATTGGTCCAGTTTCTTTAATACTTGCCTCATTAAAACATTTACAATATTTATGTACATTTGACATGAGCATGAGCATGAATAATGAAAGGATAAATAAATAAGAGAACTTACCAGCCCCTAACGTTGTGATTGTAGCTGGTTGTGGATGCTTCCCATACTTCACAGGCTTGAAATGAAAGAAAGACGGCGAGTATCCACTCGCCGCCCGGCTAAGCGAACTAAAACGATCCTCCCTATCCTCCAGGAACACTCCATCCTTTCCCATTGCTGCCAACTGCCTTCCTTTGGGCATAAACATCACCAGGAACACCACAGCTGAAGTCGCCACTAGTCCAAAAGCCAGACAAGCATCTTTATGTCGCTCCCCAACAACCAACCCACTTAGAGTCCACACCAGCCACATGGGGATCACCGCTCCTACGCTAAGCCCGATGTATGTAGCTTCGCGATAATTGTCACGAATTCCACGACTTTTAATAGCCAAAACTGCTACAAACACGATAAGGAACAATACGTAACAAAGAGAAAACAGCACTTCCACGTACGGAGTCCTGCACAAAGTTATCAAACTGGTGGTTGTCACGTCTTCAACAGTTACCAACAAGCGGTGTCTGGGTGTTACGGCTTCTTCTACAGGAATAAAATCCACATTGGGTGGACTAGTCAAAAGCCATTGGGCTCCTATTGCTACTTGAATCAAAACAGCGAACAACAACAAGAGAGCTTGATACGGAGCTGGCAGATAAACTCCCCCGTTAAGACTGATAAGAAACACACATTTCACAAGCAAAGCAGCAAACACTAACGCGTAAGACAACCCGGCCCCAAATCGAACAAGCCCGCACGTAGCCGGAGTCGGTGCCAGAGCTAGTAACGCCGCTAGGGCTGCACATCCAAACAACCCCAGCAGCAACATCTGCCCTAGGAACAGATGCCTCCTTGACGGAATCGTACGCCAAGCTTTGCAAACAACCCACACTTCAAACCCGGCGATCATAGCCATACAAACTCCAGCCAAAGCCAACACCGGCACCACCCACGTCTCCGATCTCAGCAAGCTGTTCGCCGGCGAGGGAGTCACCCTCGGGGTGCTGGTTGTGCTGCTGGTGGTGGTCGTAGGCGCGGAGGGCACGAGGAAGAACTCGGTGCTCATGTCGAGGTGGTGCAGCAGCGGGAGGCTTTCACTGGCGTTGGAGATGGTGGTGTTACCATGGCTGCAAACGACGCAAGCCGCGGCGACAGCTAGCAGCAGGACGGCCCGAGCCATACTGGCGGCCGAGAAGCCGGGCAACCGCGGCGAGACCATGGGCGCCCCTCCAACACCAGGTTCATCATACAAGACCACGAAACGAATGCGCTACCAGTTCATGTCGATGCACCGGACTTGGATGTAGTGTTGCAAGTTCAGGTTTACAGCACTGTATTACGATTTCTACTTTCAATGTCACATTTATTTATATCATCATCATAGCTGGTACTTTTATCTGGGTGAACAAATCTACTTCTATTCCTAGATTTAGATAATGATTATGTCTGTACTTTAGAGAACTTTTAGCAGAACTTGTGTGTTAAATACTATTTTAAAATTGGAGTTTAACACCCGAGCCGTCCAAATCACATATTACCTCTCGCTAAGAGAAGTATTGGATTCATACTATAAATCGCATATCCAGATTTTAGTGAATAAGCACCTTTTGAGGTCACTAGAATACCCAACGAGAAATTATGTGCTAGCCACATCAGTTTTTTTTATGTCGATTCCAAGGATACCGAACGAAAAATGTATGCAATATATTAAAATTATTTAATTAGATACATGGTAAAAATCACATATCCAGATCTTTGTGAATAAGCACGGTTTAAGGTCCCTACAATCCGATTTTAACAGCTTTACAATAATGTGTGTGTGTGTGTGTGTGTGTGTGGGGGGGGTGTATGTGTGTCTGTGTGTTTGGCTGCATGTTGAACGGACGGTTTCTCAAATTCTATAAGACTTAAGACCAATTAAACTACATATTCCTTAATCTGACATTAATGGGAAAAGCTAAAAAGGTTTTGGTAAAATGGACAACCGGAAGTAGTAGTTTCTTAAAAAATCTTCTAAATATAAATTTTTGAAAATTTGTATTACAATTAAAAAATATGAAATTATCTATCTGATACATTGAACATTTATATTACATCTTCTGTAGATTTAGAGATAGAAAATTATAAATATGTAATGAATCAAACAACCCTTGGAAACCAGTTGAAAATTAAAATGTTTGTAATTGACAAAAAAATGTCATTGTCAGAAATCCAGAGATATTACTGAAGGAGTTTTCTGGGAAGTACGTTTAATATTTCTTATTTTATCATTAATTACATAATTAAAATTATAGATATAGCTGCCGCACGTTAAATTGATAATGTCCTTGTATGCGGAAAACCTAAAATTCGTAGTTGGACAAGTCGAGATGTAATAGTAATTATAATATGCTGTTGTAATAACGAGGATAAGACTCCTCGCCAAAACATATTGTTTTCCGTAACAGCTAGGACAAATTATGAAGTAAAAGTTCTTTAAACTTTATTATTTGTTATTTAAAGAACGTAATTGAGTTTTAAAATTAATAAAATAATCTTGTCGCTGTGAAACATATAATTACCTTCCGTCACCTTTAGGTAAGGAAGGTGTTGTCTTTGGTAAAAAAATTCGGTGGTGAGTTTTTAATGAATAAGCACGTTTTAGGGTGCCTACAATACGAATTTACTATTTTTAAGATGATGTCTGTATGTATGTGTGTGTGTGTGTGTCTGTGTATGTATGTCCGTGTGTGACAAATTTATCTCCGACGATAACTCCAATACTACAATTTTAAAAATTATAATTCTTTCGTATTCCTCTTCTTTACATCCATATGAAGAGCTGATTAGATTTTGGTTATAATTGGTGGTCCGGAAGTTCCTTTATTTGAAGATCTTAACAATTTTTCTTGCAGAAAACAAAGTTATTAAATATCATTTTTTGGCTTTTATGTAATTATCATTATGAAAGAATATCTTATTGTCTATATGGTTTGATTATAAATTTTCCTTCATATTCAATAGATAAAGAATTCAAAATTATAAAGAGTTTAACTTTCAGAGAAACAGCTGATATATTCAAATCTAATAGGCAGATGTCAGTGTCAAGTACTATTTTCATACTGTACGTTTGTGTTATAATTTTATTGGATTTATAGAATCTTTTCCAAGGAAATGGAATACATCGAATTGACGGAAGGTCTTGTGCTGGCCACAACAGATTTTCCTTAGATTCTTCAAATGCATTATCATTGTAATTATTACTATTTTAAAAAATACCATAATATTTAACTATATTAAGGATTTATATCATCAAGAATAAAATATGGAATATTATCATCCACAATAAATGCGAAACTAATTTTTATATTTAATAATTATACTTGTATTTACAGCACCTAATAAATATAAATTATATATTCCATTTTTTGTGCCATAAACACATGATTAATTTAATGGCAGAAAATTATACTAAAAGTAAAAAATTTGGAATACACTCACTTTTATTTACGTTAGCATACACAAACAAGTAAGGTAAGAATTAGTTATACCTATATAGATGAAAGTAAAGTGAGTATATACTCAGCACGTGTTCTCATGAATTTCATGAATTTAAATTTACTACTTCAAACAATAATACCGACCTCAGTCCTCCATTACAATAAACATATAGTACAATAAAATATATTGTACGTTAAGTTTTTTAATCGATTTAGTTTCAAGACTATAAAACATTATATGCCTCATATAAAATATACTTTATGATCTTTAGTCAATTTCTCTTTAATTGTTTAAAAATGTAAAATTAATGTAACTCTATTTTATTAAAACAAATGTTTTTACCTTCCGTTACCTTTAGGTAAGGAACGTATTGTCTTTGTTCAAAAATTCGGTGGTGAGTTTTTAAGAAATAAACATGTTTAAGGGTCCCTACTAGTGGTGGGATCCGGATCCGGATAGTTTTGGTTTCGGATTCAAAAATATCCGGATATCCGGATAATTGAATGTTGAACTATCCGGATCTCGGATCCAAATCTCAGTATCGGATTTTGGATCCGGATCTGAGTATTGGATTTTGGATCCGGATCTGAGTATCGAATTTTAGACATGGAAAAACAATCCCTTTTATGTGAAACACGTGCACGATATAAATAAATAGGTATTTCGACACTTGCAATGAACCTGTAACCATTATTTCTCTAATTTAATGTTAATCTCGTTTTCTTTGAAGTATTTGTTGTAATGAATGTTAAAATTTTAGAACTACAGAATTCAATATTCTAAGAAATATCCTTTTCGTATTTGCACCAGCTACCTGTCTATTTTAGAGGAGTATTATAAAATTGCCTTTACATTCAAAATGATGAATCGGATCCAGAATTAAAATTCGGATATACAAATCCGGATCCGTAAACAACACATCGAATCCGGATCCAAATCAGGATCCGAATCCAAATCCAAATCCGAGTTAAATTTACGGATATCCGCTTCAATATCCGAACATCGGATATCCGAGGAACCGCATATCTTGAAATCCGGGACCTCGGATCCATGTTTTGTCGGATCCTCACAGCACTAGTCCGTACTATACGAAATTACTATTTTTGAGATGATGTCTGTGTGTCTGTATGTGCGTCTGCGTGTATGTGTGTGTGTCCGTGTGTGTGTGTGTGTGTTAACAAAAATTTCTCCGACGATAACTCCAATACTACAGTTCTAAAAATTATAATTCTTTCATATTCCTCTTCTTTACATCCATATGAAGAGGTGATTAGATTTTGGTTATAATTGATCCACCGGAAGTACCCTTATTTGAAGTTTTTAGTAGTTTTTCTTAAAAACGCAGTTAAATATCAGTTTTCGACATTTTATGTTATAAATATTAAAGAAAATGCTCTTCTCTATACGGTTTGATTATACATTTTCTTTTATATTTAGTAGATATAGAGTTAAAGAATTATAAAGAGATTAACTTTAAAAAATCAGTCAGCTTTGCTATTTATCAGAGAAACAGCTAATATATTCAAAAAATTCGAATTGCCAGATGTCTGTAAAAATTCCCAAAAAAAATTATGTACATAAATAATTTTTTCTTCAAACGTCATAAAAATGGCATCTTTTCTGACTTGATTCACAAGGTAGAAATGAAAAATAAATATCCATAGCAACTTTATAGAATGAACGAATAAGAAGTAACTTATAAAATAGAAACCTGTCATGTCGCCCCAACTTGCACTATAAATACATTAGATAACCTAAGAATAAAGTTACTAAAAACCTCCAATAGCTGTCAAATTTAAATTGATAATCTACAAATTGAAATATAAACAGTTTATATTTAACGAAATGACATATTATAAAATAGCAGACTTACATATTGGTAATGGCTGTATGAATACTTAGAATTAAAGTGATAAGAAAAGTTCATATTATTTTTCAGCGATTTCGTGACATATCACACAGTTTTTCATTAATAAAAAATCTAGCCAGCACAAAACCTCTCGCCATTTCCATATTAGGCTAAATAAGTATTGTATTGCACTTCGTTATCGAACCGTCGTTTTATAACAAAATAATTACAGAACTTTACCCAAATATTGTTTTTTATTGTATTTAACATGTCTTCTGCCCACATATAATTCTAATTATATCTATTTTTCATTGTATGAAGAAGTTTCTAAATGTTAGAGATTCTTCCAATTCCTTAACAAGATTGGCGGTATTTCTGATGGATATATGCATTTTACCTACAATTTTAAATATTTAATTAATAAAACAATAAGAAAGATTAAATGTACTTCCCAGAAAAAGCACTACCTCCCTGGACAAGCTGCCATCGTATGTCTATCCATATTCAATGTATTCATATTCGTATGTATTCACTTTAAACTATTCGTGTACCTAATTATGTTAGTCACGTACGCGTGAGTTGAGTTGCAGTTGACGGTTATTAATATTGATCGGTTCAATGCTGGGTGTCGTTTTGACAGCGTGACGTCACGGTAAATTCGTGTACGTGTAAAAAGACAACACACGTGGGGACCACACGTTGTCATGGGAAACAATGCTTTTACATATGTGAATATAGTGGCGGAAAGGACACTAGAACATTAACAGATTGATTTATTCACTCATTCTATGGACCTCAAAAAGTGCTTATAGGGCACCTGCACGTGACGTTTCAACATGGCGCCCACCAGCTGATATTGGTCAACCAAACCTTCAGTTTGCATTGTGTCTTACGGAGAAATATCGTGCCGTAAGCTTTTATTGTGTTTTTACGGCACTTATTGTTTTATTTGGGAAAAACTGATTAGAGTGTGTAAAAGTGAGTATATGAGGAGTGTTTTCCGTAAAAAATAAGTCAGGATATTCTTACTATTTAATGAGTTCCAGGTTATTAAATTAAAACTAACCCAATCCTATTTTTTTGTGTATACTTTTATTGCATATAAAATAATTTAAACATAATCGGATAGGAACATATTGTATGAATGTTTAAATATATGTAATTTTTTTAATAATATATATAAAAAATCTGTTGTGGCCAGCACAAGACCTTCCGTCAATTCGATGTATTTTGTACAAATCGAATACCAAAAAGTCCTTGGAACAGATTCTATATAATATCATGTAAAATCGAACACGAACACATACTATTTTTTACAAATTCTATACCAAAAGTTGATTCGAAAAGGTTCTATAAATCCAATAAAATTATAACATAAATATACACTAAGTAAAATGCACTAGACACTTCCTTCATTTCTTCTTTCCCCTATTTTATTAGGGGTCGCTGTTTCCTCTTCTCTTCCACTCATTCTTGTCCAACGCATCACACAGTCCTTTCTTTCTCAAGTCTTTTGCGATACAGTCCTTCCGTCTTCTCTTTGGCCTTTCTCTGCGTGTCACTTGCGAGGAACACTATGCCATATCAATTTTAGATCCTATACGCTCCATATTTGGATTTGCACTTCCAACTGACATCTGTCAATTAGAATTTTTTAATATATCATCTGTTTCCATGATAAATAGCAAAGCAGACTAATTTTTCAAAATTAATTTCTTTATAACGCTTTAAATCTACATCTATTGATTATGAAGGAAAATGTATAATAAAACCATATAGAGAAGAGTATTTTCTTTAATATGTATAATAACAAAATGTCAAAAAATAATATTTAACTGCGTTTTTTAAAGAAAAACTGTTAAAATCTTTAAATAAGGATACTTCCGGTGGAGTAATTATAACCAAAATCTAATCAACTCTTCATATGGTTGTACAGAAGAGGAATACGAAAGAATTATAATTTTTAGAATTGTAGTATTGGAGTTATCATCAGAGAAAAATTTGTCACACACACACACACACACACACACACACACACACACATGGACACACACACACACACACGGACACACACACACACACACACATACAGACATCATCTTAAAAATGGTATATTCGTATTGTAGGGACCCTAAAACGTGCTTATTCATTAAAAACTGACCAACGAATATTTTGACCAAAGACAATACCTTCCTTAAGGTGACGGAAGGTAAAAACATTTAAATGACAGAATTACAAATTTTTAATGAAGTTTTTTTTAGTAACAGAATATGTATATATATTTGTGTCTGTTTCTCACAAAGGTTTAAAAATTAGATAGGTAATCAATTATTGATTTCATATTGATTTTTAAAAGGCATTTATAATCCTCGTCAAAAAAATGTCAATGTATAAGGATCCACATTATGTATCCACTTAAATTTATCGATTTAACGTACTTTGGCTTCCAAAGATTAATTTTTGACGTATAAACTCATTTATATACGTAGGTGCAGGTGCCCTATTCTTTAAAAACTAGAAGGCAAGGCAAAAAACAAAACATTAAAATATCATTGAACTCTCAAATATATTTATGAGTAATTTATATGCGTCCTTTGTTTTCTTGTGACAACATTAATCATGTTTATTACAATTTCTCTACATACAAACATTTTGGCAAATATTTATTCTTAGTTCATGATATCAACAAGAATTCCTTGTAATATAATCTATGTTCTTTACATGCCATAAGTTACAACGGATGTAATAAAAATATTTCTAAGTCGTAAACACTGTGTGGAATATGATTTCGAGCTAGAACACCTGGTGCATGTGGGTGCGAACTATACTCAGGGTTTGAATGGGTGATTTGGGTATTGTCTCGTGCAAGTCACGTGAGTCATGATATACACACGTGCGATACGGCCTGACACGCCTTTCAGGCATACAAACATCAACACAGCTGCAGTAATAATATGACCAGCAGGGTGAATTTTAAAACTGGACTAAGGGGTTGATTTTGTTACACTATGGAAGTAATTTAAATCCAATAGTATATTGTGTTATTATGAGTAAACGTGGTACTTTGTGTAGCGAGTACATAAGTTTGTACGACGAGCGGTAGCGAGTCGGACAGTTGCATGCGAGGCACACAATAACACATATTTTTCTTCAAACATACGTATTTAAATAAAATAATTACAACTTGACGTTACAATAATTATAAATATTTTACGTGAAGGACGTTTGCTGATTTTAATTGCTCTGTCGCTATGGATACATTCGTATTTGTTCACTTTTTACCTCTCGCTAAGAGAGGTATTGGATTCATGCTAAAATTCGCATATCCAGATTTTATTGAATAAGCACGATATAAGGTCCCTAGAATCCGATTATAACATTTTTAAAATGATGTCTGTGTGTGTGTGTGTGTGTGTGTGTGTGTGTGTGTGTGGATGTGTGTGTGTGGATGTGTGTGTGTGTATGTATGTATGTATGTATGTATGTATGTATGTCTGGATGTTGTAGTCACGATTCCTCAAAAACTATAAGACTTAAAAAATATTTAACTGCAGTTTCCTTAATTTGACATTCCTGGGAAGAGCTGAAAAGGTTTTGGTAACAATTGAACAACCGGAAGTAGTAGTTTCTTAGAAAAAATCTTCTAAATATAATTTTTTGGGAGTTTTTTTATTAAATATTGAAGAACATAAAATTCTCCATCTAATACACTTAAAATTTTTATTATATCTTGGATATATTTAGAGATAAAGACACTATAATTTATAGAGTAAACTAATCGCAGATGCCAAGGCACTAAGGAAACCAGTTGACAAATTCCAATGTTTATAACATGACACATGTCATTGTCAAATATCAACAGTTTTAGTGACATTCTGATAGCTTTTTCTGGGAAGTATATTTAACTTTTCTTATTGTTTTATTAATTAAATATTTGAAATTATAGGTAAAATTGTGGTAAAATGCATATATCTATCAGAAATACCGCCAATCTGGTTAATGAATTGGTACAATATTTGACATTTAGAAACTTCCTCATACATTGAAAAATAGATATAATTTGAATTATATGTGTGCAGAAGACATGCTAAATATAGTAAGAAACAATATTTGGGTAATGTTCTGTAAGATTTTGTTATAAAACGACGGTTGGAAAGCGAAGTGCAATACAATATTTATATAGCCTAATATGGAAATGGCGAGAGGTCTTGTGCTGGCCACAACAGATTTTTTTTATAAATATTCAAGTGAAAATTTTCAGGTTTTGACGTTTAAATAAAAACCACTATGCAATTTTAAATTCTCCTTAGGTGCAATTATATCAGAATTATTAGAAGTTATTTACTTTGCTCACTTGTGATTCAACTATTTTAAGCGAATAATGATTTTGCCAAAGATTGTAGAAAAAATAATTATTTAATTATTTATTTTATATAATAATTGATTAAAAATTAAATAAGTTTTTCACTCATTAATTAAAGATAAAGCAACAAATCAGCTAATTCATATAAGTGCAATTCTCATTTTTCGAAATTCTTCCCCATCAAAATTTTAGGGCTAAAGCCCGCTACTGGACATTTATTAGTATTCTTCATGTGGTGTTTCTTTAAATTTATTTTTATCAACTCGTCTATTTTAGTTCTTTGTAAAATAAATACATATTACATGGAGAGAACATGGGTTAAAAATATATTCAAAAGGAAGGTGTATTATTTATTATTCAGGGCATAGAATAAAAAGATCTAGGGCTCATATGAGGAGTCATTGTTAGTTTTGAGATGAGAACCAAATTATTTACATAAATTTACATATATTTTTACTTTTTACTCTACAGTACCGTAATCGGCAAAAGTAAAATTTTACTCTCCAGTAATTGTATAGGTATAAAATTAATTTCAATTTTTATAATTGCAATAATCACTTGTAAAAATTACACGCGATGCACCGTGTGTGTTTACAAGTCATCAGTATCAATTATTTACTATTGCACAAAAGTATTTTATATGAAATTTAGTGATGCGGTGATATTTGTGTAAAACAACCATGAAAAATACTTGCGTGAAAATATTTATTCATATTAAATAAAATATGCTGTGAATATTCATACGACTTGTAGACATTCAGTTAATTTACTTTATTAAATATAATTATTCATATAAAGAAGAAACAGATAATTAATTGAAATTATTTTAATGCAAGTATGCAAAAAATTAGCATTTATGTGTATTCTCAGTAAACATTAAATATTTATAATTTAGCATTGCTTATTATTAATAAAGAATGTTTTTACCTCCCGCTACCCTAGGTAAGGGAGGTAATATACCCCATATTTAGATAAAAACTTATAATATAATATCTCATATAAGATAGTTGACTTAAGAGGGAAATGTTACCACATTTTTGGCGGTTCTTTGATAGATGGCATTTTAATTTTTCAGCTGATTTCCATGGAGCTATTTGGGCTACTAAATACATTGCTCTAAAAATGCGTACATTTACGTAACATTGTCTTTACAAGCAAATAATATTACTTCCAAGCTTATATATCTATCCATTTTTGAATTATTGCCCCAAAAGTCAATATACCCCATATTTAGATAAAAACTTCAAAATTTTCAAAAATCTAATTTTTATGTATCTATTGATTCCAAATTTGGAACCGCATGTCGATATCTCTTTTCGTTCTCGAGATATTTAGATTCAAAGTTTTGCTCAAAACTGCCCATTTTTGGGTAATAACCCAAAAATGGGTCGAGATATTAATTTGGCGACAACACCATTCGATTCTACGGGCAAAATTACATAAGTGTACCAATTTTCATAATTTTTGTCCAACAGGTTCATTTTTTATGAATAAAAGTTTGAAAATGGCCAAAATCTGAAAAAATCGTAAGGGGTACCCCTTAAGATTTTTGCGATTTTTAGCCATTTTCAGTTATTTTGCTTTAGAGTTTGTATGCGATGTTCAAAAATTATGAAAATTGGTACACTTATGTAATTTTGCACGTAGAATCGAATGGTCATGTCGCCAAATTCATATCTCGACCCATTTTTGGGTTAATACCCAAAAATGGGCAGTTTTGAGCAAACCTTTGAATCTAAATATCTCGAGAACGAAAAGAGATATCGACCTGCAGTTTCAAAATTTGGAATCAGCGCATTGACAAGTATCTAGATACATAAAAATTAGATTTTTGAATATTTTGAAGTTATTATCTAAATATGGGGTATATTGACTTCTGGGGCAATAATTCAAAAATGGCTAGAGATATAAACTTGGTAGTAATATTATTTGATTGTAAGGAGAATGTTACGTAAGTGTACGCATTTTTAGAGTATTAGTATATATAATGTATATTCATGTTATTGGATTTATAGAATATTTTCCAAGGAACTTTTTGTATGGAATTTGTAAAAAATTGTATTGTGTTCGTGTTACAATTTTACTGGATATATAGAATCTTTTCCAATAAACTTTTGGTATGGGATTTGTACAAAACACATCAAGTTAACGGAAGGTCTTGTGCTGTCCACAACAGATTTTTTAAATTAAAATAGTAATGTCAAAATTTAGGAAATTATGCCATTTGGCGGTATTAATATGACGTATGATAATTCATTTAACAACTTTAATCTTATTTTTGAAACGCCATACGATAGTTTCTATTTTATGCTAAATTTACTATTTTATGTCTACTCTTCTTCTTATTCTAAGTTTTACATTCAAAATTATATAAAAACAAAATTCTTAACAATCGTTTGGGTTCATTTATTTAACAAGATTTGACATTTGATATTTTTGAAATTCGTAGCCACCAACCTTATAAAAATAAATTGTACTAGTCTATTACATCACTCGAATGAGCTATTAAGAAACTTTTTTGGGTGCTGTATGTTACAGATACAAAATAGAAAAATAATATTTAGAAGACTTTTTTAAGAACTACTATTTCCGGTTGTCCAATTGTTACCAAAATCTTTTCAGCTCTTCCCATGAATGTCAGATTGAGGAATTCATAGTTAAACTGGTCTCAAGTCTTATAGTTTTTGAGGAATCGTCCCTCCAATATCCACACACACACACACACACACACACACATACACACACACACACACACACACACACACACACACACACACACCATCGTAAATATGTTAAAATCTGTTTGCGAGAAGTATAAATTAAAACCACGAGGTAATACAAAAATTAAAGCTAATCTTTTGACTATATTAACAAAAAATTATAACCGTTGCTGAATATATTTGCTTCGAATATTATCTTCCTGGTACCTACTTATTATTTTTCTTTTAAAATATAAATGAAATAGAATAACATATGACAGTTCATCAATATTAAACACATAGTTTATCTGTCCCTGTCATCCGCATCACTTCCTAGATAAAAATAATTATCTACACCCGTAGTCTCGTGCTAGTCTTTTTACTATCTTTTTTATCCAAACTTTTTCTATTTTATTCAGATGACTACCACATTAATGTAGAGAGATACCCACAGATAAGACCCTCCATTTTTTTCTTCAAATCACAATAAAAATTAATTCGCGTCTTTCCATTTTTCAATGTCATAACACGTTGGAATAATTGACAGTCGGGAAGACAGTTGATAGCTATATCACATGATGATGTTGACAGTTACCTGAAGATTAAAAAGCATATATTAAACGTAGAGCGACTACGTATCTAGAGAGAACGGTTCTACGCTTATTTGAATATATTAGAAGGAACAGTTATATTTTTTGTGCTAATGTTTTTTGCTACCTAGCAAAACAATACTGATATTGGTTTTCTAGGAACTGTTGTGCTGGTTACTTATAAGAAATAGATGAAGATAATGAGTATGTCAAATTATAATTAGTTTTTAATTCATATGATTTAAATATCCGTGAAATCGATAATTTATTGTGTATGTGGCAGAATTATAACTAAAATATGAGTAAAATACAGGTTGTCTCTTAAATAGGGGGACATGGCTTAACCACAGATTCCTGAGGCTAAAATAAGACGATTTAACTAAACTTGCTTCTACTGGAAAGTGTACCATTTAGCCAGAAATCTGCTTCAAAGTTCTACGAAAAAAAAAAAAAAAAATTTGCCTATAATAACAGAACGCTTTATACGATTTGGATGAAATTTGGTATGACACTTCATATGGTTATAAGTCATCTTTTAAGGTGATACTTGTTATTATTAGTGAACCACTAGTGTATGAAACTTAGGTGTCCCAACATTGATTAGACCGTAACTTATTAATGGCCACACCGATAACGTAAGATACATTCAATAGTAAACTTTTCTCTCTCTGTTTAATTTGTGATATCTGTTACGGTTCAGACAGAAAAAAATAAAACCTGAGTGACTGCATCGTGAATTTTTTTAAAAATAAATTTAATCTAGCAGTCTATTCAAATGTCAAACATCAAATTTTTAATGACAGATGACTTATAACCATATAAACTGTCGTACCAAATTTCATCCAAATCGAATAAAACATTCTGTTATTATAAGCAAAATTAATTTTTTTTTTTGAAGAACTTTGAAGCAGAATTCTGGCTAAATGGTACACTTTTAGTTAAATCGTCTTATTTTAGCCTCAGGAATCTGTGGTTAAGCCATGACCCCCTATTTAAGAGACACCTGTATAATAAGTTGAATAAAAATAAATTAATTTCCTTTGAATAAATGATACTATACTTTTATTATCGTAACTTATTAATGGCCACACCGATAACGTAAGATACATTCAATAGTAAACTTTTCTCTCTCTGTTTAATTTGTGATATCTGTTACGGTTCAGACAGAAAAAAATAAAACCTGAGTGACTGCATCGTGAATTTTTTTAAAAATAAATTTAATCTAGCAGTCTATTCAAATGTCAAACATCAAATTTTTAATGACAGATGACTTATAACCATATAAACTGTCGTACCAAATTTCATCCAAATCGAATAAAACATTCTGTTATTATAAGCAAAATTAATTTTTTTTTTTGAAGAACTTTGAAGCAGAATTCTGGCTAAATGGTACACTTTTAGTTAAATCGTCTTATTTTAGCCTCAGGAATCTGTGGTTAAGCCATGACCCCCTATTTAAGAGACACCTGTATAATAAGTTGAATAAAAATAAATTAATTTCCTTTGAATAAATGATACTATACTTTTATTATCGTAACTTATTAATGGCCACACCGATAACGTAAGATACATTCAATAGTAAACTTTTCTCTCTCTGTTTAATTTGTGATATCTGTTACGGTTCAGACAGAAAAAAATAAAACCTGAGTGACTGCATCGTGAATTTTTTTAAAAATAAATTTAATCTAGCAGTCTATTCAAATGTCAAACATCAAATTTTTAATGACAGATGACTTATAACCATATAAACTGTCGTACCAAATTTCATCCAAATCGAATAAAACATTCTGTTATTATAAGCAAAATTAATTTTTTTTTTTGAAGAACTTTGAAGCAGAATTCTGGCTAAATGGTACACTTTTAGTTAAATCGTCTTATTTTAGCCTCAGGAATCTGTGGTTAAGCCATGTCCCCCTATTTAAGAGACACCTGTATAATAAGTTGAATAAAAATAAATTAATTTCCTTTGAATAAATGATACTATACTTTTATTATAACAGCGAATCCTCTTCTGATTAAAAATTTCAATCGGTATATTATACAACAACAGAAAGTTAAGTTTTTCATCTTTTTTCTTCGTAAAAAAGTTCGCGGTTTTATCAAGCGTTGAAATCACAAATAGAACTTTACAATTTTAGTACCTAACTTAATAATTAACGACCAAAGTGGGCGAAACGTACCATTTATGAATAAAACATCAAATATCGGTTGAGAAGTAGTAACATTTTTTATTATTTTTTGTAAATGGACTTTTTACTATCAAAATCTCGTAAATGTCAATTAAGTAAAAATAAAACGTGTTTCTAGTATACTGTGTTTAAAACAAAACATCAAATCACCGTTGTTACGCCTACATAAAACAATATGATCTATGCTAATGACTATACTTATAGGAAATGTTTCGCAATTCGCACGTCTATTAGTGAAATATTAGTGACATGCATTGAACTCTATTACAGAGAGACAGATCTCGTTCTTATTAAGTTGAGCGCCTACTTAAATAATACTTTTTGGTGTGGAACATTACAAATTGTATTTTGTAGGTTATTTACCTTCCGTCATCTTTAGGTAAGGGAGGTATTGTCTTTGGTCAAAAAATTCGGTGGTGAGTTTTTAATGAATAAACACGTTTTAAGGTCCCTACAATACGAATTTACTGGTTTTACGATGATCTCTGTATGTGTGTGTGTGTGTGTGTGTGTGTGTGTGTGTGTGTGTGTGTGTGTGTGTGTGTGTGTGTGTGTGTGTGTGTGTGTGTGTGTGTGACAAATTTTTCTCTGACGATAACTCCAAAACTACAATTCTAAAAATTATGATTCTTTCGTATTCCTCTTCCTTACAAAACTATGAAGAGCTGATAAGATTTTGGTTATAATTGGTCAACCGGAAGTACCCTTATTTGAAGTTCTTAACAGTTTTTCTTGAAAAATCGCAGTTAAATATCATTTTCGACATTTTATTTGATTATCAATAGAAAGAATATCTTATTCTCTATACGGTTCGATTATACATTTTCCTTCATATTCAATAGATATAGAGTTATAGAGAGATTAACTTTCGAAAATCAGTCAGCTTTGCAAAAAATATGAAAACAACAGATATATTCAAAAAAATCTAATTGACAGATGTCAGTGGCAAGTGCAAAACCAAAGTGGAAATTATATGATCTGAAAGTGATATAAGTGACAGAGTGTCCCTCGCCAGTGACTTAAGATAGGAACTTATAATGCCAGAAGTACGAGAAAGGCAAAAGAGAAGATGGAAGGACTATATAGCAGAAGATTTGAGAGAGGAAGAACTGTGCCACGAAGGTGCTTTGGACAGGAATGAGTAGAAGAGAAGAGTAAGAAACAGCGACTTCTAATAAAATAGGGAAAAGTTGAAGCAGGAGGAAGTGTTATGTTTTATTAGATTTTAGAATCTTTTCAAAGGAACTTTCAGTATGAATATGTAAAAAATAGTGTGTTCTTGTTACAATTATACAGGATATATAGAATCTTTTTCAAGGAACTTTTTGTATAGGATATGTACAAAATACATCGAATTGACGGAAGGTTTTGTGCTGGCCACAACAGATTTTTTTTTAATGGATTAAAAATGTTACTGAAACGATATAATATTTGTATCCAAAAGCAAGGGGCCTAAAATTGAAAAATAAATTGTTGTTGATAACCTTTTCTTTTTATGCCTAGTTCGGGCGTACAAAAACGACCCCTCACATGTAGTTTTTCTACACATTTATCAGTCTATAGTTAATTATTAGTAAATAACCTTTTTGCTCCACATGTAATAACCATCTCGTGATATCATTTTTGGTAAAAATTACGTCAGGTGTTTAAATGAGATCACAGAGTCAAAACAAACAACAAATTGTTGATTAATTATTACTCCTAGTACAAGGTTAAAATAAATACATAAATATATCTTCATTACTGGTTTAATTTAATGTAATCATTATATTACTGGTTAATTTACATGTGTATCAGTTTAAACAATGTGAAAACGAATCATTATAAAGAAATTAAGAACAAACATTTTATAAAATTGAAATCAGATTAGCCTTGAAATGTTTTTATGGTTTGTGACATGAAGCTATATATAATTCTATAATTATTGTAACGATGATGAATTGTTCGTATAAATATAGGTAAACGTGTTTTTACTACAAATGTTAAATTAAAAGTAATTAATTGATTTTCAAATTTGATTCCTAATAAGCTGAAGTGGGTTTTTAAACAGAAACAAGTTATTTTAATTTAAATTACGATTATATTGCGTTGTAATGTGTTTAAGACGAAATACAAATAAATAATTTTTAAGATTTCGCTAATAACGACAGGAGGATAGGCGGATTGAAGAAGTCGAAGGAAAGGAACACCAAAAAGAAGACGAAAGGACTATATCACACAAGACTTGTGAGAGAAAGGAATATAAAAAAATCTGATGTGGCCAACACATGACCTCCCGCCAATTCCATGTTTAAAATAGCAGTGAGCTTTAAGTAAAGTATCATTACCGGTTAATCGTTTGTAAATAAAATCTAATTTGTTGTCCAATAAATAGAAAAGTCTGTAATACAAAATTTTGGATTGTTTTATTGTTTTTCCTCAAAAATTTGTTAGAGCTCCAAATTAAGTACTACATCCGATTTATTATATATGGTTAAAATCTAATATGTTGTTTCAAATTATATATGAGTTTTAAATACCAAATTTGAGAAGTTTTGGATCATATTTTAATAGGCTTTAAGGAAAAATCGTCACACACGTATATTCTTATAAAAATCAGCATCATCTTCTAGGTGCTCTAAAACGCAATCTTTGTAAATTCTTCGCCGTACATAATCCATTTCGTAAATGTGTAGTTGTAAATTAATATTAATTTATAGTGCTGCAAAAATTGCAATTAGCAAATTTAAATCAGATCATCCTGTTCATCTAACATTTATGTATGATGGAAAATATATTATTTTTACAAACCTTAATAAAATATTTTACTATTATATTCTCATTAACACGGTTTCATTACTAATTTTAATATAATTGCTGCCTGTCAGTGACATTTGTTTAAATATGTCAAACCTGTCATTAAAATTATGATTTTGTTTGACGCATAGGCTAGGTGATACATGGAAATTAATTATATTATATATTCATATTTAAAGTTATTTAGAGTTATTTACTAAATGTTATTATCGTAGAATTGAAGATTAAACCATTGTATTCCATTTTAATTAGTAAAAGTTGCTAAAAAATTATATTCAATGAATTTTTTACAAGAAAAACTGTTAAAAGCTTGTATAAATGATACTTCCGGTTATCCGATATACACTAAAAACTAATGAGCTTTTCCCATATTAGTATAGAATGGGTATACAAAATTGCAAATTTTTCTGATTGATAGTATTTGAGTAATCGTGTCCACAAGATCCACACACACACACAGACACACAGACACACACACATACATACCTACAGACATCATTGTAAAAATGTTAAAATCGGATTCTGGGGATATCAAAACGTGCTTATTATATAAAATCTCTATATGCTATTTTTAGCACGATCCCTATACCTCCCTTACCTAGGGTAGCGGGAGGTAAAAATAGATAATCGAACCCCTTTCCTCTCTGTGTATCCTACGCTAGTGTCCGGCGCCACTAGCAACATGACAGTAGCGTAATAATCCCGACTAGAATTCCTATACATCTTATAAGCAATATGGAAATGTAGCAGAACACTGTGAACTAGTAATTTAGTGGCTAGTTTACACTCATTATCCATTACGACCGGGCAATTGATATTTCTGTATTCAGAAATGCAAATTGAAAACGACGCCAAGATGATGTTCTCGTTGTGTCTCTACGAATGTGGAGCTGAAGACAAGGCGATGGCTATGTAAATGGGATAATCGTTCTGTAAACTCAACGCCAGCTAGATACGAGAAACTATCTGTACTTTCTATAGGGTATGTTCATGCAAAACCAATATAATAATAGCTATTTTTAGTACAAGCGAGCAAAGTATGTCTAAGTGAGAAAAAGACATGCTCATACTAAACATGATTTTTTCCAAATCTTAAAATATAATTTTTCTAAAATACAAAACATTCGCTAAGAGAGGTACCTAGGGATTGGAATCATGCTAAAAATAGAAAATCCAAATTTTAGTGGATACTCACATTTTACGGACTCTATAATTCGATTATAACATTTTTACGATGATGTCCGTATGTGTGTGTATGTATGTGTGTGTATGTATGTGTGTGTGTGTGTGTGTGTGTGTGTGTGTGTGTGTGCGTGTGTGTGTGTGTCGATGTTGGAACCACGGTTTCTCAAATACTATAAGACAACTCAATCTGACATTCCTGGAACGAGCTGATTAGATCAGATTTTTTCTTTTAAGAGTTTTATTTCTAAAAATTCACACAATTGTTCGGATTCTTTAAAAATGCGTACACTTACGTAACATTGTCTTTACAATCAAATAAGATTACTATCAAGTTTATATCTCTAGCCATTTTTGAATTATTGCTCCAAAAGTCAATATACCCCATTTAGATAAAAACTTCAAAATTTTCAAAAATCTAATTTTTATGTATCTAGATACTTCTGCGCTGATTCCAAATTTTGAAACCGCAGGTCGATATCTCTTTTCGTTTTCGAGATATTTAGATTCAAAGTTTTGCTAAAAACTGCCCATTTTTGGGTAATAACCCAAAAATGGGTCGAGATATGAATTTGGCGACAACACCATTCGATTCTACGGGCAAAATTACATAAGTACACCAATTTTCAGAATTTTTGAACACCGCATACAATCTCTAAAGCAAAATAACTAAAAATGGCTAAAAATCGCAAAAATCTTAAGGGGTACCCCTTACGATTTTTTCAGATTTTGGCCATTTTCAAACTTTTATTCATAAAAAATGAACCGGTTGGACAAAAATTATGAAAATTGGTACACTTATGTAATTTTGTCCGTAGAATCGAATGATTGTGTCGCCAAATTCATATCTCGACCCATTTTTGGGTTACTACCCAAAAATGGGCAGTTTTGTGCAAAACTTTAAATCTATATATCTCGAGAACGATAAGAGATATCGACCTGCGGTTTCAAAATTTGGAATCAGCGCATTGAGAAGTATCTAGATACATAAAAATTAGATTTTTGAAAATTTTGAAGTTTTTATCTAAATATGGGGTATATTGACTTTTGGGGCAATAATTCAAAAATGCGTAGAGATATAAACTTGGTAGTAATATTATTTGATTGTAAGGAGAATGCTACGTAAGTGTACGCATTTTTAGAGTATTTGAACAACTGTGTGAATTTTTAAATGGATAAATGCTATAAAAAAGTTATTTGGAAAATATTCTATATATCCAATAAAATTGTAACACGAACACATACTATTTTTTACAAATTCCATACCAAAAATTCCTTTGAAAAGATTCTATGAATCCAATAAAATAATAACATGAACATACACTATGTAAATTGTACTTGACAATTTCTTCTTTCTTCTTCAGCTTTTTCCAACTTTATTATGGGTCACTATTTCTTACTCTTCTCTTTCACTCATTCCTGTCCAACGCATCTTCTTCACACAGTTCTTCCTCTCTCAAGTCTTCTGCGATACAGTCCTTCCATCTTAGAAATAGTAATTTCGTATTCTAGGAACCATCAAACGTGCTTATTCATTAAAAACTCACCAACGAAGTTTTTGACCAAAGACAATACCTTCCTTACCTAAAGGTGACGGAAGGTAAAAAGGCATAGGAAGTAAAAAAAAAGAAAAAAATAGTATAAAGAACTCATGCCATAATTGTCGATTATTTTATTCCTCCTCACAAAACAAAATACCAATTATAACATTCGTTCTTTAATATACTAGTTCAAAAACTATAGAGACGACACTGCTACATTTAATTCCTTATGCAAAAATAGAATCCAGTTTGGAAACAGTACAACTTTTTTGTGTTCTTCCCACGGCGAACGTATATTAGTTTATGCAAATTATTTAAAATAAATGCTGTCTTCAAAATATTAAATAAATAAAAATGTTTGTTCAGACAACATTAAGTGACAACGCACGTCACATAAACATCTGATATATTTTTGGTGATACGCAAAGGAATATTATTAATGATCTTCACGAGTAATAACCGTATCATTAATTTAGAAATTAATGTTGAATATGACTGAGAGAAATATTGTTATGTCTTTATAAATTTGTCGAAATTTTATAAAATTATGTTGTAGATAATCAAATTAGGCACACCAATTATATTTTATGTTTTTATTTGAAAACTACAACTACATTATGCTAATTGATATGATGTACCTACTCAAGTATAAATAAATTAATTCTAATTAAGTTTTTGTGGAGATGTGAGTACTAAATTAGTTAAAAATCTGTTAAACGGGGCAATTACTTCCTGTCTATTGCATTTGTCTTTATATATTTGCATCATTTTGTTTTAGAATAAAATACATACAGTTGTACAAAAAAGTCTCCGTACGACAGTAGTTTTAATGTATTTTACGAAAAATAGCAGTCTAAAACCCAATGGGTAGAATTCAGTGGGTTGTATTAAGGTCTGTATTAAATCTTGTATTAAGTATATGGCAACATTGTAATATTTTCCACATGTATCAATGAGATTCAATTGTGATTTAGAAATTTTAGCACAGGGAAAAGTAATACAGATATCCTTTAGTCAAATGAGGAAGTATTATTGTAAATGGAAGGTGTAAAACGAAACTCATTTTTGCAAAATTAGGTTAGAAATATGTCAAATTTTACGTGTCAAATATTTCATACCTGAATGTTAATGAATTTTAAAATGTCTCAACACCCGTTTTGATCAGTTTTGACATTTATCCTTTTTTCTTACTTCTGTTAATAATATTATTTTCTTTATTTGATCCTTTGGTCTCTCACTTTTTTCTGACAGGTATTACAAAGTTACCAAATTTTTAGCTTAAAACACGCTAATAAAACCCACTGAATCTCACCCAATATATTTAATTTCCTTTTAATCCAAAATAAAACGCAGTATATTACGTTATTATAAATATAAAATAAACAAATAATTTAATTTATTTATTTATATTATGGGGTAAACATTGAAAGTATTCATAATTTCATGACAAAAAAGTCTCCGTACGATGACCAAGACATTTAAATAAAAAACTATTTATTTATGTTTCATAAAGAAATATAATATTTGGAGGGTTTTGCTTTGGTTTTTCCACCAGTAACTAAGCGATGAGTCATTGAATCCACCAAATTTTTGGTCACCGATGGCATTATATTCTGCCATTTTGCTTTTAAAATATCGAGGTAACCTTTGCGCTCCATTATTGCAATAATTACTAATTTTCGTACTCCCGCTTAGAAAATATAGCCCGTAACGTAATGCTATCACCGGCGTATTTAACTGTTACTATTAAATGCCTTAAAGTTTAGGTTTTGTCCATTTTTTTGCCTTCTATCTAATCTGTATGTATTATACTTACATCTTCTTATGTTTCTTCTTCCAAGGTATTCTTAAGCTGTGTTCAATCTTGCACTTTTATTACCCTAAAATCTAAATCCTTAATTTATATGCCCTAAATCTAGTGATTATTTAGGTTTTTAGGAATTAGATTTTAGGCTTTTGCAGGAGCACACTATGCCTTGAAGTTGACGCGCACTAATTAAACAAATCATGTTCGTTGCTATAATTTGTACAAAACGTCAAATTTACTGTCAAAGAATAGCTTCTTAGCTTCTCTTTTATGAAATATAATATTAACATTTACTCTCAAGCATCAAATTGAATCGAATTGTATAATTCATGTTTGTTGTTCTAAAGTGTTGCCATACAAACCAATGGATATCACTAGTATGCCTAAATCCTAAATACTAAATGTCAAAATATATTCTTTCCATTTCTCTTCTTACCTCTGATGACTCTTCAAGATTTCTTTAAAAACATAAATAATACTAAATTATTCTTATATCTTAACCATTGCAGTCGTATGCTGTTCGTAAATGATAAAGTTTTTGTTTGTGTTATCTTCATAGAGCACGGTTCCCTGAATCGGAGTAGATTTTGAAATGCCGCATTCATAAATCATGTTTTTGAGCATTTCCTGCCCAACAACGGTACGTGCAACGACTGTAGTACTATGAGGATGGAACACACGGTGAGATATA
The DNA here is from genome assembly GCA_943142095.1 of Ophonus ardosiacus. Lineage (NCBI taxonomy): Eukaryota > Metazoa > Arthropoda > Insecta > Coleoptera > Carabidae > Ophonus > Ophonus ardosiacus. Next base: position 43,176,699 of record OW964835.1, read on the forward strand.
CGTGAGATATTAGAAAAAACGTTTTCGGAATAAAAATATTTTTATGTCAAATATAAACATTAAGGAAATTTATTCTACAATTTCAAATTGACCAATTTATATTAAGATCGTGTGTATATTTCTTTTTCATATTTGTTACCTTCCGTCACCTTTAGATAAGGAAGGTATTGTCTTTGGTCAAAAAATTCGGTGGTGAATTTTTAATGAATAAGCACGTTTTAGGATCCCTACTATCAGTGTTGTATAATATTTGAAATATAAGTAATTGAAATAAGTATTTGAATTAGATAAAATATTTTAAGTAATTATTTGAAATACTTGAAAATAACAGTATTTTTATTTTTAGTTTAAATACTTTTCACAAGTATTTTATATTTTAATACATTAAACTACTATTATTTGTATGAAATATTATTTTTCAATGTTTGAAATACATTTTTTTATTTGAAATACATTTTTCTATTTAAAATACACAAATATATGAAATAGAAACCCTCCGTCATGTTTGTCTTGTAATAACATTACATGGAATAATTCTCTAATTTTTTTCTTAAATAAACACTTGCCTATGTTAATGTGGTAGTTTCTTTTTAGTATTAATAAAAATATACGAATAAGTTGAATATGAAAAACATTTTTACAATACCCTAACGTATCTTCTTTATTTTCAAATAATTAAAAGTAAAAGTATTTGAAAGTATTTGAAATATTGGCATATTTAAAATACTAAAAAAATAATTGTATTTTACCAAACATATGAAATACTTTTGTTTAGTATTTTGTATTTTCAATTTGAAATACATTTTTGCAAGTATTATATACAACACTGCCTACTATACGAATTTACTACTTTTAAGATGATGTCTGTATGTGTATCTGTGTGTTACGGTGTGTGACATATTTTTCTCCGACAATAACTCCAATACTACAATTCTAAAAATTATAATTCTTTCCTATTCCTCTTCTTTACATCCATATGAAAAGGTGATTAGATTTTGGTTATAATTAGACAACCGCAAGTAGCCTTATTTGAAATTTTTAACAGTTTTTCTTAAAAAAACGCAGTTATACGGTTTGATTATACATTTTCCTTCATATTCAATAAATATAGAGTTAAAGAATTATAAACAGATTAACTTCCAAAATTCAGTCAGCTTTGCTATTTATCATGGAAACAGCTGATATATTCAATAAATTCTAATTGACAGATGTCAGTATCAAGTGCAAAACCAAATATGGAAAATATAGGATCAGAATGCCAGGAGTACGAGGAAGGCGAAAGAGAAGATGGAAGGACTGTATCGCAGAAGACTTGAGAGAGGAAGAACTGTGTGAAGAAGATGCGTTGGACAAGAATGAGTGGAAGAGAAGAGTAAGAAACAGCGACCCCTAATAGAAAAGGGAAAAGCTGAAGTGACAAGTGTAATTTATATAGTGTATGTTCATGTAATAATTTTATTGGATTTATAAAATCTTTTCCAAGAAACTTTTGGTATGGAATTTGTAAAAAAGAGTATGTGTTCGTGTTATATTTTTATTGGATATATAGAATCTTTTCCAAGGAACTTTTGGTATGGGATTTGTACAAAATACTTCGAATGGGGGATTACACCATTTTTTTTTTATAATTTCATCTGAAAATATTAGGAAAACTTAGACTATTGATGAAAATCCGGTGAAAAAATTCCTATTAATAAGCGAGTTATGGTCTCCCGAATTTTGAAAAGATTGACGTGACGTCACATTTATGTGTTTTTATATCAAACTGTTTTCATCATGGACCTAAATATTCTTGAAATATATGCTATTTTAAGTTATATTTACATAAAAATAAATGAATATTATAACACTGTATAAGTATACATACTTTATAATTACATGTGTATTTAAATTATTAAGTTTAATGCAAGAAATTTATGTTAAAATAAAAACTGTTTGGAAACTGTAGTACAGGAATGTTAGCCCCTCCTTTCGAATTTGAATTTCTTAACTTCCATTGGTAGTAATCCCACCTCCTAACACGCTATTTGTAATGCATGTATAGGCGGTTTCTCGGTCGCCAATCAAAATATTTTCATATTAGTGTCGAAGCGTTATAACAAAAAACCCTTTATTTCCGAAATATCTCAATTATACCATTTAATTTTTTTTATTAATATTCGTTACTGAGCATATACATTCGTATTTTTTTCCTTTAATTCGATTGAGCCGTAATCCCCCATTGACGGAAGGTCTTGTGCTGGCCACAGTTATAATATAATCTTAAGACTTTACTTTGGTTTTTAATTATTATTAATTTGTAATTGAAATATGTATTTTGTTGCCATATATGCCCTAAATAGGAGCAAAACTCTCTTATTTGTAATAACTACAATTACACTTACGATGAAAATAAATAACCATAATTGCACTCCTGTTTGAGCTGATTAGCATTATCTGTAGTCATGGCTTGCCGCGATCTCTCGTCATATTTGCGGGACTTTCTCCTATCCCAGTAATTTAGAATGTGGATAGGAGAATATTAATTATGATAAGTGAATTTCTAGCAAGCTGAAGTTGATATCAAGTGGCAGAGGCGAAAAATCAGGCGAGTCGTTGGCTATGCACGATTTAATCCGAGTCATGCGCTGCCGACCAAGCGAGAAACATTTTGATTACCGCTGTACTATAACTAGGGCGAATTCGTATGCATGTATATACAACAGGGAAGTCTTGAAGGAGTATAGCAATATATTGGAAAGAGTCAACAGAGAATTTATTTTAAAATGCAACATTATAGTTCATCACTTCCATGGTTACTCACTATTGTCAAAAATTGACAGCAATGTAATATTTGTCCATTTTAAAATGCAACATTATAAATAGTATTGCAGCACAGGAGATACCACCAAAACACATCACAAATGGTGTCAATTCTTATTACGACCGACTAGAATATTGCCTCAGAGTGATTGGGGGTATTTTTTAACATTTATTACAAGAAAGTTATGAATTTTTGTAAGCTAAAGTTTGTTAAGATGTGCAACATTCATGTTTTGATTATTTGTTAATCGTATGTAGGCTAATTTATAGGAAATTAAGTTTTGATAATACAAAATTACAAATTTTGTATGTTGCATTTTAAAATGGACAAATATTACATTGCTGTCATTTTTTGATAATAGAAAGTAACCATGGAAGTGATTCGCCATATGTTGCATGTTAAAATAAATTCCCTGTATACAGAGTTTATTAATCCTTTATTATTAAATTTAGATTTACAGGCGCCAATTTTAAATGGCACAAAAGTGACCCCTGTGGTGCACTCTCCACACCAGCTATGAGTGCCCGTGAGATGACGCCTGGTAAGCGCCCACACGGTAAAATATATCGGCATCATTACCGATGTCTACATGTGTTGTAGATACTGGCACACCCAGAATTATTTTCCTTATTATTAAGTTTAGATCTGTAATTTAATTCATAAAGTTGGGACCGACCTTAAATGCCACTTTTTGGTGTAAAAGATCCTAAATTCTATTTTGGGTTTCACCGGAAGCAAAATTTTAGTTGATTTTTTACCTCTCGCTAAGAGAGGTATTGGAATTATGTTAAAATCGCTTATCCAGATTTTAGTGACTAAACACGTTTTAATGTCCCTAAAATCCAATTATAATATTTTTTTCGCGATCGCCCAGAAAATGAGCTTTTTCTGATCACTATTTAGACCGGAAAGTCCTTCTTTGCTGAGCTAGTTCGGAAAGTTGTCTATAAGGAATCGGAAAGTACTTTACGGATCCTGGGACCGGTAAAGCTAAATGTTTCCATGGAGATCAGTTGTTTATTTATTTCTTATTTGTTCGCAGTAAAAAATAAAATAATAGTTTTTTATTCTTTTTTCAGGATCGCAAAAAAAATATTGTACCCAACATGACCTGAAAGTGTCTATACTGGGCTCACAAGTTTCAAAGCTCGCCTACGGCTCGCTCTGGAATATGCTTGCTCACCCAGTAAAGTATCACTTTCAGGTCTTGTTACGTAAATTACTATTACCTTTCGCTAAGAGAGGTACTGGAATCATGCTAAAAATCTCTTATCCAGATTTTAGTGGATAAGCACGTTTTATGGCCCCTATAATCCGATTATAACATTTTGACGATGATGTCCATGTGTGTGTATGTGTGTGTGTGTGTGTATGTGTGTGTGTGGATGTGTGGATGTTGGAACCACGGTTTCTCAAATACTATAAGATTTTTAAAAAATTTAACTGCAGTTTCCTCAATCTGACATTCCTGGAAGGAGCTGATTAGATTTTGGTAACAATTGAACAACCGGAAGTAATAGTTTCTTTAAAAAAATCTTCTAAACATTATTTTTTGATAATTTTTGTTATTACAAATATTGAAGAACATAAAATTCTCCATCTAATAAACTTAAACATTTTTATTATATCTTGTATAGATTTAGAGATAGAGGCACTGTAATATGTAGAATATTTTAATGTAGTACATCGCAGAGGCTAAGGCACTGAGGAAACCAGCTGACAAATTCAAATGTTTATAACATATTTTGTAAATGACAGATGTCAGAGTCAAAATTAAACAGTTTTAGTGACATTCTGAAAGCTTTTTCTGGGAAGTACATTTAATCTTTCTTATTGTTTTATTAATTAAATATTTAAAATTGTAGGTAATACCGCCAATCTGGTTAATGAATTGAAAGAATCTCTGATATCTAGGAACTTCCTCATACAATGAAAAATAGAATTGTATGTGTGCAGAAGACATGTTAAATACAATAAAAACAATATTTGGGTAAAGTTCTGTAATTTTTTGTTATAAAACGACGGTTCGATAGCGAAGTGCAATACAATACTTATATAACATAAAATGGAAATGGCGATAGATATTGTGCTGGCCACACCAGTAGTGGTAGCACGCACTTTAGAATTCTATCACAGAAAGCAGGCGAATACGATTTTACTTTTACGAATCTTGGTAGCATGCACTTTAGAATTCTATATTCATTTTTTGATTGAGATATTATTGGATGTTATACTATTAAAATAAAAAATATTATGACAGTTGTATATAAATAAATGTATAAATTATGTATAAATTGGCTTTGAATAGAATTGTGGCAAAATAATGACGTTACTTTGACACTTTCGCCTCGAGTCGTACGCTTGCAAGCGAATATTTTGATACACGCATGCTACCAAAATTTCGCTTCGTGCGAAAAGCGAAAACAAATGCCTCTTTTGATAGAATTCTAAAGTGCGTGCTACCACTACAGACTTTTCATATTCGTTGCCAAGCGACCAGCCAGAACACATTTACTCGTCTCAAACATACAGAGATATGCAAGATATTCTGCAGTATAAAATAATCTGTAAATGATGCATGCGTGTTTATAATGCATGCTTCTGTGTTGCGTTTCTGGGAACCGTAGAAGGCTGTGTTTAGCCGAGCGGGGGTGGTTCGATCCATTCTAACCACTGTTCTTTACTACTGGCGGCTGTCACGATTTTGCATCCTATGCTATCAACCACAAATATAAAATGCGGTCTTCGTATGCAAGCTGCAGTCAGTGAAATTGGAGCTTGTATATGAAAAAATAGCTGAGTAATTGCAGATAAGGGTACTGAAGTTTTTAAATAGGTATACAGGTTTATCTCGGATTTATTTATAGTTGAAAATAGATGAAAATTATCAAATAGAAGTTGTAAATGATCGAGGGGTACATTCACTTATTGAAGAAAAATAAATTTAAATGCGGTGGTTCCCAAAATAATATTTATGTCTTACTAGTATGTTATTGTTTTATAACAACCTCAACATTAGGTCCGTTATTGAGTAAATAATACCCTAGGACGTATTAAGTTGCTATGGTAATGTTGACAACAAACTGAGGTTATTAATACTGATACTAACATAAAGTGCAGTTAAGGTTAAGAAGCATTGTGAATTGTAGTCGTTTAGAATCATATTTGTTTCATCACAAATACAAACCAGCATACTTCCTATTCTTAGCAATAACATTGTTCGTCCATATTGACAAAAAAATACCACAAGAAATATATTTTTTGTTTGAAAAAATGCTTTGTTTACAGTAACAAAATATTACCTAGAAACCGCATTCACAGGCTACTTTGTAAGTTGTATTAAAATTTTGTGATTTATTATTTTTGTTTGATAAATTCTAGTCAGACAAAATGTTTATAAAGAATTTCTAGTAAGACATAAAACGTTGAAAGCACCACGGGTGTTAAACGACAATAATGTCCTCCAATTATTGTCCTTATAACAACCCTTGGTACCTTAATTACTATTTTTACATTTCGTCACCTTTAGGGAAGGTATTGTCTTTGGTTAAAAAACTCGGAGGTAAGTTTTTAATGAATAAGCACGTTTAGGATATGATTTTACTAATTTTGCAATGATGTCTGTATATGTGCGTATGTGTGTCTGTGTGACAAGAACACTATGCCTTAAAACTGGCACGCACTAATTAAACAAATCATGTTCGTTGTTATAATTGCATCACAGAATAGCTTCTTAGCTTCTATTTTATGAAATATACCATTAACATTTACTCTCGGGTATTAAATTGAATCAAATTGTATAATTCATTTTTGTTGTTCTAAAGTGTTGCTATACAAACCAATGGATATCACTAGTGTGTCATTCGGAGTTGTATTTATGTGAAGAAAACCTAAATACGAAATGCCAATATGCGACATCGGACACAGAGTTAATTGTAGGAAGGAAATATTGATTGCAAATTGCAATGAACTGTCGCTTAATTAATGTTCACTTAGAAAATGAATTGGTGTGAAATGAAGCATTAACCAGAACAAATAACTGCTCCATTTGAAGACGTCGTCTAGTCAAGCGTACTCATTTCTCTTTCAAATTTAGGTTAAGAAAATAATATCACTTCTCTATCAAAGCAATAATTCTGTTTATGTGACATTAGTATATGATAATTCATATCCAATAGAGCGGAGTAAATAATGACCCGCTGGTAGTCAATGAAATTTGTATGTATAATGTTGATATTTATAAGTTCGCCATTAAAATATTTATGAATGAACAAATACCAAGAAAGCGAAAATTTATACAATTCGATTCCCTTTCAGATACTATGAATATTTACAAGTTTTATTCATTCCGTGAAAGAAACTTCATTTATCATTCAAAAATTTATACCACTAATACTAGATAATTTAAATAATAAAGGAGAATTTTTATGGTTTATAACCTACAAGTCAAATATTTTTACCTCTCGCTAAGAGAGGTATTGGAATCATGCTAAAATTCGCATAGATTTTAGTGGATAAGCACGTTTTAAGGTCCCTATAATCCAATTATAACATTTTTAACGATGACGTCTCTCTCTCTCTCTCTCTCTCTCTCTCTCTCTCTCTGTGTGTGTGTGTGTGTGTGTGTGTGTGTGTGTGTGTGTGTGTGTGTGTGGGGATGTGTGTGTGTGGGATGTGTGTGTGTATGTCTGGATGTTGGAGGGACGATTCCTCAAAAACTATAAAACATAAGACCTATTTAACTATGAATTCCTCAATCTGACATTCCTGGGAAGAGCTGAAAAGGTTTTGGTTACAATTGGACAACCGGAAGTAGTAGTTTCTTAGAAAAATTCTTCTAAATATTATTTTTTAAAAATTTATGTCATTACAAATATTGAAGAACATAAAATTCTCCATCTAATACACTTAAATTTTTTATTATATCTTGTATAGATTTAGAGATAAAGACACTATAATATATAGAATAATCGGATGTAATACATCGCAGAGGCTAAACTACACCAAGGAAATCAGTTGAGAAATTCAAATGTTTATAACATACACTGTAAAAAATAATAGCGATTTTGTCGAAAAGTTATAGTAATTTTTTACTATAATATGTATGCAATAACAAATTTTACATAAACTATGTAGACTTACATTTACATAGCAAATAATTCTATAAATTTGCTAATTCACCCTTACAAATATAAAAAATTACTAGAACTACTGTGTCATATTCATATTACAATAAATATATGAAATTTTACAGTGATATGCTAATATTTCTATAACAATTTTGTCAAATTTTGTAAGAACTATGTAAAAACTCAATTCTTTTTATTTTAGTTTCTATTTTTACAGGATCTATGGACAAAGTCTAAATTTATTATAGTAAATTTAAAATACTATTTGTATTTATTACAAGTTTAGAGGTAATTACTACAAATATTTGTGTTTTTACAATGATATATTTATATTTGTATAACAATTTTGTTAAATTTTATAAGTACTATGTTAAAACTCAATGTTTTTATTCTAGTATGTATTTGGACATGAAATAGGAGTAAATTCTAAATTTATTACAGTAAATTTAAAATACTGTATGTTATTTATTACAAAGTTAGAGTTAATTACTAATATTTTTGGATTTTTCATGTTTTTAGGTAGGCTTAGGGATTGGACTTGGGCAGAGTAGAAAATTAGACTCTAGGCCCGGGGAAAATAAAACATAAACATAATGTATTACAACGTAAAATTTATTTGAAATATAATGAAAAATATGTACTTTTACTAAATTATGTTTTAAAAAGATTATGTATATTATTAATATGTAAATTTACTTAAAGTATGTATCAAAATTTTTATGGAATTTATGTTTATGTAATTTTAAAAATGGTAGACAAAATTACATTTAACTGTAAATTTACTATAATTCACTTAGGCAATTTGGACGCCAATAACAATTATAGTAATTTTACAGAGGAATTTTTTACAGTGTAGATTGTAAATGACAGATGTCAGTGTCAAATATCAACAGTTTTAGTGACATTCTGATAGGTTTTTCTGGAAAGTACATTTAATCTTTCTTATTGTTTTATTAATTAAATATTTAAAATTATAGGTAAAATGCATATATCCATTAGAAATACCGCCAATCTTGTTAATGAATTGGAAGAATATTCCTCATACAATGAAAAATAGATATAATTAGAATTGTATGTGTGCAGAAGACATGTTAAATACAATAAAAACAATATTTGAGTAAAGGTCTGTAATGTTTTTGTTATAAAACGACAGTTCGATAGCGAAGTGCAATACAATACTTATATAACATAAAATGGAAATGGCGAGAGGTATTGTGCTGGCCACAACAAATTTTTTTGAAAGTATTCCAAAAGAATATTGCTTATGAGGTTAAAAAGTGGAAGTATATTATTGTTGAAGGCAACCACTTTCAACATATTTAGAATAAAATTCTAAAAAAATTGAGCCGTATTCTCAATAAATTTATCATGACTTTCATATAAATTTGTTCAGTTTATTCAGTCAGCCTATTCAATGATTTTCCAAAAGTGTAACAAATTTAAGCCATCTTATATCGTCCTCATAAAACAAGCTAGTGACAAGTACCTTTTGAAATTAATAGTTCTCGTACATGTTGTAAAACTGCTGAATTCACACAGTATGTTTAACCATGGTTCTCATGCGTGCCACTACGAACACATTTGCTTCCGCAAGCATTCAGTCTACATGGGTTACGCACGCACTATTCATATGCAAATGCGGTGTTTCTGTGTCTTTCGCCTTCTCTGAGATAGAGCAGGATCACCGAGATACATATGCAGGAACCCAAGAACTGTGTAATAGTAGAAGATGTTATTTGTGTACACCACGCACAATAGGGTAGCTGCTTGCTGTATAATTTTATTAATTCCTGGAAATCAAGAATGGAAATTATATAGGAGGTGGTTTGTAGTGGCGGCTTTTCTAGAGTTTTAGATCTAAAGCTAGAGCTTTTACCTTAAAGCTAGTCTACTGTCTCAGACACAAGACAGTGGATGTCTACACTTAAAAATTATTATTGTCCACTTGTACTAGTAAGGCTATCACATCGAGAGGATGTATACAATTTCTCGTCATATTAGAAACAAAATGTTAAAAGAAATACGAGGTCTGTCCCAAAACTTTCCGACCTTTCTTCAAATCTTCGCGCCTGACAATTTTAGCGAACTCAGCCGGTTACTAGTGTCAACTGTAAAGCTTCACGAATTCCCTAGATGCCGCAGTTTCGGTCGGATCGCCTTAGTTTACGTGCAGCATGCGTTTGTTTACAAAGTGTTTTTTACGTTTGTCGCATTTTGCTATTGTAAAAAATCTGATGTGGCCAACACAAAACCTCCCGCTATTTAATTATTACATACATACATACATACATACATACATACATACATAAAATCACGCATTTCCCACTTAGTGGGTTAGCAAAAACCCGGAAACAATAGTAACAATAAGAAAAAGGATAAGTGTAAGAGCTCAGCTGACTCACTTCACTCTTTAACAACATTCTTCTTTCGCCTTGTCCACAATCATCATAGTATTCATACATAAGAACACAAAGTGACTGATTTTCGGTAGCGAATAACCCCATCCACACCACAATAATAGTTACGCAACAATCATCCTTCGACACACATTCCTATCCATTTTTATTAATTTAAATATATACTTACATATTTACTATCGCTTCAAACTGTTCCACTACATAAAACTATTGCTTTATTTACTATTTTCTTTTTAAAATGTCACTATTATTAATTTGAAGTGATTAGTTTTTTGACAGTGACATTTACTGTCACTTACATTCATTTGAAATATGAACTGTGTAACAAAGGAATTGTGTTTATCTTAGGCTTCGGGACTAATAAAAAAAATATTTTTAAATTTATCTGCTAAATATATAGAAAATATATTAATGTATTCCTGTAGAAAATTCAATAATCTTTAATTTTCATAACAACAAAATCCAAAAAAATGGAATTTAATTTAATGATTTTTTAAGACATAATTAGTAATCCTAACTTTTCTGTTTTTACTTTGTAGTTTCTACTGATGATGAGAACTTAGTTCTCGAAATACGTATATAGTTTTTAAAATTTATTGTTAAGGTTAAGGGGTTTTTTTCTTTAGTTTTAATATACAGCGACAAAGTGGTAGTACATGAATTAAAGAAGTTTTTGATTTTTTTCTAAAATCACACACAAACATCATCGTAAAAATATTAAAATCGGTTTGTATGGACCTTAAATTCCATTCTTAGCGAGAGATAAAAAATTCCCTCAATAATGTTTTTGCGCATATCTAATAATTACATAATTTGACTATTAATTTGTTTTTGTGAACTAAAATATATTTTTATCTAAAACCAGATGCTCTAGATCTCTTTTTATCAAATAAATTGTAATTTCTCAATATTTATTACTGCTTAATTTACATAATTAGTGACACTCTCTAGTCTTACTACTTATTAATTAATAGGAGTTACTCTGATGAACATATTTCACTGTAGGAATTAGAAACTTGCGAGATATACGATATTGATAATTTTTTACACAAACATCACAAATATGTAAAAACTCGCATTATAGAAGCATGTATTTAGCTATGAAAGTAGGTTCATTAAAATAAATGATCGTAATAATACAAACATCAACATAACTCTTAATAATCTGATCTAGATTCCAGTATATAATTCAATCGTATTAATCTATAAATTCTATTAATGTCAAGAATTTTCTTATACCGTATGTCTGCTTAAAATCCGTAACATACGTATTAAATAGTATTAATAAATTAAACGTTGTGCAGATTTTTTGTTAACATAATCTGTTGTGGCCAGCACAAAACCGTATTTTGTACGAATCCCATACCAAAAGTTCCTTGAAAAAGATTCTATATATCCTGTAACATTGTATCACGAATACACTATTTTTACCTCTCGCTAAGAGAGGTATTGGATTCATGCTAAAATTCACATATCCAGATTTTATTGAATAAGCACGATTTAAGGTTCCTAGAATCCGATTATAACATTTTTAAAATGATGTCTGTGTGTGTGTGGATGTGTGTATGTGTGTGTGTGTGTGTATGTATGGCTGTTGGAGCGACGATTCCTCAAAAACTATAAGACTTAAAAAATATTTAATTACAGTTTCTTCAATCGGACATTCCTGTGAAGAGCTGAAAAGGTTTTGGTAACAATTAAACAACCGAAAGTAGTAGTTTCTTAAAAAAATTCTTCTAAATATAATTTTTGGGAGTTTTTTTATTAAATATTGAAGAACATAAAATTCTCCATCTAATACACTTAAAAATTTTATTATATCTTGTATAGATTTAGAGATAAAGACTCTATAATTTATAGAGTATACTAATCGCAGAGGCCAAGGCACTAAGGAAACCAGTTGACAAATTCCAATGTTTATAACATGACACATGTCATTATCAAATATCAACAGTTTTAGTGACATTCTGATAGCTTTTTCTGGGAAGTATATTTAATCTTTCTTATTGTTTTATTAATTAAATATTTGAAATTATAGGTAAAATTGTGGTAAAATGCATATATCCATCAGAAATACTGCCAATCTGGTTAATGAATTGGAAGAATCTCTGATATTTAGGAATTTCCTCATACAATGAAAAATAGATATAATTAGAATTATATGTGTGCAGAAGACATGCTAAATACAATAAAAAACAATATTTGAGTAAAGTTCTGTAATTTTTTGTTATAAAACGACGGTTCGAAAGCGAAGTGAAATACAATACTTACTTATATAGCCTAATATAGAAATGGCGAGAGGTCTTGTGCTGGCCACAACAGATATTTGAATATATCTGCTGTTTTCATAATTTTAGCAAAGCTGACTAATTTTTGAAAGTTAATCTCTCTGTAACTCTATCTATTGAATATGAAGGAAAAGGTATAATCAAACCGTATAGAGAATAAGATATTCTTTCATATTGATAATCATAAAATGTGGAAAAATGATATTTAACTGCGTTTTTCCAAGAAAAATTGTTAAGAACTTCAAATAAGGGTACTTTCGGTTGACCATTTATAACCAAAATCTAATCAGCTCTTCGTATGGTTGGAAGGAAGAGGAATACGAGAAAATCATAATTTTTAGAATTGTAGTTTTGGAGTTACCGTCGGAGAAAAATTTGTCACACACACGGACACACACACACACACACACACACACACACACACACACACATATACAGACATCATCTGTTAAAAACTTCAAATAAGGGTACTTCCGGTGGATCAATTTTAACCAAAATCAAATCAACTCTTCATATGGATGTACAGAAGAGGAATACGAAAGAATTATAATTTTTAGAATTATAGTATTGGAGTTATCGTTGGAGAAAAATTTGTCACACGCGGACACATATACACACACACGGACACACACACATACATACAGACATCATCTTAAAATGGTATATTCGTATTGTAGGGACCCTGAAACGTTCTTATTCATTAAAAACTCACCACCGAATTTTTAGACCAAAGACAATACCTTCCTTACCTAAAGGTGACGGAAGGTAAAAAATCCATAACGTAGTAAATACAATACATTTAGGACACGTGTTTCTTAAACTATGTATGTATAAATCAGGGCATCGAACCCGCCAAAAACTGGGTTCGGTTTAGGTTCAGGTTAATTTGTTTTTTGAAAGATGGGTTCGGGTGCGGTTATGGTTCAAGCATTAATAAAATTTGTGGTTTTGTTCGCGGTTCAGGTTCGAAATAATGTAAAATGAGAGCCGGAATTTACGCAAAACGCAACAAGAAACGAACACAATTTTCACGAAAAGTCAGCCCAGACAGCAACGCAGACGCCTAAGACGTCGATTATTGGCTGTCTATACTTTTCGAACTAAAAATTAACCTGAACCGGAGTTGAACCCCGAACCTGAATTTTAATACTCGGTTCGGTTTCGACTCAGGTTCAATTAAAAATATATTTGAGGTTCGGTTCTCGGTTTGGGTTCCCTAAAATGTTAGGGTTTGGTTCCGGTTTTCGTTCGGTTCAGGTTCGGGTTCCATGCCCTGGTATAAATACATACACATGCTACAATAAATTATCTTGATTCCACATTCTGCATACGATACATGGGTCTATTCTTGAGCTGATGGGCACGCTCCACTTTGGTTTAATATCGGTTATAAATGCAACCGTTGTAACGGTACCAAATAATGACGAACTGAGAGCCAAGCCCGTGGATCGTGCTAGGCCATGCCATGCACCGATCACTAGATCTCTGGATCATCCGTATCGTGCCTCGATCGGCGATATTCACATGTTTACTACTATCGCACAAACATAAAAGAGATTTGTGAAGATTGACCACGGAGAATGTGTCAAAATGAGAATGGAGGGTTATGGTTTAATCGTGTTTCAACGGGTTTTGAAAGAAGTGTTTGTGTTCAGGGCGAAATGGAGTGAACATAGGAATCGTGCTAAAATGACTTTATTTTGACACTATTTTTGTTGAACAAATGTATTTTATACAACTGTTTTTGGTGTGTGTGTGTGTGTGTGTGAGTGTGTACGTGTGGATGTTGGAACCACGGTTTCTCAAATACTATAAGACTTAAAAAATATTTAACTGCAGTTTCCTCAATCTGACATTCCTGGGAAGAGCTGAAAAGCTTTTGGTAACAATTGGAGAACCGGAAGTAGTAGTTTCTTAAAAAAAATCTTCTAAATATTATTTTTTGAAAAAGTTTGTTATTACGAATATTGAAAACATAAAATTCTACAACTGACACATTTAAAAAATTTATTATATCTTGTATAGATTTAGAGATAAAGACACTATAATATATACAATATTCTAATCACAGAGGCTAAAGCACTAAGGAAACCACTTGACAAATTCCAATGTTTATAACATAGTTTGTAAATGACAGATGTCAGTGTCAAAAATCAATAGTTTTAGTGACATTCTGATATCTTTTTCTAGTAAGTACATTTAATCTTTCTTATTGTTTTATTAATTAAATATTTGAAATTATATCTCTGATATTTAGAAACTTCCTCATACAATAAAAAATAGATATAATTAGAATTATATGTGTGCTGAAGACATGTTAAATACAATAAAATACAGTATTTGGGTAAAGTTCTGTAATATTTTGTTATACATAAAACGACGGTTCGAAAGAGAAGTGCAATACAATATTTATATAGCCTAATATGTAAATGGCGAGAGGTATTGTGCTGGACACGACAGATTTTTACCTCCCGCTACCCTTGGTAAGGGAGGTATAGGGATCCTGCTAAAAATCGCATATCGAGATTGTAGTAAATAACCACGTTTTAAGGTCCCTAGTATCCAATTTTAATATTTTCACGATGATGTCTGTTTGTGTATGTGTGTGTATGTATATGGATTTTGTCTTCGCTTTAACTCAAATACTATCATTCAGAAAATTCTGAAACCTTGTATTTCTATCCTATTCTAATATAAAAAGAAGCTATTAGATTTTGGTGTAAATCGGATAACCGGAAATAGCACTTTACCTGAAGCTCATAATGGTTTTTCTTCAAAAAATACCATTAAATGCCATTTTTTCGCATTTTATGTAATTATGAAAATGATAGATTATTGATTTTTGTACAGGTATACATTAATACTTTTTCTATATATTTTACACATAAATTTAAAAAAATATTTTTCTTTTTTTAATCCCGACGCTTAAGATAAACCTTTGTTGCACAGTTCATATTTTAAATGAATGTAACTGACAGTAAATGTCACTGTCAAAAAAATAATCACTTCAAATTAATAATAGTGACATTTTAAAAAGAAAATAGTAAATAAAGCAATAGTTTTATGCAATGGAACAGTTTGCGGCGTTAGTAAATACGTAAGTATGTATTTAAATTAATAAAAATTAAATAGCGGGAGGTTTTGTGTTGGCCACATCAGATTTTTTTAATCCCGACGCCTAAGATAAACACAATTCCATTATTACACAGTCCATATTTCAAATGAATATAACTGACAGTAAATGTCACTGTCAAAAAACTAATCACTTCAAAATAATAATAGTGATATTTTAAAAAGAAAATGGTAAATAAAGCAATAGTTTCCTGCAATGGAACAGTTTGCAGCGTTAGTAAATACGTAGGTACGTATTTAAATTAATAAAAATTAAATAGCGGGAGGTTTTGTATTGACTACATCAGATTTTTACCTCCTGCTACCCTTGGTAAGGGAGGTATAGGGATCGTGCTAAAAATCTCATATCGAGATTTTAGTAAATGACCACGTTTTAAGGTCCTTATAATCCATTTTTAACATTTTCACGATGATATCTGTATGTGTGTATGTGTGTGTGTGTGTGTGTGTGTGTTTGTGTGTGTGTGTATATGTGTGTATGTGTACGAATTTTGTTTGCACTCTAACTCAAATACTATCATTCAGAAAATT
This sequence comes from Ophonus ardosiacus, assembly GCA_943142095.1. Taxonomy (NCBI): domain Eukaryota; kingdom Metazoa; phylum Arthropoda; class Insecta; order Coleoptera; family Carabidae; genus Ophonus; species Ophonus ardosiacus. The sequence continues at coordinate 43,192,999 of OW964835.1, forward strand.
CTGAAACCTTGTATTTTTACCCTATTCTAATAGGAATAGAAGCCATTAGATTTTGGTGTAAATCGGATAAACGGAAATCGTACTTTACTTGAAGCTCATAATGGTTTTTCTTCAAAAAATACCATTAAATGCCATTTTTTCGAATTTTGTCTTATGAAAATTAAAGATTATTGAATTTTCTACAGGAATACATTAATACTTTTTCTATATATTTTACAGATAAATTTAAAAATAGTTTTTTTATTAGTGCCGAAGCCTAAGATAAAAACTATTTCTTTGTTACACAGTTCATTTTTCAAATGAATGTAACTGACAGTAAATGTCACTGTCAAAAAACTAATTATTTCGAATTAATAATAGTGATATTTTAAAAAGAAAATAGTAAATAAAGCAATAGTTTCCTGCAATGGAACAGTTTGCAGCGTTAGTAAATACGTAGGTAGGTATGTATTTAAATTAATAAAAATTAAATAGCGGGAGGTTTTGTGTTGGCCACATTAGATTTTTTTTGTGAATTTGGTACCTAACTTTGTTTAAATATCATTCTACTCTACGTATTATCGACTAATATAGCATTAAAATCTCTAGAGACTTCAATGCATGTACATATTAAAATGCCGTCGAATCAAAATTATTATATGTCATAAATAAATACATTAAAATTGCACAAAATTAAAGTACTTATAATGTGTATTGACGACAAAAAAAAAATAATAATTTGAAAGTATATTAAGTCCTCTTACCTACTAGTAGTAGGTACTAATCTAAGAGAGAAACTTTTAATATATTCATGACGAATATCAAAACGAAAGCCGCCAAAGAATCAATCCGCTTATGCCTATCCGCTTACTAATTGTCGCTAACTTCATATTAAATATAAATTATATTTAATACAAAGTCTAACCTTAGAGTATAATATCATTAGTTTATTTTATTCCAACTGAAACGGTACCCCGCCATTAAAAGCGGCTTGCACGTCTATGAAGTCCGATTACACTGCCGGAAAATAAATTCTCTTCTTTACCAGTTCCTGAGATTTTTAATTATCTTGTTTAGCAACAGCGAACGATACTTCATAGTTGTAAGATAGGAACTTTATGATTTCTAGTGACATTTTGAAAGTAACGTTGGTAGTATGATAGGATATTATGACAAGTGTTTTTAATAATTAGATAATAAGTTTATATCGTAAGTACATGTTTTCTTAGATAATTAACGAGAAAATCGTTGGATTTAATTATAATAAAGTGTTGTTTTATTTGTATAAAAGTGAATGTAGCCATGTGCTTTAAATTTAAAAATAAATTACTATTTCTAGCATTAAAATCTGATGTGGCCAACACAAAACCTCCCGCTATTTAATTTTTATTAATTTAAATACATACCTACATATTTACTAATGCTACAAACTACATACTGGGTGTCTAATTGAAATCCGTAATAAGGGAATACAATGTTGTTACCTCTCGCTAGTAATATGTTTACATTTGTTCACTACCAAATATATTATAATTTTTCTGAGTTGTTTACAAGAACTGAAATAAATCTTTCGAAAGGAAAAGATCGAACATGAGTCATTAGTCAATTATTAGAAAGAGCAAAAGGTAATTGTGAAAAATCTGTTGTGACCAGCACAAGACCTCTTGCTATTTCCATATTAGGCTATATGTATAGATAAATATTGTACATATTTGACATTTCTGATACACACAAAAACACATACCTTCTTTACATATCTTTATATTTTTTAATTCATTCTATTCACTCTTATTCTTCTAATGTTCGAGATTCTTCCAATTCATTGATTAGATTGGCGGTATTCCTGAAGGGTATATGTAATATATGTATCTATAATTATAAATATTTAATTAATAATAAAATAAAAAGTATGGGCCATCCAGCGAATCAAGCGGTTTACGTCATAAATACAATATCACTAGAAACAATGACGTCATATGTTAAAAAGTTTACATGAGCATATAAAACGGATTAAAATATGATATGTGGGTTGCCTTCATAAATCCAAATCTTTCTTAAAAAGGTAACACATCTGGTATCATTTTTTTTTGTGAAATCCAATTTTATTTAAATTGTTCTGAACGATACTGCTTACGCCGTTATAAATACTTCATTCTTGTAGTATATGCAACAAACTATCTAGTATTATGTGAGATCCTTAAAAAAAATACAGAATACTGCATACCATACAATTTCTCACTGTTTCTGTACATTGCGTATAGCGTTTGCCACACGTTGTACATATAGATTTAATTTTCATATTATTACTTACAAATAGAACGAAATATTACCTCAATATTACAATTCAGTGAAAGTAAGAGCCCACCAATCTATTTTTCATTTTCAAAATAAGTCAATAAATTAAATACAAGCTCTTGAATTTGACATGACAGAGCATTTGACATTTTGTCAATGAACAACGAAACCAAAAACAAAATGAAATCACAATACAAGTTGAAAAGTATAATATAGACATATAATATTTAGTAATATACATGTTCAGAATTACCAATATTAAAAATATATAATCAAACGACATTTTGCAAATAATTACAAAATTTTACTTAATAATAACATATCCAAATATAATTATTTCTATTAAAGGTGTCAAATACATAACTATAATAAAAAAAACAATAAAATACCGTTAATAAAATATATTTAAAAAAATAAAGAAAATTTCAAAAATCCCTAAACGATGACGTAAACCGCTTGATTCGCTGGATGGGCCATACATATTAAATGTACTTCTCTGAAAAAGTCTTCATTAATGTCTTTGGCTTTTTGATACATTTATCTGTCAATTACAAACATTTTAATTTTTCCACTCGTTTTCCATGGACTACGAGATTGAATTACAACTTATATTTATGTCTCTATCTTTAACTCCATAGAAGATATAATAAAAATTTTAAATGTATCGGATGGAGATTTTTATATTCTTTAATATTAGTAATAACAAAAATTTTCAAAAAAATAAATTTAGAAGAATTTTTTTAAGAAACTATTACTTCAGGTTGTCCAATTGTTACCAAAATCTAATCAGCTTTTTTACTTATTTTGTTCAGTATTATAAGCCCTTAAAGTTTTTACCCGATGCTCGATAACACCCTGTATATCTAAAATCTTCGTTACTATTATCGATTATCAATAGGTTGATTAGAATTATAGAAAACGAGGCATTGTGGAATAAATTAGCAAAATAATGTTCGCAAGTTTTGCTATACATGAAGTTTTCTTAAGAGTTCTTTAATATGGGCTTATAATATGACATGCATTAGTTAAGGAATTATTGAACCAAACAACTTGCCCTTAGTAGAGCTTTGTTAATATTACATGGGAAGCTTAAAATAAAACACTTTTAAAAAAAATTCTGATGTATGCTATTTTGAGTGCGGGATAGTACACTCTAAGATATTTCAGATTTAGTAAGTGGTGAAATATACAGGTGTCTCAATAAGCTTGCTCACTATTGGTAACTTTTTTATTTGAAGAGATACGAGGTTGGTTAAATTAGCAAAATTGTGCCATTTTATATTAGAAAATTGGTCATGTAGTCAAAATAAAAATTGTGTCAGCGGTTCCCAAAATTTGGGACAGAATATATATTTTTTAAATGGAACTATAGGTGTTTTATTATTTTATTAGAAAGAGTATTTTTACCTTCCGTAAAAGGAAGGTATTGTCTTTGGTCAAAAAATTCGTTGGTGAGTTTTTAATGAATAAGCACGTTTTAGGGCCCCTAGAATACGAATTTACTATTTTTAAGATGATGTCTGTATGTGTGTGTGTGTGTGTGTGTCCGTGTGTGTGTCCGTGTGTGTGTCCGTGTGTGTGTCTGTGTGTGACAAATTTTTCTCCGACGATAACTCCAATACTACAATTCTAAAAATTATAATTCTTTCGTATTCCTCTTCTTTACATCCATATGAAGAGCTGATTAGATTTTGGTTATAATTGATCCACCGGAAGTACCCTTATTTGAAGTTTTTAACAGTTTTTCTTGAAAAAACGCAGTTAAATATTATTTTTCGACATTTTGTGATTATCAATATGAAAGAATATCTTATTCTCTATACGGTTTGATTATAAAGTTTCGTTCATATTCAATAGATATAGAGTTATAGAGACATTAAGAGAGATTAACTTTCAAAAAATAGTCAGCTTTGTTAAAATTATGGAAACAACAGATAAACTCAGAAAAATTTAATTGACAGATGTCAGTGTCAAATGCAAAACCAAAGTTGAAAGTACAGTGTTAGAAAGTTATGTGTGAATGTGATAGAGTGTCCCTCCAAAGAGAAGAAGATGGAAGGACTGTGTAGCAGAAGATTTGAGAGAGGAAGAATTGTGTGAAGAAGATGCGTTGGACAGGAATGATTAAAAGAGAAGAGTAAGAAACAGCGACCCCTAATAAAATAGGGAAAGGAACTTTCGGTATAGAATTTGTACAAAATAGTGTGTTCGTGTTACAATTTTATAGGATATACAGAATCTTTTTCACGGAACTTTTGGTATGGGATATATACAAAATACATTGTATTGACGGAAGGTTTTGTGCTGGCCACAACAGATTTTTTTCTCTTTCATCATATCTTACTTTTCTTCATTTGTAAAGTTTATAACCATTATTAAACACAGAGAACTTTACAGGAGAAATTATTAAACGTCAAACAAACAAAGAATCAATTGTTTCTATGGATTACTTGACTAAAAAACTAATAAATTAGTTTACAAAATTTAAATTTTTAACCGTAAATAACCCGTTTATTTGAAAAAATTGTACATAAACAACATTACCTTCTTGGAAAGAGAAAAAAAATACTCTTTCCAATAAGATAATAAAAAAATATATGGTTCCATTTAAAAAATATATATATTGTCCCAAATTTTGAGAACCACTGACACAAATTTTATTTTGTCTACATGACTAATTTTCTAATATAAAATGGTACAATTTTGTTCATTTAACCAACCTCGTAGGTCTTCAAATAAATAAGTTACCAATAGTGAGCAAGCTTATTGAGTCATCCTGTATTAGTGTAAAACCCACCATTAAATTTTGAAAATTTTGCTAATTGTACATAATAAAATGTAGTTGAAATTGTAGTGTTAAATAATTTATAAAAATTTTACACTGTTTATATTAATAATTTAAAGAAAATTCATTCTATACTCTGTTCAACACTGTCCGTATTCCAAGTGAAACAAGTTAAAAATCGCACAGTGGCATAAAGTCGTTAGTATCTTGTGATATTTCAAAGTGTTCGGATGTATATTTCTGTGTTTCGTGTATTAAATGATAATGTACAATCTAACATTTAAAGTGAAATACAAAAATTTGTGTAAATGTGTTTTCTTAAACGAAGGCATCAGGCTTGAAGATTTTCCATTACCTGGTACGTTCTATATCATCATTTAATCTTTGTAAAATACGTTCTATAAATGATCTTGTATCTTGTAATCATTATTGCATAGTTAAAATACATTAGTTGGTGCTATGTTTCGAAATATTCGTATTTAATTTTGAATCACTTCAACGTGTACTTTTATACCAAATTTGTAATTTTAATTTTTATTGTAAACAGAAATTCTTGGAGTGTTTTCAGTACAATATCTACCAACACGCTTTCATAATAAACACTTGCAAACAGACTTTCCATATTAGGCTATATATTGTATTGCACTTCGCTATCGAACCGTCGTTTTATAACAAAAAATTACAGAACTTTACCCAAATATTGTTTTTATTGTATTTAACATGTCTTCTGCACACATACAATTCTAATTATATCTATGTTTCATTGTCAGAGATTCTTCCAATTCATTAACAAGATTGGCGGTATTTCTAGCACTTTACCTACAATTTTCAATATTTCATAAGTAAATAAGTAATAAATATATCATCACGGCATATTACTCATTTCTGGGTGTGCCAGTATCTACAACACATCGAGACATCGGTAATGATATATTTTACCGTGTGGGCGCTTACCAGGCGTCACCTCACGGGCACTCATAGCTGGTGTGGAGAGTGCACCACAGGGGTCACTTTTGTGCCATTTAAAATTGGAAATATTTGGCGTTTGTCGGGATCGAACCCGGTTCCACGGGACCCCATAATTATTAAAACAATAAGAAAGATTAAATGTACTTCCCAGAAAAAGCTTTCAGAATTTCACTAAAACTGTTGATTTTTGACACTGGCATCTGTCATATACATACTATGTTATAGACATTTGAATTTGTCAACTAGTTTCCTTAGTGCCTTAGCCTCTGCGATTAGATTATTCTATATATTACAGTGCCCTTATCTCTAAATCTATACAAGATATAATAAAAAATTTAAATGTATCAGATGTAGAATTTTGTGTTCTTCAATAATAGTAATAACATTTAGAAGATTTTTTTAAAGAAACTATTAGTTCAGGTTGTCCAATTGTTACCAAAATCTAATCAGCTCTTCCCAGGAATGTCAGATTGAGGAAACTGCAGTTAAATATTTTTTTAAGTCTTACAGTATTTGAGAAACAGTGGCTCCAACATCCACACATCCACACATACACACACACTCACGTAAAAATGTTATATTCGGATTATAGGGACCTTAAAACGTGCTTATCCACTAAAATCTGGATATGCGAATTCTAGCATGATTCCAATACCTCTCTTAGCGAGCGGTAAAAATTAAAATTAGATTCTAAAATCCTTAAAACGTGCTTATTTCCAATAATTTGAATATGCCATATTTGTTTTATGTTCTAGTAGATTTGAATGAGAAAAATGTTACTAACATAACATTTTGCGAAGCACTGGCATAAGGATAAAGAGATCAAGTTACCTTGAATCAAACCCCGGGTGATCTTATTAAAACTTTGAGTTATCTTTATAAGTCATAATTCTAGAGTAATGTTATAGTGTGAGTAAAATCTTTATTACATGTACGTTTAAAACGACCATTATTATTATTAGAGTTATGAACAAGCGCTTTAATCGCGATTATCCTTTAACTTTAACTGCCTCCAAGATTTATTATCATTTCTCAGATTACTTTAATTAGCATAAAAAATAATAACTCTTTTTAGCTTTCTCCACATTTTATGATAACTTTGGCGAACCGTTAGTGATCAAAAATAAGTAATTCAGTTGGTAATACTTGAAAACACTTGAAATTGGTACGATTGATATATAAATTTATTGCCTCTTTTTGACAGTGTTGACAATGACATTAGAAAATTTAAATTTGGGTATATTTACATTTTTTATTAAAATAGTTGTTATTTTCCTTGCCCACGTATTTTTATGTCTTACATTACCCAAAAGCAATAATCTAAAGCATTTCAATCACTCAAAATCTTAGCTGTCAGGCCCCTGCTCTGACATAATCTTTTTACCTACCGCTACCCTAGGTAACGGAGGTATAGGGATCGTGCTAAAAATCGCATATAGAGATTTTAGTGAATAAGCACGTTTTGATGTCCCCAGAATCCGATTTTAACATTTTTACAATGATGTCTGTGGGTATGTATGTGTGTGTGTATGTGTGTATGTGTGTGTGGATCCTGTGGACACGATTACTCAAATACTATCAATCAGAAAATTTTGAAATTTTGTATACCCATTCTATACTAATGTGGGAAGAGTTGATTAGTTTTTAGTGTATATCAGATAACCGGAAGTATCACTTATACAAGCTTTTACCAGTTTTTCTTGAAAAAAATGCATTGAATATAATTTTTCAGCAACTTTTACTATAATATAATAGTACAATCTTCAATTCTACGATAATATAACATTAAAAAACTTTAAATAACTTTAAATATAAATTTATAAAATAATTTATTTTTGTACATCATCTGACCCATGCGTCAAACAAAAACATAATACTTTAATTAAATTTTGACGTATTTAAACAAATGTCGCTGTCACATTTACATTAATAATGAAACCGTGTTAAGAAGAATTAAGTAGAAATATATTTGATTTGTAAATATAAATCTGTCAGTATAAGTACGTGTTTTTAAAATGTCAAATATTGGTTTACAACTACATATTTACGACATGGATCATGTACGGCAAAGAATTTACACAGATTGCGTTTTTAGAGCACTTGGAAGTTGATGATGATTTTTCGCGGATTATCTTTTTCTTTGGTGAGGCACATTTTCTCCTCTCTGGGTATGGCAAAGGAAAATCTTCATGAGATTTACGAGGTACCATTACATGTCAAAATGAGACTGTTTGGTGCGCACTATGGTCAGGTGGCGTCATTGGAACTTACTTTTTCGAAAATGATGAAGGTCGAACTGTTATAGTTGATGGTGAGCGCTATAGGCCCATGATAATCGATTATTTTTGGCACGAAATTAATTTCGTATTACAGACTTCTATTTATTAAAACAACAAATTAGATTTTGTTTATAAACGATCAACCGGAACGGAAAAAGATACTTTACTTAAAGCTCATTACTATTTTAAACATGGCATTTGCGGGAGGTCATGTGCTAGCCACATCAGATTTTTTTATTTATTATCAAAATGACATGTCAAATAGTATTTTCTCCTGCACCTGGTGTTCTTCAAACTGTGGAATAAAAATATCCCCGGAATTGTATTGCTAACTACATCATTTCGTTTTGATCATTCTGTATTTATATATTTTTAGAATTGTATATGTTAGATTGTAGATATTTAGTCAGAATTAAGCATAGAATTCTCTTTCTTTTCATTTCTGCATGATTTTTTTACATCATCGGATCTCGAGTTACAGCCGTTTGAAGTTACCTAATATAAAAAAATCTGATGTGGCCAGCACAAGACCTTCCGTCAATTCGATGTATTTTGTACAAATCCCATACCAAAAGGTCCTTGGAACAGATTCTATATAATATCATGTAAAATCGAACACGAACACATACTATTTTTTACAAATTCCATACCAAAAGTTCATTTGAAAAAGTTCTATAAATCCAATAAAATTATAACATAAACTACACTAAATAATGTCCTTCCATCTTCTCTTTGGCCTTTCTCTGCGTGTCACTTGCGAGTAACAATATGACATACCAATTTTAGATCCTATACTTTTTTCCATATATTTGGTTTTTTGCACTTGCAACTAACATCTGTCAATTAATTTTTTTTGAATAATTATGTCAGCTGTTTCCATAATAAATTGCACAGCTGACTAATTTTTGAAAATTTATTTCTTTATAATGCTTTAACTCTACATCTATTGACTATGAAGGAAAATGAATAATCAAACCATGTAGAGAAGAGTATTTTCTTTAATAAATATAATAACAAAATGTCAAAAAATAATATTTAACTGCGTTTTTTTAAGAAAAACTGTTAAAAACTTCAAATAAGGGTACTTCCGGTGGATCAATTATAACCAAAATCTAATCAACTCTTCATATGGATGTACAGAAGAGGAATACGAAAGAATTATAATTTTTAGAATTATAGTATCGGTGGTATCGTCGGAGAAAAATTTGTCACACGCGGACACACATACACATACACGCACACACACACGGACACACACACACACACATACATACATACAGACATCATCTTAAAAATAGTAAATTCGATTTTAGGGGCCCTAAAACGTGCTTATTCATTAAAAACTCACCACCTAATTTTTTGACCAAAAACAATACCTTCCTTACCTAAAGGTGACCGAATGTAAAAATAGTACAATCGAGATCTCGAAAATCTACTCTCGTCTCGAGCAAATCTCGAGGGAATTACTCTCGTCTCGAGCAAATCTCGAGGGAATTACTCTCGATAAGTATTAAAAAAAATTATTTTGGGATAATATTAATGTAGAAATTGATGGTTATCAAATAGTTTTACAAATTTTAATAAAGTATTCTTTAGGGGTGACAAATTTCTTCGCGTAACTCAAATAATTACTTTATCTTTATTTCATTTACTTCTTATAGTTTAGACTTAATCTGTGTCCGATGTCATATTTTGGCATTTAGTCTTTAGGATTTAGGTCTTCTTCACATAAATACAACTCCGAATGGCACACTAGTGATATTCATTGGTTTGTATGGCAACACTTTAGAACAACAAAAATGAATTATACAATTCGATTCAATTTGATGCTTGAGAGTAAATGTCAATATTATATTTCATAAAATAGAAGCTAAGAAGCTATTCTTTAACAGTAAATTTGACGTTCGTACAAATTATAGCAACGAACATGAATTGTTCAATTAGTGCGCGTCAACTTCAAGGCATAGTGTGCTCCTGCAAAACCCTATAAATCTAATTCTTAAAATCCTAAATAATCACTAGATTTAGGGCATATAAATTTATGATTTAGATATTAGGGTGATAAAAGTGCAATATCGGACACAGCCTTAGACTGAATACTTGCTTATATTACATACTATATATGTTTGTATATGATACATGCTCTTGTAGTCTGACTCTCCACACGGTACATAAGTACTCACACTCACACTTGCTAGAGTCCGGTGCCATATGAGTGAAGAATGTGAAAAATGCTGTGGTGTAACGTACACAGAGTGTTGTGTCTGCATTCGACAGCAACAAAGGTTAAGCGAACAGGAATTAGTTCACGGTATAATGGAAAGTGTTAGGTGTTACATGAAGCTGTAGTGGATCTTTGGTTAATAAGATTATTTGAAGTTATTAATGTGCAGTGTGTTCTATTTTCAACTGCCACCATTTTACGCAGGTTTTATTTAAAAATAGTACCCTTAGATTTTGTTCATCAACAACCGTTTTATTAAGTATTTCTTAAAAGCTTCCAATCAATCTGTTTTTGGAATTCTTTCAAAATAATACTGAGTAACAGAAAACAGAAAGATAACTGTTTAAAACGGGTATGAAAATTTTGTTTTTCATGACCAACTGATCCTTCTATTCTAATTAATTCCAGTATGACTCGTACTTGTCGGATAAATTTCCACATTTATTCAATACGAAAAATCTGTTGTGGCCAGCACAAGACTTCTCGCCATTTCCATATTAGGCTATATAAGTATTGTATTTAACATTTCTAGTACACACGAAAAATTCCAATTACATCTATTCTTTATTTTTCCAACATCCATACATACATACACACATACACAAACACACACATCCACACACACACACTCACACACACACACACATACATACACACATCATTGTAAAAATGTTAAAATCTTATTCTAGTGACCAAGATGGTTCCAATTCATTAGCTGGATTGGCAGTATTTCTTAAGGATATACCGTGAGTATTTTTTAACGTGAAACATTGGGTTTGTGATATCCATGGTTACGACTTGACATTTGATTGACAGCAATGTATTTGCCCCTTCCATTTAAAATGAAACATAATAATAAAAATTCGGTTTTGATTTGGGTTTCGGTTTTTATACAGCAAACGGTTTTGGTATACCGGTTTTACTAAAAGGGTTTCGGTTTTGTAAAAGTAATTTACGAGAATAATAATATTATTAATTTTGATCGAATAATTAATTATTATAATGATGCAAAAAGTGTCCACAAACACGTGTACAAAGTTTTATAACAATCAGTTTTAATGGGAAGTAAATATTCAAAATATACTAATTTCCCATGTTAAATGCCTATGTAAATGTAACATGTAACGGATTTCGAGCGCCATTCGATTGAGGTACTACGTTGAAAATTGAAATACGTTTCGACAAAAAAAAATCTGTTGTGGCCAGCACAAGACCTCTCTCCATTTTCATATTAGGCAATATAAGTATTGTATTGCACTTCGCTATCGAACCGCCGTTTTATAATAAAATAAGATACAGAACTTTATCCAAATATTGTTTTTTTATTGTATTTAACAAGTCTTCTGCACACATATAATTCTAATTAAGTATATCTATTTTTCATTGTATGAGGAAGTTTCTAAATGTCAGATTTTTCCAATTCATTAACCAGATTGGCGGTATTTCTGATGGATATATGCATATTACCTATAATTTCAAATATTTAATTAATAAAACAATAAGAAAGATTAAATGTACTTCCCAGAAAAAGCTATCAAAATGTCACTAAAACTGTTGATTTTTGACACTGAAATCTGTCATTTACAAATTATGTTATAAACATTTGAATTTGTCAACTGGTTTCCTTAGTGTAGTTTCGCCTACTCGACTTGTTATATCCCGATATTCTATATATTATAGCGTCTTTATCTCTAAATTTATAGAAGATATTATAAAAAATTTAAATGTATCAGGTGTAGAATTTTGTTCTTCAAAATTAGTAATATCAAAAATTTTCAAAAATTAATATTTGGAAGAATTTCTTTTAAAAACTACTACTTTCGGTTGTTCATGTGTTACCAAAAGCTTTTCAGCTCTTCCCAGGAATGTCAGATTGAGGAATTTATAGTTAAACAGGTCTTATGTCGTATAGTTTTTTGAGGAATCGTGGCTACAACATCCAGACATACACACATACACAAACACACATCATCATCGTAAAAATGTTATAATCGGATTCTAGGGAACTTAAAAAGTACTTATTTATTAAAAATCTGTATATGCAATTTTTAGCATGAATCCAATACCTAATACCTCTCTTAGCGAGATGTAAGATGCATAGGTTTTTTTAGGCAATTTCTAATAGGATAAAAATTGAAATAACAGAACGTATTGTGTTCGTTACAAATACATTTTTTAACACGGAATAAATTTTACAGTTCTAATAAAATTAACGTAGGAATAGTGATTGGCAATTACCAGCGAAACAAATTTACAGGCAATTGTTTTTACAATAGAAATGATAGAACAATTTTCTTTTTACTACAACAAAACTGAGAATTGAATTACCATAAATCATTGGTAGAGTCTTAAGCTCGCAGAAGAGTCGCAGTAAAAACACTTTCTATTAAATGTTCAGCTTTTTACACAATTAAAGTAATGTAATTCGCTGGAAAAGAAACGGCTCTGTTTGGAAAAAGTCCGAAGGAGATAATAGGTTGTTGTAGCTGTTCATTATTATTTTATTGCAAGTTGTTTAAATTATATGTTAACGTTTACGACCCGTTCGAAGTATAAAGTTTTATGCGTGTGCAAGGACGTGCTATTGTAGTTTAAGAAATATGGCCGGAAAAGCATAAATAAAATAAGAATAAGAAAAATGTCATGTGGTTGGCACATTACTTTACGCCATTTGATTTTTACCTCTCGCTAAGAGAGGTATTGGAATCATGCTAAAAATCACAAATCCAGATTTTAGTGGATAAGCACGTTTTAAGGTCCCTATAATCCGATTATAACTCTTTTACGATGATGTCAGTGTGTGTGCGTGTGTGTTTATATATATATATATATATATATATATATATATATATATGTGATTTTTTCGCATTTTATGTCATTATGAAAATTAAAGATAATTGAATTTTCTATAGGAATACATTAATACTTCTTCTACAGTAACGGCCATAAAGATAGCAACTTTTAAAAAAATTCTATTTCTCTGAAGTGAACATAAGAATATTGAAAATAAATTACATAAAGAATAACCTCTTAAAATAAGTTTATTTTATGTTAAAATAATTTAAATTAAATTTATAGAATTTATTTAATTTGCATAATTCTTACTTTCGTCTGGACATAAAAATAGCAACTACATAATGAATGTCTTTATTTTCTCAATTTCAACGTTTATATCGTATAATGTTTAAAAAATTAGTACTTCAAAATTATGGGTCGTAATAAGACTTTGACTAAAGAATTTTGCAATTTAATAATTAAATCATATGAAAATGGTGCTTCGCGGAATAAAATGTCGAAGAACTTTAATTTGCATAAATCTACAATAGCACGAATAATAATCCATTTTCGAAGGAACGGTAATACTGAGCCTTCTACAATTTCTAGTAGACAAAAAAAATATCAAACCGAAGCGACAGAATGATATACACATATCGTTAAAAATCCGTTGTTATCATCAAAGAAAATTTTAGGCTTTGTACTAAGTAATGTTAAAGATAAAATATCTTCAAGACAGGGAAGAAGAATATTAGTTGCCGGAGAACTTTATAGTCGTCGGCCTGCAAAGAAACCACTTCTTTCGAAGAAGATCATGAAGGCCCGATTATTTTTTTGCAGAAAATCATGTAAACTGGACAACTGACATGTGGAAAAGAGTATTATTTAGTGATGAACTAAGATTAATTGATAGAAATGTAATAACAAAAGTGCTTTAATTCATGATGAAACGAGAAGAAGTAATAAATTCTCGTAGTTCCGGTTATTACACTAAATATTAGAAAATTTAGTTTTTATATTAATTTTTATATTTTTTTGCACATAAATCAATTTTTAAGATTAAAAGAAGTATTTCGAACTTTCATTGTCTTTTTTTGAGTTACACAAAGTTTCGATTGATAAAATCTCCAATTGTTATCAAGTGAATTAATTTTTGTTAATATAATGCAAATTATTTTAATGTAAATTAAACTTAGTTCAAGACACTAATACTGCAGTAATTTATTTTTGAAATCCCAGTTTTTACATTAGAGCAATTGAATTTTTTTTAAGTTGCTATCTTTATGACCAATACTGTATATATTTTACAGATAAATTTAAAAATAATTTTTTTTTATTAATCCCGAAGCCTAAGATAAACACAATTCCTTTGTTACACAGCTCATATTTCAAATGAATGTAACTGACAGGTAAATATCACTGTCAAAAAAATAATCACTTCAAATTAATAATAGTGACATTTTATAAAGAAAATAGTAAATAAAGCAACAGTTATATGCAATTGAACATAATATAGTTTGCAGCATTAGTAAAAACGTAGGTATGTATTTAAATTAATAAAAATTAAATAGCGGGAGGTTTTGTGTTGGCCACATCAGATTTTGAAATTTATGTAATCAAGATATTTTTAAAAAATCTGTTGTGGCCAACACAAAACCTTCCGTCAATTCAATGTATTTGTACAAATCTGATACCAAAAGTTCCTTGGAAAAGATTTTATATATCCTGTAAAATTTTAACACGAACACACTATTTTTTACAAATTCCATATTGCAAATTCCTTTGAAAAGGTTCTAAAAATCCAATATAATTATAACACAAATGTACATTCTGTAAATTGTACTTCACACTTCCTCATTCCTATACAACGCAGTTCTTCCTCTCTCAAATATTCTGCTACACAGTCTTTCCATTTTCTCTTTGGCCTTCCTCGTACTCCCGGCATTGAAACTGCAAGTCACTTGCGAAGGACACTCTGTCACTTATGTTATTTTCTGATCGTATACTTTCCACTTTGGTTGCGCACTTGACACTGACATCTGTCAATTAGAATTTTTTGAATATTATCTGCTGTTTCCATAATTTTTGCAAAGCTGACTGGTTTTTGAAAGTTAACCTCTCTTAATCTCTCTATAACTCTATATTTATTGAATATGAAGGAAAATGTATAATCAAATTTTACAGAGAATAAAATTTTCTTTCATATTAATGATCATAAAATGTTGAAAATTGATATTTAACTGGGCTTTTTCCACAAAAATTGTTAAGATCTTCAAATAAGGGTACTTCCGGTTGACCAATTATAACCAAAATCTAATCAGCTCTTCATATGGTTGTAAAGAAGAGGAATACGAAAGAATCATAATTTTTAGAATTGTAGTTTTGGAGTTATCGTCGGAGAAAAATTTGTCACACACACACACGGACACACAGACACACACACGGAGACACACACACACACACATACAGACATCAATGTAAAATTAGTAAAATCGTATTCTAAGGATCTTAAAACGTGCTTATTCATTGAAAACTCACAACCGAATTTTTTGACCTTTTGACGGAAGGTAAAAACAAGAGTTTTGTAGAAAAACTCATACTTTGTCTTAATTACCTAGCCGATTAATTATTACTCCATTTCAATCAAGTGTAAAAAGCTCAGTCGTGAATGAAGCTATAAAAATCTCACTCTTTATAAATCCCTGGAAGTCTATCACATATCAATTACACGTCGGAACGTCGTTAGGCCTTCTCATGAGTCCGTATCTTCCGTACGTGACATACTGGACACCAGAGAGATTGCATGTATGGCATTCGGAGATAAGTGATCTGCTCGTCGACATATCTAGCTACGGTAGTTAATTAGACGTGATAGGGCATAACTAGTGCTCTTTATGGGATTCAAACCCAGGAAATGATGCTAGCAGCACTAAAGATTTCGACTTTATAGCTGGAATTGTTTATAAAGATTAGTTAAGACTCTATGTTTAATGTTTACTACAAATAAAATGATAATAAACGCGGAAATACAACGGAGTAGTTTGCGGTAAACGGTTGAAAATACAGGTCTATATTTAATATGTATTTGTTGCTATGGTAGAAATGAAATGGCAGAAGACATCTTCAAAAAATATCCCTAAAGTAATGACGTCATATACTACTAAGTTTACATAGGATACTAATTTATAAGGCGCGAGCAGTCATGTTACTTTGTTGGTCTTTCTTGACAAGTTTAGGTTAGTGTTCTGTGTTGACAAGCAGATATGGGGACTTGTGACAGAATGACAGCTAGTAATATAAATGACAAATGTCATCATTTTTCATTCCAAATTTCATGATATTTTCCAATTTCAGGTGGTTTATCTTCTTACTAATGATTCGAATTTGCGCAGTTATACGATTTTGGTCAGCTGTTTTGTTAAAAATTAACCTTGTAATTTGGCGTCATTTTCTGTTATATATACGATTGACGAATTTTCATTTGAAGAGTCGTATGAATCGGGGGAATTTTCTTCTAGTGATGAAGACAATCTGGAAATGTTTGGCGAAAATCCGAGGTCAAAGAATGAAAATTATTTAGAACAGTAATAGTAATCATGTACATACATAGATGTCAAATGTCAATATTTTTCATTCCAAATTTCATGTGATTTATTTAACTCGCCAAATAATGTCCACGCACCTGGTGACAAAGAAACCACGTTAACTTACAAAATCTTGATATTTTGAATTAAAATTTATGACATTTGTTAGTTATGTACAAGATTACTAGCTGTCATTCTGAAACGGGTGCCCATATCTGCTTGTCAAGATTTGCTTATTTGCAGGGCATTTGCTCCTCTCTAAAAATACATAGTTTAAACATTGATAACAAGAGAAATATTTGAAAAAAAAAATACCTTTTGAACGGCTTTCAACGGAATTAATGGCCCACAATTCCCATTCGAAATAGTTCATGACAAGGTTAGTTTCTGAAATTGCTTTTTTAAGCTTTATATGAATGTAAACTGACAACCAAGTGACAATAGTGACAGGATAGATATTCGATCGATATAAAATTTAATGTAAACATTGTCATGCCAACGTTCCAGTATAAAAATGAACTACAATTATTTCAAATAATTTCAAATTGCGTAAAAGAAAAAGAGATTAACTTAAAAATACTTGTAAATTTCATTAATATATACGTTTCTTAATACAAGTATTTTTCTTTCTTCTGTATTTAAAAATAAATAATTTTTACAAGTTATATTTGATGTTATAAAGTTTTTTTTAGATCTATGACGTAGGTCTTCTGCCATTTCATTTTCACTATAGGTGTGGCAATTAAATAACGAGATTTATTTTTTCCGGCTTTCCTGTAAATTTGGCAACACTGCAGGCTATGTCATATTAATTTGTCATCTTCCCTTCATCCACTGTTAAAATGTCAAGATAATTAGGCAAACCGTTCGGCAGTAGCCTTTGATTGAAGTTAATTACTTTCTCGTACTCCGCCGGAATTTTGTTAGTGTCAATATGAAATGCTGTGTGAAAATCCGCTACAGAAATGTACGAATTGTTGAAGAATGTTTATGGTGATGAGAGTCTATCTAGTACTCAAGATTTAAAGAAGGAAGAAACGAGATCGCAGACGATTAGCGTCTCGGCCATGCACTAACATTGTTATTTGTAAATGCGAGTGATTGTTCACATGGAATGGACATTTCGTTGCCCAAGCATATTACAAGAAGGTTTTGATAACCCTTCATGCACGGGTAAGAAGAAAAAGAGCTGAAATGTGATGGATTCTCCATGAAGACAACGCGCCGGAACAAAACGCCCTTTCATTTTTGACGAAATACAAAATCACCCTGTTGGTACATAAACCGTACTCACTTTTATTACCAAATTGTAATTCTGCGTTAAAAGGCCTTAAATTCGGGGCCGGGATGTAGTTATAGAAAAGCGGCAGAGCTTATGAAGAACCTAATAAAAAGGCCTGGAGGCATTGCTTCCAGCAATGGAATATTCGCATCAGGCGGTGTAGGGTTCGGGGAGGCGAGTACATTGAAGGTGGCAATATTTGTTTTGTGTAATTTTATACATTCTCAATGTTCTAAGTAGAGATGCTTTCGGGCCGGACCGGGCCGGGCATAGAGGTTTGGATCGACTCGGCCCGAAAATAAAAATTACTCGCCCGATTCGAAGATCGACTCGACAAAAAAATTAGCTAGTCCGGCTCGAAAATTGACTCGAAATCGGGCCGGGCTTCGGGTCGGGCCGGGCCAAAGCTCGAAATTGGGTGCATCCGGCATTCCTAATGTTGATTTTTATGTTAAAGCGAAATGTTTAACTTTTTTCGTGTCAAACTTATAAAAAACCTTTACATTCTTATAACTTTCAACATTAGTTAACATAAGTAGTTAAAAAAGAGACCCTTCTAATGTAAGTTTGTCATAAAAATTACAGACCTACGTGTATTTAACACTTTGTTTACCAAAGCCGTTCGAAAATTTAAACAACTTTTCACAAATCTTATATAAAAAAATATAATTTACATAAGGATTTTTTATCTAACTTTGTTTCTGCTCAAAAATAGGACAAGAAATCATTATGGTGGGAACAAAAATCACTTTTATTTAAGTATACGAGTAATAACAATAATAATAGCAACATCACAATATAATTATTATGCTTTAATGAATAACCTTGAATTCTTGAAGTAAAATAATTCATTTTTATTCTTTAATATGTGACTGTTGTTATTAATTCATTTTGATCCTTTTTAACTTCATCCAATTTCATTAAAATTTTAAGGAAACTGTGCATTTGATTGAACTATAAGATTTTTCGGGCCGGCCCGAAAAGCTTGAATTTTCGGGCCGGGCCAAAATCAAAAGTCCGACTCGCCTCGATTTTTGAAAATGATTAGCTCGATTCGGCCCGATAAAAAATATCTTCATCCCGGCTCGATGATCGACTCGAAATCGAGCCGGGCTTCGGGCCGGGCCGGCCAAAGCTCGAAATTGAGTGCATCTCTAGTTCTAAGATCAATCTTGTTATTTAATTGCCACACCTCGTACAATTAAATTCATTATTAGGATACGTAAATAAGAATACGAACCTGGTGGTGAAATTTGGAACTGTAACAAGGGAGCAATTTTATATTATTCGTATGCTTTACAGTATACAGTCTGAGCAGTT
Source organism: Ophonus ardosiacus (assembly GCA_943142095.1). NCBI lineage: Eukaryota > Metazoa > Arthropoda > Insecta > Coleoptera > Carabidae > Ophonus > Ophonus ardosiacus. Next base: position 43,212,491 of record OW964835.1, read on the forward strand.
TTTGTCCACCCCCTCACACCACTTTGTTATTTCGCGCATGACTTCCCCTTGGCTCGGGCATTAGTCACGCGCCATACGCGTGTTTCATGCGTGATCACGTACACACTCTGTTTTGGTCTTCAATGACCATATGCCACAACTATATCCCCAAATATCAAACAACAAAATAAACTTTTGGGAAATAAATTAGTGATGGCCAGTTGCACTGTCTTCCCTTGAAATATAGTTTTACTAGTGGACTTTTTTATTTTAAATTTTAAACTTTATTGACAATATACCTTAGTATTGAAAAGAAATTTTTAGACGACCATTGTGATAAGTATAACATATTAACGTAGTATCCTAACACTGAAAGTTGAACTTATCACATTATTGTTACGATATATTTCATATCGTAATAGTTGACACGGTTGCTAGGTTACTATGTCATTATTTTCTGGTTATATGTATACATTATTCATTTGTCAACTGTCCGTACGTTTGAACCTAAATTTCAGTTTTGAAAAAATAGTAAAATTTATTTATGCTCGTCTAAAAAATAATGTTCATAACTTGTATGAAATTCAAATATCTTAGCTCGTATGTATTGACTTGCACTCTGCTACGCGTCGTGCGTCAATTTACACTCGCATAATATTTGGTATATTTCATAACTTGTTACGAAAATAACTATTTCAAATGGATAGTTATAAATTATTTTATTATTATTTTAATAGTGAAATATTATTGTATATTGTTGCAAATTAGCAACAATGGTAAGTTTAAACAATAGTTTATCTGTTTCAACAGTTATTTATGCTGATTACATATTTTGTTAGGTATTGAAATATTTGTATCTTAAAATAATTGTTTTTTTTTTGTTTCAGTGGCGTACCGGAGATGTCTTGGGGGTAGCTGAGCTGTGTTCATCAATGTAAGTCGTTATAATATGTGCCTCTCTTCTCTGTCGCTTTTTTGCTATTTTTTTCAGCTTAACACAAAAGTAAATTCATTTTTCTCCTGAAAATATGTTTTATGTTGTTGAATTTAATTCAAATAATCATATTTTCTTCTATACTTCTTTTCCGAGGCACATTGTGAATGTCTATTTATGTTATTAACATCGGGCGTCGTTATTCGTTACAATATCGTAAATAAATCGGCGAAACTTATAGAAATAATTAGCTTTTTTTTTAATTTTTGAATTAGTTTAATTAAATATCCGTTCGTTCAATGATAGGTTTCTTTCCCCAAAAAATTGTATTTGTTTAAATTAATTTTTAAACAAGTACAGTTTACAATACAGGGTTCCAGTGAAGTTTACAAGGAGTGTAAAGGCTGGTCTAAGCCTTTTATTCTACAACAGGGCTTTTCTAAAGCTTTGTCTAAGGCTTTAAGAACTTTAAGGCCAATCTACAACCACCAGAAGGCAGCAAATAGTTAGAATTATTGTAGTTATTAAAGTCGCGATTATTTTTTTGCTAATATTACATTCAAATTAATTCATTTGCATTTTAAAGTTAGGATAAAATATAATTAAAGTTTCGTCGATACTTTTTCGGGTTCGGGTCGGTTTCCGCGATATTTAAGGATAGGGTAGCGTAGTTTTTATTTGGAGTATCTACCCCATTATTTAATTTATTACTACACATCATTAGTTATTAAATAATTGGCTAGACATGTAAAATACTCGGGTTCAAAACTATATCAAAAATTTGTTGTATTTAAAAAAAATAGACTTTTTTTAAGTTCAGATTCAAAAGTGTTCAATAGACACATTAAAAATATATTTATTTATTACTGTTTAGAGTGGTTTGCTACTCTTATATTTCAGTTTTTATTAATGGGTCCTCTACTACACTAAAAAAATTAAAATTATGGGTTATTTACATTAAAATTTGATCTTAAAACTGTATGATATGGACTATCATTGTTTAAAAACATTATTAATTATTAAAATATTCTAGTTTTTAATGCCATTAACATCTACGTCACACAACCACTCTATTCCAAATTCTTATTACATCAAGCCTTATTAGAAAGTAAAAGATATTTTGAATGACAGGCTGCCAGTGGCAATGAACAGATTATTGTATAATTTTTTATTAATTATTTTATTAAATTGTTTATTATCTATATAAATATTTCCAATTATTGACCACGAAAACTATACTCTATTCCAAATTCTTGTTAATTTTAAGTCTTCAGCTATCACATTATTATAAGTGAAAGATATGTTGAATGACGTAGCTGCCAGTGGCAATCAAAACGTGAACTATTGTATTAAAAATTAAAAAAATAGTGGAGGACCTCATTGTATAATTTATTTAAAGACGTACACATATCTTAATATTTAAATTTATTTAATTTTGATTCAATAATTTTATTAATTTTGTAGTAAATAATTAAAGAATAGACACTTCATTTAGAAACGAAACTACATTTATCAATGATCTATAGCACCGGTTATAGATCGTAAAAACATTAGATTTTTCGCGATTTCAGACAAAGAAAACATCAGTTGAATAAAGAAAAATCCCCTTTCCCTGCATGCTTTTGCTTTTTTTCAGTTTTCCTTTTTACTATCCAAGCAGCTCTTTCTAGTATGCCCCTGTTAGATTAAAATCAATTTCCCAAGGGCGACTGGGACCCATTGGGCAAACTCAGTCGTTCTTTTCGCTGCTCCCCTCTGGGATAGGGCAGTGGGGCCTCTGGGAAGGACGCCTGTACCCACACTATGGGCCGCCGGACTGAGTAACCCCCTGTACTGATTCCCAGTTTTTGAAGTAGATATAAATGCATGCGTTATCGTACCATGCAAGCACTCATCGCTGGCATGCAGAGTGCACCACAAAAGGCACTCTTGAGCCATTCAAACAAATACACTAAATTATAGTTAGATTTAATTAAATTTGGTTTGTAAGTTTTAATTTACAGTTTCAAATAGTTACAATTTTATTAGATTATTTATATTTTAAAGTTTAATCTTGTGCTTCTAACAAATTAAATTGTAGTTTACTTGCATTTTAAAGTATTAGTTTGTAGTTTTTTGCAATTAGTTTATTTGCGTTTTAAAGTTTTAATTTTCAATTTTAAATAGTTTCAATTAGTTTGCTTGCATTTTAAATATTAGACTATAGTTTTAACTTTTGTATTAATTTTGCAAACACACACACACACATACATACAAAATAATATATCTATTAAAGTTAATAGATATATAAAGAAAATGCGTTTTTAGTATTCGCGTTAGCTTTTGAATAATTTTATCCGTTCGTCGCCGCGATTTCGTCCGTATATACTATTGATTTCTTATGTATTTATGTATGTATATTACATGTATGTATATTATGTATATTCTGGTTAGGGCGTGAGCAGTTTCAACGGGGCCTCCTGAGCTAACTTTTCCCTTTCAGGTGCCGGGCCGCTAGGCGGTGGGGCGTCTAGCGGTATTTGCATGTTGTGCCCTTTTCCTTTCTCGCTGCAACTAAAGTTGTGTGCTTGAAAGAGCGTTAACTGGACTTACTCAAGTCCAGGGCCTGGTCTGCCACACTCGCGGTGGTGCGAACCTCTTAGCCATTGCGGTGGATGCATCCGTGGCGGAGGAAGACCCTAGGGACGTACACGCTTTACTCAAACTCAACACCGACGTTGAGTACACTTTGTTAGGATCCCCTATTTTTATAATAAATGTGTGTTTAGTTTTAAGTTTTATCAGGAGGCCCACATCATCATTTATTTGTTAATGTGTATTTTTTAGCTGAAATATTAGGTAGGATGTTTTAAAAAATATTAATTAATAATAAATTATATTATTGTGGTAAAACTTGAATTAAATTGCGACAAAAAAAGTTGAAAATTTTAGATAAACTTTGAAATAATAATGTACATTTTTTTTCAGGATTTATACATCTTACTATAGTCATATTTATGTATAAGCAAAAATTTGTTTTAGAATTTTAGGACCGCTAAAACAGATTCCATTAAAAATTAATATTTCGATAATTTAGAGAGATAAGAACTTAGGATTATCATATTTACTAACGCTTGACTATTACATTTTCTGCTAGATAAGATAACTTTTTGTTAACTTGTGTTGAAGAGTTAACTATTATTTGAAAAACGTATTTCTATTTTTGACTATTAGTTAACAAATGTATAAGACAGAAGAACCAGGGCTTAATATACAGGTGTGCATTAAATATACTCTTTCATAATCCTATCGTAATCGCAATATATATCAAGTTTAATTCTTTTAACTTATACAGGTGTCTCTTAAATAGGGGGACATGGCTTAATCACAGATTCCTTAAGCTAAAATAAGACGATTTAACCAAACTTGCTTCTACCGGAAAGTGTACCATTTAGCCAGAATTCTGCTTCAAAGTTCTTAAAAAAAAAATGCTTATAAAAACAGAACGCTTCTTTCGATTTGGATAAAATTTGGTATGACAGTTCATATATGGTTATAAGTCATCTTTTAAGGTGATACTTGTTATTATTAGTGAACCACTAGTGTATGAAACTTAGGTGTCTCAACATTGATTAGACTGTAACCCGATAAAGTAATTTTTTTCAGAAAGATATATTGAATAGTTAAGTTTTCTCTCTCTGTGTAATTTAATGACAGTAAAAATTTCCTTCACAATAATCTATAACTAGTAACATCCGTTTGTTCGGCCTAATAGTTTCTTACTACCATTATTACAAATAAGATGATTACATATCTTAGCTTACTCCTAAACAAGTTCTGAAGATTGACAACTCGTTACTGTCATTAAAAATTAAATGTTTGGCATTTGGAAAGACTGCTAGAAAAAATTTATTATAAAAATTTAACGGTGTAGACACTCACAGCCCGATTCACAAAAAAGTTTAAGCTAATCCTCATTTTTGGATTAGCGAATTCTACTCTAATTTTGACAGTTTATATCTAAAAATATGGTCTAATCTATTCCTAGTATCCACCTTTATTGATAATATCATGAAAATTAAATTTTAAATACCGGAATAGAATTCACTAATCCAAAAATGAGGATTAGCTTAAATTTTTTTGTGAATCTGGCTGTCAGATTTTATATTTTTCTGTGTGTACCGTAACAGATATCACAAGTTATACAGAGAGGGAAAAGTTTACTATTAAATGTATCTTTCTGAAAAAAAAATAATAATATTTTACGTTATCGGCTTGGTCATTAAAAAGTTACAGTCTAATCAATATTGGGACACCCAAGTTTCATACACTAGTGGTTCACCAATCTTAAAAGATGATACAACCTTATATGAACTGTCATTCCAAATTTTATACAAATCGAATAAAGCGTTCTGTTATTATAAGCAAAATTATTTTTTTTTTTTTCGAAGAACTTTGAAACAGAATACTGGCTAAATGGTACACTTTCCGATAAAAGCAAGTTTAATTAAATCGTCTTATTTTAGCCACAGGAATCTGTGGTTAAACCATGTCTTCGTATTTTAGAGACATCTGTATATCGCAAATTTGATGTATTCTGTAATAGGGCTGTTGCAAGAATTTTTATATGACTTCTAAGTATAAAATTTGAAAAGATATTGTTCTTTAAAGAGCCTCAAATTTGAAAATATCACGAAATATCTTTTATATATTTTACAATTAATTTTTGAAATTTGGATAAAATTTTGAGTAAGTCACGTGATCTGAAAGAGAATGTGACGTCAGAGTACATACATCTTCAGCGGTTCTAAGGTGTCAAGTGTATTGTCAAAGTTGTCAAACAAGTGTCAAATAAGAATCACGACCAGAACTTTAAAGTAAAATATATTATCAATTTATATAATAAATTCAATTTTTATATTTTATTTTACCTCAACTCTTTAACACCCATTATTTCGGTAGCAGTAAAACAATCGTTCTGATATAAATTCAGCCATCATCCAGCTATCGACCTTCGGTTAATTGTCCGATTTAGCTTGAGTGTAATTTGAATTAGCCATTATTACTTTATTATTCATTTACAATGAGCAATATCAGCGTCAAATGTCAAATTAAAATATTTTGTTATTAACATGTAACAAACTTTATTTATATAAATAATATGAATAAACGTAGGTGATGGAAAAACTATTTTCCTATTGGCTATTAATAATGTAATGTATGTGCTTCTACGTCACAGGAGTGTTGGGTAGTTTTTCAGGACGCCAATCTTTTTATTTAATTATTTCCACAAATAACAACAAATTATTAAAATAAAAATTATTACTGAGAAAATCATTCCATAAACTTTCATTTAAAATAGTTTTTGAAAAATGTGAAACAGGCTCATTTACAATTTCAACTGCCTACCAATTTTGCCCCATAAACCATACCACACTGAAATTACTCCTTTTATAAAAATCCTGAAATTACTACTTAGTTTTGGGTCACTCCAACTTCGTTCCCATGGGAACGAGCGCATCACAAGTCGTGCACAGCTACACTGGCGCCCTCATACTGTTCGCATGCACTAAATGCAATATTTACAAGTGGATAATTGGCTATAAATTATATCATTAGTCGGATAGGGGTGTTTATCTAGCTATAGCGTGAGGCGGGCTTGTGCTCTTTCGCGTTCGCGTTCGCGTTCGCGTTGATAGTGTGCTAGTTGGACGGTACTGGTCGCGGAACCAGAGAAGTATGTTAGATATTCGCTCTTACTTCACACACAAGTAATTATTATTGAATCATACTCGTATGTAGGTATGTGTCAATCAAATGAATTGCAATCGTACGGAATTATAGGTTATGAGTGATAACATTAATATGTGGTGCATGTGAATGTTATTGCATAAAGGCATATTTCTTGTGTTTTAGTAGTTTGTTATAACATTTTGAGGAAAAAGTAGCGCCAAGATAATGATTAGATTCTATTTCTCATTTTCAAAATAAGTCATAAAATTAACTACAAGCTCTTGAATTTGACATGACAGAGCATTTGTCATTTTGCCAATGAACGACGAAACAAAAAAATAACAACGAAATCTCAATACAGGTTGAAAAGTATAATGTAGACATACCGAGAGTTTTTTTTATCAGTGAACATGGGCGTATGTCATTTACCATAGTTACATTTAAAATGATTGACAGCAATGTATTATCGCGTTTTTTTTTTAAACTGGACATAGGACGTGACATTTAGTATATCTGTCAATGTCATCAAATTGTCATATTTCAAAATGTATACAGTTGAAGAAAAAGTTCAAATTGTATGGTATAATTCTATACTCTGACATAAGCCTAAGGCAAGAAATAATTCATATAAATTATATTTTATCCGTATTTTTTAATTTATCAATATTTATTTTGTCACCATTGTAAATACAATTTTTTAAATGGCCCCAAAGAAAAAAAATCGTTTGGTGCAAGATCTGGTGGCATTGCAGGCCACTCCACTTCTCCACCACGTCCTATCCAGCGTTGGGGGAATACCTGGTGCAGATATAAGTGAAAATTTTGACGACTCCAATACCTGCAATTTTGTGAATTTACTTCCCTATTAATATAAAATGTCGCTTCATCCGTAAATAAAATTCGATCCAGTAATATTTCCCCACTATTAATTTTGTTCATCATATCTTCGCAAAAGATATTTCTTCGTTCTATATCGTTGTGTAATAACTCTTGGTGATTTTGATATTTAAAACTCTTAAAATGTTCTTGTCTTAAAACCTTATATACTAGTATTCTTAATTTCAGAAAAAAAAATTGTTGATAGGGTGTTGTCACTTTCAATTAATTGCATAATTTCTTGTTTCTTTCTATTAACTACAGTACTTGGTCTGATTTTCTTCTTGTGCTGTTTATTGACGCATCCTTTAGTTCTGTAGTCATTGTAAATTTTTCTTATAGTTGTTGGACTGAGTCGCTTATTAAAAGTTAATGCACATAAGTCAGAAACTTTTCTTTAACTGTATACATTTTGAAGTATGACAATTTGATGACATTGACAGATATACTAAATGTCACGTCCTATGTCCAGTTTTAAAAAAAACGCGATAATGCATTGCTGTCAGTCATTTTAAATGTAACTATGGTAATGACATACGCCCATGTTCACTGATAAAAAAAAACTCTCGGTATAATATTTAGTAATATCCAGGTTATTTCTAAAATAGGGGGACATGGCTTAACCACAGATTCCTGAGGCTAAAATAAGACAATTTAACTAAACTTGCTTCTATCGGAAAGTGTACCATTTAGCCAGTATTCATGCTTCAAAGTTCTTCAAAAAAAAATTAATTTTGCTTATAATAACAGAACGCTTTATTCGATTTGGATGAAATATAGTATGACAATTCATATGGTTATGTCATCTTTTAGGATGATACTTGTTTGATATTTGGATAGACTGTTAGATTAAATTTATTTTTAAAAAAATTGCGGTGCAGTCACTCAGGTTTTATAATTTTTTTCGCGATCGCCCAGAAAATGAGCTCTTTCTGATCACTATTTAGACCGGAAAGTCCTTCTTTGCTGAGCTAGGTCGGATAGTTGTCTACAAGGGATCGGAAAGTACTTTACCGATTCCGGGACCGGTAAAGCTAAATGTTTCCATGGAGATCAGTTGTTTATTTATTTCTTATTTGCTCGCAGTAAAAAATAAAATAATACTTTTTTTATTCTTTTTTCAGGATCGCAAAAAAAAATATTGTACCCAACATGACCTGAAACTGTCTATACTGGGCTCACAAGCTTCCAAAGCTCGCCTACTTTCAGGTCTTGTTACATAAATTACTATTCTGTGTGAACCAGATATCACAAATTACACAAAGAGAGAAAAGTTTACTATTGTATCTTTCTGAAAAAAAAAAAAAATAATAATAATAATAATTTCACGTTATGGGCGTGGCCATTAAAAAGTTACAGTCTAATCAATGTTGGAACACCTAAGTTTCATACACTAGTGGTTCACTAACAATAACAAGAATCATCTTAAAAGATGACTTAACTTGCTAAATAAACTTGTACGAAATTACTTCTCAGTATATTTGAAATAAGGAGAAATATCTAATTGGAGTAATAACTAGAAATGACTGTTTTACGACTCTGCATGCAGTATTTAAATGTATTTGATGTGTGTTATTGAAGCACCATAAATTTGGTTCCCACTCTGTTTGGACTCCATTTAGAAAGAACAATGACTTGAAATTGAAGGCCGAACCAGGTGTACTTCGATGTCACCTGAGCCGCACACTCCAAAACGTTTAACAAACATAATTGGATTTTAGATTGGATTCGATGTTACTTATTTTGACCATTCCTGAATTGGCGCTCCGTCACAGCATTTATTCAAACACTCATACTCTTTCCTAGTTGAAAGACATATTATAGATTTCTAGTGCTTTCCTATTTCTTGCAACTATTTGCCTTCATCTAGTATGAGCTTCTTCCAAAGATCCATACACTGCAAGTAACCATTCATTGTATTAGGTTTGATGTTTTTTACCTTCCGTCACCTTTAGGTAAGGAAGGTATTGTCGTTGGTCAAAAAATTCGGTGATGAGTTTTTAATGAATAAGCACGTTTTAGGGCCCTTAGAATACGAATTTATTATTTTTAAGATGATGTCTGTATGTGTGTGTGTGTGTGTGTGTGTGTGTGTGTCCGTGTGTGTGTCCGTGTGTGTGTCCGTGTGTGACAAATTTTTCTCCTACGATAACTCCAATACTACAATTCTAAAAATTATAATTCTTTCGTATTCCTCTTCTTTACATCCATATGAAGAGCTGATTAGATTTTGGTTATAATTGATCCACCGGAAGTACCCTTATTTGAAGTTTTTAACAGGTTTTCTTGAAAAAACGCAGTTAAATATTATTTTTCGACATTTTGTGATTATCAATATGAAAGAATATCTTATTCTCTATACGGTTTGATTATACAGTTTCGTTCATATTCAATAGATACAGAGTTATAGAGACATGAAGAGAGATTAACTTTCAAAAATTAGTCAGCTTTGTTAAAATTATGGAAACAACAGATATATTCAGAAAAATTTAATTGACAGATGTCAGTGTCAAATGCAAAACCAAAGTTGAAAGTATAGGGTCAGAAAGTTATGTGTGAATGTGATAGAGTGTCCCTCCAAAGAGAAGAAGATGGAAGGACTGTGTAGCAGAAGATTTGAGAGAGGAAGAATTGTGTGAAGAAGATGCGTTGGACAGGAATGATTAAAAGAGAAGAGTAAGAAACAGCGACCCCTAATAAAATAGGGAAAGGAACTTTCGGTATAGAATTTGTAAAAAATAGTGTGTTCGTGTTACAATTTTATAGGATATACAGAATCTTTTTCAAGGAAGTTTTGGTATGGGATATATACAAAATACATCGAATTGACGGAAGGTTTTGTGCTGGCCACAACAGATTTTTTCATTGTTATCATGTATAACCAATAATGATATATTTCGGCGTTGAAGTTTTATTCATACATTCTCTTAAATAAGGGGACATTTTTTTTTTTTTTTAAAGAACTTTGAAGCAGAATACTGTCTAAATGGTACACTTTCCGGTAGAAGCAAGTTTGGTTAAATCGTCTTATTTTAACCTCAGAAATCTGTGGTTAAGCCATGTCCCCCTATTTAAGAGACATCCTGTATAATAATATAAAAGGTTTTTCATTTTCAATGTCCAGATTTTGAAATTAGGTAAATTTCAAATGAATTCAAATTCCAACAAAAGTATAATCAATATCAAATAAAAGTTACACTTGGTATCGTTCCAAAAGTTTTATTTTAACAACTATTATTAATGAACAATGATTAATGTCTATGTATTATTGGACTGAATTTTTCCATGATTACTTGTCAAACATTAATTATAGTTTCTGTCAATTCAGATTTTTAAAAATTCTTAGAGTGGATGGATTTAAAAACACAAGCTTGGAATTTTTTGTGGGAAAATTTCTAATAGCGGATTCCAGCTCAATCGAATTAAAGGAAAATAGTAAAAAAATACGAATGTATATGCTGAATAACGAATATTAATAAAAAAATGAAATGGTATAATTTTTTGTTATACATACATAATATTTTGATTGGCGACCAAAAGACGGCCTATACATGCATAACAAATAGCGTATTAGGAGGTGGGATTACACCAATGGAAGTTAAGAAATTCAAATTCGAAAGGAGGGGCTAACATTCCTGTACTACAGTTTTCAAACAGTTTTTATTTTAACATAAATTTCTTGCATTAAAGTTAATAATTTAAATACACCTGTAATTATAAAGTATTTAGACTTATACAGTGTTATAATATTCATTTATTTTATGTAAATATAACTTAAAATAGCCTATATTTCAAGAACATTTAGGTCCATGATGAAAACAGTTTGATATAAAAACACATAAGCGTGACGTCATGTTAATCTTTTCAAAATTCGGGAGACCATAACTCGCTTATTAATAGGAATTTTTCACCGGATTTTCATCAATAGTCTTAGTTTTCCTAATATTTTCAACGAATACTTTGTTTCAAAAACACTTATTTCCAGCGCGATTGTAGAAAAAATACCGCCAGATGTAGCGTCATTTTTCTGTAAATTACAAATAGAATTTGGTTACTACAATTTGCTACGAACTGAAATGAAAAGTCTTAGGATAGTAAAAAAATCGAACCTATTGTTTACTGCCAATATGAGCCTGGATGAAATGCAAATTCTTCTGAAATTCTATTTTCAAGTCGTAAACCGTTTTATGATTAGTATTATTTTTTAATTAGTCCAGTTGTAACTGTTCGTTTTTAGTATAACAGTTCGTCGCATAGCAGAGCGGCGTTGCTGGAGCAATGAGCTATAATTTGTTCTTCGCTTGATTGTTTTGGAAATTTACTAGTTTCTGTTCTCACGCTACTTGACCACAACTATTAGGCCTTCATTTGTTTCTCGATTAATATGGAAATTTGTTGATTGAAATTTGAAATAATTTTGGTGTAAATTATTCAATTTCTAGTTTAAGATTGAAAAAATGAAAGGAATTTAGGTAAATGTATGCATGTTTTGAAATATTGAAATTGAAGTAATTTGGTGTGTCTATTCGTAGGTATTTTAATTATTAATGAAAAAGAGTTACGATAATTGTATGTCTATGTAATAACGTGAAAGTATTGGATACTCGTATGATAGCTAACATAATGAAATGGGCCGTTCCTTAATAAATTCAAAATAAAAAGAGCCGAAACTTTTAGTAATCTTATTGATGTTTGCGATGGGATATATGTATAACCAATATATTTTTACTTCCCGCTACCCTAGGTAAGGGAGGTATAGGGATCGTGCTAAAAATCGGATATAAAGATTTTAGTGAATAAGCACGTTTTGATGTCCCCAGTATCCGATTTTTACATTTTTACAATGATGTCTGTAGGTATGTATGTGTGTGTGTCTGTCTCTCTCTGTGTGTGTGTGTGTGTGTGTGTGTGTGTGTGTGTGTGTGTGTGTGTGTCTGTGTGTGTGTGTGTGTGTGTGTGTGTGTGTGTGGATCGTGTGGACACGATTACTCATATACCATCAATCAGAAAATTTAGAAATTTTGTATACTCATTCTATACTAATGTGGGAAGAGCTCATTAGTTTTTAGTGTATATCGGATAACCGGAAGTATCATTTATACAAGCTTTTAACAGTTTTTCTTGTAAAAAATTCATTGAATATAATTTTTTAGCAACTTTTACCAATACAAATTAAATATAATGGCACAATCTTCAATTCTACGGTAATAGCATATAGTAAATAACTTGAAATAACTTTAAATATTAAATTATAAAATAATTTATTTTTGTACATCACTTTGCCTCTGCGTCAAACAAAAACAATACTTTAATAACAAATTTGTCATATTTAAACAAATGTCACTGTCACGAAGAAATTACATTAAAATTAATAATGAAACCGTGTTAAGGAGAATATATATTTAATGCTAAAGAAATTAAGGTTTGTAAAAATAATATATTTTCCATCATACATAAATATTAGATATACAGGATAATTCGATTTAAGTTGGATATTTGCAGTATTATATATCAAACAGCTCTCAATAAGAACGTGATTTCAAAATGTCAAATAATAGTTTGCAACTACACATTTACGAAATGGGTAATGTACGGCAAGAATTTACACAGATTGCGTTTTAGAGCATAAGGAAGTTGGTGCTGATTTTGACAATAATGTGTGTGTGACGATTTTTCCTTAAAATATATTAATGATCCAAAACTTCGCAAAGTTGGTATTTGATCACAGATTTTTCAGGAAAAACATAATAAAATATAATCCAAAATTTCGTATTACAAACTTTTCTATTTATTGGAACAACAAAGTAGATTTTGCTTACAAACGATCAAGCGGAAGTGATACTTTACTTAAAGCTCATTGCTATTTTAAACATGAAATTGGCGGGAGGTCAAGTGCTGGCCACATCAGATTTTTTTTTTACCTTCCGTCACCTTTAGATAAGGAAGGTATTGTCTTTGGTCAAAAAATTCAGTGATGCGTTTTTAATAAACAAGCAAGTTTCGGTTCCTAGAATTCATACATAGACAATCATATCTTTACTTCTGTTTCAAATATACTTATAAATAATATTTTTGTCATGTGCACAATAAATTTCTATTCGAAAAGGGAATATTAAACAAACATTAGCTGGAACGAAACAAGAAGTGCAAATGTATGAAATATGAAATGTTAAAAATATACAAAGGTGCGATTGTTTTGCTTACGACGTAACTTTACATCCATGTGCTCTATGTAAACACCATTAATTTATTTACTCAATTGTTTCTCTCCATGAGAAGACCAAATACCGTGAGTATTTTTTGACGTGAAACATTGGGTTTCTCATATCCATGGTTACGACTTGACATTTGATTGACAGCAATGTATTTGCCCGTTCCATTTAAAATGAAACATAGGAAACGAATTTGACATTTGATAAGACATCAATAGAGGTTAATTTTGTTTAAATAATTATACCTGCATTCTAAATTAAAATTAGTTGTAGAAAAAAATATAGTATGCACCTTGTGCCCGAGTGGTTTTCTGACTCGGCTAAATTTCTTACAATCTTTAAATATAATACTTCTGTCAAATTCATTCCCCATGTGTCATTTTAAATGAGACAGACAAATACATTGCTGTCAATCAAATGTCAAATCATAACTTATAGGAAAATTCAACGGTTATTTGTCATTAGAGGTTAATTTTGTTTAAATAATTATACCTGTTTTCTAAAAATTAAATTAGACGTAGAAAAAATACTGTATGCAGCTTGTGTCCGAAATATGTTTAGTGCTCTCGAGTGGTTTTCTGATTCCGCTAAATTTCTTACAATATTTAAATATAATACTTCTGTCAGATTCGTTCCCTATGTTTCATTTTAAATGGAACGGGCAAATACATTGCTGTCAATCAAATATCAAGTCGTAACTATGGGTATGACAAACCCAATGTTTCACGTTAAAAAATACTCACGGTTTACAAAGTAATACAGCCTAAAATTAAATTTCTTTAAAAAAGAATACACCAGTTTGACATTTATAAATTAAATTGACGCAATTTGTACTAAATAATATATCATTTAGAATGTGCGACAATAATGAGTCAATAATGATATGTTTATTGGTTAATAATGAAAAAAAAAGAAATTTTATAGTATTGTAGGGTAGTGTAAGGTAAATCCGTAAATCCGATTGAAGTTTAAGAATTAAATTTCTATTTCTTCACGGAGATTAATTACCGATTAGTAAATGCGATTTATAAATGTTTGGAATTTTTTTGGCACTTAATTTAAAGCTCCTGGTTATTACTCTCCATAACTCATATTCGTTCATGACATATACGTGCAGGTAAATTTTACCAATGTGAAACGAAATTCATATCCATAAATTATTGCCGAATCGAAATCGAAATGCTCCAACAAAAAAAATGACATCCGCACTTGTAATATCCATTCCACAAAACAAACCATAAAAATATTTTAATTATTGATCATAAGGAATAATACGAATCCGACACAATCACAGTACGAAATTCGAGCTTCTCCAATCGCCCAAATGTTTTGAGCAAAACTTTGAATCTAAATATTTTGATAACAAAAAAAGATATCGACCTGCGGTTTCAAAATTTGGAATCAGCGCATTGAGAAGTTGTTGTCGCCAAATTCATATCACCCAAAAATGGGCAGTTTTGAGCAAAACTTTGAATATAAATATTTCGAGAACGAAAAGAGATATTGACCTGTGCTTTCAAAATTTAGAATCAGCCCATTGAGAAGTATCTAGATACATAAAAATTAGATTTTTGAAAATTTTAAAGTTTTTATCCAATTGTGGGGTATATTGACTTTTGGGGCAATAATTCAAAAATGGGTAGAGATATAAACTTGGTAGCAATTTTATTTGATTGTAAAGAGAACGTTACGTAAGTGTACGCATTTTTAAAGTAATCAGCCCAAATAACTCCATGGAAATCAGTTGAAATATTAAAATGTTTGTAATTGACAGAAAAATGTGTTTTGTCAGTATCAAAAATCCATTTATATTACTGAAGGTTTTTTCTGGGAAGTACATTTAATATTTCTTACTTTATTATTAATTAAATATTTAAAATTATAGGCACATACATACATATACAGGATGTCCCATTTAAGGTACGAATGCATCGGTATCTTGAGAACCGTAAGAGCTACGAGGTTGGTTAAATTAGACAAAAGTTGCCCCATTAGGAAGCTATTTTAATGGTGTTTTGTTATTTGCGAAAAAATGCATAGGTCACTAGATACAGGTGAAAATGTAAATTTAGCGATTTTCTTTTTATGCTTATAACTTTGTTATATGAAATAATACGAGATTCTGGTTTGCACTTCCTTAAGGCACTTTTGTATGGTGAATTTGCAGAAGTACTCAATTTTTTTTTTATATCTAACCATTTACGATTTACTGATAGCAACTTTTATTTTTCATATGGAGGTCATATTAAGCTATGGCATTTTTAAATAGAGATTTTTTTAGCTTTACAATGATATAAAACAATAATAATTTATTTTTATAATTAACAGAAAAATTAACAAAAATTGTTATTTATACTAAAATTAAATTGAAAAAAGTAAATCGAAAGCTGCTATGGAAACAACGAACAACGAAAAAGTGCAACAATTGAATTTCTGAATTTTACTTTACAATAGTAGATTATTATGAGTAATAAAAATGAATTTTTCTCGTTGATACGTTGAGTTGTTACATTCGTTGTCAAAGTTCGTTTACGGTTCTCGAGATACCAATGCATTCGTACCTTAAATGGGACACCCTGTATACACATCAGAAATACCGCCAAACTCGTCAATGAATTTGAAGAATCTCGAACATTTAGAAGAGTAGGAGGAAACTTATTATAGAATGAATTAAAAAATATAAAAATATAATAATAATTAGAATTTTTGTGTATGTACCAAAAATGTTAAACGCAATATGTACTTACATAGCCTAATATGGAAATGGCGAGAGGTCTTGTGTTAGCCACAACAGATTTTTTTAACCTTCCTCTTAGTCTGCCCCTGAGTGGATGTGTGGCTTAAATATCCAGGGAGGGCATTAAAAACTCGAATACTTATTTTAAAAATAAATAAATTTTGATTGTCGATCTTGCAGTTAAGGTCTAGTCTTAATATAACTCTTGTTCTAATTTGTTGATGAAAAATCCGTCTGTAATATTTTGTATGAAAACAAATATTCCCAAATTTTCAGTTCCAAGCCTCCCTTGATTTATTTACTTCACTTTCAAATTCATATTCATGATCAATATTCATTTGTCTTGCCTTACAGATGAGCAATTCCCGCAAGGATTCAGTTACACCCTCCGGCCAAAACAAAAGAATTCGCAAACGTAGCTGTAATGCACTACACTCATTAACACTTGCCTTTGTTTTGCACTTTTTGTGTCTGAGGCCATTTTTACCGACCGAGTAAAGTTAACGGCGAGAGTGGGTGGGTAATAAGGGGTTCGGGATATTTTTACTTTCACAAATTATACGGGAATTATAAGTGTATTAATGAATTAGTCATAGTGAATTAATGTTCAGATTAGCAACAGAAAGAGAACTTTATAGAGTGGGGTTTTATGTATAGCATTATAACTGATAACAGAACAATGGGAAAGAGCTGTTATACTGGTAATTAGATTCTGTAATAGGTATAAATTTATTACCATAAAATTGATTAGAGATTCATTTAGTTGTACAAATTAAAATTTTACGCTTTTTTAACACCCTGTATATATTTACAAACCTTCGGTTTTTACCTTCCTTCACATTTAGGTAAGGAAGTATTGTTTTTTGTCAAAAAATTCGGTAATGAGTTTTTAATAAATAAGAACGTTTTAGGGTCCCTACAATACGATTATACTAGTTTTAAGAAGATGTCTGCATA
Source organism: Ophonus ardosiacus (assembly GCA_943142095.1). NCBI lineage: Eukaryota > Metazoa > Arthropoda > Insecta > Coleoptera > Carabidae > Ophonus > Ophonus ardosiacus. The sequence continues at coordinate 43,229,898 of OW964835.1, forward strand.
ATTATGTGTGTAAGTGTGTGAGTGTGTGTGTGTGTGTGTGTGTGTGTGTGTGTGTGTTGTTAGTTTGTGTAAGTGTGTTTTTGTCTATGGGTCTGTAACAAAAATTTCTCCGACGATAACTCCAATACTACAATTCTAAAAATTATAATTCTTTCGTAATCCTTTTCTTTGCATCCAAATGAAGAGATAATTAGAAAACAAATAAAAGACTGGTATAAACGGTTCAAAGATGGCCGCACATCTGTTGACAGTAACCCACGTTCTGGGCGGCCTTCGACGACAAAAACACCGGATAATATCGAACGTGTGCAACTTGTGATCAATGAAGATCGTCGATTGACTATGCGAGGACTAAAATATGATCTGGGAATACCGAAAACTAGTGTTTGGAAGATTTTAACTGAAAATTTGCAAATGGTTCGTTCATTCCTAAATTGCTAACGGTGAAGCAGAAAAATCTTCGCCTTCAAATCGCTCAGGACAATTTGGAAATGGTCAATAATGATGAAAATCTGTCTGTCCGAAAAGTATCCGACCTTTCTTCATAACAATTTTAGCGGCCCCTGCCGGGTATGAGTGTCCGGACAACGAATTTGCATTAAATTTTGCTTAAAACTTAAAAGAGTTGTGTGGAGACCATCGAAATGATGAAGACGGCATTTGGGGACGAGTAAAAGACTAGTATAAACGGTTCAAAGATGGCCGCACATCTGTTGATAGTAACCCACGTTCTGGGCGGACTTCGACGACAAAAATATCGAACGTGTGCAACTTGTGATCAATGAAGATCGTCGATTGCCTGTGCGAGAACTAGAATATGATCTGGGAATACCGAAAACTTGTGTTTGGAAGATTTTAACTGAAAATTTGCAAATGGTTCGTGTGTGTGCGACATTCATTCCGAAATTGCTAACGGTGGAGCAGAAAACCCTTCGCCTTGAAATCGCTCAGGGCAATTTGGAAATGGTCAATAATGATTGACTTTTGGCTGTTCCCAAGATTAAAAATGTCGCTCAAAGGACACCGATTCGACGACAAAGAAACAGTCGAAACTAATACGACGAATGCTCTAAAAGCAATACCAAAAAACGAGTTCCAAGACTGCTTCCAAAAGTAGAAAGGCCGTTGGAAGCGTATTCTTCAATCAAATGGGGACTACTTCGAAGGATGCCACCAGCCCGATGACGCAGAATAACAGCAGCGGGGAAATATAAAGGAAGGTCGGATACTTTTCGGATAGAACTCGTATTCAAATAAGTACAATTTGGTTATAATTGGTCAACCGGAAGTACCCTTATTTGAAGTTTTTAACAGTTTTTCTGGGAAAACCGCAGTTAAATATCATTTTTTGACATTTTGTGATCATTAATATGAAAGAAAATCTTATTCTCTATACAATTTGATTATACATTTTCCTTCATATTCAATAGATATAGAGTTATAGAGAGATTAAGAGAGGTTAACTTTCAAAAATCAGTTAGCTTTGCTAAAATTATGGAAACAGCACATATATTCAAAAAAATCCTAATTGACAGATGTCAGTGTCAAGTGCAAAACCAAAGTGGAAAGTAAAGGATCAGAAAGTAACATAAGTGAGAGAGTGTCCCTCGCATAAGTGACTTGCAGTTTCAATGCCGGGAGTACAAGGAAGGCCAAAGAGAAGATGGAAGGACTGTGTAGCAGAATATTTGAGAGAGGAAGAACTGTGTGAAGAAGATGCGTTGGATAGGAATGAGGAAGTGTGAAGTGCAATTTACAGAATGTACATTCGTGTTATAATAATATTGGATTTATAGAATCTTCCCAAAGGAACTTGCAATATGGAGTTTGTAAAAAATAGTGTGTTCGTGTTACAATTTTACAGGATATATAGAATCTTTTCCAAGGAACTTTTGGTATCGGATTTGTACGAAATACATTGAATTGACGGAAGGTTTTGTGCTGGCCACAACAGATTTTTTATTATAAAAATAAATTAACAATTACTAAATAAGACATTATAGGTATCGATTTTTAATTAAAAATTAATGATATCGAAATTAAATTCATTACAAAAACAAATCACTTTTATTTCATCCTTGAACTAAGTTATGAACTTTCATTGGAAGTTTTATTACCTATTACTTTAGACAATAGAAAATACATTGAACTTTATTGTGATGACCTTCATAAAAATTTTATTCATTGAAAATATTTTACTGCTGCTGTTTGTGAATTTTTATTAACCACTTTGATTTATTACTGATAATTTCTTCAAACAGCCAGCTAAGGTTATTTCATTATAACAATAAATGTACAAATGAATTATATACATTTCCGCAACTTCTGTTACCTCAATAAAAATTTAATTTCCAATAAATTACAAGCTTCATAAAACAGGAAATAGTCTGACGTTGCCATCATAATATGTGCTGCTAATTTCATTTTATTTTATGGAAGTACCATATGATTATAGTTGTTATATTTATATACAGGGAATTTATTTTAACATGCAACATATGGCGAATCACTTCCATGGTTACTCACTATTGTCAAAACATGACAGCAATGTAATATTTGTCCATTTTAAAATGCAACATACAAAATTTGTAGTTTTGTATTATCAAAACTAATTTCCAATGAATTAGCCTACATACGATTAACAAATAATCAAAACATGAATGTTGTGCATCTTAAAAAACTTTAGCTTACAAAAATTCATAACTTTCATGTAATAAATGTTAAAAAATACCTCCAATCACTCTGAGGCAATATTCTAGTCGGTTGTAATAAGAATTGACACCATTTGTGATGTGTTTTGGAGGTATCTCCTGTGCTGCCATACTATTTATAATGTTGCATTTTAAAATGGACAAATATTACATTGCTGTCATTTTTTGAAAATAGTGAGTAACCATGGAAGTGATGAACTAATGTTGCATTTTAAAATAAATTCTCTGTAAGCGATTTGAAAATATGACCAGTTAGCAACCACATTTATTAAAATTCTCGCCGAAAGTTCGAAAGTTTATAATTTTCGATGGAATATTCGTATTTATTAAAAGTTATATATTGCTCTAAAAATGTGTACACTTACGTAACATCTTTACAAGCAAATAATATTACTACCAAGTTTATATCTCTACTCATTTTTGAATTATTGCCCCAAAAGTCAATATACCTCACATTTAGATAAAAACTTCAAAATTTTCAAAAATCTAATTTTTATGTAACTAGAAATTAAGGCCTGTTTGTAGCAATTCAGCAGTTACTGACCATGTCTTGATGTCTGGTTTATAGGAATTTGTCTCTTAAGAAACAGATATTCGCTGGTGAAACAGATAGCCGTTATTTAATAATATTGGAGAAAGCTATAGTAGAAAGAAGGTATTGTCAAGTGCAATTTACATAGTGTATGTTCATGTTATAATTTTATTAGATTCATAGAATTTTTTCATAGGAACTTTTGGTATGAAATTTGTAAAAAAAATAGTTTGTGGTCGTGTTATAATTTTATTGGATATATAGAATCTTTTCTAAGGAATTTTTTTATAGCATTTATCCATTTTTATTTCATTACCTTTATTTCTAAAAATTCACACAGTTGTTCAAATATTCTAAAAATGCGAACATTTGCATAACATTCTCTTTACAATCAAATAATATTACTACCAAGTTTATATCTCTACCCATTTTTGAATTATTGCCCCAAAAGTCAATATACCCCACATTTAGATAAAAACTTCAAAATTTTCAATATTCTAATTTGGATGTATCTAGATACTTCTGACTGTGCTAATTCCAAATTTTGAAACCGCAGGTCGATATCTCGTTTCGTTCTCGAGATATTTAGATTCAAAGTTTTGCTCCAAACTGCCCATTTTTGGGTAATAACCCAAAAATGGGTCGAGATATCAACTTGTCAATATCATTATTCGATTCTACGGACAAAATTACATAAGTGTACCAATTTTTATAATTTTTGTCCAACCGGTTCATTTTTTATGAATAAAAGTTTGAAAATGGCCAAAATCTGAAAAAATCGTTAGGGGTACCCCTTACAATTTTTGCGATTTTTGGCCATTTTCAGTTATTTTGCATTAGAGATTGTAAGCGCTGTTCAAAAATTCTGAAAATTGGTATACTTATGTATTTTTGTCCGTAGAATCGAATGGTGTTATCGCTAAATCCATATTTCGACCCATTTTTGGGTTATTACCCAAAAATGGGCAGTTTTGAGCAAAACTTTGAATCTAAATATCTCGAGAACGAAAAGAGATATCGACCTGCGGTTTCAAAATTTGGAATCAGCGCATTGAGAAGTATCTAGGTACATAAAAATTAGATTTTTGAAAATTTTGAAGTTTTTTTCTAAATGTGGAGTATATTGACTTTTGGGGCAATAATTCAAAAATGGGTAGAGATATAAACTTGGTAGCAATTTTATTTGATTGTAAAGAGAATGTTACGTAAGAGTACGCATTTTTAGAGCATATATGACAGTTATTTGACAGTCATAACTTATAAAGACTTTTAAGAAAAAGTGGCGCATGTTCCCATTTTTCGTTAAAAGTTTTTCGTTAAAACTCTTATCATGTTTTGCATGAATTAAAATATCCAAGTGTCAAAATTTAAGTTATACCTACATTAAATTTTCATCATATGAATATAGGGACTTTTAAGAAAAAATTGCACATGTTCCAGTTTTTCTTTAAAAGTTTTTCGTTAAAAGTTTCTCTTACACTCACGTCTTTGTACTAGAGACAAAACTTTTCAAGTCACTTAAAAAGAAAAACTTATCGTGTAATGAAGGAACTTTACTTGGGACGCTTAATGTTATACTTTACATGACTGAAACATTAAATTTTACTACAGACATATTTAATATTTTATTATTTACCTTAAGTGGTATGCACAAGATTTACGTGCAAAACTTAAGTTTAACAGTTTGTGGCAAAAATTCCTGAATAGTTACTTTGTACATTTATTTTCGCCCCACAACATTCTCTGGAAACAATAAACAATATTTACGTTTATGCCCTTTTGACTCTTGTTTTCTTTTAAAAATGATAATAACACACGCAGTTACGGGCAAACCGCTCATAATTTGTATTCTGGCCATTTGCGACGAGTCAATTCATTTGTTTTGCCGGACAGACACCGGCGCAAAAGGAAAAAGCTCCTTTAGCTAATGACGCTATTTTAAAATAACACACATCTTCGTAATTGTTGGTTAGCCTGGCAATCAATCATGGCGCAGTGTGCCGCTCGCTACATACAGGATACAAGGAGTGTGTTATTATTGCATGGAACACAGATCGAGGATGCTCTGGCTTAATTATTTTTTAATTGTTGCTGACAATTGAGATGTTTGTATTGATTTATTGTTCTAACGGAACTCCTATTTGATGTATGGGTTTAATCGTTTAATCGTGATTTATATAGGTAGTTAGCGATTTAATCCCAGAAATGATATATTTCCTTCTTTTATATTTATGTATTCTCAACTACTTATATGAGTTTAGAGTAACAATACAACCAAAGAAGTTTATAGTGTTCTAGAATGAACTGTTTTTACCTTCCGTCACCTTTAGGTAAGGAAGGTATTTTCTTTGGTCAAAAAATTCGGTGGTGAGTAAGCACGTTTTAGGGACCCTACAATACGAATTTACTATTTTTAACATAATGTCTGTATGTGTGTGTGTATGTGTGTGTGTCCGTGTGTGTGTGTATGTGCATCCGTGTGTGTGTATGTATGTCCGTGTGTGACAAATTTTTCTCCGACGATAACTCCAATACTACAATTCTAAAAATTATAATTCTTTCGTATTCCTCTTCTGTACAACCATATGAAGAGTTAATTAGATTTTAGTTATAACTGATCCACCGGAAGTACCCTTATTTGAAGTTTTTAACAGTTTTTCTTAGAAAACGCACTTAAATATTATTTTTTGACATTTTGTTATATATATATTTAAAAAAAATACTCTTCTCTATACGGTTTGATTATACATTTTCCTTCATATTCAATAGATATAGATTTCAGTTGTTATAAAGAAATTAATTTTCAAAAATTAGTCAGATTTGCTATTTATCCTGGAAACAGCTGTTAATTTAAAAAAAAAATTAATTGACAGATGTCTGTTGCAAGTGCAAAACCAAATATGGAATGTATAGGATCAAAAATTGGTATGTCATAGTGTTGCTCGCAAGTGACATGCAGAGAAAGGCCAAAGAGAAGATGGAAGGACTGTATCGCAGATGACTTGAGAAAGGAAGGACTGTGTGAAGAAGATTTTAGGGTTTTGCAGGAGCACACTATGCCTTGAAGTTGACGCGCACTAATTAAACAAATCATGTTCGTTGCTATAATTTATGCAAAACGTCAAATTTACTGTCAAAGAATAGCTTCTTAGCTTCTATTTTATGAAATATAATATTAACGTTTACTCTCAAGCATCAAATTGAATCAAATTGTATAATTCATTTTTGTTGTTCTAAAGTGTTGCCATACAAACCAATGGATATCACTAGTGTGCCATTCGGAGTTGTATTTATGTAAAGAAGACCTAAATCCTAAATACTAAATGCCAAAATGCGACATCAGACAACCTTAGAATTTAGACATTAGGGTAATAAAAGTACAACATGTCGGACACAGCTTTACTACAAGTATTTGTTTTTACCTTCCGTCACCTTTAGGTAAGGAAGGTATTGTCTTTGGTCAAAAAAATCGGTAGTGAGTTTTTAATGAATAAGCACGTTTTAGGGTCCCTACAATACGAATTTACCATTTTTAAGATGATGTCTGTATGCATGTATGTGTGTGTGTGTGTGTGTGTCCGTGCGTGTGTGTGTGTGTGTATGTGTGTCCGTGTGTGACAAATTTTTCTCCGACGATAACTCCAATACTACAATTCTAAAAAATATAATTCTTTCGTATTCCTCTTCTGTACAACCATATGAAGAGTTGAGTAGATTTTGGTTATAATTGATCCACCGGAAGTACCCTTATTTGAAGTTTTTAACAGTTTTTCTTAAAAAAACGTAGTTAAATATTATTTTTCGACATTTTGTGATTATCAATATGAAAGAATAGCTTATTCTCTATACGGTTTGATTATACAGTTTCGTTCATATTCAATAGATATAGGTTATAGAGACATTAAGAGAGTAACTTTCAAAAATTAGTCAGCTTTGTTAAAATTATGGAAACAACAGATATATACAGAAAAATTTAATTGACAGATGTCAGTGTCAAATGCAAAACCAAAGTTGAAAGTATAGGGTTAGAAAGATATGTGAATGTGATAGAGTCTCCCTCCAAAGAGAAGAAGATGGAAGAACTGTGTAGCAGATGATTTGAGAGAGGAAGAATTGTGTGAAGAAGCTGCGTTGGACAGGAATGATTAAAAGAGAAGAGTAAGAAACAGCGACCCCTAATAAAATAGGGAAAGGAACTTTCGGTATGGAATTTGTAAAAAACAGTGTGGTCGTGTTACAATTTTACAGGATATACAGAATCTTTTTCAAGGAACTTTTGGTATAGGATATATACAAAATACATCGAATTGGCGGAAGGTTTTGTGCTGGCCACAACAGATTTTTTTTTCTAAGATGGCCTCTGAAAGGTAAACAAAAAGTCTCATTTAATCGAAATCTTAACTCTTGTAGTTTTCGAAAGAACAAAGGTATTGTAAAAATATTGTACCGTACTTCATTTTATCTTTAAATATGTATACTTACTCTTTAATTTATTTTGACGAGTGTAGTAAGTAGTTCTTTTGCATGTATAATTACTTAAGAAAAAATATTTCCATTGAGTCATATTTTATTTGTTTGTTATTGGTTGTTAATGTACAGTAATGTTTCGTTTCTTCTTTTATTTTCGTTATTATATCAGAATGATTGAAGAGTACAATACATTACAGTTATTTGTGTACGGGAACTTATTATAGTTTTATTTTATTTTTATACGCCTTAAATTATATAATGGCAGATGATTCATCATATATGGAAATGTAAAAAGAAACAAGTGAATAAATGTACGGGCACTACATTATGTCTGTTTGTATGCCTTCATTAGACAGGAATGGACAATATTATTAATAAAAAATTATTACAATCTGTTGGAAATGATTCGTTTTTTTCTAACATCGTTTTATTTACAGTTTCATTAGATACACATAGTTTTATTAAATATATACTAATAGGAAATTGAAGTTCTTTCAATTCTATTTTAAAATAGAAAAAAATATGAGTATTCGACCTAGTAAATAACATCTGATCGAATGCTGAAAATGTAATTAAATATACATAGGGGAGACATCCCAACATTTTAAAAAATCTGTTGTGGCCAGCACAAGAATTTCCATCAATTTGATTTATTTTGGCAAATCTTATACTGAAAGTTCCTTGGAAAAGATTCTATATATCCAGTAAAATTGTAACACGAACGTATACTATTTTTTACAAATTCCATACCGAAAGTTCCCATAAATACAATAAAATTATAACACGTACATAAATTGCACTTGACACTGACATCTGTGTGTGTGTGTGTGTGTGTGTGTGTGTGTGTGTGTGTGTGTGTATGTGTGGGGTCATGTGAGCACAATTACTCAAATCAATCAGAAAATTTTAAAATTTTGTATACCCATTCTATACTAATGTGGGAATAGCTTAGTTTTTAGTGTATATCGGATAATTGGAAGTATCACGTATACAAGCTTTTAATAGTTTTTCTTGAACAAAATACATTGAATATAATTTTTCAGCAACTTTTATTAATAAAAATGGAATATAATGGCATAATATTAAATTTTACGATAATAGTATTTAGTAAATAACTTTAAATATAAATTTATAAAATAATTTATTTTTATACATCATGTTGTCTATGCGTCAAACAAAAACCATACTTTCATAACAATTGTGACATATTTAAGCAAATATCACTATCAGGAAGCAATTACATTAAAATTAATATTAATACCATGTTAAGGAGAATATGGTAGTAATATATTAGATTCTAATGAAATTGAGATTTGTAAAAATAATACATTTTCCATCATACATTTGATGTACTATTGATTTGCTTCATTGTCTTGTAAAGATGCGAGTACTATTTTGATTTTTGTTAAGTTTTTCTATTAGTTTTGTCAATATTTGTGATATTTATTTTGTGTATGATATATTATTATGAGTGAATGTAAAGATATTTGAATATATAATGATTGTGTATACTGCGTCGTTAAATACCCAGTGGGAGGTTATAGGTTAGCCACATCAGATATTTTTTTCAACATATAACGTTATTGTAGATCATCCATATTTTTGTAACAATATTTTCGGCCCGGCTCGATAATCGACTCGAAATCGAGTCGGGCTTCGTGCCAGCCCGGGCCAAAGCTCGAAATCGAGTTCATTCTTATTCACTTCACACTCATACAATATTTCTCCCTTTCGACACTCGTCATAAACTATCCCAAGGAACACAGAGTTTTTATTAAGACATTATAACTAGTAATGTTGTTATTGCAACTTACATTTAGCGGAATTATAACACTTTTAAGTTATTTTGCCTTGTACAACTTCTTTCTAGTCTTTTAAACTACAATTATAATATGCACGGCCATATTTATGCATTTAAACAGAAACGTTTTTAGAAGCCATTTTGTAAAATTTGGTATAAATTAATTTTATTGTGTTTTTAATTTAATATTCTGAAAGTAATCATTCTTCTATATGGTTTATTATAATATACTTTATTCATTATAATATCGAATGATTTAAAAAAAATACAAAAATTTATTTTTCATAAAAATTTAATAAATTTTCTTCTATTTATTTTAGGATATTATAATGTCCCTTGATTTTTTTCCAAGTATAATATAATACTTCACAGTAAAATTAAATTTGTTTATAAAATGAGTTCAACAGATATGTAAAAAATATGATCTTTATAAAGATGATCTTAGATTGAAATAGTTGCAGAAGACATTACAAGTCTCGGTACATACAATTATACAACATAGTCATGCTTAGACTACTTATACGACTCGTGATACGATAAAATATGAATATACGGTAGAAAATAGTTTGCTGAGAAATCTGTATTGTAGTTTGAATAGTAACCCATATTATAGTTTTATTAGTGAATATATCTCTTATCAATTAGCTTTAATGAAACCAACATATTATAGTCCATGCAAAATACATATGCAACTATTGCAAGTGTTGTAAGTGTTACTTAAGTGATAATAGAAAGTTATATAGTAGTTAAAAAAACGTTGTAAATTAGTTAAATAGATTCCCCACCCGCCTGACATTAACGTCGTATAAACGTTAGAATCAGTAAATTATCGTCGCATAAAAGGTATAATACAAGTTAAAAAGTTTTAAGAAAAGTTTTTTTAAAGTTAATTGCACTAATAACAAACTAATTTGTGCTCCTTGGGATACTATTCCACACACCTAGCAACCACCGGCTACCTTGATCCCCATACTCCACATCTACATTCCATAACGCATCGTTGACCTTGCGTTGCGTTGCATTGCAATCTCGCATGCACTTGGCATCTCCCACACCGGCCGCAGATGAGCGTTGACAGCGTCGCGTCATTTCCAGGGCCGCACTGCCGCAGATAGCATCAGGGCGAACATGGCGGAATGCGGGCCGCTATCTCATCACGCATCTCCATCGCAAAATAAGATGCACTAGGTACAGTCCGAGCAGGAGAGGAGTTGAGTTGCACTTTGCAAATGGGTACAGGATAAATGAAATATGAAACGGTACAGAGAATGCTAAAATTAAGATTTCGAGCTTTGGCCCGGCAGAAACACTCGCCATGTTTCACAAGATTACAGCGTCTGAATCAACCTTTCGGCCATCAACAGACACCGGCCAAACTCAGCTAGTAACCATAGACGGGTTTCGCTCTTGTTAGAGCTCATCAGTATGGTATAACTGCTATCTATTTGCAAAGACAATTCCCAACTGAGAATGGCGAGAGATGTAAAGCATCTCATAGAAGATAGTTGACTTAAGGGGGGGTTTCGAAAAAGCGACACGAAGTAATATCGGCCAAGCCATGAACTATTTCACGTTTGCTTATAATATTAACCAAGAGAGGGCGATAGAATGGTTCGGGTCTCTACTTAGGTTTGTGCCTGAGATAAAAGGATGAATGTAAACAAGAAGATACAGATTCTTTAGGTCAAATTTTACCCAAGGCCTGGGGTTTTATGACTAGTAAATAAAAGCTTTTATAACCAGTGACAAAGCAACAGCAAACTATTAATTTTTGTAGCATTTCACTTTCAACGAATGATTTCTAGATATGTACGACAATTTTCCTTTTTAGATTTGTGTATAGGCATGATTACTGCCCAGTTTCATAAATTTCTAAGTATTTAATTAATGATAAGGAATATTAAATGTACTTCTCAGAAAAAGCCTTCAAAAATGTCTCTGGATTTTCAACGCTGACATTTATGTCAATTACAAACATTTTAATTTTTCAACTGGTTTCCATTAGTTGTTTAATACAGTGGATTATTTTATAAATTTATAATTCTCTATCTCTAAATCTGTAGGAGATATAATAAAAGTGTTCAATGTATTGGATAGAGAATTTTATATTCTTTAACATTTGTAATAACATAAATTTCCAAAAAATAATATTTAGAAGATTTTTTTAAGAAACTACTACTTCAGATTGTCCAATTGTTACCAAAACTTTTTCAGGTCTTGCCATTAATGTCAGTTTAAGGAACACGTAGTTAAATTGGTCTTAAGTATTATAGTTTTTGAGGAATCATCCCTGAAACATCCACACATACACACACACACACACACAGACACACACACACATACACACACACACACACACACACACACACACACACACAGACACACATCCACACATCCACACGCACACACAAACATTGTAATTCGTATAATATAAAATGAATTTGTATAATCCCTAAAATTTTAACTGCCAGTTATTAAGTATTATCATACACATTTCCATTTGTTTCTTTATATTAAAATAGTAAATATAACATAGTAATTATAAAAGCATTATATTGTAGATTACTAGTAAATATTTATTGCCCGGTACATTAAAATAATGAATAAAGTAATTAAAATTGAAAACTCAAATGGAACCTGAGACACTTTATTTTTACTTCCCGCCATACGGTAAGGGAGGTAATGTTTTTGGTCCAAAAATTCGATAGAATAAGCACGAATTAGGGTCGCCAGAACACGTTTTTGCTATTTTTACAATGATGTGTGTGTGTGCGACTATATTTTCATCCACGATAACTCTTATATCAAACTTTAAATAAATTCTATTTTCCGTATTTAAGCTTTCTGCAGTAATGTAAACTATATTAATTATTAACTGAGTGTTGTGTTGAGTAATTAATCAGAGTTCTCCCTATATATTCAAAAAAAGCAGAGCGGGATAGTTTTAAAAAACCAGTGTAGCAGAGAACTAAACTTTATAAATGCAAAAAAATTATGATTTAATACCATTTCTCCTTAATATTGTTTATTGCAAATATTTGTAACGGGTACAGATGGTTAATGATAAATTTGTTATTTGACAGTTCATTTCGAGGGAATGTACCCACATGCAGAGCCATTTATCCAGGGATCGCCAAAATACACTGGCAGCTATTTAAATATTAATAGTAAAATAGTGAACTCTAGGTGAAACAATGTTAAATAAAAAAGATTAAATGTACTTCCCCAAAAAAACTTTCAGAATGTCACTAAAACTGTTGATTTTTGACACTGACATCTGTCATTTACAAACTATGTTATAAACATTACTATGTTATAAACATTTGAATTCGTCAACTGGTTTCTTAGTGTAGTTTAGTCTCTGCAATGTATTGCATCCGATTATTCTATATATTATAGTGTCTTTATCTCTAATTCTATACAATATATATTAAAAAATTTAAGTGTATTAAATGGAGAATTTTATGTTCTTCAATAATTTGTATTAACAAAAATTTCAAAAAATTATATTTATTTATTTATTTTTTATTTATTATTCTAATCACTCAACAGGAAGCAAGTTCCCAATTATAGAGGATTAATACACATAAAATTTTACAAACGGTAGCACAAAATATAGACTAACAATACATTTACATGAGAAAATACAAGACAGTCACACAGATATAGTTATTAATAAATTGATATAATTTAAAATACAGCAGAGATTCAGCAAGCAACCAGGTAAAGTTTTTTGCTAAATTTAGACAGCGAATCAGCGAAAATATCGGGTTCAACAATTTTTTTACAAATATTGTCATATATGCTACACAACTGCCTAATAGGAGATTTAAGTTCGTAATTTGTTCGTGGAATGTTATAAATAAATAATGAGTTATCCCTTGAATTGATACGTGGAACATGAAAATTAATACAATTAAGTAGGTATTGATCATCAATTAAGCCATTAATAATTTTGTATAAAAATAAGCAGGATTGGATTTTCCTACGAGAATCCAAGGAAACAACACCAAATTCTATGAGGCAGTTAGAATAATTAAAATAATTTGATGAATTTGAACAAAATTTATAGTTGCAATAGCGTATGAACTTTCTCTGAATATTTTCAATAGTATAATTCTAAAAATTATAATTCTTTCGTATTCCTCTTCTGTACATCCAATTCCATATGAAGAGTTGATTAGATTTTGGTTATAATTGGTCCACCGGAAGTACCCTTATTTGAAGTTTTTAACAGTTTTTCTTAAAAAAACGCAGTTAAATATTATTTTTTGACATTTTGTTATTATATTTATTAAAGAAAATACTCTTCTCTATACGGTTTGATTATTCATTTTCCTTCATATTCAATAGATGTATGTACACTTAAAGCATTATAAAGAAATTAATTTTCAAAAAATAAATCAGCTTTGCTATTTATCATGGAAACAGCTGACATAATTATTCAAAAAAATTTAATTGACAGATGTCAGTTGTAAGTGCAAAACCAAATATGGAAAAAAGTATAGGATCTAAAATTGGTATATCAAAGTGTTGCTCGCAAGTGACACGCAGAGAAAAGCCAAAGAGAAGATGGAAGGATATTACTTAGTGTAGTTTATGTTATAATTTTATTGGATTTATAGAAACTTTTCAAATGAACTTTTGGTATGGAATTTGTAAAAAATAGTATGTGTTCGTGTTCGATTTTACATGATATTATATTATAGAATCTTTTCCAAGGAACTTTTGGTATGGGATTTGTACAAAATACATGGAATTGACAGAAGGTCTTGTGCTGGCCACAACAAATTTTTTTACATAGTTTTTTTAATGTTCCCCTAATTTTGCGGGTGTGTGTATGATTTATAAACAATCGTTCAATCTTTTCATCCCACCCATACACTCATATTTCCCATTTTCGTTACAATGTATTCTTCTTTAACCACCATCCTCTGCTAGATTTTTCTCTGGGAAGGCAAGTACATCAGATCGTCGGATCAGCGGATCTAACATGCCACGTAGTCCGACACACGCGCGTGATAAATGAGTCAATAAAAGTAGGCGTGGTCGTCGTGTCTCGCGCACGCTTTACGGCTTTATGCCATCCCTCTGCCCCGCCAATTGCGATACAAGCACCGTCATGTGTGTGAATACACTCTTCATATGCACTTGGCGAATGTTATGACTTGTGACTAAGTGTGGTTGGTGTGGGAACAATCATAGGCTAATGCTTTTTACCTCTCGCTAAGAGAGGTATTGGAATCATACTAAAAATTGCTTATGCAATATGCATAGATATTCTTTCATATTGATAATCACATAAAATGTCATAAAATGATATTTAATTGCTTTTTTTTAAGAAAAACTGTTAAGAATTCAAATAAGGGAACTTCCGGTTGACCAATTATAAACAATATCTAATCAGCTTTTCATATGGAGGTAAAGAAGAGTAATACGAAAGATTTATAATTTTTAGAATTGTAGTTTTGGAGTTATCGTCGGTGTCACACCGACACACACACACACACTCACAGATACACACACTCACACACAAATACAGACATACACATGGACGGACACACACACACATACACACACACGCACACATCGACATATATTTTATAGACATCAACTTAAAACTAGCAAAATTGTATTCTAGGGATCTTAAAATGTGCTTATTCATTAAAAACTCATCATCGCAATTTTTGGCCAAAATCAATACCTTCCTTACCTAAAGGTGACGGAAGGAAAAATATGAATTAAGTAAACATATCTTTTTTACCTTCCTTCACCTTTAGGTAAGGAATGTATTGTCTTTGGTCAAAAAATTCGGTGGTGAGTTTTTAATGAATAAGCACTTTTTAGGGTCCCTACAATACGAATTTACTATTTTTAAGATGATGCCTGTATGTGTGTGTGTGTGTGTGTGTGTGTGTGTGTGTGTGTGTGTGTGTGTGTGTGTTTGTGTATACGTGTGTGTTTGTGTGACAAATTTTTCTCCGACGATAACTCCAATAATACAATTCTACAAATTATAATTATTTCGTATTCCTCCTCTTTACATCCATATGAAGAGCTGATTAGATTTTGGTTATAATTGATCCACTGGAAGTACCCTTATTTGAAGTTTTTAACAGTTATTTTTTTAAGTTATATATTATTTTTGGATTGTTTGATTATACATTTTCCTTTATATTCAATAGATATAGAGTTAAAGCATTATAAAGAGATTAACTTTCAAAAATCAGTCAGCTTTGCTTTTTATCATGGAAATATCTCATATATGCAAAAATTTCTAATTGACAGATGTCAGTGTCAAGTGCAAAACCAAATAGGGGAAGTATAGGATCAGAATGTCGGGAGACTGTATCACAGAAGATTTGAGAGAGCAAGAACTGTGTGAAGAAGATGCATTAGACTGGAATGAGTGGAAGAGAAGAGTAAGAAACATTAACCCCTAATAAAATTGGAGAAAGCTGAAGAAGAAAGAAGGAATTGTCAAGTGCAATTTACATAGTGTATGTTAATGTTATAATTTTATTGGATTTATAGACTCTTTTCAAAGGAACTTTGTATGGAATTTGTAAAAAATAGGGTGTCCGTGTTTCAATTTTACAGGATATATAGATTCTTTTTCTAGGATCTTTTGGTATGGGATATGTACAAAATATATCGAATTGACGGAATGTCTTGTGTTGGCCACAACAGATTTTTTTATTGTATGTCACCTTTACTCATATGTAAAACACTTCATGACTCATATACTTCATCCTTCAATCCATCTAGTGTTGACACTTGGTACCACACGTGTGCGTGTGTTGCATTTATTGTTTTCTACACATACTCACACTCGCTGTACTGTTCGTTGACTCCTTGGGTGCTTTGTTGTCCGAAGTCAGTGTTTATGTCAGACACTCACGTTCACAATTCGCTGCAAGGGTGTTATTTCAACTGAACAAATACCTCAGGGTTGTGTTCTTGTGGGAATAGTGGAGACTTGCAGTCTTGCTATCTATGTAAATAACCAGAATCAAATAAGTGGGTATTATGGTGTTGGAAGGTGCTAGGTTCTATGTGAAATATTACCGGAGGGTCAAGGATGACTGTTATTTTATAAATTTACTGCTTTTCCTAGGGTGTATATAGGCACTATGTTAAAACTATTACAGGTCTTGTCTGATGTGAATCTCTGCTATACTCGAATAAATAATGTATATTATTATTTTTTTTTTATCCAACGAGATAACTTGAAATTTTGAATTTATATTTAAATTAAACATATAGTAGATGTAACAATTTTAATATATTTGGATGATAATATAGGAGATACAAAAAAATCTGTTATGACAGTTAAAAATCTGTTGTGGCCAGCACAAGACCTCTCGCCATTTCCATTTTATGTTATATAAGTTTTGTATTGCACTTCGCTATCGAACCGTCGTTTTATAACAAAAAATCTGTTGTGGCCAGCACAACACCTCTCGCCATTTCCATAATAGGCTATATAAGTATTGTATTGCACTTCGCTTTCGAACCGTCGTTTTATAACAAAATATTACAGAACATTACCCAAATATTGTTTTTTACTATATTTAACATGTCTTCTGCACACATATAATTGTAATTATATCTATTTTTCATTGTATGAGGAAGTTTCTAAATGGCAAAGTTTGTTCCAATTCATTAACCAGATTGGCGGTATTTCTAATGGATTTATGCATTTTGCCACAATTTTACTTATAATTTCAAATATTTAATTAATAAAATAATAAGAAAAGTTAAATATACTTCCCAGAAAAAGCTATGAGAATTTCACTAAAATTGTTGATATTTGACAATGACATGTGTCATGTTATAAACATTGGAATTTGTCAACTGGTTTTCTTAGTGCCTTGGCCTCTGCGATTAGTTCACTCTATAAATTATAGTGTCTTTATCTTTAAATCTATACAAGATATAATAAAAATTTTAATTGTATTAGATGGAGAATTTTATGTTCTTTAATATTTAATAAAAAAACCCCCCAAAAAATTATATTTAGAAGAATTTTTCTAAGAAACTACTACTTCCGGTTGTTCATTTGTTACCAAAACCTTTTCAGCTCCTCCCAGGAATGTCAGATTGAGGAAACTGCAGTTAAATATTTTTTAAGTCATAGTTTTTGAGGAATCGTGACTACAACATCCAGACATATATACAAAAACACACACACACATCCACACACACATCCACACACACACACACACACACACACACACACACACACACACACACACACACACACAGACATCATTTTAAAAATGTTATAATCGGATTGTAGGGACCTTAAATCGTGCTTATTCAATAAAATCTGGATATGCGAATTTTAGCATGAATCCAATACCTCTCTTAGCGAGAGGTAAAAATGAATATTTTAACAAGATAATCTCCCTGTTTTACCTATATACAGGGAATTTATTTTATCATGCAAATTATGGCGAATCACTTCCATGGTTTAATTAATTAGCTTACATACGATTAACAAATAATCAAACTAGTTTACAAAAATTTATAACTTTCTTGTAATAAATACTCTCAATCGCTCTGAGGCAATATTCTAGTCGGTCGTAAAAAGGATTGACACCATTTGTGATGTGTTTTAGAGGTAAATCCTGTGCTACAATACTATTTATAATGTTGCATTTTAAAATGGAAAAATATGACATTGCTGTCATTTCGCGACAATAGTGAGTAACCATGGAAGTGATGAACTATAATGTTGCATTTTAAAATAAATTCTCTGTATGTATTATTACCCTTTGCCTTACTATCCAACCACCACCTTCCCATTCCATTCGCACTGTGCTACCGTTCGTTTTAGTTCTATCCTCTAATCATCCTCCGTGTGCTATCACATCCCGTGGAAGGTGGCGCCTATAGGTCAAAGGTGAAGCGGTGATGCATGGGCCTTGTCCGGGCCCGGCTCCGCTACTAGCCGGGTCAAAGGGCAGCGGTCATTAGCGCCTCCATGTGCATAGCGGCACAGCCGAACAGGGACAGATAGGATATTTGAGGATGACGAATGAGCAGGGAGTGGTAAGTTGGAATGGAGGAAAAAGGATTTTGTTAATATGAGGAAAAGATTAGGGAAAGGTGTTTCAAATGAATAATAGCTGCTTGTGTATTAAGTGTGAAAAATGGTGTGTGTGTGTGTATGTCTGGATGTTGGAGAGACGGTTTCTCAAATTCTTTAAGACTAAAGACCAATTTAACTACGTATTCCTTAATCTGACACTAATAGGAAGAACTGAAAAGGTTTAGGTAACAATTGGACAACCGGAAGTAGTAGTTTCTTTAAAAAATCTTCTAAATTTTATGTTTTTTACCTCTCGCTAAGAGAGGTATTGGATTCATGCTAAAATTCGCATATCCAGATTTTATTAAATAAGCACGATTTAAGGTTCCTAGAAACAGATTATAACATTTTTAAAATGATGTCTGTGTGTGTGTGTGTGTGTGTGTGTGGATGTGTGAATGTGTGTGTGTGTGTATGTATGGATGTTGGAGGGACGATTCCTCAAAAACTATAAGACTTAAAAAATATTTAACTGCAGTTTCCTCAATCTGACATTCCTGGGAAGAGCTGAGAAGGTTTTGGTAACAATTGGACAACCGGAAGTAGTAGTTTCTTAGAAAAATTCTTCTAAATATAATTTTTTGAGTGTTTTTTTTATTAAATTTTTATTATATCTTGTATAGATTTAGATATAAAGACACTATAATTTATAGAGTAAACTAATCGCAGAGGCCAAGGCACTAAGGAAACCAGTTGACAAATTCCAATGTTTATAACATGACACATGTCATTGTCAAATATTAACATTTTTAGCGACATTCTGATGCCTTTTTCTTGGAAGTATATTTAATTTTTCTTATTGTTTTATTAATTAAATATTTGAAATTATAGGTAAAATTGTGGTAAAATGCATATATCCATCAGAAATACTGCCAATCTGGTTAATGAATTGGAACAATCTCTGACATGAAAATGATATAAAATAGATATAATTAGAATTATATGTGTGCAGAAGACATGTTAAATACAATAAAAAACAATATTAGGGTAATGTTTTATAATATTTTGTTATAAAACGACGGTTCGAAAGCGAAATGCAATACAATACTTATATAGCCTAGGTCTTGTGCTGGTCACAACAGATTTTTTAATTTGATCATAGGATTCTCTATCCAATACATTGAACATTTTTATTATATCTTCTATACATTTAGAAATAGAGACTCATAAATATATAAAATAATCCGTTACAATCAAATAATGTTACTACCAAGTTAATATCTCTACCTACTTTTGAATTATTGCCCCAAAAGTCAATATACCCCATATTTAGATAAAAACTTCAAAATTTTCAAAAATCTAATTTTTATGTATCTAGATACTTTTCAATGCGCTGATTCCAAATTTTGAAACCGCAGGTCAATATCTCTTTTCGTTCTCGAGATATTTAGATTCAAAGTTTTGCTCAAAACTACCCATTTTTGGGTAGTAACCCAAAAATGGGTCTAGATATCAACTTGTCAATATCATTATTCGATTCTACGTACAAAATTACATAAGTGTACCAATTTTCATAATTTTTGTCCAACCGGTTCATTTTTTATGTATAAAAGTTTGAAAATGGCCAAAATCTGAAAAAATCGTAAGGGGTACCCCTTAAGATTTTTTCAGATTTTGGCCATTTTCAGTTATTTTGCTTTAGAGACTATATGCGGTGTTCAAAAATTATGAAAATTGCTATACTTATGTAATTTTGCCCGTAGAATCGAATGGTCATGTCACAAAATTCATATCTCGACCCATTTTTGGGTTACTACCCAAAAATGGGCAGTTTTGAGCAAAATTTCAAATGTAAATATCTCAAGAACGAAACGAGATATCGACCTGCGGTTTCAAAATTTGGAATCAGCGCATTGGGAAGTATCTAGATACATACAAAATAGATTTTTGAAAATTTTGAAGTTTTTATCTAAATGTAAGGTATATTGACTTTTGGGGCAGTAATTCAAAAATGGGTAGAAGTATAAACTTGGTAGTAATATTATATATATTGTAAAGAGAATGTTACGTAAGTGTACACATTTTTAAAGAATTTATATATGAGTATACATATAATTTTATTGGATTTATAGAATATTTTTCAAAGAACTTTCTGTATGGAATTTGTAAAAAAATATATTATGTTCGTGTTACAATTTTACTGGATATATAGACTCTTTTCCAATGAACTTTTGGTATGGGATTTGTACAAAATACATCAAATTAACGGAAGGTCTTGTGCTGGCCACAACAGATTTTTTTACCTTCCATCACCTTTAGGTAAGGAAGGTTTAATCTGAAGCATCAAATTGAATAGAATTATATAATTCGTTTTTGTTGTTGTAAAGTGTTGCCATACAAATCAATGGATGTTATTAGTATGCCATTCGGAGTTGTATTTATGTGAAGATTTTTGAAAATTTTGAAGTTTTTATCTAAATATGGGGTATATTGACTTTTGGGGCAATAATTCAAAAATAGGTAGATATATAAATCTGGTAGTAATATTAATTGTAAAACAGGCTTTCTCTGGGACACTTTTTCCAAAAACTTCTCGGCATTTCTACCTCATCTTCGTGAGTTCTCTCAGCATTCCACATCTTGGTTGTAACTGGTCGTTGAGGGCATAGCGTATGCAGGCAGCGTACGTTAAACAGCGGCACTTCAATTACCCACAAACCTTATATAGCTTGGATCTCTCCGTGAGGATTTATTATGTGTGGTGTGGAGGAACGAACACCTCGCCAACGGTACGGTAAATCAATCTAACCAACGATGATAACGATATATATAGATGATACTTATCGTATCGTGCTATGGCATGAAAGGATGGGAACACATAGAGACGAAAGAGGTTGTGAAGTTGGATTTGCGAATTAATTGAAAGATTTTGTATGTATCAAGCGGTTTACGGCATCAGGGATTTTTGATATTTTCTATATTTTTTTAAATACAGGGTGTCTCTTAAATAGGGGGCCATGGCTTAACCACAGATTCCTGAGGCTAAAATAAGACGATTTAACCAAACTTGCTTCTACCGGAAAGTGTACCATTTAGCCAGAATTCTGCTTCAAAGTTCTTCGAAAAAAAAATTAATTTTGCTTATAATAATCGGACGCTTTATTCGATTTGGATGAAATTTGGTATGACAGCTTATATGGTTATAAGTCATCTTTTAAGGTGATACTTGTTATTATTAGTGAACAGCTAGTGTATGAAACTTAAGTGTCCCAACATAAATTAGACCGTAACTTTTTAATGGCAATGCTGAAAACGTGAAATTATTTATCTTCAGAAAGATACATTCAATAGTAAACTTTTCTCTCTCTGTGTACTTTGTGATATCTGTTACGGTTCACACAGAAAAAATAAAATCTGAGTGTCTGCACTGCTAAATTTTTAAAATAAATTTGATCTAGTAGTCTATTCAAATATCAAACAGGTAATTTTTATGCGAAGAACTTTGAAGCAGAATTCTGGCTAAATGGTACACTTTCCGGTAGAAGCAAGTTTAGTTAAATCGTCTTATTTTAGCCTCAGGAATCTGTGATTAAGCCATGTCCCTCTATTTACGAGACACCTGTATAATGTATTAAAGGTATTTTATTGGATTTATTGGAATCATGCTAAAAATTGCATTTGCAGATTTTAGTGGATAAGGACGTTTTAAGGACCCTATAATCCAATTATAACATTTTTATGATGATTTCCGTGTCTGTGTGTGTGTATGTGTGTGTGTGTGTGTGTGTGTGTGTGTATATGTGTGTATGTATGGATGTTGGAGGGACGATTACTCAAAAACTATAAGACATAAGACCAGTTTAACTATGAATTCCTCAATCTGACATTCATGGGAAGAGCTGAAAAGGTTTTGGTAACAATTAGACAACCGGAAGTAGTATTTTCTAAAAAAATTCTTCTAAATATTATTTTTTGAAATTTTTTTATTACTAATATTGAAGAACCATATAATTCTACATCTGACACATTTAAAATTTTTATTATATCTTCTATAAATTTAGAGATAAAGACGTTATAATATATAGAATATCGGGATGTATTAAGTCGAGTAGGCTAAAATACACTGGAAATCAGTTGACAAATTCAAATATGTATAACATAATTTGTAAATGACAAATGTCAGTGTCAATAATCAAAAATTTTAATTACATTCTGAAAGCTTTTTACGATGATGTCCGTGTGTGCGTGTGTGTATGTGTGTGTGAATGTGTGGATGTTGGAACCACGGTTTCTCAAATACTATAAGACTTAAAATATATTTAACTGCAGTTTCCTCAATCTGATAATCCTGGGAAGAGCTGATTAGATTTTGGTAACAATTGGACAACCGGAAGTAATAGTTTCTTCAAAAAAATCTTCTAAATATTATTTTTTGAAAATTTCTGTTACTGCTATTATTGAAGAACATAAAATTCTACATCTGATACATTTAAAAATTTTATTATATTTTGTATAGATTTAGAGATAAAGGCACACTGTAATATATCGCAGAGGCCAAAGCACCAAGGAAACCAGTTGACAAATTCAAATGTTTATAACATAGTTTGTAAATGATAGATGTCAGTGTCAAAAATCAACAGTTTCAGTGACATTCTGAAAGCTTTTTCTGGAAAGTACATTTAATCTCTTTTATTGTTTTATTAATTAAATATTTAAAATTATAGGTAACATGCATATATCTATTAGAAATACCGCCAATCTTGTTAATTAATTGGAAGAATCTCTGACATTTAGAAACTTTCTCATACAGTGAATAATAGATATAATTAGAATTGTATGTGTGCCGAAGATATGTTAAATACAATAAAAAAAAATCTGTTGTGGCCAGCACAAGACCTTCCGTCAATTCGATGTATTTTGTACAAATCCCATACCAAAAGGTCCTTGGAACAGATTCTATATATCATATAAAATCGAACACAAAAACATACTATTTTTTACAAATTCCATACCAAAAGTTCATTTGAAAAGGTTCTACAAATCCAATAAAATTATCACATAAACACAAACTAAGTAAAATGCACTTGACACTTCCTTCATTTCTTCTTCAGCTTTCTCTTATTTTATTAGGGTTCGCTGTTTCCTCTTCTCTTCCACTCATTCCTGTCCAACGCATCTTCTTCACGCAGTCCTTTCTTTCTCAAGTATTCTGCGATACAGTCTTTCCATCTTCTCTTTGGCCTTTCTCTGCATGTCACTTGCAAGGAACACTATGACATATCAATTTTAGATCCTATACTTTCTATATTTGGTTTTGCACTTGCAACTGACATCTGTCATTTAAAATTTTTTGAATATACCTATCAGCTGTTTACATGATAAATAGCAAAGCTGACTAATTTTTGAAAATTAATTCCTTTATAACGCTTTAAATCTACATCTATTGAATATGAAGGAAAATGTATAATCAAACCGTATAGAGAGGAGTATTTTCTTTAATATGTATAATAACAAAAAGTCAAAAAATAATATTTAACTGCGTTTTTTTAAAAAAAATTGTTAAAAACTTCAAATAAGGGTACTTCCGGTGGATCAAATATAACCAAAATCTAATCAACTCTTCATATGGTTGTACAGAAGAGGAATACGAAAGAATAATAATTTTTAGAATTGTAGTATTGGAGTTATCATCGGAGAAAAATTTGTCACACACGGACACACGGACACACACACACGTGCTTATTCATTAAAAACTCACCACCGAATTTTTTGACCAAAGACAATACCTTCCTTACCTAAAGGTGACGGAAGGTAACAATATTTGGGTAAAGTTCTGTAATATTAGAGAGTTATTGCAGCTTCAACGCAAAAATAACGTGTACTTTAAAGTCACGTGACAGCCCGAGTGCGCATGCGTACTAATAAGGTTCACGTTATATGAATAAGGAGACACGTTATGTGCAATGGAATAGCGAGCGTTTAACGTCACACGTTTTGTATCTTTTGAGGTTATGTTTCGGTGAAAAGTGTGGATGTAACCACGTTTGTATTGGTTTTAGCGTTAACGTTAGCGTGAATACATTAATTAAATGCGGTAAACATTGAAATTGAAAGTTCTTTATTTCGAAAATAAAGTGTTTTCTACATAAGGTTAACGTTTACGTTCTTTCATCTTAGAAGTTGCAATAACTCACTATTTTGTTATAAAACGACGGTTCGATAGCGAAGTGCAATACAATACTTTTATAACATAAAATGGAAATGGCGAGATGTCTTGTGCTGGCCACAACAAATTTTTATTTACGAGATCAACATATTTAAACAGTTATCACACATGTAATTTTATATGTCGTCAAATTGATAAAAATATTCTTTACTAACTACTACAATTACACTCGTTAAATTTTGTACTTATTACACTAAAAGAACTTTGTAAACGACGTGTTTGAAATCCAATTATTCACCGATAAAAAAATATAAAATAAGTTAGGCGCCAAGTAGTTACCGGTTTCGTAGCCTACTATTGAAAAGTAATATCAATCAAAAACTAAAATAAAATTCGGCATAAAACGCAATCTTCGATGAATAATTTATCATCCCCGATCATGTTATACGCTGGAAGACTATATTTTATTATGGAAATATGAGTGTGGTGTTAGAAGGCTGGTGTATATATCTATTTTAGTCTTGGGTAACAACACTAACACAATTACAGTGTCGGCTATGAATAAAACATCATATAACGCGGCTTCAGGACTGGAAATGTTACGCTACGCTATTAAAGCGTTGCTGCAAATAGATAGCCGAGAGTAAATGGGGGCTCAGGCGAGATCAGTGCTAAATAAGAAACTTGGACTGGCCGGAATATTATGTCGAATCTTATTTATATCAAACGAACGTAATACGATAGGAAAAGATAATTTGTTGACTCGCAATGAGATATAGGTATTATCTATATTTTGTTGTTTTTTTACCTCTCGCTAAAAGAGGTATTGGAATTATGATAAAAATCGCATATCCAGATTTTAGTGGATAATCACGTTTTATGGTCCCTATAATCCGATTATAACATTTTTAAAATGATGTCCGTGTGTGTGTATGTATGGATGTTGGAACCACGGTTTCTCAAATACTATAAGACTTAAAAAATATTTAACTGCAGTGTTCTCAATCTGACATTCCTGGGAAGAGCTGATTAGATTTTGGTAACAATTGGACAACCGCAAGTAATAGTTTCTTTAAAAAAATCTATATATATTATTTTTAAAAATATCTGTTAGATATACTAAGAATATAATCTCTATCTGATACATTGAAAATTTTTATTATATCTTCTATGGAGTTAAAGATAGAGACATATAAATATATAAAATAATAAGTTGTAATGAATCTCGCAGCCCGTGTAAAACAAGTGGAAAAATTTAAATGTTTGTAATTAACAGATAAATGTAAGTGTCAAAAAGCCAAAGACATTACTGAACACTTTTTCTGAGAAGTACATTTAATATTTATTATTTTATTGTTAATTAAATATTTATAATTATAACAATAATATTTTTTGAGCGCAAAATTTGTAAAGAATTCTATGAAAAAAGAATTCTTTATAATTATATATACAGGGTGTAAATTTTAAAACGGGTCATAGGGCTATATAGAAAAAAAGTTTTTTTAGACGCCAAAAGTTTCTATATTAATTTATTCAAAAAACAATTAATGCATATTACAAAGAAAAAAATCTGTTGTGGCCAGCACAAGACCTTCCGTCAATTCCATGTATTTTGTACAAATCCCATACCAAAAGGTCCTTGGAACAGATTCTATATACTATCATGTAAAATCGAACACGAACACATACTATTTTTTACAAATTCCATACCAAAAGTTCATTTGAAAAGGTTCTATAAATCCAATAAAATTATAATATAAACTACACTAAGTAATGTCCTTCCATCTTCTCTTTGGCCTTTCTCTGCGTGTCACTTGCGAGCAACACTATGACATACCAATTTTAGATCCTATACTTTTTTCCATATTTGGTTTTGCACTTGCAACTGACATCTGTCAATTAAATTTTTTTGAATAATTATGTCAGCTGTTTCCATGATAAATAACAAAGCTGACTAATTTTTGAAAATTAATTTCTTTGTAATGCTTTAACTCTACATCTATTGAATATGAAGGAAAATGTATAATCAAACCATATAGAGCAGATTATTTTCTTTAATAAATATAATAAGAAAATGTCAAAAAATAATATTTAACTGCATTTTTTTAAGAAAAACTGTTAAAAACTTCAAATAAGGGTACTTCCGGTTGAGCAATTATAACCAAAATCTAATCAGCTCTTCATATGGTTGTAAAGAAGAGGAATATGAAAGAATCATATTTTTTAGAATTGTAGTTTTGGAGTTATCGTCGGAGAAAAATTTGTCACACACACACACACAGACACACACACAGACACACACACAGACACACACACGGACACACACACAGACACACACACATACACACATACAGACATCATCTTAAAAATAGTACATTCGTATTGTGGGGACCCTAAAACGTGCTTATACATTAAAAACTCACCACCGAATTTTTTGACCAAAAACAATACCTTCCTTTTGACGGAAGGTAAAAATTACGAATATTTTGATACCAAACACATTAAATTTGTGTTTCATATTAAGCCACAAAATAGATTTAAAAATTTACACAATTAAGGAAAAATATCATTAGGCGTGAAACTGATAGAAACGAAATAAAACAATTGTTGACTTAAGACATTATTTGTTAAATTATTATTATTATTATTTTCGTTTTATTAAGAAGAAATCTTGGATAATTTGTCTCATGAAGAAAAATTACAAATTATTAAATGATTTTAATTGTTCCCTTGTAGTTTGCAGTTTTTCTCGTTTCTTATAACTTATTTCTTATTACATGTAGTTCATCTTTAATTTGTAAATACCTATTACAATAACTAATAAATGTTTCTTAAATAAATATCCTAGTGTTTTCTTTATTTTGTATTATTTTGTATTAGTTCATAAATTAATAACTTTAATCTTTAATTGTCCCCTATGAGGTTAGTAAAAAATGACAATGTTCATGGCTAATGATATTTTTTCTTAATTGTACAAATTTTTAAATTTCTTTTCTGGCTTTACATGAAACAGAAATGTAATGTGTTTGGCTTTAAAAAAATCGTAATTTCTTTCTTTATAATGGGAACCAATTATTTTTTTAATAAATTAATATAGAAACTTTTAGCGTCTAATAAACTGTTTTGCTAAATTATAGCCCTATGATCCGTTTTAAAATTTACACCCTGTATATTACATATACCCATCAGAAATACCGCTAATCTCATCAATGAATTGGAAGAATCTCGAACATTAGAACAATAAGAGTGAATAGAATGAATTAAAAAATATAAAAATATATAAAGAAGATATGTGTTTTTGTGTGTATCAGAAATTTCAAATATGTACAATTTATACAGCCTCATATGGAAATGGCGAGAGGTATTATGTTGGTCACAACAGATTTTTTCTTGAGTATTTCCCCAACTCCGAATGGATTCAAAAGTTTGTAATAAAATTCATAAGTATTATTGTATATTTACCTTTAGGTAAGGCTGTGTCCTATGTTGCACTTTTATCACCCTAATATCTAAATCCTAAATTTATTTGCTCCAGTGATTATTTAGGATTTTAGGAATTAGATTTTAGAACACATTGTTCCTTGAAGTTGACGCGCTCTAATTAAGCAAATCATGTTCGTTGCTATAATTTGTACAAAACGTCAAATTTACTGTCAAAGAATAGCTTCTTAGCTTCTATTTTACGAAATATGATATTAACATTTAATCTGAAACATCATATTGAATCGAATTATACAATTCATTTTTGTTGTTCTAAAGTTCTGCCATATAAACCAATGGTTGTCATTAGTGTGCCATTCGGAATTGTATTTATGTGAAGAAGGGCCTAAATTCTAAATCCCAAAATGAGACATCGGACACAGCCTAAGTACTGTTTTCCGCTAATATTATTAATTGGGCGTTCTAAAATCTATAAAACACGAACGATATCGGTTTTAATTTGATCATTATATTAATTGCTCAGGTTTGTATAAAGAGGTCTTTTACTTAGTAGATGGCTATGGAGCACACATGTAGCGTTTGCGGCTATGTAGTGACCGACACTAATGGTGTGTTAGTGGCCGCGAACACGTCATTAGTGCATGCGCACGCGCACGCACTACACTTGTCACCGCGGGTATGTTACACACATGCCTGGCTATGTTCACTCGGCTAATGTGTCGGCCTGGGATTACGAGGAAGTGTAATGAAAATTGTACGAATAGTGCAACATTGGGCAGAGGTTGTATTGAATATACAGGTTGTCTGAAACATGGCTTAACCACAGATTTCTGATGCTAAAATAAGACGATTTAACTAAACTTATCTTTATCGGAAAGTGTACCATTTAACATTTCGTCGCGTTCAAGGCAAAACGACACAAGCGCCATTTTCATAATAAGCCAGGAGACACAAAAAACTATCTGCGCTTTTATACAAATATATTTTTAATGTCTTAACTGCATTAAAAGTAAGCAGATTTTTTTCTGAATTTTTGTGTGTATTTAAATGAAAATATAAATTAAAGAACTGCATGATAATTAGAAGTATGTTGACTGATTGGCACTTATGCCAAATGTGTCGTTTATGTGGTGTTTATGCCAAATTTATATGTCGGTTAAGAAAATTACATTAACGTAAGTTTTGATCGCAAATGTTGCTTGAGCGAAGATATGCTATTTTAATTTTTGATAATTTAGACGGACAACGGCGTTTGTGTAATAATTGTAATTATTAAAGAACTGTTAAAGGATTTATTTGAAATACATATTAGAATATATTTTATTTAATAAACTTTTTTTAAACATATCAGTATAAAAATATTGCGCTTATATAATTATACAAACATCAAAACTCAGACAAAATTAATAAAAATAAAAGAAAAATCTATCACTCTGATGTTTTGTACTTTAGTTACTTTACCGGCAGGACTGGATATGAAATAAAATGACTATATCTAATAATCTTCCACGTCTCATCGAGTTCATCAGAAACAGAAGACACATACTTCAAACAAAAGTATTCTTGATGGTATAACATTTAATTCACATAAACTTTTTAAGTATTCTACTATATAAGCATCGGAAAATAACACATCATTGTTCAGTGCTTCCATAAAATCATTATTTTCAAGTGCTGATGGAAGAGAAAGAGCTAATTCAATGATTTTCTGGCCTCGGGACAATGACTTAAGCGCTAATATTTTGAACGTGGAAAAACATAATAATCTGTGATTATCATTACATGAACTTTAATTAATTACCAGAATTAAAGTATAAAATATTGAAAAAAACTAAAATCTGAAAGCAACAAATAATTAATGACCTATTGTTGCCGATAGTTTGAGATATGAATTTAACATGTAGATTGTCGGTTGTACCCGAACAGATTTTTTACAGGTCGATGGCACAAGCGACAGAATGTTTAAACAAGTTTTGTAACAAATACTGAATCTGTATTATTATAAAAATATACTATGTGAAAACTTTGATCTTTACTAAAACGAATTATAGCAAACAATGATAACAATTTTTAAAACACTGACTTTGACATCAATAACTCGGGCCATTTCACTCTGCATTTACCCATAAGCAACTACGTAGAAATGGAGCTTATGCCATTTTACGCCTGTGTATTAAAATTGTGATTGTCGCTTGCGCAACTTCAAAGTGAAATATCTACTTAAACAATTTTTTCATACTTATGCCACTGTGTTTAATAGATGGAGGTTGCGCCAATCTATCGAACGGTACCAAAATCGTAAATTACGATTTTTTGGCGCTTAGGCCATTTTGCCTTGAACGCGACGATTTACTCTCAAGCATCAAATTGAATCGCATTGTATAAATCATTTTTGTTGTTCTATAGTGTTGCTATACAAACCAATGGATATCACTAGTGTGTCATTCGGAGTTGTATTTATGTGAAGAAGACCTAAATCCTAAACACTAAATGTCAAAATGCGACATCGGACACAGCCTCAGCAATTTTCCTTTGGGCCAAAATCCATGAAAGAAACACCACAGTAGCTTATAATTAAAACAGCTACCTTCCAATTTCATCTACTGTATCCAAACTAATCACCCTGTCAAATTCCCAACCATTTTCGTACCGCGCCATCCTCAGCGCATTCCTCCCCGTGGGCCTGCTTCTCTTTTTTGGGTCTGTGGCGTGATTGCGTTCGTGGAACCGCAGCGAAATGAATCGAAGGCGGCTGGGGCTGGGACGCTGCATGGCTGCAGTTTGGACAAGTGAACGTGAGCACGATTCGCACAGCAACCGGTTTACCGAATGAAGAATTGCATGCGGGGTAATAAAGGCCGGTTTGGGCATGTAGTGACAGCTTGAAGGTTTGGAGGTAAATAATATCCACCGCAAACTACAGATGTGTTGGTTTATTGTCAAGTTTAAATTAAAGGGTACAGACAAAATAAGATCAACTCGTAAATTTTGTAATCGTGCATATATTTTAATATAATTTTAGCTTCCTTTACCTTTTTTAGGTAAGGAAGGTATTGTCTTTGGTCAAAACATCGATGGTAAGTTTCCTTTCCTACTATACGAATTTACTATTTTGAAGATGACAAATTTTTCTCCAATGATAACTCCAATACTACAATTCTAAATATTATAATTCTTTCGTATTCCTCTTCTTTACATCCATATGAAGAGCTGATTAGATTTTGGTTATAATTGGTCAACCAGAAGTTCCCTTATTTGAAGTTCTTAATAGCTTTTCTGGAAAACATGCAGTTAAATATCATTTTTTGACATTTTGTGTGATTATTAATATGAAAGAATATCTTATTCTCTATACGATTTGATTATACATTTTCCTTCATATTAAATAGATAAAGAGTTAAAGAAGTATAAAGAGATTAACATGAAAAATCAACCAGCTTTGCTATAATTATGGAAACAGCTGATATAATAAAAGGCACTTTTATAGGGTGAATTTGCAGAAGTACTCAAAAAATTTTTATATCTAACCATTTACGAGTTACTGATAGCAACTTTTATTTTTCATATGGAGGTCATGTGGCATTTTAAATAGAGATTTTTTTTAGCTTTACAATGATATAAAATAATAATAATTTATTTTTATAATTAACAGAAAAATGAACAAAAATTGTTATTTATGCTAAAATTGAATTGAAAAAAGTAAATCGAAGGCTGCTATGGAAACAACGAACAACAAAAAATTGCAACAATTGAATTTCTGAATTTTACTTGACAATAGTAGATTATTACGAGTAATAAACGAACTTTGACAACGAATGTAACAACTCAACATATCATATTTTTCTCAACGAGAAAAATTCAATTTAATAATCTACTATTGTCAAGTAAAATTCAGAAATTCAATTGTTGCAATTTTTTGTTGTTCGTTGTTTTCATAGCAGCCTTCGATTTACTTTTTTCAATTCAATTTTAGTATAAATAACAATTTTTGTTCATTTTTCTGTTAATTATAAAAATAAATTATTATTGTTTTATATCATTGTAAAGCTAAAAAAATCTCTATTTAAAAATGCCACAGCTTAATATGACCTCCATATGAAAAATAAAAGTTGCTATCAGTAACTCGTAAATGGTTAGATATAAAAAATTTTTGAGTACTTCTGCAAATTCACCATATAAAAGTGCCTTAAGGAAGTGCAAACCAGAATCTCGTATTATTTCATATAACAAAGTTATAACCAAAAAAAGAAAATCGCTAAATTTACATTTTCACCTATATCTAGTGACCTATGCATTTTTTCGCAAATAACAAAACACTATTAAAATAGCCTCCTAATGGGGCAACTATTGTCTAATTTAACCAACCTCGTAGCTCTTACGGTTCTCGAGATACCAATGCATTCGTACCTTAAATGGGACACCTGTATATTCGTGTTATAATTTTATTGGATTTATAAGAATTTTCGATGGAATTTGTAAAAAAATTATATACGTTCGTATTTTTATCAATTCTTAATAGTTTTACTTGAAAAACACAGTTTTGTCATTTTATATGGTTATTAATATGAAAGAGTATCTTTTTGTTTATAGGGTTTGATTATACATTTTCTTTCATAATCAATAGATCCAATATTGATAAAAATACTTGAGCACCACTACTCAATATTATTTTATAGTTGGAAGATATTGCCAACATATAAATCTACAAAATTTATATTTTCGTCTATATGTATATAATGATCCAAGATTTTTTTCGAATAAACAATGCCTCAACTTTATTCTGTACACTTGTGCTTCAAAATGGTTCGCCACTAAGTCCTCGTATTTCTTTTACTCTGAAATTATAAAGCAAGAAAAAAATCACATAACAAAAATGTATTTTCACCGAATGCAATCCATTCTATTCGAACTATCTGAATGGTACATTATTCGGCAGACAAAACAAGCACAACCACGACAAGCCCGAAATCAGCTGTTCTTGGAACGTCTTTACAAGACACCTGAAGATATGCACGTAGCAGAAATAGTTTCTCAGAAACTTATCCCAAAACAAACCAAAAAGAAGGCCCTGGAAAAACCAGGACATAAATTCAAACTTAGGAGAATAGAGAGATATAAAATGATTTTAGATTTCATGGAATTATAGGTACATGTGCGAATAAAAAACGCACTTCAAAAATAATATAAAATCATAAAAAATTTAAGTGTATTAGATGGAGAATTTTATGTACTTCAATATTTGTAATAAAAAAATCTTTTGTGGCCAGCACAAGACCTCTCGCCATTTCCATATTAGGCTATATAAGTATTGTATTGCACTTCGCTTTCGAACCGTCGTTTTATAACAAAATATTACAGAACTTTACTCAAATATTGTTTTTTATTATATTTAACATGTCTTCTGCACACATATAATTCTAATTATATCTATTTTTCACTGTATGAGGACGTTTCTAAATGTCAGATATTGTACCAATTCGTTAACCAGATTGGCGATATTTCTGATGGATATTTGCATTTTACCACAATTTTACCTATAATTTCAAATATTTAATTAATAACACAATAAGAAAAATTAAATATACTTCCCAGTAAAAGCTATCAGAATGTCACTAAAACATTTGATTTTTTACACTGACATGTGTCATTTACAAATTATGTTATAAACATTGGAATTTGTCAACTGGTTTCCTTAGTGCCGTAGCCTCTGCGATTAGTTCACTCTATAAATTATGGTGTCTTTATCTCTAAATCTATACAAGATATAATAAAAATTTGAAGTGTATTACATGGAGAATTTTATGTTCTTCAATATTTAATTAAAAAACCTCCCAAAAAATTATATTTAGAAGAATTTTTCTAAGAAACTACTACTTCCGGTTGTTCAATTGTTACCAAAACCTTTTCAGCTCTTCCCAGGAATGTCAGATTGAGGAAACTGCAGTTAAATATTTTTTAAGTCTTATAGTTTTTGAGGAATCCTGACTACAACATCCAGACATACATACATACACACACACACACACACACTCATACACACATCCACACACACACCCACACACACATTTTACACACTGATTTTAAAAATGTTATAATCGGATTCTAAGGACCTTAAATCGTGCTTATTCAATAAAATCTGGATATGCGAATTTTAGCATGAATCCAATACCTCTCTTAGCGAGAGGTAAAAAATCCAAAAAATTATATTTAGAAGAATTTTTCTGAGAAACTACTACTTCCGGTTGTCCAATTGTTATCAAAACCTTTTCGGCTCTTCCCAGGCAAGTCAGATTGAGGAATTCGTAGTTAAACAGGTCTTATAGTTTTTGAGGAATCGTCCTTCCAACATACATACACATACATACACACAAACACACTCACACACACACTCTCTCTCTCTCTCTCTCACACACACACACACACACACATCCACGCACAGACATCGTCGTAAAAATTCACTAAAATCTGGATATACGATTTTTAGTATGAATCGAATACCTATCTTAGCGAGAGGTAAAAATTCGAAGCATACGAAACATTTTACAAAAGAAACCACATCTATAAAATAATTTAAACGTGAAATTTCAGTCGCTAGTCGTACCATACTCGTAATCCTTTTGACAAAATATAACAAATACGAAAAACGTCTGTATTCTTACATGTAGGTATACCTCGTCCAGATTTCATTTGAACAAATGACTTTTAAATCCTCTGTGTTAATCCTAATCTTTGCTACTGTGAATATTTTTACGTTTCACGCAAATATAGTTTCTTCTCAAAGTACATTATATGTCTATGAAAGTTGAAAATTGCTTGTAACTATTTAAAAGGGGGAAAGTTTTATTAGGGTATTGAGGTATAACTCAATACAATCCTGTATCTCGTGCATATTTACATTTTGGCACTACCAGTTGCTCAATTCAATAATGAGCGTTCATTGTTAAAGCAAGCATAACATCTTGGATAAGAATTTTGCCCACCCAATAAAACTTTTCCTCTTTTAAATAGTTACAAGCAATTTTCAACTTTCATAGACATATAATGTACTTTGAGAAGAAACTATATTTGCGTGAAACGTAAAAATATTCACAGTAGCAAAGATTAGGATTAACACAGAGGATTTAAAAGTCATTTGTTTAAATGAAATCTGGACGAGGTATACCTAGTATGATTTTATCAACATTGTGTACAAAAGCACAGGCAAACCCTCAATTTGATGATTAAGCAATGGCCTATGATCTGTGACCTCTTATCCAGTGTGATCTGTGATCGGCGAATGGTATGCGCGAGTCGAGTGTCGTCCATTACACCTAGCGGTCTTCGGCGCGGGCTTGAACCCGGCACCCCGGAAACATCAGCCACAGCACAGACGGAACGTAACGTACACACCAAAGAGAGATTAATCAAACCTAATTAAGTAACGGCGACGAGAGATGCCAAAGGGCGAAGGTCATCTACGGTGCGTAACAAAAGCCACTGGTAGTGGTATACGTAACTGCAATATTCTTTTTATATGAGGTTGTAATTGTAAGTTTTATGGGTGAAACGTGTGAAGCATAAAATATTTTTACCTTTCTTCACCTTTAGGTAGAGATGCACTCGATTTCGAGCTTTGGCCCGGCCCGGCCCGAAGCCCGCCTCGATTTCGAGTCGATCATCGAGCCGGGCCGAAGATATTTTTTATCGGGCCGAATCGGGATAATCATTTTCAAAAATCGAGGCGAGTCGGACTTTTGATTTTGGCTCGGCCTGAAAATTCAAGCTTTTCGGGCCAGCCCGAAAAATCTTATAGTTCATTCAAATGGATGAAGTTAAAAAGGATCAAAATGATTTAATAACAATACAGTTCACATATTAATAAATAAAAATGTATTATTTTACTTCAAGAATTCAATGTTATTCATTAAAGCATAATAATTATATTGTGATGATGCTATTATTATTGTTATTACTCGTATACTTAAATAAAAGTAATTTTTGTTCCTACCATAATGGTTTCTTGTCCTATTTTTGAGCAGAAACAAAGTTAGATAAAAAATCCTTATGTAAATTAAAATTCTATTTTTTTATATAAGATTTGTGAAAAAGTTGTTTAAATTCTTTGGTAAACAAAATGTTAAATACTCTTTGGTCAGTAATTTTTATAACAAACTTACACTAGACGGGTCTCTTTTTTAACACTTATGTTAACTAATGTTGAAAGTTATAAGAATGTAGAGGTTTTTTATAAGTTTGACACGAAAAAAGTTAAACATTTTGCCTTAACATAAAAATCAACATTAGGAATGCCGGATGCACCCAATTTCGAGCTTTGGCCCGACCCGATTTCGAGTCAATTTTCGAGCCGGGCTAGCTAATTTTTTTGTCGAGTCGATCTTCGAGTCGGGCCGGTAATTTTTATTTTCGGGCCGAGTCGATCCAAACCTTAAAGCCCGGCCCGGCCCGCCCGAATGCATCTCTACCTTTAGGTAAGGAAGGTATTAATTGTCTCTGGCCAAAAAAATTGCTGGTGGGTTTTAAAGAATAAGCACATTTTAGGGTCCCTAAAATACAATGGGCTACATGCGTACCTTTTTACATTCCGTCAAAAGGAAGGTATTGTTTTTGGTCAAAAAATTCGGTGGTGAGTTTTTAATGAATAAGCATGTTTTAGGGTCCCTACAATACGAATGTACTATTTTTAAGATGATGTCTGTATGTGTGTGTGTGTGTGTGTCTGTGTATGTGTGTGTGTCCGTGTGTATGTGACAAATTTTTCTCCGACGATAACTCCAAAACTACAATTCTAAAAATTATGATTCTTTCATATTCCTCTTCTTTACAACCATATGAAGAGCTGATTAGATTTTGGTTATAATTGGTCAACCGGAAGTACTCTTATTTGAAGTTCTTAACAGTTTTTCTTGAAAAATCGCAGTTAAATATCATTTTCGACATTTTATGTGATTATCAATAGAAAGAATATCTTATTCTCTATACGGTTCGATTATACATTTTTCTTCATATTCAATAGATATAGAGTTATAGAGAGATTAAGAGAGATTAACTTTCGAAAATCAGTCAGCATTGCAAAAATTATGAAAACAACAGATATATTTAAAAAACTCTAATTGACAGATGTCAGTGGCAAGTGCAGAACCAAAGTGGAAAGTATATGATCTGAAAGTGATATAAGTGACAGAGTGTCCCTCGCCAGTGACTTGCATTTGCGGCCTCGCCTCAAGATAGGAACTTATAATGCCAGAAGTACGAGAAAGGCAAAAGAAAAGATGGAAGGACTGTATAGCAGAAGATTTGAGAGAGGAAGAACTGTGTCACGAAGGTGCTTTGGACAGGAATGAGTAGAAGAGAAGAGTAAGAAACAGCGACTTCTAATAAAATAGGGCAAAGTTGAAGCAGGAGGAAGTGTTAAGTGCAATACATAATGTATGTTCGTATTCGTATTACAATTTTATTAGATTTTAGAATCTTTTCAAAGGAACTTTCAGTATGGATATGTAAAAATAGTGTTTTCTTGTTACAATTATACAGGATATATAGAATCTTTTTCAAGGAACTTTTGGTATAGGATATGTACAAAATACATCGAATTGACGGAAGGTTAAGTGATAGAAATTGGATTTTCAGTACCACGCAAGTAGCCCATTTTATTAGTTTTACGATGATGTCTATATGTGTCTGTGACAAAAATTTCAAGGGTTATCGCGCCACTAATGATGATGAAACAAATAAATTGTATATAGTTATAGATAATAAACAGATGTTAAGTTTTATAACGTTAAGTGATTACGATAAAGTACTTGTCTATACCATCAAATGTATAATTTCGTTGAAGAGCCCGAGGTAAAGATTGCAATTAAATTTTAAGGACCATAAGTACATGTCCGCTAATTCGTATTGTTAGAAGCACTTTACGAATTTTTACTTCAGTCACTGTGTCTGTCTCGTGTGTGAGAGAATGGAAATATTTCGAATTAGCCAGCGTGAATAATCAGTTTTGCGAGTAATTTTCTTCAATTTTGTTTCGCTGTTAAGAAAATTGGACATGTATTATAAAGAAAACGCATTGTAAAAATCATTTATTATTGTTTTTCGATATTATCGCTACGAAGGTCAACTTATTCTTGACATCATGATATTAAAGTAAATAACAGATGAAAAATGAATATCCTGCACAGCACTCTACTATTATGTGCAAAGTTATGTTGAACTGGTCGTACTGTAACATTTTTACCTCCCGCTACCCTAGGTAAGGGAGGTATAGGGATCGTGCTAAAAATCACAAATCGAGATTTTAGTAAATGATCACGTTTTAAGGACCTTATAATCCAATTTTAACAATTTCACGATGATGTCTGTATGTGTGTATATGTGTATGGATTTTGTTTACGCTCTAACTCAAATACTATCATTCAGAAAATTCTGAAACCTTGTATTTCTACCCTATTCTAATATGAAAAGACACCATTAGATTTTGGTGTAAATCGGATAACCGGAAATGGCACTTTACCTGAAGCTCATAATGGTTTTTCTTCAGAGAATTTATTTTAAAATGCAACATTAAGTTCATCACTTCCATGGTTACTAACTATTGTCAAAAAATGACAGCAATGTAATATTTGTACATTTTAAAATGCAACATTATAAATAGTATTGCAGCACAGGAGATACCTCCAAAACACATCACAAATGGTGTCAATTCCTATTACGATCAACTATAGAATATTGCCTCAGTGTGAATGGGGGTATTTTTTTTTAACATTTATTACATGAAAGTTATGAATTTTTGTAAGGAAAAGTTTGTTGAGATGCGCAACATTCATGTTTTGATTTTTTGTTAATCGCATGTAGGGTAATTTATTGGAAATTGGTTTTGATAATACAAAACTACAAATTTTGTATGTTGCATTTTAAAATAGACAAATATTATATTGCTGTAATTTTTTGACAATAGTGAATAACCATGGAAATGATTGACCATATGTTGCATGTTAAAATAAATTCCCTGTATATATTTTACAGATAAATTTAAAATCTTTTTTTTTAATCCCGAAACACAGTTCATATTTCAAATGAATGTAACTACAGGTGAATGCCACTGTCTAAAAACTAATCACTTCCAATTAATAATAGTGACATTTTAAAAAGAAAATATTAAATAAAGCAACAGTTATATGCAATGGAACAGTTTACAGCATTAGTAAATACATTAATAAAAATTAAATAGCGGGAGGTTTTGTGTTGGCCATATCAGATTTTTTTACTTTCCGTCACCTTTAGGTAACGAAGGTACTGTCTTTGGTCAAAAACTTCGGTGGTGAGTTTTTAATGAATAAGCACGTTTTAGGGTCTTTACAATACGATTTTACTAGATTTACGATGATGTCTGTATGTGTGTGTATTTGTGTGTGACAAAATTTTCTCCGACGATAAGTCCAATACAACAATTCTAAAAATTATAATTCAAACTATAAAATGTTGAGAAATATCACTTGTTTACATTCTTAATGGGAACGTTTAGTCCGGAACTAATGGCGCTGTAGTTACTTACACATTTACCACCTCCACAAGTCAATCTGACGTATGACTTTTCTGTCGGTATATTACATAACCAAATAAAATGCCGTATTGCTGTGCAAAGAATACAACACAAAATTGGATTCTAAAAGTGGTTATTTACCAAAATCTCGATATGCAATTTTTAGCATGATCCCTATACCTCCCTTGCCAAGAGTAGCGAGAGGTAAACAGTGTGTATCGAAATTTTGACATTTCGTTTCAATACGACATTGTCAATTGTAAAACAACAATGACAAAAACGTTGCTGTGAAAACAATAAAACAAAAATTTTGTGAAATATATTTAACGAACAAAAACACCGAAACAGATTGATTTTAATTAGGTGCAGTTAACAAATTATAACTCTTTTTAGTAATGTTTGTAATCTGTATATCCGGTAATGATTGCGATTTTGGAGTAAATGCATTATAATTCGAAAGTTTGTTTTTATTTATTCGCTTCTTGATAATGTTTTTAGGTTCAAGATATTGTAGGTAAAATTTATAACTGTCATGAAAATACTAACAAAGTTGTTTTTTACATCTCGCTAAGAGAGGTATTGGAATCATGCAAAAAATCCAGATTTTAGTGGATAAGCACGTTTTAAGGTCCCTATAATCCGATTATAACATTTTTACGATGATGTGTATGTGTGTGTGGATGTTGGAACCACGGTTTCTCAAATACTTAAAAACTTAAAAAATATTTAACTACAGTTTCCTCAATCTGATATTCCAGGGAAGAGCTGAAAAGGTTTTGGTAACAATTGAACAACCGAAAGTAGTAGTTTCTTAGAAAAAATCTTCTAATTATTATTTTTTGAAAATTTCTGTTATTACTATTATTAAAGAATATAAAAAATCTCTATCCGATACATTTGTATCGGTGTTGGAGTGGGAGTAGAGCTGGAGTTGGAGTAGATCGAGGGAACAAGGTACACTCCTTT
The DNA here is from genome assembly GCA_943142095.1 of Ophonus ardosiacus. NCBI lineage: Eukaryota > Metazoa > Arthropoda > Insecta > Coleoptera > Carabidae > Ophonus > Ophonus ardosiacus. The sequence continues at coordinate 43,270,561 of OW964835.1, forward strand.
ATTTGTGATTAACCGAACGAATAGAGTTAAAATTTCGGTGCACGAATATAATAACCTCTTTTTTTGACAATCTGATATACTGCACTGCTAAAAAAAATAATGAACCATACAGAAGTTATTCATTAGAAATGGTACAGAATTCTTACCGTTCCGACATACTGTGCCTTGTTATGTTACAAAACAATATTATAAATATAAAATAATTGTGTATAATAAAATATTTCAACATAAAAATACAAAATGATCTGACAGATGTCAAATAAAACAAAAAAAGTCCATGTATGCTTGCATATCGAGGTTGGACTTATGGAGTTAACACTTTTCACTCCACTTGACTCCATTCTGCATTTGCCGAACACTCCATTTTAAGACGCTTCTCACTCCATGTAATTACCGAACGGTGCTAGAAGTGTACAGAGTGAAAAGTGTGAACAGAACTCATTTGCCGAACGCACCTAATGTATCTTGCAGCCCATGGAAATCAAGTAGAAAAATTAAAATGTTTGTAATTGACAGATAAATGTGAGAGTCAAAAAGCCAAAAACATTACTGAAGACTTTTTCTGAAAAGTATATTTAATATATATTTCTTATTTCATTAATACACAAATAGCTATTTGCCAAGTTAAACTGTTTTATTCAGTGCATATCAATATGTTAGAAAGTCTAATGATAGCTTCTCATAAACAAATTACTTTATTTAATTTTTTTTTCTTATTTATAACTTGTGGTATGTATGTCATTGAGTGTAAGTAAAGTATGCATGCATGCATGCTTGCTACTGTTCTCGTATAAATGCAATTAAAGATTACATTCCTGGAGAGATAGTTTATGAGCGACATGTGAATAGAGTATTTGAAGTAAAATTTGACACGCCTTAATAGACCAACCTACAGCGAGTCACTAAATTAAAATTATAGTTTCCTGCTCATTTAACAATGGCCATAAACACCTAGAACCGGAACAAATTATACTGTGAATTATTCTCCGACATACAAATACATACAAAGTCCATTATAATTATGATGCTATTAATAATGTACGAAGGATTGTTTTTCCAGTACTAGGTGTACTTTTTTCGCTAAGAGAGGTATTGGAATCATGCTAAAATTCGCATATCCAGATTTTAATGGATAAGCACGGTTTAAGGTCCCTATAATCCGATTTAAACATTTTTACGATGTGTTTGTGTGTATGTGTGTGTGGATGTGTGGATGTTGGAACCACGGTTTCTCAAATACTATAAAACTTAAAAAATATTTAACTGCAGTTTCCTCAATCTGACATTCCTGGGAAGAGTTGATTAGATTTTGGTAACAATTGGACAACCGGAAGTAATAGTTTCTTTAAAAAAATCTTCTAAATATTATTTTTTGAAAATTTCTATTATTACTATTATTGAAGAACATAAAATACTACGTGTAAAGAACTGTTTAGATGTAATTCAACAGTGAATTTCTGTAACTTAGTTACAATGAACAGTGTTAAGTGTTCAAATTAAATTGTGTAAATAACGAAGACAGATTTGCGAAAAATTCATTAATCTCACTGGGATTTGAACCCAGGGCCTTCCGATATCTCCAAGTGGGAGACGGAACTTGTCTTCAACGATGTATGCGACGTGCGAAAAATTCAAGAACTTCACGGGATCTCATAGCTCAGTTGGTAGAGTGTCCGACTAGTTATCGGAAGGCCCTAGGTTCAAATCCCAGTGAGATTCATGAATTTTTCGCAAATTTGTCTTCGTTATTTATAAAATTCTACATCTGATACTTTAAAAAAAATTATTATATCTTGTATAGATTTAGACATAAAGGCACACTGTAATATATAGAATAATCTAATCGCAGAGACCAAAGCACCAAGGAAACCAATTGACAAATTCAAATGTTTATAACATAGTTTGTAAATGATAGATGTCAGTGTCAAAAATCAACAGTTTTAGTGACATTCTGAAAGCTTTTTCTGGGAAGTACATTTAATCATTCTTATTGTTTTATTACTTAAATATTTAAAATTGTAGGTAAAATGCATACATCCATCAGAAATACCGCCAATCTTGTTAATGAATTGGAAGAATCTTCCTCATAAAATGAAAAACAGATATAATTAGAATTGTATGTGTGCAGAAGACATGTTAAATACAATGAAACAATATTTGGGTAAAGTTCTGTAATGTTTTTTGTTATAAAACGACGGTTCGATAGCGAAGTGCAATATAATACTTATATAGCCTAATATGGAAATGGCGAGAGGTCTTGTGCTGGCCACAATAGATTTTTACCTTCCGTCGCCTTTAGGTAAGGAAGGTATTGTCTTTGGTCAAAAAATTCGGTGGTGAGTTTTTAATGAATAAGCACGTTTTAGGGTCCCTACAATACGAATTTACTATTTTTAAGATGATGTCTGTATGTGTGTGTGTGTGTCCGTGTGTGTGTCCGTGTGTATGTGTGTGTGTATGTGTGTGTGTGTCCGTGTGTGACAAATTTTTCTCCGACGATAACTCCAATAATACAATTCTAAAAATTATAATTCTTTCGTATTCCTCTTCAGTACATCCCTATGAAGAGTTGATTAGATTTTGGTTATAATTGATCCACCGGAAGTACCCTTATTTGAAGTTTTTAACAGTTTTTCTTAAAAAAACGAAGTTAAATATTATTTTTTGACATTTTGTTATTATATTTATTAAAGAAAATACTCTTCTCTGTATGGTTTGATTATACATTTTCCTTCATATTGTAGATTTAAGCATTATAAAGAAATTAATTTTCAAAAGTTAGTCAGCTTTGCTATTTATCATGGAAACAGCTGCTCATTCAAAAAATTCTAATTGACAGATGTCTGTTGCAAGTGCAAAACCAAATATGGAAAGTATGGGATCAAAAATTAGTATGTCATAGTGTTCCTTGCAAATGACATGCAGTGAAGGCTAAAAAGAAGATGGAAGGACTGTATCGCAGAAGACTTGAGAAAGGAAGGACTGTGTGAAGAAGATGCGTTGAAAGAGAAGAGGAAACAGCGACCCCTAATAAAATAGGGGAAAGCTGAAGCAAAAAGTAAAATGTGTCAAGTGCATTTTTCTTAGTGTTTGTTTATGTCATAATTTTATTGGATTTATAGAACCTTTTCAAATGAACTTTTGGCATGGAATTTGTAAAAAATAGTATGTGTTCGTGTTCGATTTTACATGATATTATATAGAAACTGTTCCACAGTACTTTTGGTATAGGATTTGTACAAACTACATCGAATTGACGGAAGGTCTTGTGCTGGCCACAACAGATTTTTATCTATGGGGTCAGTTCTACCATGGGTTAAGCATTGTACACTTACTTACATAACATCCTGTAAAACATAAAACAGATTTTTAAATAAGGAAATTTTTGAAAGAAGTCCGATCAAGGCTATCTACGAATTATATCTATGAATTAAGATTTTGTGCTGTCAAATTTAGTAGTGTCTTTTACTTAGTTTTTATGAGGGTACATAATATCTTGTGTACCTCATAAAAACTATGTAAACGGCACTACTAAATTTAACAGCACAAAATCTTAATTCATAGATGCAATTGGTAGATGGTCTTGATCGGACTTCTTTCAAAAATATTACTGTAGTTTCCTTTATTTTCTAAATTTTAGAACACAACTTACATAAGTTTAACTTGACGTCTCATTTCAGTATGATTCATTGTGGTAGCCCACTTAATATTTCACAATATGTAATACAAATTTCGCATCAATCATATTACAATCTCTCCATCGCTTTTTCTAACGTCTCTTGAAGGAGACAAATACGGGTTTGAGGAAGCAGTGAGCCGTGTCTTGGCAGAAGAAGAACGCCATATATAAACAAACAAACAAACAAATGAATGTGGTTGCTAGGCATAGTTCATGCATTGTGCGACAATGACGAGTGTGGTTAACAGATCTGTAAATATTTGCATATGAATACCGAGCCCCTACACATGGTACTCCACTCACATACAAGCAGTTTATATAATAGGCCTTTGTGGTTCATCTCGGCTGAGCTGAGTTCAACGGCACAGCACTCTCTCAAGGGCCGAGATTCGGACGCCCACGAAAACATTTTGACTCTGAATATATTTAAGCCACTTATGGACTGGATGAAGAATATGTAAAGAAGGAATAATCATGAATTTTGCATGACGTGATCAACATATAGGTGTCTCTTAAATAGGGGGACATGGCTTAACCACAGATTCCTGAGGCTAAAATAAGACGATTTAACCAAACTTGCTTCTATCGGAAAGTGTACCATTTAGCCAGAATTCTGCTTCAAAGTTCTTCAAAAAGAAATTTATTTTGCTTATAGTAACAGAACGCTTTATCCGATTTGGATGAGTTAGTCATCTTTTAAGATGATACTTGTTATTATTAGTGAACCACTGGTGTATAAAACTTAGATGTAAACATTGATTAGACAGTAACTTTTTAATGACGTGAAATCATTTTTTTTGTAATATCTGTTACGGTTCACATAAAAACTAATAAAACCTGAGTGACGGCGCCATGAATTTTTTAAAATATATTTAATTTAGCAGTCTATCCAAATGTCAAACAACTAATTTTTAATGTGGGGTCCCGTGGCCGCATGCTTGAGTGTCTGGTCGCAGCCGACGCCAAATATTTCGAATTTTAAATGGCACAAAAGTAACCCCTGTGTTGCACTCTCCATGCCAGCAATAAGTGCCCGTAAGGTGACGCTTGGTAAGCGACCACGCAGTACAAATATGTCATCATCATTACCGATATCTGCGATAAAGCAGATTGTGGCAGACTCAGAAATGGGTAATATGCCGTGATGATATATTTAGTTTTTTTACGACCACAATGAAAAGTTGACATTTGTGCTCTATTTTGTCATCGTAAAGTTGATGATTACTAAGGAACGAGCAAAAAAATACTTTGTCGCGCGTCTCCCATTGCAACGCGCGGTAAAGTGCTCAATTTGCTCGCTTAGATAAATACATATTTTTGCTGGAATCTTAATTTATTAAAATAATACTTACGAAATCTAAAATATAGGTTAGGTTCATTTTTACACTAGAAACGTGCTACAAACAATATACCTGAAGTTAGCTACATTACCAATTTAGTTAGGTTAGGTATTTAATTATATATAATAACAACTCTACTGGTGAATGTACATTGTATTACAACTTTAAATATTTAATAACACACATTTCATAATTAACAAACTTATTGGCGGATAATGTTAAAATTGAATGTGCACTTTTGGCAGTTTTGTATATTCATTCCAGAACTTGAAAACAGCTGACGAAGATAAATTAGATTCTGTGACTGTGACACTCACTAGAGTTTTCAGTTCTTAACTGCTAGTATTGATTTTAGCATGGAATAAATGGACCAAAGAGAAGACGATTTCATTAGATTTTTACAAAAAGTAAGCTAGTAAGACATTTGTAATTCTAGATTTTTTTAACTTACACCATTCAATGGAGAGGTTATAATTCTTTTCGTATAATGCTTTTGATTTTGCAGATAATAAATTCAAGGAAGTATTTTGCGCTGTTTCAAATATATCTGGAGGAGTGCAGGAAAAATCACTATCTTTTACTGACAGAATTTTGTATTTATTTACTTGGATACTCACATCGTCATGGTTACACACAACACAAAACAGAAATTGGTTGAGGTTGAATTGAACTTCCTAAATAGGTATTATTATTTTTAGCGTAAAGTATCTTTATTGCTCTCGCTCAATTTTCAAGCGCGAGCAATAATGATCCACTTTACGCTCTTGACACACAAATAACTATTATTCACAATCATCCTCATTTTAAATGAATAATTTTCAAAGTAAATCAATGAGTTATAACCTTTAATTTTATTAAAATTTTCTGGCAAATAATAGCCTCTTAGCTTCTATTTTATGAAATATAATATTAACATTTACTCTCAAGCATCAAATTGAATCGAATTGTATAATTCATTTTTGTTGTTCTAAAGTGTTGCCATACAAACCAATGGATATCACTAGTGTGCCATTCGGAGTTGTATTTATGTGAAGAAGACCTAAATCCTAAATACTATCTGCTAAAATGCGACATCGGACACAGCCTTAGAGTTAAATAACAAAACTGAAACGAAACGAACTATCAACTAACAGATTTATTTTTTTTGTCAACAAAACAATGCAATATTGTTTTTGCCCTCCTGAAGTGTAATGGGAACTTTACAATTGTATACACAGCAAGTGTAACCTACATTTTACGCTTACTGTGTTGTAACTTGTCTAACTATGCGGTAAAATAATCAAAATACACTGGACGTTTATGGGCATTTAGAAAAGAAATCATCTTTACTTTAAGTTCACGTAAAAAAGTACTACCTACTTAATTTTTTTTTACTTGAACATTTCCTATATTTAAAATTAATTTATATAAACTAAAATCACGGCAGCGGCATCTGTCATTATTGTAAAAATCCGCCGTTACCGACATAGTCACCGATCGATATACCTGTCAAATACGCGAGGCGAACATTGCTGAAATGTCAAATATCGACACCTACCTATTATTTATTACGAAGAAAACATGATCAAATAAATATATTATCAGTCATAAACAACGTCTATTATTACAAATAAATTTTCGCTAGAAGAAGTACTCTAATGAAGGTAAGTAAAATCAAATTTGGAAATTGACTTAACCCCAGTATTTTAAACTAACCCTTTTCAGAAGTACAACCTATCTCATTAAAAAAAAGTGATTTTCATTATCGTCGGCCAAAAAAATTGATACAATTCTCGTGCGTGAAGTATTTTACAGCGCTCCAGCTAATAAGGTACTCGCCTTAAGGGCTTGTGCCTTAAGCAAAGCTGTCGCGCTGTAAAATACAATTTACACGCAGTCGAATGTAAATAACTATTACTTAACTAGAAGTTAAAATTTTATCCAGAGATTGAAAAATACACAAATAGCTATTTTCATGTTTCTTCACACTTTTTCTTTATGTTCAATAGATGCTATCTATTTGTTTTGTGTCGGTAGCTACGGACATGACACAGGTAATTACAGATTTACGGCCATTGTGTATAAAACTGCAATGTTAATTCCTGGTTTATTCTTCATGAAGAGTTACGGAACTCATACACGAAGCGAACAATAATAACAGTAGTTCAATTCTAAGTGAGAGAAGGTGAGTTATATTCCGGCATCGCATATCCATTATCCAAAAAACACTACTGTGTTAGAATAGATCTTAACTTATTGTAAACTGTAGCTCTCGTGCAAAGATTATAACCTGTTAGGCTTTTAATTTATAAGTATTGTGAAAGGAAGCCAGAGGAATTCTAATCTTATATGTTATAGAAGAGAAAAAGAAACTGATGTTTCTAAAAATCTGATGTGGCCAGCAAATGACTTCCCGCTAATTCCATGTTTAAAATAGCAATGAGCCTTAAATAAAGTATCACTTTCGGTTGATCATTTGTAAAAGAAATCTAATTTGTTGTTCCAATAAATAGAAAAGTCTGTAATACGAAATTTTGAATTATGTTTTATTGTTTTTTCTCAAAAATCTGTTACAGCCCTAAGTACTACATCCCATTTATCTTATACAGGGTGTCCCATTTAAGGTACGAATGCATTGGTATCTCGAGAACCGTAAAAGCTACGAGATTGGTTAAATTAGACAATAGTTGCCCCATTAGGAGGCTATTTTAATGGTGTTTTGTTATTTGCGAAAAAATGCATAGGTCACTAGATATAGGTGAAAATGTAAATTTAGCGATTGTCTTTTTTTTCTTATAACTTTGTTATATGAAATAATACGAGATTCTGGTTTGCACTTTCTTAAGGCACTTTTATATGGTGAATTTGCAGAAGTACTCAAAAAAAATTATATCTAACCATTTACGAGTTACTGATAGCAACTTTTATTTTTCATATGGAGGTAATATTAAGCTATGGCATTTTTAAATAGAGATTTTTTTTAGCTTTACAATGATATAAAACAAATAATAATTTATTTTTATAATTAACAGAAAAATGAACAAAAATTGTTATTTATACTAAAATTGGATTGAAAAAATCTGTTGTGGCCAGCACAAGACCTCTCGCCATTTCCATATTAGGCTATATAAGTATTGTATTGCACTTCGCTTTCGAGCCGTCGTTTTATAACAAAATCTTACAGAACATTACCCAAATTTTGTTTCTTACTATATTTAGCATGTCTTCTGCACACATATAATTCAAATTATATCTATTTTTCATTGTATGAGGAAGTTTCTAAATGTCAAATATTGTTCCAATTCATTAACCAGATTGGCGGTATTTCTGATAGATATATGCATTTTACCACAATTTTACCTATAATTTCAAATATTTAATTAATAAAACAATAAGAAAAGTTAAATATACTTCCCAGAAAAAGCTATCAGAATGTCACTAAAACTGTTGATATTTGACAATGACATGTGTCATGTTATAAACATTGGAATTTGTCAACTGGTTTCCTTAGTGCCTTGGCCTCTGCGATTACTTTACTCTATAAATTAAATTAGTCTTTATCTCTAAATCTATACAAGATATAATAAAATTTTTATGTGTATTAGATGGAGAATTTTATGTTCTTCAATATTTAATAAAAAAAAATTCCAAAAAATTATATTTAAAAGATTTGTTCTAAGAAACTACTACTTCCGGTTGTTCAATTGTTACCAAAACCTTTTCAGCTCTTCCCAGGAATGTCAGATTGAGGAAACTGCAGTTAAATATTTTTTAAGTCTTATAGTTTTTGAGGAATCGTGACTACAACATCCAGACATACATACATACACACACACATACACATACATCCACACACACACACACACAGACATCATTTTAAAAATGTTATAATCGGATTGTAGGGACCTTAAATCGTGCTTATTCAATAAAATCTGGATATGCGAATTTTAGCATGAATCCAATACCTCTCTTAGCGAGAGGTAAAAAGTAAATCGAAGGCTGCTATGGAAACAACGAACAACAAAAAAATGCAAGAATTGAATTTCTGAATTTTACTTGACAATAGTAGATTATTACGAGTAATAAAAATGAATTTTTCTCGTTGAGAAAAACATGATATGTTGAGTTGTTACATTCGTTGTCAAAGTTCGTTTATTACTCGTAATAATCTACTATTGTCAAGTAAAATTCAGAAATTCAATTGTTGCATTTATTTAATAATTGGGTAAAGTTCTGTAATCTTTGGTCAAAAAATTCGTTGGTGAGTTTTTAATGAATAAGCACGTTTTAGGGTCTCTAGAATACGAATTTACTATTTTTAAGATGATGTCTGTATGTATGTATGTGTGTGTGTGTGCGTGTGTGTGTCCGTGTGTGACAAATTTTTCTCTGACGATAACTCCAATACTACAATTCTAAAAATTATAATTCTTTCGTATTCCTCTTCTTTACAACCATATGAAGAGCTGATTAGATTTTGGTTATAATTGATCCACTGGAAGTACTCTTATTTGAAGTTTTTAACCGTTTTTCTTGAAAAACGCAGTTAAATATCATTTTTCGGCATTTTGTGATTTTCAATATGAAAGAATATCTTATTCTCTATACGGTTTGATTATACATTTTCCTTCATATTCAATAAATATAGAGTTATAGAGACCTTAATGGAGATTAACTTTCAAAAATTAGTCAGCTTTGCTAAAATTATGGAAACAGCAGATAATTCAAAAATTTTTAATTGACAGATGTCAGTGTCAAATGCAAAACCAAAGTTAAAAGTATAGGGTCAGAAAGTTATTTGTGAATGTGATAGTGTCCCTCGCAAGTGACTTGCAGTTGCAGACTCGCCTCAAGATTGGAATTTTCAATGCCAGAAGTACAAGAAAGGCCAAAAAGAAATGGAAGGACTGTGTAGCAGAAGATCTGAGAGAGGAAGAATTGTGTGAAGAAGATGCGTTGGACAGGAATGATTAAAAGAGAAGAGTAATAAACAGCGACCCTTAATAAAATAGGGAAAGGAACTTTCGGTATAGAATTTGTAAAAAATAGTGTGTTCGTATTACAATTTTATAGGATATACAGAATCTTTTTCAATGAACTTTTGGTATGGGATATGTACAAAATACATTGAATTGACGGAAGGTCTTGTGCTGGCCACAACAGATATTTTATTATGAAACGACGGTTCGATAGCGAAGTGCAATACAATACTTATATAGCCTAATTTGGAAATCGCTAGAGGTCTTGTGCTGGCCACAACAGATTTTTTAGCACAATTCCTATACCTACCTTAGCTAGGGTCGCGGTAGGTAAAACGCGTGTACCCTTCAACTTGATACGGCTAGTAAATAAATTTCTAGTGCTCATTTTGATCCCATGATGACTAGCACGTAGCACTCTGAAACATTCTCAATCTTATCCTCAGCTAATAAGACTTTCAATTTCCACTAATTAATATTTGAGTGAATTTTGAGTTGTAGTCCCGTTATGCTGGTTGTACTCCATCACGTTGCACGATCAAATAACTGCACATTAGGCATATCATCTCATCATGAGTTCATCTACGTACAGTTTTAATGAATTCATAATGAATGAATGTAGTGAGCAGACTGGTCCGCCGTTGGCATCAAACATTCCTGCATTCAGCAGCGGCTTTTTTCAGAAACTGAAGTGAGGAGCGAGGACCACCAACTGGTATCAATTCGATGTCTTTTGGCCATTCCCAGAACGAACGAATGGATCTTTTTGCCTCTCGCTAAGAGAGATATTGGAATCATGATAAAAATCACATATTCAGTTTTTAATGAATAAATACGTTTCAAGAATCAATTGAATCCGATTTTAACATTTTTACAATGATGTGTGTGTGTGTGTGTGTATGTGTGAATGTTGGAGGGACGCTTCTTCAAAAACAATACGACTTAAAATCTTTTTAACTATGAATTCCTCAATTTGACATTCCTGGGAAGAGCTGAAAAGGTTGTAGTAACAATTGGACATTCGAAAGTAGTAGTTTCTAAAAAATCTGCTAAATATTATTTTTTGACAATTTTTGATATTACTAATATTGAAGAACATAAAATTCTACATATGATATATTTAAATTTTTTAATATATCTTCTATAAATTTAGAGATAAAGAAGATAGGTGGCCTCCTCGTTCACCCATTTAACTACACTTGATTTTTTTGTTAGGGGTTACATTAAAAACGTCGTCTATCAAAAACCTTTAACTACTAAAGAAGATTGCCAACATAGGGTACGAACAGCATTTAACAACATGTCTCCTCGGATGATAAAAAATGCTACACAAGAAGTATTGAATAGAGTAACAATGTGCTTACATATGAATGGAGGACAGTTTGAATATGTATTAAATTAATCATAGTTTTGTATTTAGAATTTATTTGTTTTTTCCATGGCTTACTTATCCGTATTAATAAAATAATTATACCCAGATTACATGTTTTTCTAATTTACTGATATTCTATCAACTTTCAACATAGGACATGTTACATAAAGTACCCTTATTTTTTGCCGTAGAACACATTTATGTAATAAAAAAGGGGGGTTCCATTTAAAAAAAAAAATGTCTTTTTTGAAGTTTGTCAACTGAAATTTTGGTGTAACGTACCCGTCACATTTTTATAAATAATCGAGGATTCTTCTATGGATAATGTAGCTTAAAGTCTCCTTTATAAAAGGCTTTTTTCAGATTATAAAAATTCGATCTCGTTCCCGTTATACAGAGTTTTGAAAATGTGCCGGATTTCAGACAAAAAATCAAAAAAAGTTGAATAACGCCGGAAGTAGTTGATCATGAGTAAAATGTTTTTATTGCTTCATATGTAAAATTATCCGCTGCATTCAATGGTAAAATAAAATATAGCGTATTCCATTTAAAATAAGAGAGTTCAGGTCAATTTCCGGTCAAACCAAAAGTGCTACTGCTTTGAAAATATTTTAGTTGAAACGGGCATGTAGGATAACCCCTAGATACCAAATTTCGTTAAATTATTTTAAATAGTATTTAAAATATAGATAGCGTAAGCTCGTCCTGAGACACCCTGTATATAGAATATCGGGATGTAATAAGTCCAGTAGGCTAAATTACACTAAGGAAACCAGTTGATAAATTCAAATATTTATAACATAATTTGTAAATGACAAATGTCAGTGTCAAAAATCAAAAGTTTTAGTTACATTCTGAAAGCTTTTTCTGGGAAGTACAATTAATCTTTTTTATTGTTTTATTAATTAAATATTTGAAATTATAGGTAAAATTCAAATATCCATTAGAAATACCGCTAGGTAATCTGGTTAATGAATTGGAAGAATCTCTGCCATTTAGGAACTTCCTCATACAATGAAAAATAGATATAATTAGAATTGTATGTGTGCAGAAGACATGTTAAATACAATAAAAAACAATATTTGAGTAAAGTTCTGTACTTTTTACTTCCTTGTACGAAGTAAAGGAAGTATTGTAATCGCGAAAAATTTCGATTTCCAGATTTCAACGGAAATATACATTTTGACCATCCCTGAACCCATTTTGACTAATTTCGTCGTGACGTCTGTACGTACGTACGTACGTATCTCGCATAACTGAAAAACGGGAAGCCGTAGAAAGTTCAAATTTTGTATTTATGACTGTTATAACATCTAGTTGTGCACCTCCCTTTTTGGTCATTACCTAACTTTTGGAAGTGGTACTTTACTTGAAGCCTATAGTAGATTTTAATGCAAAACTATATTAAAATATAATCCAAAACTTTTCAAATTTGGTATATAAGACTTTTATATCAATGGGAATAACATAATTGATTTTAGTGAAAATGGTCTACCCGGAAGTGGTGCTTTACTTGAAACCTATAATAGATTTTAATGAAAAACTATATTAAAATATAATCCAAAACTTTTCAAATTTGGTATATAATACTTTTATATCAATGGGAATAATATAATAGATTTTGGTTAAAATAGTCTAACCGGAAGTGATACTTCACTTAAAGCTGTAATCAGTTTTTCTTGAAAACAATAGTGTTATTTTGATTTTAATAATAAATGCTTCAAATAAAAGTTTTAGAGAATTGAATTCTGCGTCGAAAACATCAAGTATGATTAAATTAGCTCTTTGTATAGCGAGATATCTAAATTTAAAAATGATGTACTTTTTGGTTTCTGTAATTAAGTTTGCAATGAATTAGGACAAAAAATACGTGCAATTTTATGATTGGGTCTGTTATAATATCAAATTTTAATTATTAACAAAATATGTACAGTGTAACAGGCGTACAAGGAAGTCATGTGGTGTCCACATCAGATATTTTTGTTATAAAACGACGGTTCGATGCAATACAATACTTACATAACATAAAATGGAAATGGCGAGAGGTCTTGTGCTGGGCACAACAGATTTTTATGTATATATTTTTCAAATAATATTGAATTACTACACAAATATTTTCATAGTTTATTATAATTAACTACTCGTAACTGATTTACATTTTCTACGTCAGTAGATTGAAGTAACAAATAAAATATCTCGAAGTAACAAGAGTTTATTAGGCACTATATTTGTAAGTACTAAATGGAATCGGTCCAACCGAATATTACTAATAAAAAGAATACATCATTCTGCCGAAATGATATGCAAAAACAGAGAAGAATAAAAAAGAAGAAAAATAATGGCATGATTGAGTGATTACTCTGTCAGGTTATATTAGGTTGCGGTCGTTTTATTGCATTTTTGCCAATTCGTGGGAATTTTGAGGGAAAAACGCACCGAGAGTGAAAAGATGTTTAATTTCATGGTAATTTTGAGAATTTTTTTGCGATGTTTTTGTAGTTATTATGTTATAATTTGTTTGAGTTTTTACACATTTGAAATTGAAATTGTTAGTCAGCCGGAGTTTTTGTAAAGTGTGTTGTTATTTAAAAGTGAAATGAAAAATGAACGTGCACTCTTAGAAACAGATAGGGAAAATAACACGCACGAAAATCTATTATCCTAGTCCCTACAGGTCCACTATGATATTCTAGACATATTAACTTACATATAAAAAGTCAATATTTTACTAGCCAATATGACAAAAAAATGACTATATGATCCTAGACACTTTTTTACTATTTAATCATTGTAAAATTCTTTACTTGAATCATAGTCATTATGTCTTGCTTAAAATAGATATATTTACAATTAGCTTGTCAATAATTAACTGGGTTTTAAGACAATATTTACTATTTGAAAATTGTCACTTTTACTTTGTAGAAAGTCATTTTGACAAATTTAATTTTGTCATTTTATCTGTGCAGTTTTGCCATATTGACTAATAAAAACTGTCAATTTGACTATGATTCTATTTTATTTAACTAGAGATTTTTGTCACAGGGTATAAATATAAAACAAATATATGTAATGGCATATTTTTACTTTATTAAAAATAAACGTACATTGTGTAAATAATATATAATATAGATATAAAAAAACATTATGTTATTTATTAAATATATATAAACTTTGTTTCAAAAATTATATTTTATTTAAAAATATAGTACAATGCACATTTCGAGGTTTTACCTCATCTTCAGGAAGAAAAATAAATGATATTAATATAAATAAATATAAATATAAACAAATAACAAATGAGTGAAACAAATAACAAATTAATATAGATAATAAAATTGAAATTTTATGAATGAAATATTGGATTTAAACAATTCACCCCTATTAGATCCTAATATTTTTTCAAAATTTTAGTAATTATATATTAATAATTTTATATTAATAAAATTTCAATTTTATTATCTATATTAATTTGTTATTTGTTTCACTCATTTGTTATTTGTTTATATTTATATTTATTTATATTAATATCATTTATTTTTCTTCCTGAAGATGAGGTAAAACCTCGAAATGTGCATTGTACTATATTTTTAAATAAAATATAATTTTTGAAACAAAGTTTATATATATTTAATAAATAGATATAAAAAAACTTTTATAAAAAACAATTATAAATTACTAAGTTAATAACACATATCATATACTTTTAATTTTGTAGTTCTACACAAATAGCACACAAACATTTTTAAATAGTATAAAATGGAATACCGATATATTAAAAAATTATGTACTCGTATTATTTATATTATACCTTAATTCTCTAATTTTCGGTGTAATAGTCACGGAACCAGGTCTACTCGTATTTTATAGAATTCAATTTGTAAAAAGGAATAAAATTGTATTAGGTTGGGATCAAAGTGTGTTCCGAATACAGTATGTGACATAAACTGTTGGTCGAAAGCACTTACTGTATTCGATGTATTACAATCAATAAACCTGTTATCAATACAAATTAAGTACTGATCTACTGCTCCTTTACTTGGTCCACGGGCAATCAGAACGGGTTGACTTGTCTTTTTTGCTGAGGACATTGAAAGACCAGTCTAAAAATATTTTTTATATAGATTTAAACGTTCCATCAAACAGTATAATAAAATATCTACCTTGTGGAAAATAATTAGACGATCTACACTTGACTAGATTGTGTCTCTTGTTGCACTCGCGTGATCTCGTGCATAGTACCTTCAAATATAGATTGTTTTAATTTTAATTCAATAATTGCTCCTGTCCCTATTTTTGTTAAGTAAATATTTGAAAATGGTTCCGGTATTTCTGCTCCTATGCCATCAACCAATAGTATGGACCTTTATTGAATAATTCATATACTGAAAATTAATTTGAAAACCATTACTATTATTAGTCCGCAGAAAAGTATAAAATTTAAATAAGGTTCATATACTTACTAGCAACGCTAATGTCTAACATGGTACCCGGTGTTTTTAACAAACACCATTTTAATTCAGAATTAAATTTAAGTCGAATAAATATTTCATTATTCTGAGGGTTGGTGGTAGAATCTGAGTATGAAATTAATTCAGCAGAATGTGGGTCCATTTTATCAATTTTCAAATACGACACACGAGCACATTGTACTGATCACCAAATAAAAATGAACTAAGCCTGTCTCGTTCACACAAGTTCAAATTTGTGTAGGTATACTAATAAAATTTACTAGGGCTGATAGTATATTTTGAACTGGTTCAAACTTGATTCCTTTTATGACTATGGCAACCAGTGTAGCATACTATACTTTTAGTAAAACTTGCTTAAATTTCTAGTCAATTGAAATTTTAACTTTTCTTAAAGACAAATTGACATTGTACAAATATTTTATCAGGTATTACTAGGTATCTTGTTAAACTGATATTACAAAAAGTAAATAAAATTTTACTTCTTTGTACTTAGTCAGAATAACATTAGAAACTAGTAAATAAAGCTTGACTAGCGTCATAGAATTTAGCAATTTCTAAGAGTGATGTTTATCCACATAGTTATTATTAAATTTTCGCTTTTTGTTTTTGTCACGGAATGTTTTCAAGCCAGTATTAAATAAACATGATAAATTGATGACATAAATAATATAGAATGTATCTATTCATAGCTAGATTCATGTGTTTAAATTAAAATGTTTTTTGATCTATTGTATGTATGTTTACTTCACGGGCACTAATTGTTGGCGTGGAGAGTAGCTTTTGTTTCACTAGAATCCAATTTTCACATTTTTACAATGATGTCTCTGTGTGTGGATGTGTGTGTGTGTGTGTGTATGTGTGTGTGTGTGTATGGCTGGATGTTGGAGGAATGATTCCTCAAAAACTATAAGACTTAAGAACTGTTTAACTATGAATTCCTCAATCTGACATTCCTGGGAAGAGCTGAAAAGGTTTTGGTAACAATTGGACAACCGAAAGTAGTTTCTTAAAAAAATCTTCTAAATTCTCTATCCAAGACATTGAACATTTTTATAATATCTTCTATACATTTAGAGATAGAAACTCATAAATATATAAAATAATTCGTTACAATCAAATAATGTTACTATCAAGTTTATATCTCTACCTATTTTTGAATTATTGCCCCAAAAGTCAATATACCCCATATTTAGATAAAAACTTCAAAATTTTTAAAAATCTTATTTTTATGTACCTAGATACTTCTCAATGCGCTGATTCCAGATTTTGAAACCGCAAGTCGATATCTTTTTTCGTTCTCGAGATATTTAGATTCAAAGTTTAGCCCAAAACTGCCCATTTTTGGGTAATAACCCAAAAATGGGTCGATATATGAATTTGGCAACACGACCATTCGATTCTACGGGAAAAAATACATAAGTACACCAATTTTCATAAATTTTGAACACCGCATACAATCTCTAAAGCAAAATAACTAAAAATGGCTAAAAATCGCAAAAATCTAAGGGGTACCCCTTACGATTTTTTCAGATTTTGGCCATTTTCGGGGGTTTTCAAACTTTTATTCATAAAAAATGAACTGGTTGGACAAAAAAGATGAAAATTGGTACACTTATGTAATTTTGCCCGTAGAATCGAATGGTCGAGTCACGAAATTCATATCTCGACCCATTTTTGGGTTACTACCCAAAAATGGGCAGCTTTGAGCAAAACTTTGAATCTAAATATCTCGAGAACGAATAGAGATATCGACCTGCGGTTTCAAAATTTGGAATCAGCGCATTAGGAAGTATCTAGATGCATAATAATTAGATTTTTGAAAAAATTGAAGTTTTTATCTAAATATGGGATATATTGACTTTTGTAGCAATAATATAACTTGGAATGTTATTATAAAAACTAAAAATTATTGAATTTTGTACAGGTATACATTAATACTTTTTTTAATATATATTATAGGTAAATTTAAAAAATAATCTTTTTTATAAATGCCAGAGTCTTTGATAAACACAATTCCTTTGTTACATAGTTCATATTTCAAATGTATTTAACTGACAGATAATGTCTAGCAAAAAACTAATTACTTCAAATTAATAATGGTGACATTTTAAAAAGAAATTAGTAAATAAAGCAATTGTTATATGAAAAGGAACAATATAGTTTGCAGCATATTAGTAAAAACGTAGGAATGTATTTAAATTAATAAAAATTAAATAGCGGGAGGTATTGTGTTGGCCACATAATATTTTTTCAATCACGTGTATAAATCCATGTAAGGTATAATGGAAATGCGTGTAAAAGACTGTTATTTCTTTCAGCAAATATATGGGTTCTAGAGATCTGCTGATTATCTTTACATGTCGCTATTATTCAATGTATTAAAACAATTTTACAGAAATGCTGTATAAATATAATTAATTACTATAATCTCATCCTTTAATTAGACATTTATCCGTTAGATTGTACGTTGAAAATTTAATTAAATTGTTGGAAAAGTGCATAATTGTAATTAATATCTTTATACGTGGGTACTTTAACTAGTCACACAGACTATTAACTATCGATTGCAGTTTTAAATTTCATTAAATATAATTGGCTTTTATTGTAATTATAGCCTATCGAATTTTCAGTCTAATAATCGAAAATTCAGTGAAAGGTTAATTTGATGGTTAGTCATTATTTTCTTTGAATATAAACTACTAGAAATTAACATAATGCACTATATATTAAAGCTGAATGATTTACAAGTTCTATATGTAAATATCCTAGTGAATAATAGTGAAAGTAGTTGTTAAATTTGTAATATATTCATGCACAAAAAAAGTTTTATGTATTCGCATTCTGATTGTTATATATTAGCATATATTTTTGCGAATTCCATTAATTATATAACATGTGAGAGAAATTTAAAACAAAAAAAATACATCATAAATATTTATAACTAGGTTAAGGTAGGTCTTATTTCAAAGTATAATTTAATGTTTAATTTGGTAGCTTAGTTTAGTAAATGTGTTTCTACATATCTACATATGCGTTTCTTAATTTTATTTGAAGGAAATGAATATATATATATATACAGGATGTAAATTTTAAAACGGGTCATAGGGCTATAACATAGAAAAACAGTTTTTTAGACGCCAAAAGTTTCCATATTAATTTATTGAAAATATAATTGATGTGTAGTATAAAGAAAAAAATTACGAATTTTTTGATAGCAAATACCTTAGATTTCTGTTTCATATAAAGCCAGAACTTAATTTAAAAATTTTTACAATTAAGAAAAAATATCATTAGCCATGAAACTGACAGTAACAAAACATTGTCATATTTTACTAACATGATAGGGGACCATTAAAGATTGAAGTTATTAATTTATGAACTAATACAAAATAACACAAAATAAAGCAACATTAAGATATTTTTAAGAAACAATTATTATTTACTGTAATAGGTATTTACAAATTAAACATGATCTACATATGTAATAAGTAATAAGTTATAAGAAACGAGAAAACCTGCAAACTACAACGATTTCTTTTTAATAAAACGAAAATAATAATAATTTAACAAATAATGTGTATAAAACGTTTATTAATGAGCGTCTCAAGTCAACAATTGTTTTGTTTTGTTTCTGTCAGTTTCACGGCTATTGATATTTTTTCTTAATTGTGCAAATTTTTAAATTTATTTTCTGGCTTTATATGAAACAGAAATGTAATGTGTTTGGTATCGAAAAATTCGTAATTTTTTTCTTTATGCACTAATTCCTTTTTCAATAAATTAATATCGAAACTTTTGGTATCTAAAAAACTGTTTTTCTATATTATAGCCCTATGACCCGTTTTAAAATTTACACCCTGTATATATATTTTATATAGGGTGTCTCTCGAATAGGGAGACATGACAACCACAGATTACTGAGGCTAAAATAGGACGATTTAACTAAACTTGCTTCTACCGGAAAGTGTACCATTTAACCAGAATTCTGCTTCAAAGTTCTTCTAAAAAAAATTAATTTTGCTTATAATAACAGAACGCTTTATTCGATTTGGATGAAATTTGGTATGATAATTCATATGGTTATAAGTCATCTTTTAAGATGATACTTGTTATTATTAATGAACCACTAGTGTATGAAACGTAGGTGTCCCGACAGTGATTAGACCGTAACATTTAATGGTCACGCCAATAACGTAAAATTATTTTTTTTTCAGAAAGATATATTCAATAGAATTTTTAATTTGTGATATCTGTTACGGTTCGTACAGTGATGCAATTGCTAAATCGTTTTACGACAAAGTGTTCTCGATAAATGAATTTCACTATACACTGGTTGACATGTGTGACGATCCAAATACAAGTGAATGCTTTGCTGCAAGGGGTCGGGCAGTACGACCCAGACCCAGACGGCCCATGGCACGATGGCATGGCGAGTAAACGGTCACTGACCTTAACAACAGGACCGCCGAAAGTTCCACGGAGCCGCGGGATGCCGCCAAACGAGATCAGACGCGCCAGGGAGGAAGATTGCAGAGATTTCGGATCATAGACGAATCATTCTATTGTATTTTGTAGTGTAACAGTAAAAATGGAGTTTGGAATTTTTACCTCTCGCTAAAAGAGGTATTGCATAAAATTAATTGGGGAATTATTAAAATATCTTTCAGAATTCGTATTATTAATTGAAAAAATACTACCTTTTTTTTTAGTTTAAGTTCTGTAATTTATTATTTTAACCCAACGTTTCGGCACCATAAACTGGTGCCTTCTTCAGGGGATACAATGACATATTTTTTGAAATAACAAAAACAACAAGTAACCCAGGTAACAAGAAATGTTCATAAATGTTACCTTTTTTATGTATACAATTTTTTAGACAATATATGCATGTTCGGCATGGCAAAAACATAGACGGCGAACATGCCAATCTTTGTAAGAAGAACATGAAGATTTCGTTTTCACCATATGTTAAACTTCGTCATATGTTGAAACAAGTGAAAGACGTCATCCCTCTTCAATCATCAGGGATTTACAGAATTCCATGTGTCTGCGGTAGATTTTACATTGGCCAGACTGGTAGAACTGTCTCTTCAAGATTGAGCGAACATTATCGATCGATCAGATTGAACCAGCCTGAGAAATCGTCCGTTGCAGAAAATGCCTTGGAAGAATTCCACCAAATTAAATTTGAAGATACAAAAATAATTGCAAGACCTAATCGACTTAACAACAGATTAATTAGAGAAGCCATTGAGATTTATAAAACAAGAAATATCAATCTCAATCATTGTGACGGATTAGAACTTAGTTCCGCTTGGCTTCCAATATTAAATATGTAATAATTTGTAATATGTATACAATTTTTTCTAAACTTTTTCTAACATCTGTTAATAAAGAGTACGGCTGCGGTATTTCGCTACCGATAAAGCGTCTCTGAGTTATACAGATCACTTCTCTGCCAGTTTTTGGGACGGTTTTTCCTCTGGCAAAAGGAGATTTTTTCTTGAGAAGTTGCATGTTCGCCGTCCATGTTTTCGCCGGACATGCATATATTGTCTAGAAAATTGTATACATAAAAAAGGTAACATTTATGAACATTTCTTGTTACCTTGGTTACTTGTTGTTTTTGTTATTTCAAAAAATATGTCATTGTATCCCTTGAAGAAGGCACCAGTTTATGGTGCCGAAACGTTGGGTTAAAATAATAAATTACAGAACTTAAACTACAAAAATGTAGTAATTTTCCAATTGATATATTTAATATTGGGATATAAATTTTTAGAATTATTGTTATCAGATTTACAATTTATAGAATTATCGTCAAAATTTATGTAACAACTTTCAAGAAATAATCTCTTTTGAATGTTAGATTCATGATGTAAAATTTTATAATTAGTTGAATCCAATTTATGTTCAAGGGCAATACAATGATGTACTATGGCACTATGTTTATTGTTATTTTTATTAATATTGTAACTATGTTGTTGTATTCTTTTGTAGATATATTGTTTAGTTTCACCAATATACGAAGCTTGACAATCAAAACAATTTATTTTATAAACTATTTTGAACCAAAAAGATAAATATACATACTTATATTATAATTCACCATAAGCATTTCACATTTGTTATCTCCCAGTAAGCCTCACATTCCATACCACACTACAATTATAAAATTGAGTCATACTGATCGTCATGCAGCTCACTTTTATATCCATTCCACTTTCGTACTCTTACGAGTATACAGCTTGTAGGTAACATTGCATAGCATTGCATTGCGTGATGTTATAGTTTTGGATCACGTAAGAGCTGTAAAGCGATTCTGTATTAATAGCATCGTTAGTGAGCGTTTAGTAGAGCCAACCGCTAATCGCGTGCGCTGCGGTTCCCGAAGCCTATCTTCAGGCACTTGTGCAGACAAACCGCAACATGGAACTACATGCGGGATGGAATGCCATGGGAGAAGGTTATTCGTGCTGTTCATGGGATGAAATCTATAAGGATTTTTAAATTATTATACAGATTTTTTCAATAGCTAAGACTGTAGTACTTTGGAAATTGTTGGGTCAAAAATAAAGGGTGAATATAAGGTTGAAAAAACTTTAGCTATGGGGTATGTGACTAAATTTTGATTTTTACACCAAAAAATAAAAAACCCGTATTTTTTTAAATTGATTAATTATTCGTAGTTTACGAGAAAATAATTATTAAAACTTTGGAGAAGGGATATGTGACGTCAGTAGGGTAGAATGATAGAAGAAGACAGTTAGACTGAGATAGATATATTGTGGTAGGCGAAAGTGATAGCAGCTGTCATTTTCGCCATTCCATAATCTGTCACAACATATCTATGTCAATCTAACTGTCTTCTTCTACAATTCTACCCTACGGACGTCACAGATCCTTTCTCCAAAACATGAAATTGCTAATAACAATATTATTACAAACTAATGTTTAGTTTTTATTATTATAATGAGAAGCTATAGAGGTTTGTTTTTATATATTATGACATATATTGAGATTCGATTATGGTCACATACCCCATTGCAACAATGGAGTTTTTTTCAACCGCAGTAAAAGTTATTCAAACGTACTACGAAAATGACCGTTTCACAAAAAAAAATCTGTTATGGCCAGCACAATACCTCTCACTACTTCGCTATCGAACCGACGTTTTATAATAAAAAAAAAAATACAGAACTTTACCCAAATATTGTGTTCATTGTATTTAACATGTCTTCTGCACACATACAATTCTAATTATAATTACATCTATTTTACATTGTATGAGGAAGTTCCTAAATGTCATAGATTCTTCCAATTCATTAACCAGATTGGCGATATTTCTTATAGATATATGCATTTTACCTACAATTTTAAATATTTAATTAATAAAACAATAAGAAAGATTAAATGTACTTCCTAGAAAAAGCTTTCAGAATATCACTAAAACTGTTGATTTTTGACACTGAACTCTGTCACATGCAAACTCTAAGTTATAAACATTTGAATTTGTCAACTGGTTGCGATTAGATTATTCTACATATTACTGTGCCTTTATCTCTAAATCTATACAAGATATAATAAAATTTTTAAATGTATCAGATGTAGAATTTTATGTTCTTCAATAGTAGTAATAACAGAAATTTTCAAAAAATAATATTTAGAAGATTTTTTAAAGAAACTATTATTTCCGGTTGTCAAATTGTTCCCAACATCTAATCAGCTCTTTCTAGGAATGTCAGATTGAGGAAACTGCAGTTAAATATTTTTTTAGTATTTGAGAAACCGTGGTTCCAACATCCACACATCTGAACACACACACATACATACACATACACACACACACACACACACACACACACACACACACACACACACACACACACACACACACACACATGGACATCATTGTAAAAATGTTATAATCGGATTATAGGGACCTTAAAACGTGCTTATCCACTAAAATCTGGATATGCGAATTTTAGCATGATTCTAATACCTCTTTGAGCGAGAGGTAAAAAAATTGTACTCCATACGCTCTGTAAATAAAATTAAAAATGATATTTTCAACTTTGAGTACATAGAATAAATTAACCAAACGCACCTATAACTGAATATACGAAAGTAGGTACAGTAAAATTTTTGAAAGAAGTCCGATCAAGGCCATCTACGAATTGCATCTATGAATTAAGATTTTATGCTGTCAAATTTAGTAGTGTCGTTTACATAGTTTTTATGAGGTACACAAGATATTATGTACCCTCATAAAAACTAAGTAAAAGACACTACTAAATTTGACAGCACAAAATCTTAATTCATAGATATAATTGGTAGATGGCCTTGATCGGACTTCTTTCAAAAATTTTACTGTATATTCGAATATACAAAGGTTCGTATATTCGTTCACCATTGTTACTTAATAATAACCGTTGTAATACATGGTAACTAAAAAAAATCGTGCGTTCTTATAATTGAATAAGTGATATAGTCAAATTTAATTTCCAATTACGATAATATGCACAAAATGTAATTGTATAAGCTTCTGTATTTTTGTGTTGGGAAAACAGAAAATTATATTAAAATATAAGTGCTTAATTTAATATGCCAGCCACATAATAGTTTAAATTTAGGCAAATTGAAAGTTAACCACTTTAAAATGAAAATGTTCGGCTTGAATTTAAATTTACCTTGGGTGCACTGAACAGTGTGTGGTGTGGTGTGGTTTCTTGGGCATAATAGCTGGTTTTTGCGTTGTTTTTTCCGTCTACCGTGCCGTGTTGATTTACATGTAAATCGTTTGATTAAATGTTGATAGATCTCGCGCGGGATAAGCGTCAGTAAGAGGTGATGGCTTCGGCTTCCTATAAATCCACGTGCTTACAGCTAAAAATATATACCTACATATACAGCTCGTTTGCATATCGACACCACAACTAAACAGTAATTTATATTAAAAATAGAAGATGACTTATTTTTAATTATAATATTTATCTACAAAGTGTTCCATTTAAAACAGCCAAATGTCACCATTGGGACTTTTAAACGAAACTTATAAGAACTACGATTTCAGTTAAATCAGACTTTTTATGGACCTTTAGATGGTTACTCCATACACAGATGTCTCAAAAATAGGGGATTCCTGAGGTTAAAATAATACTATTTTTTCCGAAATCAGCACTTTTGATTTAGTAGAAATTGATACATTTTTATTTAAATATAGGGTGTTTCAATATTTTGGTTTATAACTGGCTACTGAAAAATCCAAGGTACCATTTTTTTGATTTATTGCATGGTAATTTTGTATCAGCTGAACACGACAGTTAAAAATTAGTGTACATACGTAGAAAAGTCCATAAAATCGATTGCCGCAACGCCCGTTAACGTATCTTTTACCGTTCATTAGTTATAGCCCGGCAAATTGAAATAAACGTGTTAGATTTCCAGTGTAAATAAAACTTTGTATTTCTCAAACTAGAATCCTGGGATTTTTTTTACTATTTTTTCCGAAATCAGCACGTTGGATTTAGTAGAAATTGATACATTTTTATTTAAATATAGGGTGTTTCAATATTTTGATTTATAACTGGCTACTGAAAATTCCAAGGTACCGTTTTTTGATTTATTGCATGGTAATATTGTATCAGCTGAACACGAAAGTTAAAAATTAGTCTACATACGTAAAAAAGTCCATAAAATCGATTGCCGCAACGCCCGTTAACGTATCTTTTACCGTTCATTAGTTATAGCCCGGCAAAGTGAAATAAACGTGTTAGATATCCAGTGGAAATAAAACTTTGTA
The DNA here is from genome assembly GCA_943142095.1 of Ophonus ardosiacus. Classification (NCBI taxonomy): domain Eukaryota; kingdom Metazoa; phylum Arthropoda; class Insecta; order Coleoptera; family Carabidae; genus Ophonus; species Ophonus ardosiacus. The sequence continues at coordinate 43,296,181 of OW964835.1, forward strand.
TTTCTCAAACTAGAATCCTGGGATTTTTGTTATGCACCCTTATAATTTATACTACTAAAAATGTATGTTGGGATTTTTTTTTGTGATGATGTCATATCTGAAAAACAAATGAAAGTCTGAAGATGAGTCGCACATATTGTGTATTTTTAAAAACTGAAATCGACGTGTTTCAGCGTTTTAAAAAAAATTTTTTTGGATATCCATACTTTAATTCTATACTGTACATTATATATATAGGGTGTCTCTCAAATAGGGGGACATGGCTTAACCACAGATTGCTGAGAGCTGAGATTAAAATAAGAAGATTTAACTAAACTTGCTTCTACCGGAAAGTGTACCATTTAGCCTGCTTCAAAGTTTTTCCAAAAAAAATTAATTTTGCTTATAATAACAGAACGCTTTATTCGATTTGGATGAAATTTGGTATAACAGTTTATATGGTTATATCATCTTTTAAGATGATACTTGTTATTAGTAGTGAACCACTAGTGTATGAAACTTAGGTATCCCAACATTGATTAGACCGTAACTTTTTAATGGCCACGCCGATAACGTGAAATTATTTTTTCTAAAAAAGATACATTCAATACTAAAATTTTCTCTCTCTGTTTAATTTGTGATATCTGTTACTACTATCTGTTTTTGCACTATGTGGAAGCTTTTTATTGGGAAACCATTATCTCCTCTCAAAATGTAAAGAAATAAATAATAGGTAGATAATTAGACAATTCAATATAAACAATATTAATAATAATGTATAAAAAATTCGTTCAGCTGAACTTTTATGGGGACGCGTAGAACGAAGTATGTTTGTACAGGAATGTGTGGCGAAGGATGATTGTTGCGTAACTATTATTGTGGTCCGGATGCGGTTATTCGCTACCGAAAATCGGTCACATTAATATGTTCTTTGTATGAATGTTATGATGATTTTAGACAAGGCGTAAGAAGAATGTTTTTAAAGAGTTAAGTGATTCAGTGGAGCTCTTACTTTCATCCCTTTTCTCATTATTTTCGGGTTTTTGCTAACCCACTAAGTGGGAAACGCATGATTTTATGTATGTATGTATGTATGTATGTATGTATAAAAACATTTGTAACTCAATACTATTCTGAAGTTAATGGTTTTGATGGATGTTACATTTCATTATCATCATTAAAATTCATGTGTATAAGGTTTTACATTTTAACAATTTATTTTATTACCTCTCCTGCAGATATTGAATAAAGTACATCTAGTGTAACATATGGCAATAATTTAAAATTAACATTTTCCTCTAGCAATCTTTGTTTGATATACCTGACACCTCATACATAAAATGAGTATAAAACTTATCTAATGTGTATAAATTCTGTTGAAAGTGAATAATTTTTGTTGTGTAATTTATTCCTGATTCTCAGCCCGGCGCCATAAACTTGAGATATTCTTGGCTTCGTCGCAATCCGCCGTACTGTGTAAATTACACTAATAAATAAAGCACGATTCACTTCCCATACCTATCTAATCAATAGCCAATTAAATTTTTCCCTCAAGTCACTCATAAACTCCACGTCAGCGGCTTTTTCTCTAAGCAATTCCCATATTTGTTTTTAATTAAAATACACTGAAAATTTCTAGTACCGTAACGATAGATTTCATACATGGACAGGTTGTAATACAAAGTTACAGCTATTTGTATACTATACTTTATCTACGATTATATATTTACATACAAAATAACGTATGAATAATAATTTTTGTTTAACATGCTTTCTACAAGAACTAGAGGCATTGAAAACTAAAAAATCATAAGATTCTCTATCAAATACATTGAGCATTTTTATTGTATCTTATATACATTAAAAGATAAAGACTCATAAATATATAAAATATTCCGTTACAATCAAATAATGTTACTACCAAGTTTATATCTCTACCTACTTTTGAATTATTGCCCCAAAAGTCAATATACCCCATATTTAGATAAAAACTTCAAAATTTTCAAAAATCTAATTTTTATGTATCTAGATACTTCTCAATGCGCTGATTCCAGATTTTGAAACCGCAGGTCGATATCTCGTTTCGTTCTCGAGATATTTAGATTCAAAGTTTTGCTAAAAACTGCCCATTTTTGGGTAGTAACCCAAAAATGGGCCAAGATATGAATTTGGCGACAACACCATTCGATTCTACGGGCAAAATTACATAAGTACACCAATTTTCAGAATTTTTGAACATCGCAAACAATTTCTAGAGCAAAATTACTGAAAATGGCCAAAAATCGAAAAAATCGTAAGGGGTACCCCTTACGATTTTTTCAGATTATGGACATTTTCGGGAGTTTTCGAACTTTTATTCATAAAAAATGAACCAGTTGCGTGAAAATTATGAAAATTGGTACACTTATGTAATTTTGCCCGTAGAATCGAATGGTGGTGTCGCCAAATTCACATCTCGTCCCATTTTTGGGTTACTACCCAAAAATGGGTAGTTTTCAGCAAAACTTTGAATTTAAATATCTCGAGAACGAAAAGAGATATCGACCTACGGTTTCAAAATCTGGAATCAGCGCATTAAGAAATATCTAAATACATAAAAATTAGATTTTTGAAAATTTTGAAGTTTTTATGGGGTATATTGACTTTTGGGGCAATAATTCAAAAATGGGTAGAGATATAAACTTGGTAGTAATATTATTTGATTGTAAAGAAAATGTTACGTAAGTGTACGCATTTTTAGAGTATTTATATATGAGTATAGGTACATAATGTATAATCTTGTGATAATATTATTGGATTTATAGAATATTTTCCAAGGAACTTTCTGTGTGGAATTTGGAAAAATTGTATAAATGGATATATAGAATCTTTTGCATGAACTTTTGGTGTGGGATTTGTACAAAATACACCAAATACATCTTGTGCTGGCCACAATAGATGTATCTAGATACATAAAAATTAGATTTTTGAAAATTTTAAAGTTTTTTGTCTGAATATGGGATATATTGACTTTTGGGGTAATAATTCAAAACTAGGTTGAGATCTAGCCCAGAAATGGGTAATTTTGAGAAAATAATTCAAAAATGGGTAGATATGTAAACTTGGTAGTAATATTTATATGATTGTAAAGACAATGTTATGTAAGTGTGCGCACTTTTAGAGTAATGTATCTAGTAGCCCAAATAACTCCATGGAAACCAGTTGAAAAATTAAAATGTTTGTAATTGACAGAAAAATGTGAGTTGTTAGTGTCAAAAATCCATACAGCTCACTGAAGGCTTTTTCTTGGAAGTACATTTAATATATCTTATTTTACTACTAATTAAATATTTAAAATTATATATATATATATATATATATATATATATATATATATATATATATATATATATACATATATACACATCAGAAATACCGCCAAACTCGTCAATGAATTTGAAGAATCTCGAACATTTAGAAGTGTAGGAGAAAAGTTATTATAGAATGAATTAAAAAATATAAAAATATATTTATAATTAGAATTTTTGTGTATGTACCACAAATGTTAAACACAATATATACTTATATAGCCTAATATGGAGATGGCAAGAGGTCTTGTGTTAGCCACTACAGATTTTTTCTATTATAAAACGATGGTTCAACAGCGAATACAATACTTATATAACATAAAATGGAAATAGCGAGAGGTCTTGTGCTAGCCACAACAGATTTTTTTGTACTTACACTTTGTGCTGAATTAAATAGGACAGAAATTACAGTCATATGAAAATTTTACAATCATATTTTCTGTGGTTCGGAAAAATAGACACCCCGTATACCAAATATTTCCAATTCGGTCCTGCGCGCCATCGAAGGCCGTTCAAGCTCAACCAGCGTGACGTGCGTGATTTTACGCGCAAGTGCAGACATCACGCTCAGCAGGGTGCGTGATCACGACGCTAGTCGCTAACTTAAGGACTGATGCCATAATACACCCGCATATATATATAATACCCACACACATTCAACCGCCATTTTTACTTAACCTCTACGATAAACAGAAAAATGCACACGTTATTAATATATATCTATAGGTGGCGTAATTTTATGACAGTCAAGCTGATTGTATGAGTATAGTACTGTTAGCCTATGCAATTTTATAGCGAAGATTACTGTTCTGTATCCTAATATGGTATTATTTTAAATCATACAGGAAGAAGGATTTATGCAGATTGGAGAAATTGTTTTATATGTTTACATAAATATACATACAAACATAATAATAGACTTATGTGATGGAATTAACATTTTAATTATAATTTGTCATAGTTAAAATAGCAATGAAATTATTTACGAAGTTTACGTCCGCCAGATATATACAGGCTGTCTCTTAAATAGGGGGACATGGCTTAACCACAGATTCCTGAGGCTAAAATAAGACGATTTAACCAAACTTGCTTCTACCGGAAAGTGTACCATTTAGCCAGAATTCTGCTTCAAAGTTCTTCGAAAAAAAATTAATTTTGTTTATAATAATCGGACGCTTTATTCGATTTGGATGAAATTTGGTATGACAGTTTATATGGTTATGTCATCTTTTAAGATGATATTTGTTATTCGGCCTTATTCTGGTGACCATTGTATCCGAAGCAATATTGTAATCTATACAATAATGATTTCAATGTTCTATAAGACATCGTATAGATTTGGTATTCTGGTGACCACATTGTAATCGTATGAAAGTGGTATTGTAATGAATACAATATTGTATTCACCTGTTTGCAGTGATGTCACTCTATAGAAAATTGTAATGAAATCTTAATATTATTTTATTTAAATAAATAAATTTTACAATGTTAGTACATTTACATTCGCAGGATTGATATTTGAAGTAAAATAACGCAAATATTAATTTGTATATTGATAAATTTTATTAAATAAATATGATGAATTTCATGCGACAATTGGTAACAGTGATTGACACCTAACCTAGCATTTGCTTACATTTTGACGTTAGCGAATGACAAAAGTGTTTATGGTGTTTATCAAGTGCAATCAAGTGAAACATCCATAAAGAGAAATTTGTGTGTAATAATCTAATCATGAGTTCATCTAAAAAGAAGGTTTCTGAAAGACAACTTCAAATTTATTTATCGTATCCAACAATTACAAGTAGTATAAACGAGTATAAAAGTAATATCAAAAGCGAAAGAAAGAAATACAAGAAATATATACAAATATGTGAAGATAAAATTTTGGAAAACAATTTGAAGATGAAATTGACAGCTGTCAAGATTAAAATGTACCTTGAAATGGGCCGTGCAGAAGCGTAATCGTCGCGGTCCTGAATACGGGTATTTAATCAGTATCTACAAATTCTGCATCTACCAGCCAAGTAGAAATTTATTTATATTATTACGAAAATAACAGTTAACCCCAGGGATACCTCAAAACGTACTACAAAACTCAGATGTTCGACAATAATTTGTGTCACTTCTTTCATGCTGCGACTGACGGACGCCTGACTCATAGAAATTTAAAAATCTTGACCAACTGATGGTAGATTCCTTGACCATAAAATTATAAAGCTTTTAGTATCTTTATATTTGTAGGACTCACAATTTCTTCACGCTCCGAAGTAGGAAAGAATGGATCCAATTCTATAATAAAATCAAACTGACGCGATAGCCTGAAGATGCTATTGAACACATTCTCTGAAAGAGTTAAGGGATCACTAGCATCACGCAAAACTTTTCTATTTATATGTAAATCATGTCTAAATAAAAATATTTTTTATAACAAATTACATTTTTATTAATTAATAACTTACCGATTTCTTTCATTTTCGAGCATGTCAAAAATTAAAGTAAAACCAATATTATCCATTTTTATTATTATCATTTCTTTATTAGTTACTATTTTTTCACTAAACTTTCCAAAAAAATACTGTTACCGAGTAAATTTCAGGAAATAGTAGAACTTTTCTACTATACAATGTTCATAACGCGAACTGAAATTTGACTTTACCGAAACCATGAATCTATACGATAATTGCTTCGTATACAATGACGTTTTAATAATAAATGGTTACCTGAATACTAATTTCATACCATATCGTATAGAATATAATTATTGTATTGGAAACAACATTGTATTGAAACCAATGGTTACCGGAATACCATTTCGGAAAATTATTGTATTGAAAACAATAATGGTATTTTATACAATATTGTATTCAATACCATGGTCACCAGAATAAGGCTGATTATCAGTGAACCACTCGTGTATGAAACTTAGATGTCCCGACATTGATTAGACCGTAACTTTTTAATGGTCACGCCGATAACATGAAATTATTATTTTTTTTTCAAAAAGATACATTCAATACTAAAAAAATTGATCTCTGTTTAATTTGTGATATCTCTTACGGTTCTCGCAGAAAATAATAAAATCTGAGTGCCTGCACCGCTAATTTTTTAAAATAAATTTTATCTAGCAGTCTGTCCAAATGCTAAACATCTAATTTTTAATGGCAGTAACGACTTGTCAACCTTCTCAACTTGTTTAGGTGTAAGCTAAAATATGTAATCGTCTTATAATCATAATGGTAGTAAAATACTATTAGGCCGAGCAAATGGATGTTATTAATTTTAAAATATTAAATAAATAATAGTTATTTGTGTATCAAGAGCGTAAAGTGGATCTTTATTGCTCGCGCTCGAAAATACACTCGTTCAATTCAATCTCAACCAATTTCTGTTTTGTGTTGTGTGTAACCATGACGATGTGAGTATCCAAGTAAATAAATACAAAATTCTGTCAGTAAAAGATAGTGATTTTTCCTGCACTCCTCCAGATATATTTGAAACAGCGCAAAATACTTCCTTGAATTTATTATCTGCAAAATCAAAAGCATTATACGAAAAGAATTATAACCTCTCCATTGAATGGTGTAAGTTAAAAAAATCAAGAATTACAGTGAAAATGTCTTACTAGCTTACTTTTTGTAAAAATCTAATGAAATCGTCTTCTCTTTGGTCCATTTATTCCATGCTAAAATCAACACTAGCAGTTAAGAACTGAAAACTCTAGTGAGTGTCACAGTCACAGAGTCTAATTTATCTTCGTCAGCTGTTTTCAAGTTCTGGAATGAATATACAAAAATACCAAAAGTGCACATTCAATTTTAACATTATCCGCCAATAATTAAATCCAATAAGTTTGTTAATTATGAAATGTGTGTTATTAAATATTTAAAGTTGTAGAGTTGTTATTATATATAATTAAATACCTATCCTAACTAAATTGGTAATGTAGCTAACTTCAGGTATATTGTTTGTAGCACGTTTCTAGTGTAAAAATGAACCTAACCTGTATTTTAGATTTCGTAAGTATTATTTTAATAAATTAAGATTTCAGCAAAAATATGTATTTATCTAAGCGAGAAAATTGAGCACTTTACCGTGCGTTGCTATGGGAGACGCGCGGTAAAGTATTTTTTTGCTCGTTCCTTAGTAACCATCAACTTTACGATGACAAAATAGAGCACAAATGTCAACTTTTTATGGTGGTCGTAGAAAAAATAATATACCTAAGCCCTCGGCTGTAATGAAACATCTCCCTCTCAATGTAATATACTATTAAGTTTATTATTTTCATCTCATAATAAAAGTAACTGTTTCAATTGAAGCTTGAAATAATTTATAAAAAATATGAAGTACATCATAAGAGAATTCTTTAAGCCGTTCTCATTAATATTTATACAATAATTGAAAGACTAATTACATGTACTTCCTGTGTATTTATGAAATATCATTCTAGAGATTTTTTCATCTCGGCTTGCTGTTCATTATTTGTAAATGAAAAATTATAATTCCCATGAGAACAAAGACGATAACGTGAGATGAATCAAAAATTTTGTACTACACAATTTTATGCATGTAAAAATAATTAATGATTAAAAATTTCAAATGTTTGTGTTATAAATAAGTACGAGATTGGTCTTAGAACATTTACAGTTTATAAAATTACACAAAACAAATATTTTCTCCTTCAATGTACTCTCCTCCCCGAATCATACACCGCCCGATGCGAATATTCCATTGTTGGAAGCAATGCATGCAGGCCTTTTTTTGTTAGGTTGTTCATAAGTTCTGCCACTTTTTTATAACTACAGCTCGGGCCCGAATTTGGTGCCTTTTAACACAGAATAACAATTTAGGAATAAAAGCAAGTCACATGGCACTAGGTCAAGTGAGTATAGTTGATGTACCAACACGGTGATTTTGTATTTCGTCAAAAATGTCTTGCCGGACAGGGCGTTGTCTTCATGGAGAATCCATCACATTTCAGCCCTTTTTCTTCTCACCCGTGCATCAAGTGTTATCAAAACCTTCTTGTAATATGGTTGTTTAACGAAATGGCCTTCTGGCACCCAATCCATGTGAGCAATCACTCGTATTTTGAAAAAAACAATGTCAGTGTACGGCCGAAGCGCTAATCGTCTCCTATCTCTTTTCTTCCTTCTTTAAATCTTCTAAACTGCTCGAAAACTTGAGTACTAGATAGATCCTCATCACCATAAATATTCTTCAACAATTCGTACATTTCTGTAGCGGATTTTTTAAGTTTCACACAGAATTTCATATTAGCACTAATATAATTCCGGCGGAGTACGAGAGAGTAGTTAACTTCAATCAAAGGCTACTGCCGAACGGTTTGTCTAATTATCTTGAAATTTTAGCAGTGGATGGAGGAAAGATGACAAATTAATATTACATAGCCTGCAATGTTGCCAAATTTACAGGAAAGCCGGAAAATAATAAATGTCGTTATTTAATTGCCACTCTTAGTACGTATAAATTTTTTGCCAAAATCGCTAAATTATTTAAAAATTATTCATAAATTCGAAATTTCAAAATGTCATTTTTGACAATAACATTAAAAATTTATTACTGAACCAATAGTACCTACTGAACTAAAATGAAAAAATCTGTTGTGGCCAGCACAAAACCTTCCGTCAACTCAATGTATTTTGTACAAATCCGATACCAAAAGTTCCTTGGAAAAGATTCTATATATCCTGTAAAATTGTAACACGAACACACTATTTTTTTACTAATTCCATATTGCAAGTTCCTTTGGAAAGATTCTATAAATCCACTTCCTCATTCCTATCCAACGCATCTTCTTCACACAGTTCTTCCTCTCTCAAATATTCTGCTACACAGTCCTTCCATCTTCTCTTTGGCCTTCCTCGTACTTCCGGCATTGAAACTGCAAGTCACTTATGCGAGGGACACTCTATCACTTATGTTACTTTCTGATCCTATACTTTCCACTTTGGTTTTGCACTTGACACTGACATCTGTCAATTAGAATTTTTTTGAATATATGTGTGTTTCCATAATTTTAGCAAAGCTAACTGATTTTTGAAAGTTAACCTCTCTTAATCTCTCTATAACTCTATATCTATTGAATATGAAGAAAAACGTATAATCAAATCGTATATAGCATAAGATTTTCTTTTATATTAATGATCATAAAATGTCGAAAAATGATATTTAACTGCGTTTTTTCCAGAACATGGTTGTAAAGAAGAGGAATATGAAAAGGAATATGAAAGAATCATAATTTTTAGAATTGTAGTTATCGTCGGAGAAAAATTTGTCACACACACACACGGACATACGGACACACACACACACACACACACACACACACACACACGGACACGCACACGGACATACACACACACGCACACATACATACAGACATCAATGTAAAATTAGTAAAATCGTATTATAGGGATCTTAAAACGTACTTATTCGTTAAAAACTCACCATCGAATTTTTTGACCAAAGACAATACCTTCCTTTTGACGGAATGTAAAAAAAAATAATGAACAATTTTAATATATTTAGGCTGTGTCCGATATCGCATTTTGGCATTTAGTATTTAGGATTTAGGTCTTCTTCACCTAAATACAACTCCGAATGGCACACTAGTAATATCCATTGGTTTGTATGGCAACACTTTAGAACAACAAAATTTAATTATACAATTCGATTCAATTTGATGCTTGAGAGTAAATATTAATATTATATTTCATAAAATGGAAGCTAAGAAGCTATTATTTGAAAGTAAATTTGACGTTTTGTACAAATTATAGCAACGAACATAATTTGTTTAATTAGTGCTCTTCAACTTCAAGGCATAGTGTGCTCTTGCAAAACCCTAAAGTCAAAATCCTAAATAATCATTTGATTTAGGGCATATAAATTTAGGATTTAGATATTAGGATGATAAAAGTGTAATATCGGAACAGCCTTACTGAACATAAAATACTGAACAAAGTCAAATAAAATACAGAGCAAAAATGAATAAAATAATGACAGTAATGTGATGTACTAGGTGACTTGAAAAGTACATTAACATTCTTTATTCATCCATCTGTTAGTTGTTAGTTGGAAGATAATCTCCTAAATTTCGTATACGCTTGACTAACTAATCTTAATTCTATACACAGCTTCAGCTTCATAATTCTTGTTATCGTGATTAGCATTCATTTGGAATACTGATCATATTTTTCCTCGCTATCATATTTCATCTCGTGACGTAACATGTTACAGTTAGCACAATCAAAACATCTGAATCCGTTAGGCATTTGTTATTCCTATAGTGTATAGTTTCCATAGTAACGTAGACAATTAGGCAAGGATGAGATAGTATTTGTTGTCTGGCGGATCGTTAAAAATAATGATGGCCCAGAATTGAACCTAATTACGGTCCTGGCGCTGTGATAACTCGCCAGATCGTGATCGAAGCGAGCCATGAGATGAACATGAAGATTAATACGGATTTTTTCCTGCCATGGGAATATTCTCGAAATTTACAGGAATTTGCAAGGAATTTTAAAATATGTAAACGCGAATTTCAAAACTACTTACCGGATGATTTATCGGACACGGTAAATCAATTTGAATATTTTTAAAATTGTAATTTGTCAGTAAGATTAATCAAAGCTTGCAAAAGAATTTGACCCTTAATTGCAAAACAACCGTAACTTTTGCAAAGTTTTTTATTCATAATTATTACAGTAATATGTCAATTCTTAATCTTTTAGATAGAGGTTCGAAAATAGGATAAACCTAACTACAATGACAATCGGGAAATGATTAATCAAGTAATAGTTATAAACTAAAGAAAAAACCCCTTAACCTTAACAATAAATTTAAAAACTATATACGCATTTCGAGAACTAAGTTCTCATCATCAGTAAAAACTACACTGGTTATTAGAAACAAAACTAAATTAGAATTTGACTTATATAGTAGTGGTGGGATCCGGATCCGGATAGTTTCGGTTTCGGATCCAAAAATATCCGGATATCCAGATAAATGAATGTTGAACTATCCGGATCTCGGATCCAAATCTCAGTATCGGATGTTGGATCCGGATCTGAGTATCGGATTTTGGATCCGGATCTAAGTATCGGGTTTTGGATCCGAATCTGAGTATTGGATTTTGGATTCGGATCCGAATATGAGTATGATTATCGGATTTTAGATATGGAATTTCAGTATGGGCACCGGTTCTCGGATTCGAGTACCTATTCTCAGTATTGAACCAGATGATAATATTTGAATGTATATTATCATGGAGTCACAAAACCAAATAAATTTGATTATGAAATAATCCACTATACATTTTAGTTTGATGTAGTTAATAGTCGGTATATTTTCGATGTTAAACTTTTAGCATCCGCTAAGAAGGAAATTCCTCAATTCCACAGAACTATAAGTAGGTAACAAAAACAATCCGTTTTATGTGAAACACATGCACGATATAAATAAATAGGTATTCCGACACCTACAATGAACCTGTAACCATTATTTCTCAAATTTAATCTTAATTTCGTTTTCTTTGAAGTATTTGTTATATTGAATGTTAAAACTTTAGAACTACAGAATTTTCAATATTCTAAGAAAAATTTGCACCAACTACCTGGCTATTTTAGAGGGGTATTATAAAATTTGTTGCTGATTGCAGACCGCTGTCTCTACAACCGTCTACATTCAAATGTTTGCCTTTACATTCAAAATGATGAAACGGATCCAGAATTAAAATTCGGATCCGGATCCGTGAACAACACATCGAATCCGGATCCGAATGGGATATGGTACCCAACCCAGGATCCGGATCCAAATCCGAATTAAATTTACGGATATCCACTTCAATATCCGAACATCGGATATCCGAGGAACCGGATGTTTTAAAATCCGGGTACTCGGATCCATATTTTGTCGGATCTTCACAGCACTAATATATAGGAAACCTACGAATACTAATCGATTTATAACAGCTGAGTCGAATCATTTTTGGCAACATAAATTAGCAGCGTTTAACTTTTTAATTAATAGACTGACCAAATTTCCGTTAAACAAAACACGTTTTGAAAATGAATTGAAATATATTAAAGAAACAGCTAAATATAATGGATTCCCGGTAAAATTATAGATAAACTAGTCCATAAATTTAAAAATCGTCAATCCGTATTAGATTTCACAACTTTAACGCCAACTAATAATAAAAATAATAAATATATAACATTACCATTTGATAATGCCACCAAAGGTTTAAACAAAATTTTAAAAAATCAAAATTTAACGGTAACTTATAAATCAAATAACACCATTAAATCATTATTAGGTAACCCTAAAGATAAAATAGATAATAATAAAAAATCCGGTGTTTATAAAATTGACTGTAAAGATTGTAATAAAGTTTATATCGGGCAAACTAAAAGACAAATTGATACTCGGTTTAAAGAACATTTCTATCATTTAAAAAGCGGTAATCCTGATAAATCTAGCGTAGCACAACATATTTTTATTAATAATCATACAATTGACAATTCTAATATAAAATTATTGAAACAAGTTGATAATAATAGATATTTAAACGCACATGAGAGTTTGATAATACATAAATTTAAAGATAAATTGATGAACGCGGACCTAGGTCCCATCCCAAATTCTAAATTATATGAGTTAATATAAGACAGTTACTCTGTTTTATCTTAGTTAGGAGTCATAGGTGAATGGATACCTATTTTGTTAGCTTGTTGTTTTCCTCTCCTCGTCTTATTACCCGCCAGCATTCTTGCAGAATTGAGTTTTGATTGCTTCTTACTCTTTCCTCATTTTTTACTGCTCTCTTTCCTGTTTCTACTATATATTCTGGTGTGCTTCTATCCAGACCCAAGGTGTAGAATATTTAATTGTCTACATGTAAGTAATTATGTATAGTTTACACGTCTATCACTGGGTACACATTAAAATAATGGGGGATTACGGCTCAATCGAATTAAAGGAAAATAGTTAAAAAAATATGAATGTATATGCTGAGTAACGAATATTAATAAAAAAATGAAATGGTATAATTGAGATATTTCGGAAATAAAGGGTTTTTTGTTATAACGCTTCGACACTAATATGAAAATATTTTGATTGGCGACCGAGAAACCGCCTATACAAGTATTACAAATAGCGTGTTAAGAGGTGGGATTACTACCAATGGAAGTTAAGAAATTCAAATTCGAAAGGAGGGGCTAACATTCCTGTACTACAGTTTCCAAACAGTTTTTATTTTAACATAAATTTCTTGCATTAAACTTAATAATTTAAATACACCTATAATTATAAAGTATGTAGACTTATACGGTGTTATAATATTCATTTATTTTTATGTAAATATAACTTAAAATAGCATATATTTCAAGAACATTTAGGTCCATGATGAAAACAGTTTGATATAAAAACACATAAATGTGACGTCACGTCAATCTTTTCAAAATTCGGGAGACCATAACTCGCTTATTAATAGGAATTTTTTCACCGGATTTTCATCAATAGTCTTAGTTTTCCTAATATTTTCAGATGAAGTTATAAAAAAAAAATGGTGTAATCCCCCATTGAAAATAAATTCCACAATTTAATATTATTCTTTCTACTTAAAGGCGAGTATAATTCGACGATGTTTTCATACACGTGCGTGGTTTCTTGGTACACCGTTGTAAAACAAATAGAAAACTATAAAACTGAATAAAAATTGTTTAAGAAATACATAAACGCCAGGAAACGCATACTATGGTTTGATTTATACTGGATTATTTCTAGCATCAACTTTAATCTCTATTGTCATTCATCTTTTCTTCCATTATTATAAATGTCAAACATTTCATCATTTTTACACGGTGTTAGGGTGAGGCTTGCCCGTGTGTATAGCATGATACATGTTTCCACATGTGTTCGCCGCATGCGCCCGCGCCCGCGCAGTATGTGTGTACACGCGCGTGCGCATGTTTCTATTATGTCTATTCTATTGTGTGCGCAACGCATGCCAGCCTATCGTTGCGACACAGGCTATAGCATTTTCTATACAAGATTTATCACTTACTTCGTTGATTTTTTTACATGTTTTGTTTTATTTATGCCGTTTAATCGTTAAATTGAAGGGCATTAAATTATGTTTATGTTTGGAATTTTTATTAGAGTACTTATTTAGATTTATTTTTGATGTAACGAGTCAGTACAGGTATTTAGATTTTTAATAGTGAATTATATAAAAAAATCTGTTGTGGCCAATACAAGACCTGTCGGGATTTCCATATTAGGTTATATACGAGGGTCATTCAATAAGTAAAGAGACAAATGGCTATAGCTCAAAAACGGTATATTTCAATCTTTCAAAATTAAGGCTATTTTTCAACATAATCACCCCCCACAGTTATACACTTGTCCCATCTTTCTTGCAGCTTCCTAATTCCCTTGGCGAAGAATTCTTTCGATTTACCCCGAAGCCACTTTTGCACCGCTTCCTTAACTTCCTCATTGTTAGCAAATCTTTTTCCACGTAGGGCGTCTTTGAGTGGTCCAAACAGGTAAAAATCAGATGGGGCGAGGTCGGGACTGTAGGCAGGATGAGGTAAGACCTCCCAACCCAATTCTTGAAGCTTATCTCGGGTCAGCTGGGCTGTATGAGGACGTTTGCTCCTGATAGCTGGTTTAACTTTGTGTTCTAGCATCTTAGAGTAGTATTGGCTATTGATAGTTCGCTGATCTTCAAAGAAATTGCAATAGACTGGACCCTGTGAGTCTCAAAAGATGGTCAGCATCACTTTACCGGCGGAAGGTTGAACCTTGAATTTTTTGCGAACTGGAGAGCTAGTGTGTTTCCACTCCATACTCTGCCTTTTGGTTGCAGGGTCGTAGTGATGGATCCAGACCTCGTCGCTGGTCACTATTCTTTCAAAAAAAAACGTCTCCTTCAATCAAACTTCGTTGCTTTAAGTCTTGACTAATGGAAAGCCTTGATTCTTTATGAGCGTCAATAAGCTGTCTGGGAACCCATCTGGCACACGTTTTTCCGTACTTTAAATTGTTCGAATGACATTGTGAACAGTACCAACACTTACTTGAACTTCCTCAGCTATCATTTCAACAGTAATTCTTCTGTTATCACGAATAAGTCCGTCAATCCTCGATTCCAACGAGGGACCAGAAAAACGTGTCTATTTACTAAAATCTGAATATGTGATTTTCAGCATGAATTCAATACCTCCAATGCTAATATTTTCGCATACATTATACAAATAAAAGAAGAACCCTATAAAGTGCGAACAATTACGGGCCTATATATAGTTCAATTGTTTCTGAATGAGGTAGAAATCGAGATTATAAATCGCTTTATACAGGTCCAGTAAAGGTAAATGTAAACGAACAGACAAATAAACAAGTAACAACGTGTGTTGCCATAGTGACCCAAAGCCTAGCGAGTAAACAATACTACAATGCACCATCTGTCAACGAGTTGTCGCGATTTTCAGATGTTCACATGCAGCGCACACAAACGTGATGCGTTTGTTTTATTTGGTGCGCCGATGTTGGGTTGTTATCGCGTAGACGAGACTTGGAAACAAAACAAATGAAGGGAAATAGTAGTAGTAATGTAAACCGGGTCGAGAAAATGGTTATTTTAATTTGTTTTCATTTGTTGTTTCTTGGGTTTGTAAGAATTTTAAATGGATTTATAGATCAGTAGTGAAATCTTGTCAATTTCCCATAACTAGAGATATTTTTATTGTAATTTCACTTTGATATTTATGGATGTAATTTAATAAGTGTATATTATCTCGTAAATGAAATGAACGAAGTCATTGTAAATTATTTTATTAGTTGTAATGTCCATACAGGGTGTCTCTTAAATAGGGGGACATGGCTTAACCACAGATTCCTGAGGCTAAAATAAAACGATTTAACCTTAACTTGCTTCTACCGGAAAGTGTACCGTTTAGTCAGAAATCTGCTTCAAAGTTCTTCGAAAAAAAAATTATTTTGCTTATAATAATCTGACGCTTTATTCGATTTGGATGAAATTTGATATGACAGTTTATATGGTTATAGGTCATCTTTTAAGGTGATACTTGTTATTATTAGTGAACCACTAGTGTATGAAACTTAGGTCTCCCATCATTAATTAGACCGTAATTTTTTAATGGCAATGCCGAAAACGTGAAATTATTTTTCTTCAGAAAGATACATTCAATAGTAAACTTTTGTCTCTCTGTGTAATTTGTGATATCTGTTACGGTTCACACAGAAAAAAATAAAATCTTAGTGTCTGCACTGCTAAATTTTTAAAATAAATTTAATCTAGCAGTCTATCCAAATGTCAAACAAGTAATTTTTAATGACAGTAACAATTGTTTTACGGGTTGTCAAAAATTTTCTTTGCAATATTCTAAAAGTAGTAACATCCGTGTGTTCGGCCTAATAGTATTTTACTACCATTATTATAAATAAGACGATTGCATATCTTAGCTTACTCCTAAACAAGTTGTAAAGATTGACAACTCGTTACTGTCATTAAAAATTACTTGTTTGACATTTGGATAGACTGCTAGATTAAATTTATTTAAAAAATTTAGCAGTGCAGACACTCAGATTTTATTTTTTTCTGTGTGAACCGTATCAGATTTCACAAATTACACAGAGAGAGAAAAGTTTACTATTGAAAGTATCTTTCTGAAGAAAAATAATTTCACGTTTTCGGCATTGCCATTAAAAAGTTACGGTCTAATTAATGTTGGGAGACCTAAGTTTCATACATTAGTGGTTTACTAATAATAACAAGTATCACCTTAAAAGATGACTTATAACCATATAAACTGTTATACTACATTTCATCCAAATCGAATAAAGCGTCCGATTATTATAAGCAAAATTAATTTTTTTTTTTTTCGAAGAACTTTGAAGCAGATTTCTGGCTAAACGGTACACTTTCCGGTAGAAGCAAGTTAGGTTAAATCGTCTTATTTTAGCCTCAGGTATCTGTGGTTAAGCCATGTCCCCCTATTTAAGAGACAACCTATATATGGAGGTATTCGTATGTACCTATAGTATTAGAATGTATATTGTAGAAATTAATTAATGATTATTAAAATAATTTCTTTTCACTTCGAAATAATTAAAAAGAAAATAAATTTCTGTTTTATTACTTACTAAGAAGTTGATTAAGAAATATAACAACATACGCGGATTATAATCAAATAATTTAAGGGCTTTTGGCGCCAAAATACCTTAATACACCACTGCATGGGCTGGCGAGATATTTGGAAGATTTTTTCCGGTTGTCCAATTATTACCAAAATCTAATCAGCTCTTCCCAGGAATGTCAGATTGAGGAAACTGCAGTTAAATATTTTTAAGTCTTATAGTTACTATGTTCGAAAATTCGACCGCGGTTATCGTGATAATTTTACATGGTAACTGAGAGGTTACGGTTCTCGCGGTAAGCAGTTGAACGCATTGGTAATTCTACGTCTACGTCTACGATTGGCATTTGGAGATGAAGCTCCATCTCGAGTAACTATATTTCGCTGGTTTTCAGAATTCAAAAGGGGCAGTAATTTCTTGCGTGATGAGAGACCTTGTACAGCGGTAGTGCCAGAAAATGTAGCTGCCATCAGACAAATGATAAAGGATGACAATCGTGTCACCTATCAAACGATGGAAGATGCCCTTGGCATTGGATCCGCAGCAATAGCAAAAATTTTGCATGAAGACCTTCGTGTTAGAAAAATTGTTTCTCGTTGGGTGCCACACAACTTAACGGAAGAACAAAAAGCCAAGCGTGTTACAATTAGTCGCGCCACTTTAAAATTGTTAAATAATGGCGGTCATCGTATTCTTTCTAAAATTGTAACTGGCGATAAAACTTATATACCCTTTTATGATGTTCCAAGAAAGTAGGGTATGGGTGTTTGAAGATGACCCAACACCAGTTACCGTGAAAAAACAACGTGCACTTAAAAAAGTTATGTACGCTGTATTTTTCAGAAGTACAGGTCTTGTGAAAGCAATTAGGTTAGAGGGACAGAAGACTGTTACTGCCAATTGGTACACACAAAAATGTCTACCTGAAGTTCTTCGCAGTGTGAAAATTAAGGGTTTAATGCTTCATCATGATAATGCGACCTCCCATACCGCTGCGACAACTGTTAATTTTTTGAATTCTCCTGATCTTGCAATGTGTGACTTCTGGCTATTTTTTAATTTGAAAAAACATTTACGTGGTCGTCATTTTACGTCAGAAGAGGGGACTAACAACACCATAATGGAGTAATGTAATACGATTGCAGAAAATGAATGGCTCAAAGCTTTCCTTCTCTGGAAAATTCGATTACAAAAGTGTATTGAAGCAGGGAGGGACTACTTTGAACACCAGTAAAACT
This sequence comes from Ophonus ardosiacus, assembly GCA_943142095.1. Lineage (NCBI taxonomy): Eukaryota > Metazoa > Arthropoda > Insecta > Coleoptera > Carabidae > Ophonus > Ophonus ardosiacus. The sequence continues at coordinate 43,314,935 of OW964835.1, forward strand.
ACATGCTTCTCCTTCAAATAATATTTCTGTATCTCAATAATTTTGGCGTGACCCTCGTACGTACTTATCCACGTACTAACTACTGCTAAAACGCACTTATCCACTAAAATCTGAAATGCGATTTTTAGCATGATTCCAATATCTCTCTTAGCGAGAGGTAAAAAAAATGGTTTAATGCCAATCCTCTTTATAAGTTGAAACAAACTGGACTTCCATGCAATTTCTTATTCTTTCAAACGTCTTACAATGGTAGATCCATCCATTCCACTTGCTATTGGTTTCGTGCTGGGTACGTACATTGTTCTTGCGATAATATACTGCCGGTGTCTGAATAAAATACAGTGTGCGTCTCGTTATTTCTGTGGAACAAGTTGTCAGACTGCTACAATGTCACCGTGAAGCCGTGGCATGCCATCAACACCCACGTCGCAAATCAACGCGGTCGCAGATCGCCCGATAAGTGTTTACTACACTGCTCGGCGATGTAGTAAAGATAGCAGGTGGATAGAGTCCTCTAGAGCTATTTACGAGATGCTTTGCTTCCGTTTCAAATTACTGCCCAAAGATAAATGCGCCCAAATAAAACGGAAAACTATAAATACAAAACGAATTTTACCCAAGGAACACAGAGTTTTTATTAAGACATTATAACGAATAATGTTGTTACTGCAACTTACATTTAGCGGAATTATAACACTTTTAAGTTATTTTGCCTTGTACAACTTTTTTTTAGTCTGCTAAACTACAATGCGAAGTTATGATGTGTGGTACTTATTATTTGGTCACATAATAGTTATTAAAACGTTTTATATTTAAGTTTCATTGGCGTTTTAGTTTTATTAACGTCTTTCGCACTAAATTAAAGGACGTGTTAGAAACGTAATTGACAGTTATTTATAAATACATTTTTTAAAGTTTACATATATTACACATATTAGTTAGTTTACCGTTTTATAAAAGTTTTATAAATTTATTTAAAACTTTTAAATAACTGCAAAAATAACAGTTTTATTTTAAACAGAAGAAAGTGGGAGTATAGTTTCTCAGTAACTTAATGCATCAACTGAAAAACTGATGTAAAGTAGTTCTTAGGAAGTTATTATAACTGAAATATCGAATTATAATATGTACGGCCATATTTATGCATTTAAACAGAAACTGGTTTAGAAGCCATTATGTAAAATTTAGTATAAATTAATTTTATTGTATTTTTAATTTAATATTCTGCAAGTAATCATTCTTCTATATGGCTTATTATAATATACTTTATTCATTATAATATCGAATGATTTAAAAAAATACAAAAATCAATATTTCATAAAAATTTAATAAATTTTCTTTTATTTATTTTATTATAATGTCCCTTGATTTTTTTCCAAGTATAATATAGTATTTCACAGTAAAATTAAATTTATTTATAAAATGAGTTCAACAGATATGTAAAAAATATGATCTTTATAAAGATGATCTTAGATTTAAATAGTTGCAGAAGACATTACAAGTCTCGGTACATATAATTATATAACATAGTCATGCTTAGACTACTTATACGACTCATGATATGATAAAATATGAATAGAAAATAGTTTTCTGAGAAATCTGTATTGTAGTTTGAATAGTAACCCATATTATAGTTTTATTAGTGAATATATCTCTTATCAATTAGCTTTAATGAAACCAACAAATTATAGTCCATGCAAAATACATATGCAACTATTGCATGTAAGTGATAATAGAAAGTTATATAGTAGTTAAAAAAACGTTGCAAATTAGTTGAATAGATTCCCCACCCGCCTGACATTAACGTCGTATAAACGTTAGAATCGGTTAATTATCGTTGCATAAAAGGTATAATACAAGTTAAAAAGTTTTAAGAAAGTTTTTTAAAGTTAATAGAACTAATAACAAACTAATTTGTGCTCCTTGGGTAAGGCGTGTTTCTTCGGACTGTGATTATGATTTTCTAAATAATGATTTGTTCAATAATGATTAAATTTAATTCCAAAGAAACAACAAATTAACTCGATCGATGCGAAACCTACACAACGTTGAACGAACTAGCAGCAAACGTCAAATGATAAATAAGCTATTTTGTTTGAAGTAATACCCAAATCGAAAATAGTTTAAAGATGGATTGTGCTGAAGCAGAAATAATATTTTTGGTATGGAATGTGAAGTAAAATATGACAACACGTTTCTTTAACTTTTTTTTGTACTTGCAAGATCTAATACGAGGGTCACGCCAAAATTATTGAGATACAGAAATATTATTTGAAAGAGAAGCATGTCATTTTACTGGTGTTCAAAGTAGTCCCCCCCCTGCTTCTATACACTTTTGTAATCGAATTTTCCAGAGATGGAAAGCTTTGAGCCATTCATTTTCTGGAATCGTATTAAAATACTCCATTATGGTGTTGTTAATCTGCTCTTCTGACGTAAAATGACGACCACGTAAATGTTTTTTCAAATTAAAAAATAGCCAGAAGTCGCACATTGCAAGATCAGGAGAATACGGGGGATGCTCAATGACTTTAATACCATTTTCTTTCAAAAAATTAACAGTTGTCGCAGCGGTATGAGAGGACGTATTATCATGGTGAAGCCTTAAACCCTTAATTTTCACACTGCGAAGAACTTCAGGTAGACATTTTTGTGTGTACCAATTGGTAGTAACAGTCTTCTGTCCCTCTAATCTAATCGCTTTCACAAGACCTGTACTTCTGAAAAATACAGCGTACATAACTTTTTTAAGTGCACGTTGTTTTTTCACGGTAACTGGTGTTGGGCCATCTTCAAACACCCATACCCTACTTTCTTGACGCGTTGGAACATCATAAAAGGGTATGTAAGTTTCATCGCCAGTTACAATTTTAGAAAGAATACGATGACCGCCATTATTTAACAATTTTAAAGTGGCGCGACTAATTGTAACACGCTTGGCTTTTTGTTCTTCCGTTAAGTTGTGTGGCACCCAACGAGAAACAATTTTTCTAACACGAAGTTCTTCATGCAAAATTTTTGCTATTTCTGCGGATCCAATGCCAAAGGCATCTTCCATCGTTTGATAGGTGACACGATTGTCATCCTTTATCATTTGTCTGATGGCAGCTTCATTTTCTGGCACTACCGCTGTACAAGGTCTCCCTCACGCAAGAAATTACGGCCTCCTTAAAGTTTTAGTTTTTGAACAGAAATGTACATATTATCATTTGATGTGTTTTAATAAAACTTTAACAGCCCGATTCACAAAAAAGTTTAAGCTAATCCTCATTTTTGGTTTAGTGAATTCTATTCTATTCGGGTAGGTAGGTACTAGGAATAGATTAGACTACATTTTAAGATATAAACTGTCAAAATTAGAGTAGAATTCTCTAATCCAAAAATGAGGATTAGCTTAAACCTTTTTGTGAATCGGGCTGTAAGTTATTACATATTTGAATTATTTCGAAGATTCCGAACTAATATTTTATATTCTTCAATATTTGCAATAACATAAATTTCCAAAAATAATATTTAGAATTTTTTTTTAAGAAACTACTTCTTCCGGTTGTTCATTTGTTACCAAAACCTTTTCAGCTCTTCCCAGGTATGTCAGATTGAGGAAATCATAGTTAAACAAGTCTTAAGTCTTATAGTTTTTGAGGAATCGTCCCTACAACATCCAAACATACACACACATACACACACACACACACACTTACATACATACATACATATATACATACATACATACATACATACATACATACATACATACATACATACGTACAAACATCATCGTAAAACTAGTGAAATCATATTTTAGGGACCCTAAAACTTGCTTATGCATTAAAAACACCACCAAATTTTTTGACCAAAGACAATACCTGCCTTACCTTAAAGTGACAGAAGGTAAAAATAGTGTTTTCCGACGACAACAACGAAAAGTACATAAATTCACACACTAAACTGTTACTGAAAGTTGGTCATTGCACATCACTACCAAAGCTGTATGAAATGAAAGCTCGTTAGCCAATCAGATGCGCCCGCAACTGTGTGATATGATTTTATCACACGCTGCGATAACTGAGCTAACTAACCTAAAAATTTGTATGTAAAAATTTGACAGTTTCAAATAATTTTCTGAATTTACACGGATTAAAAAGGCTGGACCCTGATTTATCAGATTTTAACATAATTTTTAGTGAATTCAGATAGCAATGATATAAACATAGGGTGAGATTCAGTGGGTTGTATTAGCGTGTTTTAAGCTAAAACAGTCCTTTGTCAAAAATATTTTGGCAACTTTGTAATACCTGTCAGAAAAAAGTGAGAGACCAGAGGATCAAATTAAGAAAAAAAATATTATTAACAGAAGTAAGAAAAAAAGGACAAATGTCAAAACTGATCAAAACGGGGGTTGAGATATTTTAAAATTCATTAACATTCAGGTATGAAATATTTGACACATAAAATTTGATATATTTCTAACCTAATTTTGCAATAATGAGTCCTTTTACAAGTTCCATTTACAATAATACTTCCTCATTTGACTAAAGGATATCTGTATTACTTTTCCTTGTGGTAAAATTTCTAAATCACAATTGAATCTCATTGATACATGTGGAAAATATTACAATGTTGCCATATACTTAATACAAGATTTAATACAGACCTTAATACAACCCACTGAATTCCACCCAATCTGTTTTAATATTTTAATGAAAATTTTATATTGTTTTATTTTTTGTGATCGTCGGAAAAATATCGTGTACAACACGTGCTGAAAGGGTATTTCACACTCACGTAATTAAACCACTCGCCTTCGGCTCATGGCTCAAACTTCACGTTCGTGTAAAATATACAAGTTTCAGCACTAGTTATACAATATACTATTGTAGAAAAATTAGTGTATAATATACGTGTTAAAAGTGATTTAATTTTGTTGGAAGTTTTGAACCAAATATGATTCTGTATTTTCTTTCATATAAGAATATCAAAATTGTATCACTTTTACCAAAACTTTCTCAGTTGCGTATTCACATATGTGAGAAATATATTCTTAGCGTAAAAAAAATGTACACAACCAATATTACAAGGCTATAACTTATATGAGAAAAGAAGAGAATTCAAAGTACAATAGCTTGCGCCAAGTAAATATACCTTTGTTCCAGAGCTATAATAAATAAATAAATACACACATGTTCTTTTATACAAATTACGTGGCGTGGCAGTAAAATTCGAATAAAAATATGTTGTAGTGCGGGACTATATCTTAATGGTCAATTTTATGGGGTTGTTGTTTCATGTGTTTTGTAAAAACGCTGCTTTATTGTTAGCATACTGTAGCTTTTTATCAAAGCTAGTATTCAAAGTACATTGTATCTGAAATGTGGTAATATACGAGTACATATATGTTTTAAATAAAATTTTATATATGGGGGTATTGCACTTAAACGACCACGTTCTCAATATTATGTAGCAGTTTTCATTTCGATGTATTATCTTCATGTATTGCATAAAGATATTAAGTAACATTAAATTTGGAAATTGGCTTAAACTATCCCTTTTCAGAAGTACAACCTATCTCATTAAAAAAAATATGTTGTGGCCAGCACAAGACCTTCCGTCAATTCAATGTATTTTGCACAAATCCCATACCAACAGGTCCGTGGAACAGTTTCTATATAATATCATATCATACTATTTTTTACAAATTTCATACCAAAAGTTCATTTGAAAAGGTTCTATAAATCCAATAAAATTATGACATAAACATACACTTAGTAAAATGCACTTGACACATTTTACTTTCTGCTTCAGCTTTCCCCTATTTTATTAGGGGTCGCTGTTTCCTCTTCTCTTCCATTCATTCCTGTCCAACGCATCTTCTTCACACAGTCCTTCCTTTCTCAAGTCTTCTGCGATACAGTCCTTCCATCTTCTCTTTAGCCTTTCACTGCAGGTCACTTGAAAGGACCACTATGAAATACTAATTTTTCATGCCATACTTTCCATATTTGGTTTTGCACTTGCAACACACATCTGTCAATTAGAATTTTGAATGTATCAGCTGTTTCCATGATAAATAGCAAAGCTGACTAATTTTTGAAAATTAATTTCTTTATAATACTTTAACTCTACATCTATTGAATATGAAGGAAAATGAATAATCAAACCATATAGAGAAGAATATTTTCTGTAATAAATATAATAACAAAATGTCAAAAAATAATATTTAACTGCGTTTTTTTAAGAAAAACTGTTAAAAACTTCAAATAAGGGTACTTCCGGTGGATCAATTATAACTAAAATCTAATCAACTCTTCGTATGGATGTTCAGAAGAGGAATACAAAAGAATTATAATTTTTAGAATTATAGTATTGGAGTTATCGTCGGAGAAAAATTTGTTACACACGGACACATACACACACACACACACACACACACACACACACACACACACACACACATACATACATACATATAGATATCATCTTAAAAATAGTAAATTCGTATTCTAGAGACCCTAAAACGTGCTTATTCATTAAAAACTCACCACCGAATTTTTTGACCAAAGACAATACCTTCTTTACCTAAAGGTGACGGAAGGTAAAAAGTGATTTACATTATCGTCGGCCAAAAAGTTTGATACAATTCTCGTGGGTGAAGTATTTTACAGTACTCCAGCTAATAAGGTAGGAACCCTACACCGCCCGATGCGAATATTCCCTTATTGGAAGCAATGCCTGCAGGCCTTTTCTGTTAGGTTGTTCATAAGTTCTGCCGCTTTTCTATAACTACATCTCAGCCCCGAATTTAGTGCATTTTAGCGCAGAATTACAATTTGGGAATAAAAGTGAGTACGGTTGATGTACCAACACGGTGATTTTGTATTTCGTCAAGAATGTCTTGCCAGACAGGGCGTTTTGTTCCGGCGCGTTGTTTTCATGGAGAATCCATCACATTTCAGCCCTTTTTCTTCTCACCCGTGCATGAAGGGCTATCAAAACCTTCTTGTAATATGCTTGGTTAACGAAATGCCCTTTAGGCACCCAATGCATGTGAATAATCATTCGCATTTCGAAAAAAAACAATTCAGTGTGCGGCTCAGGCGTTTTTCTTTCTTCTCTAAATCTTTTTGTGCTGGAAAACTTGAGTACTAGATAGACCCTCATCACCATAAACATTCTTCAACAATTCGTACATTTCTGTAGCGAATTTTTTAAGTTTCACACAGAATTTCATAGTGACACTATAGTCTATTTAAGAATGACTGGCAGTAATAAATCATTATTTGCAAGAGTAGTATTGGATTTTTGCCAGCAATGCGGCAAATAAAACTACCAGAAAAATCAGTTGTATCTACACTAGGATGGTCAAAATAAGCCGCACGCTTTGTACCTGGAACGAAACTTACTTGTCGAACAATAGAAATGCCGTCCGATAATCCCCGTCGGACTGTGTCATAGACGTAAATAGGATTTGTAGAGATCCTTCCATTTCAAATATTTTTGGTTTTCACAGTTGAATCAGATGAGCAAAGTTAGACAGGTAATATTAAACTAAACAATTTTACTTTCTCAACGATATTTATATAAAAGTTCGGTGGTAGTTACAACGATTTTCTGAGAATTTTATGTCTTAAGCGGCTTAGGAAAACCATATTTTACATTATATCCAGGTAGTTTCATCTTAATTATTTAAATGACTTTACCTGACCCTGAAAAACAACTTAGACCTAAAACTATAGTTCTCTACCGAATTTAGTCATTTCGACTATCCCTGTGCAAACAATTATTGGCGCGCCACTGGAATGTCTTTGACAAAATGATTTATTACTGCCAGTCATTCTCAAATAGACTATAATATAATTTTGGCGGAATACGAGAAAGTAGTTAAGTTCAATCAAAGGCTACTGCCGAACGGTTTGTCTAATTATCTTGAAATTTTAACAGTGGATGGAGGGAAGATGTCAAATTAATATGACGTAGCCTGCAATGTGGCCAAATTTACAAGGAAAATTAAAAATGTAATTTCATACAAGTTTATATAGAGTTAACATTTTGCATGCTAGTAATCAATAAAAATCCAACAATTTCTATTTCAATGAAAATATATTATTACACTAATTTTTATTCATAAAAAATTATAAAAATCGGATGAATGAAAACTGTTATTACCTTGCAACATTCAGTTTAAAGACATAAAAATCTTTAAGGCACGCATAAAATCCGAAACGTAATAATATTGTGTGGATAGTGAATGAAATAAACGTAAAGTTTCCCGCTTGCCCGAGCGTTTCGGTCGCCGCCTACTGTGAGCTAATGGTCCTTCGTGCTTTGACACTCTGCAACAACTAGACCGGAACGCACTGCCGGCGAAAAAAATGCGCAACTGGTATACATGTATGAGACAATTACGCCAATTGTAATGGGGCGTAATTAACAAATGCTGCGTTTGTTTAAATTAAATTGTCAGGAACTTATTACGAGAATTAGTGCTGTGTAGTTACGTAGGATCATTTGAGAACAAATAATCAGCGTTAATGTGTATTATTACACAGATAGGAATCGCCTAAGGATAATACGGTGTTCCAACCTAAGATTGAACTAAATAGTTCTGCCAGCTTTTAATACTAGTATATACTAAAGGTATAGTAAGTTTTAATTAAGATTCTAATTAATTATTAATAGCAAAAAAGCGAAAAAGCGCGATATCCACGATTTTTACATTCTACCACCAAAGGTAAAAAATCTGTTGTGGCCAGCACAAAACCTTCCGACAATTTGATGTATTTTGTACATACCAAAAGTTCCTTGAAAAAGATTATATATATCCTGTATAATTGTAACAAGAACACACTATTTTTTACATATCCATACTGAAAGTTCCTTTGAAAAGATTCTAAAATCTAATAAAATTTTAATACGAATACGAACGTACATTATGTATTGCACTTAACACTTCCTCCTGCTTCAACTTTGCCCTATTTTATTAGAAGTCGCTGTTTCTTACTCTTCTCTTCTACTCATTCCTGTCCAAAGCACCTTCGTGACACAGTTCTTCCTCTCTCAAATCTTCTTCTATACAGTCCTTCCATCTTCTCTTTTGCCTTTGTCGTACTTCTGGCATTATAAGTTCCTATCTTGAGACGAGACCGCAAATGCAAGTCTTTGGCGAGGGACACTCTGTCACTTATATCACTTTCAGATCATATACTTTCCACTTTGGTTTTGCACTTGCCACTGACATCTGTCAATTAGATTTTTCTGTTGTTTTCATAATTTTTGCCAAGCTGACTGATTTTCGAAAGTTAATCTCTCTATAACTCTACATCTATTGAATATGAAGGAAAATGTATAATCGAACCGTATAGAGAATAAGATATTCTTTCTATTGATAATCACATAAAATGTCGAAAATGATATTTAACTGCGATTTTTCAAGAAAAACTGTTATGAACTTCAAATAAGGGTACTTCCGGTTGACCAATTATAACCAAAATCTAATCAGCTCTTCATATGGTTGTAAAGAAAAGGAATATGAAAGAATCATAATTTTTAGAATTGTAGTTTTGAAGTTATCGTCGGAGAAAAATTTGTCACACACACACACGGACACACAGACACACACACAGACACACACACAGACACACACACACAGACACACACAGACACACACACACACACAGACACACAGACAGACACACACACGGACACACATACACACATACAGACATCATCTTAAAAATAGTAAATTCGTATTGAAGGGACCCTAAAACGTGTTTATTCATTAAAAACTCACCGAATTTTTTGACCAAAAACAATACCTTCCTTTTGACGGAAGGTAATAATGTCAGTACGCGGCCAATGCGCTAATTGTCTGCGATCTCTTTTCTTCCTTCTTTAAATCTTCTAAATTGCTCGAAAATTTGAGTACTACATAGACCCTCAGAAAGTAGTTAACTTAATCAAAGTCTACTGCCGAACGGTTTGCCTAATTATCTTGAAATTTTAACAGTGGATGGAAGGAAGATGACAAATTAATATGACATAGCCTGCAGTGTTGCCAAATTTACAGGGAAGCCGAAAAAAAAAAATCTTGTTATTTAATTGGCACACCTCGTTATGTATAAACCATAACCTGTATGATGTGAATGATTTAATGTAAAATAAATTAAAGTTTGTGTGTTTGTGTGTGTGTATTTATGAGTGGTAGCTTTAGTCGGAATGATATATGAGGTTCAAAGGTATTTGTAGTAATTTGTGAGACAGCCTATAAATGCTGGACTGCAGTGCAACGCAATTCACATGGTTATTAACGGCCGAGCTACCAGTAACCCACGTTCTGAGAAAACACCGTAGACGTTAAAAATGCTCTCAATGACAATAAAAAACAAAAACCCGTTGAACCAAACAAAAAAGCAACAAACAAAAAACCTTTCAAATAAATAATAAAAACAAAATCAAGCAAAGCGGGTGCAAAACAAAAAGCGGCCGCCAAGGCCTACCACACAAAACAAAATTATTTATATATACAGGGTGTCTCTTAAATAGAGGGACATGGCTTAACCACAGATTTCTGAGGCTAAAATAAGACGATTTAACCAAACTTGCTTCTACCGGAAAGTGTACCATTTAGCCAGAATTCTACTTCAAAGTTCTTCAAAAAAAAATTAATTTTGCTTATAATAATCGGACGCTTTATTCGATTTGGATGAAATTTGGTATGACAGTTTATAAGGCATCTTTTAAGGTGATACTTGTTATTATTAGTGAACCACTAGTGTATGAAACTTAGGTGTCCCAACATTAATTAGATCGTAACTTTTTAATGGCATTGCCGAAAACGTTAAATTATTTTTTTTCGGAAAGATACATTCAATAGTAAACTTTTCTCTCTATGTTTAATTTTTGATATCTGTTACGGTTCACACAGAAAAAAATAAAATCTGAGTGTCTGCACTGCAAATTTTTAAAATAAATTTAATCTAGCAGTCCATTCAAATGTCAAACAAGTAATTTTTAATAACAGTAACAATTGTTTTATGGGTTGTCAAAAATTTTCTTCGCAATATACTAAAATGAGTAACATACGTTTGTTCGTCCTTATAGTATTTTACTACCATTATTATAAATAAGACGATTACAAATCTCAGCTTACCCGCAAACAAATTGTGAAGATTGACAACTCGTTACTGTCATTAAAAATTACTTGTTTGACATTTGGATAGACTGCTAGATTAAATTTATTTTAAAAAATTTCACGATGCAGTCACTCAAGTTTTATTTTTTTCTGTCTGAACCGTAACAGATATCAAAAATTAAACAGAGAGAGAAAAGTTTACTATTGAATGTATCTTTCCGAAAAAAATAATTTCACGTTTTCGGCATTCCCATTAAAAAGTTACGGTCTAATTAATGTTGGGACACCTAAGTTTCATACACTAGTGGTTCACTAATAATAACAAGTATCACCTTAAAAGATGCCTTATAACCATATAAACTGTCATACTAAATTTCATCCAAATCGAATAAAGCGTCCGATTATTATTTTTTTTTGAAGAACTTTGAAGCAGAATTCTGGCTAAATGGTACACTTTCCGGTAGAAGCAAGTTTGGTTAAATCGTCATATTTTAGCCTCAGGATTCTGTGGTTAAGCCATGTCCCTCTATTTAAGAGACACCCTGTAGAACAATATGTATGTAAATGAAATAGGATAGAAGAATCCAAGTTGCAGAAGACGGACAGAACAATGATAAACCAGAGCGCTAGCGCAAAAAAGCCGATAGACATCGCTGGCTGTCAGCCGCGCGTTATTTATGCACTGCTATTGGTTGATTAATGCGCATGCGTGCCTCGTATTGTTGCGGCTGAGCGCGAAATTTAAATTATGCGCTGATTGTTCGACCTGATTGATTAATAACGATCCAGCGAAAAGTCGGCTCAGGTTAAAAATCATCACTTGATTATCGCCTATTGTGTTTCACCACCATTAACGATGCTTTTAATTACCAGCTTTTCAGCTCATTTTGTTCAGGGTATGCAAGCTGAGATATGACATGTCGTGAAGCTATTGTTAAATGATGCTGCATTATGCTTCGACCTATGATCTTTTCGCCTTTAAAAGCATATTTATCCCTATTTTACACCATATTAGGATATTTGAAAATTAGAAACAATATGATGTATTACATTATCAGTGTTAGTGGCGCCTCGTGATATGAAGGAACGATGATCTAAAAAGAAAGATAAGAAAACTACTATAGCTATATGTGTATTAAGAGCGCAAAATGCGACATTGTCGATTGAGAGGTTATTTCTCTCGAAATCGACAATGTCCATTTGCGCTCGAAACACACACAAGATTTTTTCTACAGTCGCCACAATGGGGTCCTCCACCATAACAAAAAATAATAAAATGTACACTTTATACTTACAGTACTGCTCAATAAATAACGATTGGCTAATACAAAAGATACGGTTTAAACTTAAAAAGGCTTTTAAATGATTATATCGTTACATTAGCCATCTATTCCATAAAAAAAAATCTGTTGTGGCCAGCACAAAACCTTCCGTCAATTCGATGTATTTTGTATATATCCCATACCAAAAGTTTCTTGAAAAAGATTCTGTATATCCTATAAAATTGTAACACGAACACACTATTTTTTACAAATTCTATACCGAAAGTTCCTTTCCCTATTTTATTAGGGGTCGCTGTTTCTTACTCTTCTCTTTTAATCATTCCTGTCCAACGCATCTTCTTCACACAATTCTTCCTCTCTCAAATCTTCTCCTACACAGTCCGTCCATCTTCTTCTCTTTGGAGGGACACTCTATCACATACACACATAACTTTCTCACCCTATACTTTCAACTTTGGTTTTGCATTTGACACTGACATCTGTCAATTAAATTTTTCTGAATATATCTGTTGTTTCCATAATTTTAACAAAGCTGACTAATTTTTGAAAGTTAATCTCTCTTAATGTCTCTATAACTCTATATCTATTGAATATGAACGAAACTATATAATCAAACCGTATAGAGAATAAGATATTCTTTCATATTGATAATCACAAAATGTCGAAAAATAATATTTAACTGCGTTTTTTCAAGAAAAACTGTTAAAAACTTCAAATAAGGGTACTTCCGGTGGATCAATTATAACCAAAATCTAATCAACTCTTCATATGGATGTACAGAAGAGGAATACGAAAGAACTATAATTTTTAGAATTATAGTATTGGAGTTATCGTCGGAGAAAAATTTGTCACACACGGACACACATACACACACACGCACACACACACACACGGACACACACACACACATACATACAGACATCATCTTAAAAATAGTAAATTCGTATTGTAGGGACCCTAAAACGTGCTTATTCATTAAAAACTCACCAGCGAATTTTTTGACCAAAGACAATACCTTCCTTACCTAAAGGTGACGGAAGGTAAAAAGTAATAATAATATTTTGTCGGCTTGCAACTATATTCAGTTATAGCCCTAACACTTGAGATACACGGTAAATAAAAACTTTGTTGTGATTACTAAAAATAAGTTCCAGTAGCAATTTTTTTTTGTCAATATAGGACCAGCAAATATATTTGTTAAAATTACCAAGGTAAATTTGCTGTTAAAAAATTGTTGTGGCAACAAATACAGTTTTGTTATATATAACAAAAGATATTTGTTTATACGAACAAATAAAATAAGTTACCATTAAGAAATATAAATTTGTTATTCGAACAAATAAAATAAGTTACCATTAATAACTATAAATTTGTTTTAGAAACTAATTAATTTTGATTGATATGTAGAATGAGGTAGTAAGGTAAAAATTAAATATATGCATATTATATTATTTTTATTTATTTATAATTATAATCTATATACATGTAACAAATATTATATAAAAAAATCTGTTGTGGCCAGCACAAGACCTTCCGTCAATTCCATGTATTTTGTACAAAGCCCATACCAAAAGGTCCTTGGAACAGATTCTATATAATATCATGTAAAAACACATACTATTTTTTACAAATTCCATACCAAAAGTTCATTTGAAAAGGTTCTATAAATCCAATAAAATTATAACATAAACTACACTAAGTAATATCCTTCCATCTTCTCTTTGGCCTTTCTCTGCGTGTCACTTGCGAGCAACACTATGACATACCAATTTTAGATCCCATACTTTTTCCATATTTGGTTTTGCACTTGCAACTGACATCTGTCAATTAATTTTTTTGGAATAATTATGTCAGCTGTTTCTATGAGAAACAGCAAAGCTGACTAATTTTTGAAAATTAATTTCTTTATAATGCTTTAAATTTACATCTATTGAATATAAAGGAAAATGTATAATCAAACTGTATAGAGAAGAGTATTTTCTTTAATATATATAATAACAAAATGTCAATAAACAATATTTAACTGCGTTTTTTTAAGAAAAACTGTTAAAAACTTCAAATAAGGGTACTTTTGGTGGATCAATTATAACCAAAATCTAATCAACTCTTCATATGGATGTACAGAAGAGGAATACGAAAGAATTATAATTTTTAGAATTGTAGTATTGGAGTTATCGTCGGAGAAAAATTTGTCACACACGGACACACACACACACACACACGGACACACACACACACACAGACACACACACGGACACACACACACACACACACACATACAGACATCATCTTAAAAAATTAAGTATATTCGTATTGTAGGGACCCTAAAACGTGTTTATTCATTAAAAACTCACCACCGAATTTTTTGACCAAAGACAATACCTTCCTTACTTAAAGGTGACGGAAGGTAAAAATAACATATGAAACAATAGTCACTTAAATTATATAGATTTATCAGTAATCTATACATACCTTCAAATTTCTCAATAAGACACTCTAATTGCCATTGTTTTAAAATATCTTTTACAAAATCATCCATTTTTATTGACGGGCACAAGAAACGGCACTTTTAAAACACAATTTTCGTCAGGCTAAACTTAACTGCGCAAGCAAATGCGACACGACGTAGTATAGTACACGAATAGTGAATTATGCTGTATACCAGGGAATACCCTGTCTACACAAAAGTTTTAGTTACCTGTACAAAGTATATGGCGAGAAAAGAAATAATTTGTAATCTTTATAAAATATAATGTCACAGGAAAAAAAATAAAATTTGTCCCAGTAACAGATGAAATATTTTTAATTGTTGCAAAATGATTTTGTAATCGGAACAAAGTAATAAAATGACTGCTTAGTACTACTAATAATAATTGCTGCCACGACTAATATTTTGCAGCAAATAATACTTTTTATATACAACAAAAATTGTTTAGTTTTGGAAACTTAAAATACAAAGTTCTTCGTATACACGGCAAAAACTTATTGTTGAAATAACAAAAAAAATCTGTTGTGGCCAGTACAAGACCTTCCGTCAATCCCATGGATTTTGTACAAATCTCATACCAAAAGGTCCTTGGAACAGATTCTACATAATATCATGTAAAAACACATACTATTTTTTACAAATTCCATACCCAAAGTTCATTTGAAAAGGTTCTATAAATCCAATAAAATTATAACATAAACTACACTAGTAATGTCCTTCCATCTTCTCTTTGGCCTTTCTCTGCGTATCACTTGCGAGCAACACTATGACATACCAATTTTAGATCCTATACTTTTTTTGTCCATATTTGGTTTTGCACTTGCAACTGACATCTGTCAATTAAATTTTTTTGAATAATTATGTCAGCTGTTTCCATGATAAAGAGCAAAGCTAACTAATTTTTGAAAATTAATTTCTTTATAATGCTTTAAATTTACATCTATTGAATATGAAGGAAAATGTATAATCAAACTGTATAGAGAAGAGTATTTTCTTTAATATATATAATAACAAAATGTCAAAAAATAATATTTAACTGCGTTTTTTCAAGAAAAACTGTTAAAAACTTCAAATAAGGGTACTTCCGGTGGATCAATTATAACCAAAATCTAATCAGCTCTTCATATGGATGTAGAGAAGAGGAATTCGAAAGAATTATAATTTTTAGAATTGTAGTATTGGAGTTATCGTCGGAGAAAAATTTGTCACACACGGACACACACACGGACACACACACGGACACACACACACACACACACACACACATACAGACATCATCTTAAAAATAGTAAATTCGTATTCTAGGGGCCCTAAAACGTGCTTATTCATTAAAAACTCACCAACGAATTTTTTGACCAAAGACAATACCTTCCTTTTACGGAAGGTAAAAATGCAGCTTACTAAATTTTGTCCGGAATATCAATGTAATTTTTTACCGTGTATTTTCGCTTTGTAGCAATGTTCTTCCAGATGAAGATTTTGTTTATTACTTAAATAAATTTTAGGACTTTTATCTCTTTGTGTTATAAGAGACATGAACATAGTTAACCTTTGAATGTTAACAAAAAGTCATTGAAAAATCAATTAGTTTAACATTATACAGCCTGAACTCAGAGTATCTGATTACCGAATGACATCCTACGAGTATAATAGTTACGAAACCTGAGTTATTAGATTGAAATATTATGCGTTTTCATGGTCAAAGATACTTTAAAATCATGTTTCAAAGATGACTCACAGATAGATACCAATGTTATTTGACTTTTGAACACAAAATATATTAAAAATAACTAACCATATTATTGCTTATACGATTTAAAAGTCACATAGGATGGGTCTAACAATATTAGGTTACTGAAAGGAAAGTAGTCATTGAAGTTATAGGCAGACAAAGTAGGCGTTATTGTTCGAGATGATAATTTGACTAAATTGAAATTGAATACGGTGGAAATATAAAACGTTCTAGTCAATATAATTAATTACATTCTGAACTTGATAAATTTTTATCTCTAGTTTCATTAATTCTATTTGTCTTCAACACAATATATACATTGCGGACGAAATTAATTGTGAAATTGTCCACCAATAGGGTGTCCCTAAAATAGGGGGACATGGCTTAACCACAGAATGCTGAGGCTAAAATAAAACGATTCTACCGGAAAGTGTACCATTTAGTCAGTATTCTGCTTCAAAGAAAAATTAATTTTGCTTATAGTAACAGAACGCTTTTTTCGATTTGGATGAAATTTGGTATGACAGTTTATATGGTTATAAGTCATCTTTTAATATAATACTTGTTATTATTAGAGAACCTGTAGTGAATGAAACTTAGGTGTCCCAACATTGATTAGACCGTAACTTTTTAATGGCCACGCCGATAACGTGAAATCATTTTTGTTCAGAAAGATACATTCAATAGTAAACTTTTCTCTCTCTATTTAATTTGTGATATCTAATACGGTTCACACAGAAAAAATAAAACCTGAATGACTGCACCGTGAAATTTTTAAAATATTTTTTTTACCTCTCGCTAAGAGAGCTATTGGATTCATGCTAAAATTCGCATATCCAGATTTTATTGGATAAGCACGATTTAAGGTCCCTAGAATCCGATTATAACATTTTTAAAATGATGTCTGTGTGTATGTGTGTATGTCTGGATGTTGTAGCCACGATTCCTCAAAAACTATAAGACTTAAGAACTGTTTAACTATGGATTCCTCAATCTGACATTCCTGGGAAGAGTTGAAAAGGTTTTGGTAACAAACCGGAAGTAGTAGTTTTTAAAAGAAATTCTTCCAAATATTAATTTTTGATATTACTAATTTTGAAGAATTATATCTTCTATAAATTTAGAGATAAAGACGCTATAATATATAGAATATCGGGATATAACAAGTCGAGTAGGCGAAACTACACTAAGGAAACCAGTTGACAAATTCAAATGTTTATAATTTAATTTGTAAATGACAGATTTCAGTGTCAAAAATCAACAGTTTTAGTGAAATTTTGATAGCTTTTTCTGGGAAGTACATTTAATCTTTCTTATTGTTTTATTAATTAAATATTTGAAATTATAGGTAATATGCTTATATCCATCAGAAATACCGCCAATCTGGTTAATGAATTGGAAGAATCTCTGACATTTAGAAACTTCCTCATACAATGAAAAATAGATAGATAATTAGAATTATATGTGTGCAGAAGACATGTTAAATATAATAAAAAACAGTATTTGGGTAAAGTTCTGTATTTTTTTGTTATAAAACGACGGTTCGAAAGGGAAGTGCAATTCAATACTTATATAGCCTAATATGGAAATGGCGAGAGGTCTTGTGCTGGCCACAACAGATTTTTACCTCTCGCTAAGAGAGGTATTGGATTCATGCTAAAATTCGCATATCCAGATTTTATTGAATAAGCACGATTTAAGGACCCTAGAATCCGATTATAACATTTTTAAAATGATGTCTGTGTGTGTGTGTGTGTGGATGTATGTGTGTGTGTGTGTGTGTATGTATGTATGTATGTATGTATGTCTGGATGTTGTAGTCACGATTCCTCAAAAACTATAAGACTTAAAAAATATTTAACTGCAGTTTCCTCAATCTGACATTCCTGGGAAGAGCTGAAAAGGTTTTGGTAACAATTGAACAACCGGAAGTAGTAGTTTCTTAGAAAAATTCTTCTAAATATAATTTTTTGGGAGTTTTTTTTATTAAATATTGAAGAACATACAATTCTCCATCTAATACACTTAAAAATTTTATTATATCTTGTATAGATTTAGAGATAAAGACTCTATAATTTATAGAGTATACTAATCGCAGAGGCCAAGGCACTAAGGAAACCAGTTGACAAATTCCAATGTTTATAACATGACACATGTCATTGTCAAATATCAACAGTTTTAGTGACATTCTGATAGCTTTTTCTGGGAAGTATATTTAATTTTTCTTATTGTTTTATTAATTAAATATTTGAAATTATAGGTAAAATTGTGGTAAAATGCATATATCCATCAGAAATACCGCCAATCTGGTTAATGAATTGGAAGAATTTGTGACATTTAGAAACTTCCTCATACAATGAAAAATAGATATAATTAGAACTATATGTTGCAGAAGACATGTTAAATACAATAAAAAACAGTATTTGGGTAAAGTTCTGTATTTTTACTTCCTTGTACGAAGTAAAGGAAGTATTGTAATCGCGAAAAATTTCGGTTTCCAGATTTCAACGGAAATATCCATTTTGAGCATCCCTGAATCCATTTTGACTAATTTCGTCGTGACGTCTGTACGTACGTACGTATGTACGTACGTATGTACGTACGTATGTACGTACGTACGTATGTACGTATCTCGCATAACTGAAAAACGGGAAACCGTAGAAAGTTAAAATTTTGTATTTAGAACTGTTATAACATCTAGTTGTGCACCTCCCTTTTTGGTCATTACATAACTTGCGGAAGTGGTACTTTACTTAAAGCCTGTAATAGATTTTAATGAAAAACTATATTAAAATATAATCCAAAACTTTTCAAATTTGGTATATAAGACTTTTATATCAATGGGAATAACATAATAGATTTTAGTTAAAATGGTTTACCCGGAAGTGGTACTTTACTTGAAGCCTATAATAGATTTTAATGAAAAACTATATTAAAATATAATCTAAAACTTTTCAAATTTGATATATAAGACTTCTATATCAATGGGAATAACATAATAGATTTTGGTTAAAATAGTCTAACCTGAAGATGTTTTCAGTTTTTCTTGAAAAATGGTGTTATTTTGATTTTAGTAATAAATACTTCAAATAAAAGTTTTAGAGAATTGAATTCTGCGTCGAAAACATTAATTATGATTAAATTAGCTCTTTTATTCTCTAATTAAGTTTGCTATGGATTAGGACAAAAAATAACAAAAAAAATAAAATGTTGATGTCAAATTATGTCAAATACGCGCAATTTTATGATTGGGTCTGTTATAATACATATTTTAATTATTAACAAAATATGTATAGTGTAACAGGCGTACAAGGAAGTCATGTGCTGTCCACATCAGATATTTTTGTTATAAAATGACGGTTTGAAAGGGAAGTGCAATTCAATACTTATATAGCGTAATATGGAAATGGCGAGAGGTCTTGTGCTGGCCACAACAGATTTTTTTCTCTAGCAGTCCGTCCAAATGTCAAATATCAAATTTTTCATGACAGTAACGAGTTGTCAATCTTCTCAATTTGTTTAGGAGTAAGCTAACATTATTTATTCGTCTTATTTATAATAATGGTAGTAAAATATTATTAGGCCGAACAAACAGATGTAACTAAATTTAGAATATTGCGAAGGAAATTTTTAACCAGCCATAAACAATTGTTACTGTCATTAAGAATTAATTGTTTGACATTTGGATGGACTGCTAGATTAAATTTATTTTAAAAATTTAACGGTTCAGTTAGTCAGGTTTTATTATTTTGTGTGTGAACTGTAACAGATATCACAAATTACACGGAGAGAAAAAAGTTTACTATTGAATATAAAATGTAAAATAATTTCACGTTATCGGCGTGGTTATTAAAAAGTTACGGTCTAATCAATGTTGGGACACCTAAGTTTTATATACTAGTGGTTCACTAATAACAAGAAATATCATCTTAAAAGATGACTTATAATAATATGAACTGTCATACCAAATTTCATCCAAATTGAATAAAGCGTTTTGTTATTATAAGCAAAATTAATTTTTTTGTAAAGAACTTTGAAGTAGAATACTGGCTAAATGGTACACTTTCCGGTAGAAGTAAGTTTAGTTAAATCGTCTTATTTTAGCCTCAGGAATCTGTGGTTAATCCATGTCCCCCGTTACAAATCTCCCGAAGATGGAACCAGTCACCACTGAAAAAATCTGTTGTGGCCAGCACAAGACCTCTCGCCATTATCATTTTATGTTATATAAATATAGTATTGCACTTCGCTATCGAACCGTCATTTTATAACAAAAAAATTACAGAACTTTACCCAAATACTGTTTTTTGTTGCATTTAACATGTCTTTTGCACGCAAACAATTCTAATTATAACTATTTTTCATTGTATGAGGAAGTTTCTAAATGACAGATATTCTTCCAATTCATTAAACGGATTGGCGGTATTTTTGATGGACATATGCATTTTACCACAATTTTACCTATAATTTCAAATATTTAATTAATAACACAATAAGAAAAGTTAAATTTTGACAATGACATGTGTCATGTTATAAACATTGAAATTTGTCAACTGGTTTCCTTAGTGCCTTGGCCTCTGCGATTAGTTTACTCTATAAATTATAGTGTCTTTACCTCTAAATCTATACAAGATATAATAAAATTTTTAAGTGTATTAGATGGAGAATTTTATGTTCTTCAGCATTAAATAAAAAAAACTCTCAAAAAATTATATTTAGAAGAATTTTTTTAAGAAACTACTACTTCCGGTTATTCAATTGTTACCAAAACCTTTTCAGCTCTTCCCAGGAATGTCAGATTGAAGAAACTGCAGTTAAATATTTTTTAAGTCTTATAGTTTTTGAGGAATCGTCCCTCAAACATCCATACATACACACACACACACACACACACATACACACATCGACACACACACACACAGACATCATTTTAAAAATGTTATAATCGGATTCTATGGACCTTAAATCGTGCTTATTCACAAAAATCTGGATATGCGAATTTTAGCATGAATCCAATACCTCTCTTAGCGAGAGGTAAAAATCATTGTTCAGCAATGAAATAATTTGGCGAAATCATTTATTGCGGCACTTTACGATTCCATTGTTCTTCACATGTACCCTCCCCATTCTTCAAGACTCGTTAATGTGAATTCCTGGGTGCCAAACTTGACTGGTTCACGTCTGGTTTCGGCTGTGTGTGTGTGTGTGTGTGTGTGTGTCGGTGTTTTTGTATCAATTTGTCGGTCATTGGTTCCTGGCGCGCGGGCGAACCGAAGCCGTTGAAAGTGAAACTTGTCCGAACCACGGCCATGTCCAAGGGACCGGAGAAAGTGTGTAGGTCTATGAGACTGATGGTAGGCAGGTTAGCGCGAACAGTTGTGGCTATAAAAAGAAGAGAAGATTATTAGTTGTATTGTTGTGGTGGTTAACTACAAAACAAACTCAAATTTTTTAAATTAATTAAATAACAAGAGTTAATAATAAAATTAAAAATTACCTTAAAATTAAATGAAAAAATCTGATGTGGCCAACACAAAACCTCCCGCTATTTAATTTTTATTAATTTAAATACATACCTACCTACGTATTGACTAACGCTGCAAACTGTTCCATTGCAGAAAACTATTGCTTTATTTACTATTTTCTTTTTAAAATGTCACTATTATTAATTTGAAGTGATAAGTTTTCTGACAGTGACATTTACTGGCAGTTACATTCATTTAAAAAATGAACTGTGTAACAAAGAAATAGTTTTTATCTTAGGCTTCGCGACTAATAAAAAAAATTATTTTTAAATTTATCTGTAAAATATATAGAAAAAATATTAATGTATTCCTGTAGAAAATTCAATAATCTTTAATTTTAATAAGACATAAAATACGAAAAAATGACATTTAATGGTATTTTTTGAAGAAAAATCATTATGAGCTTCAAGTAAAGTACGATTTCCGTTTATCCGATTTACACCAAAATCTAATGGCTTCTATTCCTATTAGAAGAGGGTAAAAATACAAGGTTTCAGAATTTTCTGAATGATAGTATTTGAGTTAGAGTGCAAATAAAATTCGTACACATACACACATACACACATACACACATACACACATACACACATACACACACACACACACACACACACATATACACACATACAGACATCATCGTGAAAATGTTAAAAATGGATTCTAAGGACCTTAAAACGTGGTCATTTACTAAAATCTCGATATGATATTTTTAGCACGATCCCTATACCTCCCTTACGGGTAGCGGGAGGTAAAAATCTGTTGTGGCCAGCACAAGACCTTCCGTTAATTTGATGTATTTTGTACAAATCCCATACCAAAAGCTCATTGGAAAAAATTCTATATATCCATTAATACAATTTTCCCAAATTCCATACAGAAAGTTCCTTAGAAAATATTCTATAAATCCAATAAAATTATCACATGAATATACATTATGTATAAAAATGCGTACACTTACGTAACATTCTCTTTACAATCAAATAATATTACTACTAAGTTCATATCTCTACCCATTTTTGAATTATTGCCCCAAAAGTCAATATACCCCCCATTTAGATAAAAACTTCAAAATTTTCAAAAATCTAATTTTTATGTATCTAGATACTTCTCAATGCGCTGATTCCAAATTTTGAAACCGCAGGTCGATATCTCTTTTCGTTCTCGAGATATTTAGATTTAAAGTTTTGCTCAAAACTGCCCATTTTTGGGTATTAACACCGCATACAATCTCTAAAGCAAAATAACTGAAAATGGCCAAAATCTGAAAAAATCTTAAGGGGTACCCCTTACGATTTTTTCAGATTTTGGCCATTTTCAAACTTTTATTCATAAAAATGAACCGGTAGGACAAAAATTATGAAAATTGGTAGACTTATGTAATTTTGCCCGTAGAATTGAATGGTGATGTCGCCAATTTCATATCTCAACCCATTTTTGGGTTATTACCCAAAAATGGGCAGTTTGGAGCAAAACTTTGAATTTAAATATCTCGAGAATGAAAAGAGATATCGACCTGCGGTTTCAAAATTTGGAATCAGCGCATTAAGAAGTATCTAGATACATAAAAATTAGATTTTTGAAAATTTTGAAGTTTTTATCTAAATGTGGGGTATATTGACTTTTGGGGCAACAATTCAAAAATGGGTAGAGATATAAACTTGGTAGTAATATTATTTGATTGTAAAGAGAATGTTACGTAAGTGTACGCATTTTTAGAGTATTTATTTATGAGTATACATAATGTATATTATCTTCTAATCAGGGATGGTAATCGAAACCGAAACCGAAACCATTAACTGAAAAATACCGAAAAAAATGAGAACCGAAACCGAAACTTGTACCGAAATTCGAATCAGATACAAAACCGGAACCGTAAGCAAAACCCTTTTACATTTATCGGTTAACCACATTATATACAGCTCTCTTGTTAGTTGTTAAATATTTTAAATTTATTTATTTATTTATTTATTTTTTCTCGAAAAGTATTTCAATTTTCAACGTACTACCTTAATCGGGTGGCGCTCGAAATCCATTATATGTTACATTTATATAGGTATTTAACATTAGAATATTTTTAATAAAACTAATTGTTATAAAACTTTGTACACGTGTTTGTGGACACTTTTTGCATCATTATAATAATTATTTGTTCAATCAAAATTAACAATTTTATTAATCTCGTAAATTGCTTTTGCAAAACCGAAACCCTTTTAGTAAGACCGGTATACCAAAACCGATTGCTTTTTATTTCACAATGACCGAAACCGTAACCCAAACCGATATTTTTTATGGTTACGATCCCTGCTTCTAATACTACAACATATAAATAAACTTTTCCAAGCAATAGCCCTTTAAACATCCGTCCAATCTCCGTCACTGAATGAAGACTAAAAGCTAGCACTTCCAATATCCAATCATCTTTCTAACCTAGTAAAATAACGCAATCCAAACTCCCAAATCATCCTCAGCTGCAACGTCTCAGCTTTTTCTTCTTAACCTCAACAAGGTCAATATCACCAGTGACTATAGTGAGAGTATATAGTAGGTTGGACGGATGACGAAACCATGCCTCAAGCCGACACTGTCAACTGCATATTTCTCACCTAACGTGCTATTGTTGATGGGAGAAAATGTTCAACGAAGAGATTACACTGTTATTTATTAAACTGGTGATTAGAACATCATAAATTCTAAATAGAGATTATATAAATGGAATATTTAAGTTTTTCATTACCTCAAAATGTATATTAGTAATATCCACATTAACATAAAATGTTACATACCAAAATTGACATCCGTTACAAATATTTAGGAGTTTGAAATACAGACATAAGGGCAAAATGTTTAACCCTTTTATGGAACGCCGTTTTAATATTTATTCTATATTTAAAGATATGTTAAATTATATAAAGACGTCATTAAATGAAATAAAGACGTCTTTAATTCATTTTTGGATGTTCTTATAATATTTTTTGATATCCAAAATGTATTAAAGACGTCTTAAATTCAAATATTTATAAATATCAAAAATTCTTTTTTAGATATCAAGAATTGAATTAAGGATTTCAAGAATTAAATTAAGGATATCAAAAATTGAATTAAAGATATCAAAAATTGAATTTTGGATATCAAAAATTCAATTCTGGATATCACATCTCAAAATTCGAATTTTTGACGTCCTAAATTAATTTTTGGTATCAAGAATTGAATTATGTATATCACATCTCCGTAAATAACATATCCAGAATTCGAATTTTTGACGTCCTAAATTAATTTTTGATATCAAGAATTGAATTATGGATATCAGATCTCCGTAAATAACATGTCCAAAATTCGAATTTTTGACGTCCTAAATTAATTTTTGATATCAAGAATTGAATTATGGATACCAAATCTCCGTAAATAACATGTCCAGAATTCGAATTTTTGACGTCCTAAATTAATTTTTGATATCAAGAATTGAATTATGGATATCACATCTCCGTAAATAACATGTCCAGAATTCGAGTTTTTGATATCAAGAATTCGGTGCGCTATCTAGTTTAAAATGACTGAAATACTTTGTGTCGGTATATCAGATTGATCTTGATATCAAAAATTAAATTCTTGATATCAAAAATTCAATTCTTGATATCAAAAATTCAATTCTTGGTATCAAAAATTCAATTCTTGGTATCAAAAATTCAATTCTTGATATCAAAAATTCAATTCTTGATATCCAAAATTAATTTAAGATATCAAAAATTCGAATTCTGGACATGTTATTTATGGAGATGTGATATCCATAATTCAATTCTTGATATCCAAAATTAATTGAAGATGTCAAAAATTCAAATTCTTGATATCAAGCATTCATTTAAGGATATCAAGAATTGAATTAAGGATATCAAAAATGGAATTAAAGATATCAAAAATTCAAATACAGGTATCCAAAATTGAATTCTGGACATGTTAAATTTACTTTTTGATGTCGAAAATTCAGTACCATTTTAAGATGTCTAAAATTTAATTTTTGATATCTATAAATGTATTTTTGATATCCTTTATTCAATTCTGGATATCTAATATTCAATTTTTGACATCCTAAATTATTTAAGAATGTCTGAAATTAATTTTAGACGTCCTAATTATTTAAAGATGTCCATAATTCAATTTTTGATGTCTTTTAATAATTAAAGGTATCTGAAATTAAATTTTTGACGTCTTTAAATAATTGAAGATGTCTTTAAATGTAGAATAAATAGTAAAACGGCGTTCCATAACATTTTGAATTGAACCTTCCGTCATGCAACTTATGTGTAAAATAGTATTTTTTATTTCGTGTTAATTTCCGCATTCGGCTGCACTTCATGCGTAAAGCATCGCACTTGGCAAAAAAAGTACTACCTACTTTACACATTTGTTACATAAATAACTATTAATTGACTCTTCATTTACATTCATATTTATTTATTCATTTTATATTTATTGGGTTTTTACCTCTCGCTAAGAGAGGTATTGGAATCATGCTAAAAATCGCATATCCAGATTTTAGTGAATATGCACGTTT
Source organism: Ophonus ardosiacus (assembly GCA_943142095.1). Classification (NCBI taxonomy): domain Eukaryota; kingdom Metazoa; phylum Arthropoda; class Insecta; order Coleoptera; family Carabidae; genus Ophonus; species Ophonus ardosiacus. The sequence goes on from OW964835.1 coordinate 43,341,640, forward strand.
TAAGATCACTAGAATCCGATTGCAACATTTTACGATGATGTCCGTGTGTGTGTGTGGATGTATGAACGTTGGAACCACGGTTTCTCAAATACTATAAGACTTAAAAAATATTTAACTACAGTTTCCTCAATCTGATATTCCTGGGAAGAGCTGATTAGATTTTGGTAACATTTGGACAACCGAAAGTAATAGTTTCTTTGAAATAATCTTCTAAATATTATTTTTTGAAAATTTCTGTTATAACTAATATTAAAGAATATAAAAATCTCTATCCGACACATTTAAAAAAATTATTATATCTTCTATGGAGTTAAAGATAGAGAGATATAAATATGTAAAATAATAAGTTGTAAATGAATCTCGCAGCCCGCATGGAAAACATAAGTGGAAAAATTGAAATGTTTGTAATTGACAAATAAATGTGAGTGTCAAAAAGCCAAAGACATTACTGAAGACTTTTTATCTCCCGCTACCCTAGGTAAGGGAGGTATAGGGATCGTGCTAAAAATCACATATAGATTTTAGTGAATAAGCACGTTTTGATGTCCCCAGAATCCGATTTTAACATTTTTACAATGATGTCTGTAGGTATGTTTGTGTGTGTGTGTGCGTGTGTGGATCGTGTGGACACGACTACTCAAATACTATCAATCAGAAAATTTTGAAATTGTGTACTCATTCTATACTAATGTAGGAAGAGCTCATTAGTTTTTAGTGTATATCGGATAACCGGAAGTATCATTTATACAAGCTTTTAACAGTTTTTCTTGTAAAAAAATCATTGAATATAATTTTTTAGCAACTTTTACCAATACAAATTAAATATAATGGCACAATCTTCATTTCTACGATTTAGTAAATAACTTGAAATAACTTTAAATATTGAATTATAAAATAATTTATTTTTGTACATCATTTTGCCTCTGCATCAAACAAAAACAATACTTTAATATCAAATTTGACCTATTTAAACAAATGTCACTGTCACGAAGCAATTATATTAAAATTAATAATGAAACCGTGTTAAGAAGAATTGTAATGATATTAAGGTTTGTGAAAATAATATATTTTCCATCATACATAAATATTAGATATACAGGATAATTCGATTTAAGTTTGATGTTTGCAGCATTATATATCAAACAGCTCTCAATAAAAACGTGATTTCAAAGTGTCAAATAATAGTTTGCAACTACACACATTTACGAAATGGATCATATACGGCGAAGAATTTACTCAGATTGCGTTTTAGAGCATAAGGAAGTTTGTGCTGATTTTGACAATAATGTGTGTGTGACGATTTTTCCTTAAAATATATTAATGATCCAAAACTTCGCAAAGTTGGTATTTGCTCACAGATTTTTCAGGAAACACATAATAAAATATAATCCAAAATTTCGTATTACAAACTTTTCTATTTATTGGAACAACAATGTAGATTTTGTTTACAAACGATCAAAGGGAAGTGATACTTTACTTAAAGCTCACTGCTATTTTAAACATGGAATTGGCGGGAGGTTATGTGCTGGCCACATCAGATTTTTCATATACATATACTCTTCAGAAATACCGCCAATCTCATCAATGAATTGGAAGAATCTCGAACATTAGAAGAATAAGAGTGAATAGAATGAATTAAAAAATATAAAAATATATAAAGAAGATATGTGTTTTTGTGTGTATCAGAAATGTCAAATATGTACATTACTTATATTTCCTAATATGGAAATGGCGAGAGGTCTTGTACTGACCACAACAGATTTTTATAAAAGAAAATGCACAAAAGTGAGTCCTATGGTATACTCTCCACGCCAGATAAATCGAGTCGTAGGAAACATTATGCACGAAAAAATACATAAAAATTGATGTATTACAAACCATATACAAAATTGCTGTTGACTACAGCAATATCTAGTACACATATGTTGAAAACTATTCATATATTCAGAACGGTACAATTATCTACTGTATAAATGATCTACACGTCACATTTTCTCTAAAATCATTACCAACAATATTTACATACCAGCTAATCTGCGTATTTATAAACCTAATTCGTCAATCAAACCATATATGTAAAAAAAATTATCTCCATCTAGCAGATGGCAAATAAAGTGTACCATTTGCAGAAACAAGTTGCAGTGCGTAAATGGAGAACATTTATCAATGAAAATGATATACATACTGATGTACGCACTGTGCTAGTGCAACATATACAGGGTGTTAGCGATTAAATGTTTTATGTGAAATATTGCACAAATTTTTTTAAAAACATATTTCTATATTTTGAGTGTTGAACCAGATCAGTTTATGTAATTATTTAATAGGGTCCGATGTAAAAAAAATCTGATGTGGCCAGCACATGACCTCCCGCTAATTCCATGTTTAAAATAGCAATGAGCTTTAAGTAAAGTATCACTTCCAGTTGATCGTTTGTACATAAAATCTAATTTGTTGTCTAATAAATAGAAAAGTCTGTAATACGAAATTTTGGATTATTTTTTATTGTTTTTCCTCAAAAATCTGTTAGAGCTCCAAATTAAGTACTACGTACATCCGATTTATCGTATATGGTTAAAATCTAATATGTTGTTTCAAATTATATATGAGTTTTAAATACCAAATTTGAGAAGTTTTGGATCATATTTTAATAGGCTTTAAGGAAAAATCGTCACACACACATTCTTATAAAAATTAGCATTAATTTCTAGATGCTCTAAAACGCCGTACATGATCCATTTCGTAAATGTGTAGTTGTAAATTAATATTAATTTATTTTAATATTTTTTTTCCTGTCAGTGACATTTGTTTAAATATGTCAAAATTGTTATTAAAATTATGTTTTTGTTTGACATATAGGCAATATGATATATGAAAATAAATAATATTATATAAATAAAATAAAATAAGTATATCATCACGGCATATTACCCATTTCTGAGTGTGCCAGTATCTACAACACATGTATACATCGGTAATGATGACGATATATTTTACCGTGTGGGCGATTACCAGGCGTCACCTCACGGGCACTCATAGCTGGTGTGGAGAGCGCACCACAGGGGTCACTTTTGTGCCATTTAAAATTGGAAATATTTGGCGTCTGTCGGGATCGAACCCGGTTCCCCCAGGTTCGCGACCAGACACTCAGGAACGCGGCCATTGGACCCCATAATTATTAAAACAATAAGAAAGATTAAATGTACTTCCTAGAAAAAGCTTTCAGAATGTCACTAAAACTCGTGATTTTTGACATTGGCACCAAATTGAGAAGTTTTGGATCATATTTTAATAGGCTTTAAGGAAAAATCGTCACACACACACATCAACTTCTAGGTGTTCTAAAACGCAATCTTTGTAAATTTTTCGCCGTACATGATCCATTTCGTAAATGTGTAGTTGTAAATTAATATTAATTTATAGTGCTGCAAAAACAGATTTTTTTTTCCTGTCAGTGACATTTGTTTAAATATGTCAAAATTGTTATTAAAATTATGTTTTTGTTTGACGTATAGGCAATATGATATATGAAAATAAATAATATTATATAAATAAAATAAAATAAATATATCATCACGGCATATTACCCATTTCTGAGTGTGCCAGTATCTACAACACATGTAGACATCGGTAATTATGACGATATATTTTACCGTGTGGGCGCTTACCAGGCGTCACCTCACGGGCACTCATAGCTGGAGTGGAGATTGCACCACAGGGGTCACTTTTGTGCCATTTAAAATTGGAAATATTTGACGTCCGTCGGGATCGAACCCAGTTCCCCCAGGTTCGCGACCAGACACTCAGTTATTTACTAAATTTATTATCGTAGAATTGAAGATTGTACCATTATATTAAATTTTAATTAGTAAAAGTTGCTAAAAAAATTATATTCAATGCATTTTTTTATAAGAAAAACTGTTAAAATCTTGTATAAATGATACTTCCGGTTATCCGAAATACACTAAAAACTAATGAGCTCTTCCCACATTAGTATAGAATTGGCATACAAAATTTCAAATATTTCTGATTGATAGTTTTTGAGTAGTCGTGTCCACAAGATCCACAGACACACATAGACACACAGACACACACTCAGACACACACACAGACTCACACACAAACACACATACATACCTATAGACATCATTGTAAAAATGTTAAAATCGGATTCTGGGGACATCAAAACGTGTTTATTCACTAAAATATATTTATGCTATTTTTAGCACGATCCCTATACCTCCCTTATCTAGGGTAGCGGGAGGTAAAAATGAGCTTACATCGCAGAATATTAAAATAAATATTAGTTTGATTCTATACCAATATGTTATGGCAAACACCCTGTATATTGAAGTGATGTGTGTAATGTATAGACGGACACAAGCCGTGAGTAGTTCCGCATATGTACAGAGAGTGAAGCAGCCGCTCCCTATGTAGCACACACTCACGCAATTATAAATATGTAAATGAAGCTTTAGACTAATCGAAACTATCTCAAAATTTCACTGAACACATTTGTTCACAACCGTTTTATTATTTATAAATGCAACTTCAAGATAGATCCAAACTGCTTCTAGTTTCATATTCATTTCGATCTAAAGACCAAACAGCTCATTTATTTTACTTATACAAGCTTTAGGACTTGGTTTCCTTATTAACGTTGCAATTACAGAAATTAGTAATGAGAGATTAGTACGGTTGATGTACCAACACGGTGATTTTGTATTTCGTCAAAAATGTCTTGCCGGACAGGGCGTTTTGTTCCGGCGCGTTGTCTTCGTGGAGAATCCATCACATTTCAGCCCTTTTTCTTCTCACCCGTGCACGAAACCTTTTCGTAATATGCTTGGTTAACGAAATGCCCCTCAGGCACCCAATCCATGTGAACAATCACTCGCATTTCGAAAAAACAATGTCAGTACGCGGCCGAGGCGCTAATCGTCTCCGATCTCTTTTCTTCCTTCGTTAAATCTTCTAAACTGCTTGAAAACTTGAGTACTAGATAGACCGTCACCACCAAAAACATTCTTCAAAAATTCGTACATTTCTGTGACGATTTTTTTAAGTTCAACACAGAATTTCATATTGACACTAATATAATTCCGGCGGCGGAGTGCGAGAAAGTAGTTAACTTCAATCAAAGGCTACTGCCGAACGGTTTGCGTAATTATCTTGATATTTTAACAATGGATGGAGGGAAGATGACAAAATAGTATGACATAGCCTGCAATGTTGCCAAATTTACAGAGAAGCCGGAAAAAATAAATCTCGTTATTTAATTTAGTTTAAGTTAAAAGTATGGAGACGGCGATTTATTGTCGTTAATATTCATTTTAGGAAATTATGTTCAATACAAAAATTCTTAAGAAATTTTGGCCTACATTTGAGAATACTTGAATTTTTTTTCTTCAATTGTTTTTGAGTTACGCTTGTCCGCGTAATTTTTTTTAAATGGGAATCTATTAATTTTTCTCTACCATTCGATAGAGCGTTTTTTCTCTTTACAACAGTATTTTTGTCTTTTTTTTCAATTTATTTTAATAATATTTTTACAATGAAAAACAGTGGTTCAAGTATTTACGAATACTAGGTTCATCTAAGATAGACAAAATTATTTCCAATAAAGTTGTCGGTCACAATCTTATCATTAAAAACATATTAATAACTAAGTAAATGATATCGCTCGAGTTTGTTTATCGCTTCGCTTTTTGTCTATCTTAGATGTACCTACTATTCGTAAATACTTGAACCGGTGTTTTTCCTTGTAAAAATATTATTAAAATAAATTGATAAAAAATACTGTTGTAAAGAGAAAAAACGCTCTATCGAATGGTAGAGTAAAATTAACAAGTTCCCATTTAAAAAAATCTGTTGTGGCCAGCACAAGACCTCTCGACATTTCCATATTAGGCTATATATTGTATTGCACTTCGCTTTCGAACCGTTGTTTTATTACAAAAAATTACAGAACTTTACTCAAATATTGTTTTTTGTTGTATTTAACATGTCTTCTGCACACATATAATTCTAATTATATCTATTTTTCATTGTATGAGGAAGTTTCTAAATGTCAGAGATTGTTTCAATTCATTAACCAGATTGGCGGTATTTCTGATGGATATATGCATTTTACAACAATTTTACCTATAATTTCAAATATTTAATTTATAAAACAATAAGAAAGATTAAATATACTTCCCAGAAAAAGCTATCAGAATGTCACTAAAACTGTTAATTTTTGACACTGACATGTGTCATTTACAAACTATATTATAAACATTGGAATTTGTCAACTGGTTTCCTTAGTGCCTTATCCTCTGCGATTAGATTACTCTATAAATTTATAGTGTCTTTATCTCTAAATCTATTCAAGATATAATAAAAATTTTAAGTGTATAGATGGAGAATTTTATGTTCTTCAATATTTAATAAAAAAAACTGCCAAAAAATTATATTTAGAAGAATTTTTTTAAGAAACTACTACTTCCGGTTGTTGAATTGTTACCAAAACCTTTTCAGCTCTTCTCAGGAATGTCAGATTGAGAAAACTGCAGTTAAATATTTTTTAAGTCTTATGGTTTTTGAGGAATCGTGTCTACACATACACACATCCACACATCCACACACACACACACAGACAACATTTTAAAAATGTTATAATCGGATTCTAGATACCTTAAATCGTGCTTATTCAATGAAATCTGGATATGCGAATTTTAGCATGAATCCAATACCTCTCTTAGCGACAGGTAAAAATTACGCGATACGGCGTAACTCAAAAAAAAATTCAAGTATTCTCAAATGTAGATCAAAATTTCTTAAAAAAAACTTTTGTATTGAACATAATTTCCTAAAATGAATATTAACGACAATAAATCGCCGTCTCTATACTTTTAACTAACCCTGTATAGAGAAAAATGGCTTCATCCATGAAGAAGACATAAATGTTGCTAGTAGCTTCATATGAAAAAGTAAATTTTAACAGGAAATACAATTTATAAACTTATAAGCGATCTTTTTGCATAACGGATCCTCATATTGTAAAATACCTACACACTATGTGTTTTTATTATAATCAAAAGGGCAATTATTCCTTATTAGTTTATGTCTTAGTACTTATCTTGTTTCCATATATGAGGTAATATGTTCGTATGCTAGAATTATTTAAACAAGTAAAATAGCTGTTTCACAGAATTATAAATTATATTCCAATTTATTGTAGCACACATACCATCTGTGCTCCTGAGCTGATAAATTCCAAGTAACACTTAAATTATCTCTATTTAAAAGATCTGTAGCCCATAAATTACCTTCAATAGTACCTACATTCCAATAGTCGGCCAACGATACCTATGTGCATTTCCTGTGAAACAAAAATTGAAATATGATAATATCCCATCCACCACATCTAAAACCACAAACTCCCTACATACAAACAAAAAATTGTTGAAAGTTTTGCTCATTATTTTTCATCATCTTTTAATGACAGCTTAGTGAACAACAAAATTGATTCTGATAATAGTAATCACTTATTCCTCGATTTTAACACAATATCAGAAGAAGATATTATGTCTGCAATACAGAAACTGAATTCGAAAATGACTGTAGGCCCAGATCAATTTCCCTCTTTTATCATTAAAGACTGTGCATCAGTGTTTGTAAAACCACTTATAATTATTTTCAATTTAATTTTAAAAACATCCACATTCCCTAGTCAATGGAAAATCTCTCGAATAACCCCTATTTTTAAAAAAGGAGATAGAAATGATTTAACTAACTACAGACCAGTAGCTATTATTTCTAACTTTAGTAAAATATTTGAGATCATATTGCATTCTAAAATTTATAGCCACGTTAATAGTTTAATTTCGATAAATCAACATGGCTTTATGAAGGGGAGATCAACTCTTACAAATTTATTATGCGTAACCCAATATATCTGCGAATCTTTGGACAATAAAGGCCAAGTTGATGTCGTATATACGGACTTCTCCAAAGCTTTCGATAAAATAGACCATTCCATACTTCTAAAAAAGCTTCATTCCTTTGGTTTCTCCGATTCATTAATTGTTTTATTTTCTTCCTACTTGTATGATAGGCAACAGTTTGTTGGTTATGGTGGTTTTCAATCAGAAACTTTTCATCAAAAATCGGGCGTACCACAGGGATCAGTATTGGGTCCACTTCTTTTTAATTTGTATATAAATGACATATCTAATGTCATAGATGTTCCATTTTTAATGTACGCAGATGATTTAAAACTCTTCTGTACTATATCATCTAATTCAGATTGTGAAAATATACAAGAAAATTTAAACAATATTCATAAATGGTGTGTCAATAATAATCTATTATTAAATGTCAACAAATGCAATGTGATGAGCTTCCATAGAAAATCCAATGCAATCACCTTCAATTACGCCCTTAACAATATTATTCTACATAGACCTTATTTATTTAAAGATCTAGGCGTTATTTTTGACCCTAAATTACTTTTTACTGACCACATAAAACAAGCAGTCGGTTCCGCATATAAGAATCTGGGATTAATAATCAGAAACGCTCAATTTTTCGATGATATTTCAATTCTAAAACTGTTATTTACATCTCTTGTGCGACCTCAGTTAGAATACTGCTCGGTAATTTGGAATCCTATTTATAATAAAAATAGTGATTCTCTCGAAGGGGTTCAAAGAAAATTTTTAAAATATGGTATGTATATCTTAAATGGAAGTTACCCGCCAAGAGGTATATCACAGGAATTATTGTTAAAATCGTTTAACTTGAATTACCTTCATAAAAGGCGTACTATTAATTCTGTTATTTTATTACAAAAAATTATTAATAACAACATAGACTGTCCGCACATTTTGAACAACATTTCGTTTCGAGTACCGAGATTATCAACCCGACATACCAGTACATTCTATGTCAAAACTCCTCGATCAAATATTCTAATTAAATCGCCTATAAATAATATGCAACAATGTTACCATCTAATTGAACTGTATGTTGATATTTTTCATGACAGTATAAAAAACATAAAAAACTCTATAACCTATCTTACTTAATTTATATACTTATTTTATTTGTAATATTTATCTTTTCTCCTTACCCTAGAATTGGACAGCAGTCTGTTGGGTATTGAAAATATAATAATAATAATAATAATAATAATAATAATAATAATACACACCACACACTTAGCAGCATCATTTCAGAATGAAAGGAAATGTTTTCATTGCGTAACCGATAACCGTACATTAGACCACCAGGACTCTCGTATGTAGATACCCCGATATCGTTGTGTGTCGGTGTCATGTCACTTAGTTCACCGGTCGTTACAAGCCTCTGCTATGGACTTAGCCTCGGATCGAATTTCAAATGAAATCATTAATATTAAATGGAAGTGCGAGAGTAAAAACTTAACCTTGTACTTGTTACACGTCAATTTTTTATTTCGGGAGAAACGGACGATGTAAGGCATCGACCTTTAAACTAATGGACCAAGTGTCTCCTATTCTTTTATTGTTAGAATAATGCTCCAACATAAAAGGATAGAAATATACGTTCTGTCTTTCAACAGTACGGAAGTTCTCAGTTAAAGTATACTGCGCATACGTTCGTACTCATTGTACATCTTTTTCACATATATGTAAACCTCTATGCATCGCTCTCTATCACTAAATAGTTGTCAAAATCTACATTTGACGTTTCGTGACTGCGTATTATTTACTTTTTTGGAGAACATTTACAATTATTCTGTCAATATATACGTAAATATATGTGTTGTGAGGTGTGTGTGCGACAAAATAATGGGGAAACGGTGTATTTCGTGCAGTCAGCAGTACGTACGCAGTTCAGCTGTGTCATTTCATATGTAAGTTCTTATTAATTATTACTTGTTCCCTATAATATACATATGTATATAAAGATTATATTAAAAATATATGATAAAACGAATTATGCAATAACAAGTAGGGACAAATCAATTTTTTATTTTGCCGCGTTTTCTTAACTTCCGTATTGTTGAAGGATAGAGATACTGTGTCTGCACCGTTATGGCGGGACAAGCGTTTTGCGCGTACGCTGCGTCTATTAGTTTAAAGGTCGATGATGTAAGGTCTTTGACGTGCAGATGGATTAGCCATTTTAGAAAACTTTGTTCATTAGGCTTTTTCAACTAAATATTTTTAAATGTTTTGAAAAAGTTGTACCTATGTTTTTGTGGTAGGTGCTTAAAAACATGATAAATAGCTTACATATTTTTGCTAATTAATGAACCTTGTTTAGCGATAAGAATTTAAAACTTCTGTTAATTCAATGAATTTTGTACAAATCCCATACCAAAAGTTCCTTGGAAAAGATTCTAAAAATCCAATTCCTATGGAACGCCGTTTTACTATTTATTCTACATTTAAAGCCATCTTCAATTATTTAAAGACGTCAAAAATTTAATTTCAGATATCCTTAATTATTGAAAGACATCAAAAATTGAATTATGGACATCTTTAAATAATTAAGGACGTCGAAAATTAATTTCAAATAAAATAAATAAATAAATATACCATCACGGCATATTACCCATTTCTGGGTGTGCCAGTAATCTACAACAAATGTAGACATCGGTAATGATGACGAAATATTTTACCGTGTGGGCGCTTACCAGGCGTCACCTCACAGGCACTCATAGCTGGTGTGGAGAGTGCACCACAGGGGTCACTTTTGTGCCTTTTAAAATTGGAAATATTTGGCGTCTGTCGGGATCGAACCCGGTTCCCCCGGGTTCACAACCAGACACTCAGGCACGCGGCCACGGGACCCCATTTAATTAATTACAGACATCCTTAAATAATTTAGGATGTCAAAAATTGAATATTAGATATCCAGAATTGAATTTTGGATATCAAGAATTCAATTTTTGATATCAAGAATTGAATTTAGTCATTTTAAACTAGATGGCGCACCGAATTCTTGATATTAAAAATTCGAATTCTGGACATGTTATTTACGGAAATGTGATATCCATAATTCAATTCTTGATATCAAAAATTAATTTAGGACGTCAAAAATTCGAATTTTGGACATGATATTTATGGAGATGTGATATCCAGAATTTAATTTTTGATATCTTTAATTCAATTTTTGATATGCTTAATTTAATTCTTGATATCGTTAATTCAATTCTTGATATCTAAAAAAGAATTTTTGATATCTATAAATATTTGAATTTAAGACGTCTTTAAAACATTTTGGATAAAATATTATAAGAACATCCAAAAATGAATTTCATTTAATGACGTCTTTATATAATTTAACATATCTTTAAATATAGAATAAATATTAAAACGGCGTTCCATAAATTCCTCAGCTTTCCCCTATTTTATTAGGGGTCGCTGTTTCTTACTTTTCTCTTCCACTCATTCCTGTCCAACGCATCTTCTTTACATAGGTCTTCCTCTCTCAAGTCTTCTGCGATATAGTCCTTCCATCTTCTCTTTGGTCTTTAGCGTACTCCCGGCACTGAAAGTTCCTATCTGAGGCGAGGCTACAACTAAATGTCACTTGCGAGGAACACTATGACTTATCCCACTTTTTGATCCTATAGCAAAGCTGACTGATTTTTGAAAGTTAATCTTTTTATAATTCTTTAACTCTATATCTATTGAATATGAAAGAAAATGTATAATTAGACCATATAGAGAAGAACATTTTCTTTAATATTTATAATAACATAAAATGTCAAAAAATAATATTTAACTGCGTTTTTTCAAGAAAAACCGTTAAAAACTTCAAATAAGGGTACTTCCGGTAATTCAGTTATAACCAAAATCTAATTAGCTCTTCATATGGATATAAAGAATAGGAATACGAAAGAATTTTTATTTTTAGAATGTAGAATGTAGTATTGGAATTATCGTCGGAGAAAAATTTGTCACACACACACACACACACACACACACACACACACACACACACACACACACACACACACACACGGACACGGACACACACATACAGACATCATCTTAAAAATAGTAAATTCGTATAGTAGGGACCCTAAAACGTGCTTATTCATTGAAAACTCAACACCGATTTTTTTGACTAAACAATACCTTTCGTGACGGAAGGAAAAAATCTGGTGACCAGCACATTACCTCTCGCCAATTATTTTACGTAACAAGACCTGAAAGTGATACTTTTTTGGGTGAACAAGCATATTCCCGAGCGAGCCGTAGGCGAGTTTTGGAAGCTTGTGAGCCCAGTATAGACACTTTCAGGTCATGTTGCGATCCTGAAAAAAGAATAAAAAAGTATTATTTTATTTTTTACTGCGAGCAAATAAGATATAAATAAACAACTGATCTCCATGGAAACATTTAGCTTTACCGGTCCCGGGATCGGTAAAGTACTTTCCGATCCCTTATAGACAACTTTCCGAGCTAGCTCAGCAAAGAAGGACTTTCCGGTCTAAATAGTGATCAGAAAGAGCTCATTTTCTGGGCGATCGCGAAAAAATTATTTTATTTACTATATATAGGATATTTATTTAAAATGAAGCACCATTGTTATGTGGAGAACTATAAGACAGCTACACAGAAGGAACAATTGGCAAAATCATTTTTATTTTAAAAGGCTAATGGAATAAATAGAAAGAAAATTGTTTGACCAGTGCTACAGAAAATACGAGACCCAACTAATTTTATGTGAAATCGTCAGTAAAGTGCAAAAAATCGTCAATAAAAATTCAGAAAGCGGCACTAAAGTAATTCATTATACGACGTTCAAGCAAATGCAGTGTTACCAACCTTATAATAATTAAGATAGAGTTTACTACACAATTTAATATGAAACTGTGGCAAGAAGCATTGTAGCATGTTACGAGTGGAAAAGGAAAAAGAAACCCCGTAGCTGTTTGATATAAAAACGTGTGGTGGCAGTGTTTATTGAAAGGTACGTGTAGATGGCGTGATGAGCGGCAACAAGTAACGCCGAGTGGATTGTGAATGTCGATGCCATCTCATAAATCCCAAACAATAACTTTATATACTGCACAATTCCACAAACCCGAGCACATCGGAGTTATGTGAAGCTAGTCACGCACTCACTACGTTACGTACACTCTAAGCTAGCATTTCTTCAGGAAAACAGGAAATACTTCAGCTATATCAATTATCTATTAAATACTTAGGTACATACAGGCGTTTACGAGGGTTGTACAACATTTATTGTCCCTAAAACATAAAATATTGTCTTCATAAAAAATGTGGTCACACAATCACTGGCCAGTATTACACAACATTAATTGCTAAAATTTGTGGTTGCATTACAGAAAAAAAAGGAAAATTTTCGCTTGGAATTCTGTCACATCAGGACCACGCTCAAGTTTTTATCTGCGATAGACTCCATGGCTGGTAGTGCGAGCTCGGTTTTAACTAAAACGCTGTTTTAAGAAATGTGAAATTTCATTATTTAATAATAAAAATAAATAATAACAAATTTATCAAAATATGACTTTTAAGCAGAACATAGTTTGTATTCAAACAAATATTTTTTTAAAAAAATCGTTCTTTAAACATAAGGGTGAAAATAAATATTGAAATTTTAATTTGGCATTTCTTAAAACAACGTTTTAGTTAAAACCGAGCTCGCACTACAAGCCCATGTGTTTTAAAAAAGGTGTTATGTTAGAACATAGGTGAAATAAGTGTCTTCAAGTATACGACTGTAATTTATTCTTGTTGCAAATTTAAATTTCTCGTTTGGTCTTAAAATTACATGTCTATATGAATATTTATATTAATTCATATTTATATAACTAAGTATAACTTTATTCACTAGTATCACTATCAATATAAAAAAAATTTGTTGTGGACAGCACCAGACCTCTCGCCATTTTCATATTAGGCTATATAAGTATTGTATTGCACTTCGCTTTCGAACCGTCGTTTTCTAACAAAATCTTACAGAACATTACCCAAATATTTTTTTTTATTATATGTAACATGTCTTCTGCACACATATAATTCTAATTATATTTATTTTTCATTGTATGATGAAGTTTCTAAATGTCAAAGATTGTTCCAATTCATTAACCAGATTGGCGGTATATCTGATGGATATATGCATTTTACCACAATTTTACCTATAATTTCAAATATTTCATTAATAAAACAATAAGAAAAGTTAAATATACTTCCCAGAAAAAGCTATTAGAATGTCACTAAAACTGTTGATATTTGACAATGACATGTGTCATGTTATAAACATTGGAATTTGTCAACTGGTTTCCTTAGTGCCTTGGCCTCTGCGATTAGTTTACTCTATAAATTATAGTGTCTTTATCTCTAAATCTATACAAGATAAAATAAAAATTTTAAGTGTATTAGATGGAGAATTTTATGTTCTTCAATATTTAATAAAAAAAAACTCCCAAAAAATTAAATTTAGAAGAATTTTTCTAAGAAACTACTACTTCCGGTTGTTCAATTGTTACCAAAACCTTTTCAGCTCTTCCCAGGAATGTCAGATTGAGGAAACTGCAGTTAAATATATTTTAAGTCTGATAGTTTTTGAGGAATCGTGTCTACAACATTCAGACATACATACACACTTACACACATCCACACACACACACAGAGACATCATTTTAAAACTGTTATAATCGTATTCTAGGGACCTTAAATCGTGCTTATTCAATAAAATCTGGATATGCGAATTTTAGCATGAATCCAATATCTCTCTTAGCGAGAGGTAAAAATATTTCTCTGTTTGGGTACAAAAGAGCAGGGTACAAATGAGGATGATCCCATTTATATGATGCTGCTACAGGCAGATCTAGTATGTAGTGCACAGTCTGATCTGTAATTATTGAAACGTGATACAGGATATTAATTGTTTGATTAATAATGACAGTAATTTATAGACAATGACATGCGGGGAATTAAAGCTGACTTGTACCTGTGCCTGCTGAAGTATTGCGAGGATTATTTCTTCTGACAACTTCGGTAGCAAAAAAACCTGCTGCAATTGCTAAGAAACGGGTATTCTTCTGCTAGCTCCATTACTGACTTCTACGATAAATACCGCAATAGTTTTACTTACACACACTTTAACTTGAATAATGCAGTTATTTATAAACAGTTATTAATATTTCTTTTTGCACGACGGAGGGGTGTTATCAAAAAGCAACGTGCTTGAGGAAGTTGTGATAAAATTGTAAGTATTTATCAATGATCAAGGGGTATTTGGTGAGAAATTGTTTTGCAATTTATCTTTCTGAAAAAATAAAATAATTTAACGTTATCGGCGTGGCCATTAAAAAGTTACGGTCTAATCAATGTTGGGACACTTAAGTTTCATTCACTACAGTTTCTCTAATAATAACAAGTATCACCTTACAAGATGACTTATAACCATATAAACTGTCATACCAAATTTCATCCAAATCGAATAAAGCGTTCTGTTATTTTAAGCAAAATCACATTTTTTCGAAGAACTTTGAAGCAGAATACTGGCTAAATGGTACACTTTCCGGTAGAAGCAAGTTTAGTTAAATCGTTTTATTTTAGCCTCAGGAATCTGTGGTTAAGCCACAGAATACATTTATACAGAAGCGACACTCCTTGCCGGCACCATTGTTGTTGCGATTTTACGTTTATGACCTTGAACTTTAAGTTTGTTGGCAAATTTACGCGCGAAATTTAAATTGTTTTAAATGGTAAAAGAAAAATTAGAACATGAAAGAACTAAAAATTTCATTTTATTAACAAATTAAAAAGAAATGAGATAAAATAATCACATAATTATATTTTTATTAAACAAATACCTGAATTTTACAAATTCATTACAATGCAAAATTTTCTATATCTTTGATGTGGGAAACACAAACGTCAGACTCGATGAATATGTCCCATATATCCTTCTCCATCAAATCTTCTCTTCCGCAGGCCTTGAGCCACATTTTACACCTATATTTATTAAATGAATATACATTTTACATGATATGGTAGTCGTTTTGCATAACTTACTTTTCTGGATCTTTCGGAAACGAAAAAAACTTACATTTCCCTTTCTTCATTTTTTAAATCTATTTATACAGTCTTTATATGAACAAACAAGTCCTCCCGATTCTACTTTCTTCATTTTATCCATTTAATTAGAAACTAACACCACTTCTAAAATTCATAAACAGTTCACAAAATGACATTTGTCAAAAGTGAGAAGACGTGTTTGGTTTGCTTGAATTAGCCATAACCCTAAAATACATGGGCGTGACAAGCTGAGACAACAGCTCTTCTAGAATTGTGAAATATATTGATTTTCCTTATGATAACGATTTTTCCTATTGTTTGTTGAAAAAATAACATATTTGTTCATATTAGAAATCAATTTGTGTTTCTCAATATACTTTTATTATTGACCCCTAACGGAAAATATTCACGTCGAGTTAATGAAAAGAACAAAGAATCGTAAGATACGAAGATATGCCGAAACAATCCGAATTGTCCGATTAGCCCTTTAAATTTGTTGGCATACTCTTTCTCTCTCTAATTTTCGTTTCTCTCTCTGACTATCGCTTCTGTATAGATGTTTATTCTATGGTTAAGCCATGTCCCCGTATTTTAGAGACACATGTATATTTTTATACTTTTCAAATTTTGCCGGTGTGTAGTACTATGATTGTTGACGAGGTAGCATCACATGCAGATAATGATGTACGTATCCGTGAATGTCTCTTGTTAATTAAAATAGAGAATAAAGAATTTGAGCAATCAGCATGAGCATCATTGGAGTACATTGGCAGCCTAGTTCTGGAAGCTATTTCTGTGGCGGTGGCGGTGGCGGGGAGTTACTTGTGTTGGCAGTGACACGCGCGGATAGCAATCGGTATCCCATAAATCACGCGCGACGTAGATACTGCGGCCTGATATCAAGCACCGACAGCCAAGGAAACCATGCCCGATAGCTACCTGCACTGGGGTACTTGGCCTACATACCTACCTTGCTCAGCCTATTGCCATTGTTCATCGATATACAAGAAATAATCTATAAATTGCAATTGTAATGCGAACAAATTCATTCTGTACGTAAATTCTTTATGTACTTACTGCAAAGTGTGATATTTTTATAGTAGGTACAATAAAAAAAATCTGATGTGGCCAACACAAAACCTCCCGCTATTTAATTTTTACATACATACATACATACGTACATAAAATCACGCGATTCCCACTTAGGGGGTTAGCAAATACCCGGAAACAATAATAACAATAAGAAAAGGGATGAGTAAGAGCTCAGCTGACTCACTTCACTCTTTAACAACATTCTTCTTTCGCCTTGTCCACAATCATCATAGCATTCATACATAAGAACATATTAAAGTGACCGATTTTCGGTAGCTAATAACCCCATCCGGACCACAATAATAGTTACGCAACAATCTTCCTTCGCCACACTTTCCTATCCATTTTTATTAATTTAAATACATACTTACGTATTTACTAACGCTGCAAACTGTTCCATTGCATAAAACTATTGGTTTATATACTATTTTCTTTTTAAAATGTCACTATTATTAATTTGAAGTGATTAGTTTTTTGACAGTGACATTTACTGTAAGTTACATTCATTTGAAATATGAACTGTGTAACAAAGGAATTGTGTTTATCTTAGGGGACTAATAAAAAAAAAAAATTTAAATTTATCTGCAAAATATATAGAAAAAGTATTAATGTATTCCTGTAGAAAATTCAATAATCTTTAATTGTCATAAGACATAAAATGCGAAAAAATGGCATTTAATGATATTTTTTGAAGAAAAACCATTATGAGCTTCAGGTAAAGAGCCATTTCTGGTTATCCAATTTACACCAAAATCTAATGGCTTCTTTTCATATTAGAATAGGATAAAATACAAGGTTTCAGAATTTTCTGAATGATAGTATTTGAGTTAGAGCGAAGACAAAATTCCTACACATACACACACACACACATACATACATACATACATACACACACACATACAGACATCATCGTGAAAATGTTAAAAATGGATTCTAGGGACCTTAAAACGTGGTCATTTACTAAAATCTCGATATGAGATTTTTAGCACGATCCCTATACCTCCCTTACCAAGGGTAGCGGGAGGTAAAAATCTGTTGTGGCCAGCACAAGACCTTTCGCTATTTCCATATCAAGCTATTGTACATATATGACATTTCTGATACACACAAAAACATATACCTTCTTTATATATTTTTATATTTTTTTAATTCATTCTATTCACTCTTATTCTTCTAATGTACGAGATTCTTCCAATTCATTGATGAGATTGACGGTATATTTAATGTGACACTCACATTTATTTGTTAATTACAAACATTTTAATTTTTCAACTTGTTTTCCATGGGCTGCGAGATAAAATTACATCTTCTTATTTTATATATTTATATGTCTCTATCTTTAACTCCATAAAAGATATAATAAAAATATTAAATGTGTCGGATAGAGATTTTTATATTGTTTAATATTAGTAATAACAGAAATTTTCAAAAAATAATAATTACAAGATTTGTTTAAAGAAACTATTACTTCCGGTTGTCCAATTGTTACCAAAATCTAATCAGCTCTTCCTAGGAATGTCAGATTGAGGAAACTGTAGTTAAATATTTTTTAAGTCTTATATAGTATTTGAGAAACCGTGGTTCCAACATCCACTCATCAACACACACACACACACACACACACACACACACACACACTCGCGCGCACACACACACACACACGCACACACACACACACACACACACACACACACACACACACATAAACACACACAGAGACACAAACACACGCACATGCACACACGGAAATCATTTAAAAATGTTATAATCGGATTACAATTACATGGACCTCAAAACATGGTAAAAATAATAGCAATGAGCTTTAAGAAAAGTATCACTTCCGGTTGATCGTTTGTAAACAAAATCTAATTGTAGGTCCATTAAATAGAAATGTCTGTAATACGAAATTTTGGATTATATTTTTTTATATTTTTCTTTGAAAATCTGGTTTATCATACATAATCAAATTCTAAAATGTTGTTTCAAATTACATATAAATAAATATATCATCACGGCATATTACCCATTTCTGAGTGTGCCCGTATCTACATCACATGTAGACATCGGTAATGACGACGATATATTTTACCGTGTGGGCGCTTACCAGACGTCACCTCACGGGCACTCAGAGCTGGTGTGGAGAGTGCACCACAGGGGTCACTTTTGTGCCATTTAAAATTGGAAAAATTTGGCGTCTGTCGGGATCGAACCCGATTTTCCCAGGTTCGCGACGAGTTTTAAATACCTACCAAATTTGAGAAATTTTGGATATTATTGAAAATACACAAAATTTCGATGAAAAATCATATAACTTCACACGGCTGTAACTCGAGATCCAATGAAGTAAAAAAAAATCATGCCTGACATGAAAAGAAAGAGAATTTCATGCTAAATTCAGACTTTCATCTTTCATCGTGCATTATCGTACCTTTAATCTTTAAATCTGAAATGACCTAAGAAATGCTTACAAAAAGTTCTATGCAACCAAAGTTTGAGCTGTATAATTTTAGATAGATCTCAATAACAGCAGTTTTAATTGTACAAATTGTATTCACATTTAAAAAAATTCTCAAAGCAATGTTACTTGTTCTCGTATCCATACAGTAGACATATTTGTCAAAGTCTTAGTGATTGAGATATTGCAATGTCGGAATGCGGACAATAAACGTTGTTAGAAAACATCTAGGTTGGGCTTGAGCTACGCCATTAATCTAATGGACAAATGAAACTAGAAACCAGTCGAATATCTCTCTCACGGCTGTGTATCACCGACAGGAATTTCAGGAAGACATGTCGAAAATAAATTTGTCAATTGTACTATGGTGAAATATTGTTAACAGTCTATGACATGAGCATTAGTGTTAGGTACAAAACACTAGAGAATTTATAGTGTAGCGCAAATAATACAATGTACATTTCAATATAATAGTATTATTAACTTACTAATCAAAAAACAATTTGTTGTGGCCAGCACAATACCTCTCGCCAAGTACATGTATTCTTTATTTTTCAATTCATTCTATGAATAAGTTTCTTCCTACTCTTCTAAATGTTCGAAATTCTTCCAATTCATTGGCGAGATTGACGTTATTTCTGAATGGTATATGATGAAATATATGTGTAGCAAGAGCGTTAGTTTTTAATAAATAAGCACGTTTTAGGGTCCCTACAATACGAATATACAATTTTTAAGACGATGTCTGTATGTATGTGTGTGTGTGTCCATGTATGTGTGTGTGTGTGTGTGTATGTGTCCGTGTGTGATAAATTTTTCTCCGACGATAACTCCAATACTACAATTCTAAAAATTATAATTCTTTCGTATTCCTCTTCTGTACATCCATATGAAGAGTTGATTAGATTTTGGTTATAATTGATCCACCGGAAGTACCCTAATTTGAAGTTTTTAACAGTTTTTCTTAAAAACACGCAGTTAAATATTATTTTTTGACATTTTGTTATAATACATATTAAAGAAAATACTCTGCTCTATACGGTTTGATTATACATTTTCCTTCATATTCAATAGCTGTAGATTTAAAGCGTTATAAAGAAAATAATTTTCAAAAATTAGTCAGCTTTGCTATTTATCATGGAAACAGCTGATAATTTAAAAAAAAATTAATTGACAGATGTCAGTTGCAAGTGCAAAACCAAATATGGAAAGTATAGGATCTAAAATGGATATGTCATAGTGTTCTTCGCAAGTGACTTGCAGAGAAAGGCCAAAGAGAAGATGGAAGGACTGTATCGCAGAAGACTTGAGAAAGGAAGGACTGTGTGAAGAAGATGCGTTGGACAGGAATGAGTGGAAGAGAAAAGGAGACAGCGACTCCTAATAAAATAGGGGAAAGCTGAAGCAGAAAGTAAAATGTGTCAATTGCATTTTACTATTGTACCCTCATCTTAACCAAAGCTATTTTCTTACGTGAAATGAAGTATAGTGTCTAGTCTGTTATCCGAAACCTAGATCTATTGCACAACCGAATGAAGAAACCAGAATCTCCTATTACTCTCATCTTCAATTTATCTTCTCTGAGATCTCTCAAGTGAAGAATGCGATGGCAAGACATAGATTTTGGCAATGACGAACGAACGTGACGAGACGTGCTGCGATGAGATGGGGTTTGCCATGGAGGTATAACCACAGATGTCAGTGTCTGACATTGAATGTTATGAAATGTGAGAATGAGAGACCGGGCCGGGATTGCGTGTGGCCCGAAGTCGATGAACCTCAGACCCGCCCGGTCAATGAAAACGAAATTGAAATGGAGGAATGTCGCGGGGATAAACGACGATTACTTACACTCAATTTCGAATAAAGAAAGGTAACAAGTGTTTTAAAAATACAGGGAATTTATTTTAACATGCAACATATGGCGAATCACTTCCATGGTTACTCACTATTGTCAGAAAATGACAGCAATGTAATATTTGTCCATTTTAAAATGCAACATACAAAATTTGTAGTTTTGTATTATCAAAACTAATTTTCAATAAATTAGCATACAGACGAGTAACAAATAATCAAAACATGAATGTTGTACATCTTAAAAAAACTTTAGCTTACAAAAATTCATAACTTTCATGTAATAAATGTTAAAAAAATACCCCCAATCACTCTGAGGCAATATTCTAGTCGGTCGTAATAAGAATTGACACCATTTGTGATGTGTTTTGGAGGTATCTCCTGTGCTGCAATACTATTTATAATGCTGCATTTTAAAATGGACAAATATGACATTGCTGTCATATTTTGACAATAGTGAGTAACCATGGAAGTGATGAACTATAATGTTGCATTTTAAAATAAATTCTCTGTATACTGATTAATACGTACCGACTATTAATCGGTTGAACCGACTATACGGTTGTTTAAGTACTCTAAAAATGTGTACATTTATGTAACATTGTCTTTACAATCAAATAATATTACTATCAAGTTTATATATCTACCCATTTTTGAATTATTGCCCCAAAAGTCAATATACCCCATATTTAGATAAAAAAAAATCTAATTTTTATGCATCTAGATACTTCTCAATGCGCTGATTCCAAATTTTGAAACTGCAGGTCGATATCTCTTTTCGTTCTCGAGATATTTAGATTCAAAGTTTTGCTAAAAACTACCCATATTTGGGTAGAAACCCAAAAATGGGTCGAGATGTGAATTTGGCGACAACACCATTCGATTCTACGGGCAAAATTACATAAGTACACCAATTTTTATCATTTTTGAACACCGTATACAAGCTCTAAAGCAAAATTACTGAAAATGGCCAAAAATCGCAAAAATCGTAAGGGGTACCCCTTAGGATTTTTTCAGATTTTGCCAATTTTCAAACTTTTATTCATAAAAAATGAACCGGTTGGTGAAAACTTATGAAAATTGGTATACTTATGTATTTTTGTCCGTAGAATCGAATAATGAAGTCGCCAAGTTCATATCACGACCCATTTTTGAATTATTGCCCCAAAAGTCAATATGCCCCATTTTCAGATAAAAACTTCAAAATTTTCAAAAATCTAATTTTTATGTATCTAGATACTTTTCAATGCGCTGATTCCAAATTTTGAAACCGCAGATCGATATCTCTTTTCGTTCTCGAGATATTTAGATTTAAAATTTTGCTCAAAACTGCCCATTTTTGGGTAATAACCCAAAAATGGGTCGAGATATGAATTTGGCGACAACACCATTCGATTCTACGGACAAAAATACATAAGTATACCAATTTTTAGAATTTTTGAACACCGCATACAATCTCTAAAGCAAAATTACTGAAAATGGCCAAAAATCGCAAAAATTGTAAGGGGTACCCCTTACGATTTTTTCAGATTTTGCCAATTTTCAAACTTTTATTCATAAAAAATGAACCGGTTGGTGAAAACTTATGAAAATTGGTATACTTATGTATTTTTGTCCGTAGAATCGAATAATGAAGTCGCCAAGTTCATATCACGACCCATTTTTGAATTATTGCCCCAAAAGTCAATATACCCCATATTTAGATAAAAACTTCAAAATTTTCAAAAATCTAATTTTTATGCATCTAGATACTTCTTAATGCGCTGATTCCAAATTTTGAAACCGCAGATCGATATCTCTTTTCGTTCTCGAGATATTTAGATTTAAAGTTTTGCTCAAAACTGCCCATTTTTGGGTAATAACCCAAAAATGGGTAGAGATATGAATTTGGCGACAACACCATTCGATTCTACGGGCAAAAATATATAAGTATACCAATTTTCAGAATTTTTGAACACCGCATACAATCTCTAACGCACAATAACTGAAAATGGCAAAAAATCGCAAAAATCTTAAGGGGTACCCCTTAGGATTTTTTCAGATTTTGGCCATTTTCAAACTTTTATTCATAAAAAACTAACCAGTAGGACAAAAATGATGAAAATTGGTATACTTATGTATTTTTGTCCGTAGAATCGAATGGTGATGTCGCCAAATTCATATCTCGACCCAATTTTGGGTTAATACCCAAAAATGGGCAGTTTTTAGCAAAACTTTGAATCTAAATATCTCGAGAACGAAAAGAGATATCGACCTGCGGTTTCAAAATTTGGAATCAGCGCATTAAGAAGTATCTAGATACATAAAAATTAGATTTTTGAAAATTTTGAAATTTTTAGGTAAATATGGGGTATATTGGCTTTTGGGGCAATAATTCAAAAATGGGTAGAGATATAAACTTGGTAGTAAGATTATTTGATTGGAAAGACAGTGTTACGTAAGTGTACGCATTTTTAGAGTATTTGAACAATGAGTTTTAAAACTTTTGAAGCAGAATACTGGCTAAACGGTGCACTTTCGGGTAAGTTTAGTTAAATCGTCTTATTTTGGGGCCAGCATTCTGTCGTTAAGGCATGTCCTCCTATTTCTGAGACATACTGTATATTTCTAATGTTTGGCAAATTACTTAGCGCGTGCTTTATCTCTCGAACAGCAGTTACAAATGAGTTAGGCGGTGTTTCGCCATCACAGGACATGAAAAGTCCATATCCGATATCGGATACCGTATGCAAATAGCTAAACGTATTCAATCCATCACGTCCGATGACTTATAATCACACACATTAACAAATATTTAAGCTCAGAAAAATATGAGCTTAGAATGATGTTTTTACCTTCCGTCACCTTTAGGTAAGCAAGGTATTGTCTTTGGTCAAAAAATTCGACGGGGAGTTTTAAATGAATAAGCACGTTTTAATGTCCCTACAATACGATTTTACTGGTTGAACAATGATGTCTGTATGTGTGTATGTGTGTGTGTCCGTGTGTATGTGACAAATTTTTCTCCGACGATAACTCCAAAACTACAATTCTAAAAATTATGATTCTTTCGTATTATTCTTCCTTACAACCCTATGAAGAGCTGATTAGATTTTGGTTATAATTGGTCAACCGGAAGTACCCTTATTTGAAGTTCTTAACAGTTTTTCTTGAAAAAACGCAGTTAAATATTATTTTCGATATTTTATGTGATTATCAATAGAAAGATTACCTTATTCTCTATATGGTTCGATTATACATTTTCCTTCTTATTCAATAGATATAGAGTTATAGAGAGATTAAGAGAGATTAGCTTTCAAAAATCAGTCAGCTTTGTAAAAATTATGAAAACATCAGATATTAAAAAAATTCTAACTAACAGATGTCAGTGTCAAGTGCAAAACCAAAGTGGAAAGAATATGATCTGAAAGTGATATAAGTGACAGAGTGTCCCTCGCCAGTTACTTGCATTTGCGGCCTCGCCTCAAGATGGGAACTTATAATGCCAGGAGTACGAGAAAGGCAAAAGAGAAGATGGAAGGACTGTATAACAGAAGATTTGAGGGAGGAAGAACTGTGCCATAAAGATGCGTTGGACAGGAATGAGTAGAAGAGAAGAGTAAGAAACAGCGACTTCTAATAAAATAGGTAAAAGTTAAAGAAGGAGGAAGTGTTAAGTGCAATATATAATGTACATATGTTCGTATTCGTATTATAATTGTATTGGATTTTAGAATCTTTTCAAAGGAACTTTCAGTATGGATTTGTAAAAAATAGTGTGTTCTTGTTACAATTTTGCAGGATATATGTATAGAATCTTTTTCAAGGAACTTTTGGTATGGGATATTTACAAAATACATCGAATTAAGAAGGTTTTGTGTTGGCCATAACAGATTTTTTTATGATACATAGGAATCGTTTTTGCTGTATCAATCGCAGAAAAAGTATAGTGTGCAATTGTACATGACAGACGACATTGGAGATTGCGACTTACGTCATAACGCCAACTAGAACATAACTTTGACAGGATAAAATATTCACGGTTACGACTCGACATTTGATTGACAGCAATGTATTTGCCTGTTCCATTTAAAATTAAACATAGGGAACGAATCTGACAGAAGTATTAAATTTAAATATTGTAAGAAATTTAGCCGAGTCAGAATACCACTCGAGAGCACTAAATATATTTCGGGTACAAGATGCACACAATATTTTTTCTACAATTAAATTTAATTTATAAACAGGTATAATTATTTAAACAAAATTAACCTCTATTGACGTCTTGCCAAATGTCAAATTTACAACATACGTGAGCCTTTAAACCTTCTAATTTCACCTTTAAAATTAAACTTCCATGAAATTATTATTTTTTTAACCTGTTTATCACGGTTTCTTGAACTTGATGCTCATTTGTTTCCTTCACCTAGTATTCACAGCTAACTGGGATAAAACAATTTAGTTATTATTACGCATAGTTAAATTATTTTTCTTCTCAGCAGAATTTTTTAATTTGAAAAACCGTTTGAGTTGTACACTTTTTTACGTAGAATTAAAATGTTAAAAACCAAATTTCCACGCAAAAAGTCATCACCGCCTGTGATTATTGTTTGCTGGGAAAAAATGTCAAGACCTTGACATGGTAAACTAAACAAATACAAGCTGTTGTGTGATTGTGTTTTGTTTCCATGTTACAAAACACGCGAATAATGTACAAACATTAGATTGTGTGAACTGTTGTGTGAAAAATTGTTTCAAACAGCTGACAACTAGGTAAGCTAATCGACTTGTACATCTGCTGGTGTTTCTTGTTACTGGTTCAAATATGTATGAAATGAGATTGGTTATTCTTACGAAATAGTTGTTATTTTTTTGTTGCAATAACAGAAAAAAAATTATTTTTATCTGTTGCGGCCTGCACAATACATCTCGTCATTTCCGTTTTGTTACATAAATATCGAATTTAACATTTCTCGTACACGCAATTATTTCTGATTATATTATATTCTTTCTTTCTTTCTTTTTCTTTTTTCTTTTTTATGGGGTCCCGTGGCCGCGTGCCTGAGTGTCTGGTCGCGAACCTGGGGGAACCGGGTTCGATCCCGACCGGCGCCAAATAATTTCGAATTTTAAATGGCACAAAAGTGACCCCTGTGGTGCACTCTCCACACCAGCTATGAGTGCCCGTGAGGTGACGCCTGGTAAGCGCCCACACGGTAAAATATATCGTCATCATTACCGATGTCTACTTGTGTTGTAGATACTGGCACACCCAGAAATGGGTAATATGCCGTGATGATATATTTATTTTATTTTATTTATTTATTCTATAAAGAATCTTGTCTTACTTGTTCAAGATGGTTCCAATTCATTGACTGGATTGGCGTTATTTCTAAGGGATATATGTATGTGCTATTATTATTAATATACATACCTGCCTAGAATTTTAAAAATTTAAATAATAATTCAATAATAAATATTAAATGTACTTCCCAGAAAAAGCTATTAGTAATGTTAGTAAAACTGGTCGTTTTTGACAATGATATTTGTCTGTCAATTACAAACATTTAAATTTGACAAATTGTTTCCTTGATGTAGTCACACCGTGCGATTTATTGCAACAGATTATTTCATATACATATATATTTTCTTTATCTCTATATATCTATAGATGTAATAAAAATTTTAAGTGTATTAAATGAATAATTTTATGTTATGGAATGCCGTTTTAGCATTTATTCCCACATTTTAAAACAGTCATACAAATTAATATATCGAAAAAATAAACTCTCATTAAAAAGAAAGATTTAAACTGATTGTTGAATTAAAATGTTTGTTGATAATATAATTACAAATTTTTTAAACAAACATTTTAAATCAATAGTCAACACACAACCTTCATTTTAACATTAGTTTAATTTTATGTTTATTCAATTTATATGATTGTTGTTAGTCCCTAAACAAACGTAAAAATTCAAGTATCATAGAAATGAAATAACATTTATATGAATGAATTAAATTGACTCTGTATTTTCACAACACATGAATTAAAACGATTGTTTATTTTTGTGATACTTGAATTAAATTGTTTGTTTCATTCGTACCATAAAAATAAACTCTTATTAAAATGAAAGATGTAAATTTATTGTTGTATTAAAATGTTTGTTTATAATACAATAACAATTTTTTCTAACAAATTCAAGATAATTTTGTAATTATATTATAATTATAGTTTATTTTTATGATACATGAATTTATATGACAGTGCCTTTTAAATTGATTGTTATAAAATTATCAACAATCATATTAAATCACGTATCATAGAATGAAACAAACATTTTAATTCAAGTATCATAGAAATAAACAATCGTTTTAATTCATGTGTCGTGAAAATAAAGAGTCAATTTAATTCATTCATATAAATGTTACTTCATTTCTATGATACTTGAATTTTTACGTTTGTTTAGAGATTAACAACAATCATATAAATTGAACAAACATAAAATTAAACTAATATTAAAAAGAAAGTTGTGTGTTGACTATTGATTTAAAATGTTTGTTTGAAAAATTTGTAATTATATTATCAACAAACATTTTAATTCAACAATCAGTTTAAATCTTTCTTTTTAATGAGAGTTTATTTTTTCGATACATTCATTTGTATGACTGTTTTAAAATGTAGGAATAAATGATAAAACGGCATTCCATATTATGTTCTTCAATATTTGTAATAACGCAAATTTACAAAAAATAATATTTAGAAGATTTTTTTTAAGAAATTACTACTTCCGGTTGTCCAATTGTTATCAAAATCTTTTCAGCTCTTCCTATTAATGTCAGATTGAGGAATACATATAGTTGAAGGGTATTAAGTATCTATTATAGTTTTTGAGGAATTGTCCCTCCAATACACACACACACACACACACGTTGTAAAAATATTATAATCGGATTCTAGGGACTTTGAAACATGCTTATTCACTAAAATCTGGATATATGATTTTTAGCATGAATCCAATACCTCTCTTAGCGAGAGATAAAAGTTGAAACATCCTGTATTAAATGTTCTAGAAGGGTATTTTAATGAAATATAAACTTTTCTCGAACGTATTTTTTGAACCTTAATTAAATTAAAGATAAAACACAAGAACTCTTGGATGTTTATGAGGTGTTATTAGAATCGTGCAACAAAGGCTGTTGTTTTTGTGTGATTTAGTGGGAAATATGGTGAAGAAAAAGAAGAGATAAATGAGTGGTGTTGCAGTAAGAAAGGCAGCCGTAAGTGGCTAATTACAAGGCTCATTTACAGCGAATTAGAGTGCCGATTGCCGGACACTTCGATATGTACTCCATCAATAGTCATTTCCTACACAATCGTTATTTTAATTATATTTTTACCTCTCGCTAAGACAGATATTGGAATCGTGCTAAAAATCGCATATCCAGATTTTAGTGAATAAGATCGATTTAGGGTAAAAGTAATTCTTTCGTATTCCTCTTCTTTACATCATATGAAAAGCTGATAAGATTTTGGTTATAATTGGTCAATCGAAAGAGCCCTTAATTGAAGTTTTTAACAGTTTTTCTTATTGTATTTTATTCTATATTCAGTTTGATTATACATTTTCCTTCATATTCAATAGATATAGAGTAAAAAAATCTGTTGTGGCCAGCACAAGACTTCTCGCCATTTCCATATTAGGCTATATATGTATTGTATTGCACTTCGCTTTCGAACCGTCGTTTTATAACAAAACTTTACCCAAATATTGTTTTTTATTGTATTTAACATGTCTTCTGCACACATATAATTCTAATTATATCTATTTTATATCATTTTCATGTCAGAGATTGTTCTAATTCATTAACCAGATTGGCGGTATTTCTGATGGATATATGCCTTTTTACCACAATTTTACCTATAATTTCAAATATTTAATTAATAAAACAATAAGAAAGATTAAATATACTTCCCAGAAAAAGCTATCAGAATGTCACTAAAAATGTTGATATTTGACAATGACATGTGTCATGTTATAAACATTGGAATTTGTCAACTGGTTTCCTTAGTGCCTTGGCCTCTGCGATTAGTTTACTCTATAAATTATAGTGTCTTTATCTCTATCTAAGAATTTTCCTAAGAAATTACTACTTCCGGTTGTTCAATTGTTACCAAAACCTTTTCAGCTCTTCCCAGGAATGTTAGATTGAGAAAACTTCAGTTAAATATTTTTTAAGTCTTATAGTTTTTGAGGAATCGTGTCTACAACATTCAGACATACACACATACATACACACACACATCCACACACACACACACACACACACACACACACACAGACATCATTTTAAAAATGTTTTAATCGGATTCTAGATACCTTAAATCGTGCTTATTCAATAAAATCTGGATATGCGAATTTTAGCATGAATCCAATACCTCTCTTAGCGAGAGGTAAAAATTATAAAGAGATTAACTTTCATAAATCAGGCAGCTATGCTATAATCATGGAAACAGCTCATATATACAAAGTAAGGATTTGTACAACATTCATAGAACTGACGGAAGGTAAAACAATTTAAATTTTCGTCCCATATGACAAATTAAAAAATGTTGTGTATTACAACTAGCTTCTCCTAAATTAGTTCCACATTCTCTCATTTTGGCGAACAGAATATAGAACAAAAAACTTCATTTAGTCAGTAAAAGAAAATGATAGTTTCATCAAGGTGTTAAGTGCTCGTAGAGAATACCCATCTTCAAAATTACAATAGAAATACTTAAGTGTACGATACATATTTAAAACCAGTTTATCAGTTGGAAACAATTGAGCATCAAGTAGTTCACACTATCTTGTTTTGAATATATCTTAGGCGTACCTACACAAAACAAGTGAAAACATAAGCATCGCTCACTGCAATCAGCAGATATTTCAAGCTGACCTACTCCCTGTTGCTGTTCCTGTCAGACGGTGAATTTATTGGTGAAATTACTGAGAAATGCTATATAAATATGTCTGTGATCCTCCCATAAACTTGATAATGAGAACTTTGTTGGAATTATTCTATTTAGATGCCTATAGCGATGCAGGATCTACTTCAAATTTTATTAAACTATGAGAGCAATTTATGAAGAAATCAACCTACATATGAAACAAAAGACGAGCGGTAACAATTTTTAGTTTTCAGTTTTGTGTGATATTTTTAAGTTCATATAGTAAGTTGCATTCTAATCGTATTACTTATTACAAGTTAAAGTAGAATTTTGGGTAAAAAATTAGTTAGGTACACTAAATTGGAGCTTATTTAATGTATTTTACTC
Source organism: Ophonus ardosiacus (assembly GCA_943142095.1). Classification (NCBI taxonomy): domain Eukaryota; kingdom Metazoa; phylum Arthropoda; class Insecta; order Coleoptera; family Carabidae; genus Ophonus; species Ophonus ardosiacus. The sequence goes on from OW964835.1 coordinate 43,372,373, forward strand.
TGAAGATGGTTTATTGAACAGAAATCAATAAGAAGAAAGTATACGTATTTATTTTTCTACAGTCACTATAGAAAGTAGCCATATGCGCTCTCTTTTGTCAACGCAAAATGTCACTTTGCCGCTCATGCGCGACAAAGTAGAAAAAACGCTCGCTGTCCAAATTTCTAAGTATACAATGTTGAGAAATGTCACTTGTCTACATTCTTAATGAAAATGTTTAGTTAGGAACTAATGGCACTGTAATTACACATTTATCACGTTCACAAGTCAATTTGACATATGTTCTGTCGATATTTAACATAACCTAACAAAATGCCACACTGCTGTGAAAATGAAATAGGGCATTCATTTACAAAAACAAAAGTATAAAATGCTTAGATTAGATTGAATAAAAACTCAAGAAGAATGGAAAATAACGATAAAATAAAATAAATTGTGTGAACAGTTATGTTTAGTAATAGGAATGATTGTACACAGATGGCGGTAGGATAGTTGCGAGTCGTACTGACATCTGATCTCTAGTTTACTATTTATTTTGATTACAATAAAGTTATTAGTTATTTCGTTACTTAAATAATTGCGAGAAGTCAGTCAATGCACATATACATGTCTATATAATTACAAATTCCTTGAAATATTTGTTAATTTTTTCAGTGTGACAGGCGTGACAACTAACCACACATTTTGCTACAAAAACTCTTCAAATCATCACAAATCCTTGCTTCCACGCTCTAATTTTGGTTTTTTTTATGGAATAGATGGCTAATGTAACGATATAATCATTTAAAAGCCTTTTTAAGTTTAAACCGTATCTTTTGTATTAGCCAATCGTTATTTATTGAGCAGTACTGTACGTACAAGGTGTACATTTTATTAAAAAAAAACTTGATAAAATATAATACAAAATTTCTTATTAAAGACTTTTCTATTTATAGGAACAACAAATTAGATTTTGTTTACAAACGATAAAGTGATATTTAACTCCAAGCTCATTGCAATTTTAAACATCGAATTAGCGGGAGGTCATGTGCTGGCCATATCAGAGTTTTTATGTCTAAATCTATAGAAGATATAATAAGAACATTTAAATCACATTGAGTACTTAATGCTCTCTATTATTTTGTGTAGTATAAATTTTCAAAATATAATATTTAGAAGATTTTTTAAGAAACTACTACTTCCGGTTGTCAATTGTTACCAAAACCTTTTTAGCTTTTCCGATTAATGTCAGCTTAGCTAGAGGTAAAGCCTATAATAAAATATTGATATAATGAATTATAATATAATATTGCAAGAGTGCAAGAATGCAAGAAAATACTAAAAAATCTTGCTATTCTTTCACTTTTCTTGCAGGACAGATTCTTGTCTTGCCTTGCAACGAACTATATGACTCTTGTCTTGTTCTTGTCTTGCATTTTATGCAAGAACAAGACAAGAACAAGAAAAATGCAAGACTCTTGTGAAACACTAAGGGTAAGTTTGGAGTAAACTCTGGTTGTTTTGGAACAGGTTGACTAAACTCTGAGAGTAAGGTTATTAGTTTTGAAACGACTTTAACTGATTTCGTACTCTAAGAGTAGGATTTTGGAACGCAGCAATGTTGGAATGATTCCACTATATTTCTCTCTCTTTCTTAGTACTATAATTGTCTCTCTTTCCTATTACAGAGAGCGTGACGTAGTAACCATAAGCCGGGAAATGAGTGAATTACTTCTAAATTAATAATAAGCTTATTCGAATTCATATAACATTGTTTATATTTGTAGAGATAGCTAAAACTATTCCACATTCAGTATCTATCACTAATGTGATTGATTACAAATATATTTCAGCATCGAATAATTAACATAAACGAAAGGCACAAAGAAATACATGTTTATTCTCAAAAATACAAAACATCATACTGTACATAGAAACCTCAAATATTATTATTTTTGCATGGCTTGCTGGTCGCCACCTATATTTCATGGCTTGCTGGTCGCCACCTATATTTCATGGCTTGCTGGTCGCCACATATTTTTACCTTCCGTCACCTTTAGGTAAGGAAGGTATTGTCTTTGGTCAAAAAATTCGGTGGTGAGTTTTTAATGAATAAGCACGTTTTAGGGTCCCTACAATACGAATTTACTATTTTTAAGATGATGTCTGTATGTGTGTGTGTGTCCGTGTGTGTGTGTGTGTGTGTGTGTGTGTATGTGTGTCCGTGTGTGACAAATTTTTCTCCGACGATAACTCCAATACTACAATTCTAAAAATTATAATTCTTTCGTATTTCTCTTCTGTACATCTATATGAAGAGTTGATTAAATTTTGGTTATAATTGATCCACCGGAAGTACCCTTATTTGAAGTTTTTAACAGTTTTTCTTGAAAAAACGCAATTAAATATTATTTTTCGACATTTTGTGATTATCAATATGAAAGAATATCTTATTCTCTATACGGTTTGATTATACAGTTTCGTTCGTATTAAATAGATATAGAGACATTAAGAGAGATTAACTTTCAAAAATTAGTCAGCTTTGTTAAAATTATGAAAACAACAGATATATTCAGAAAAATTTAATTGACAGATGTCAGTGTAAAATGCCATAGTTGAAAGTATAGGGTCAGAAAGTTATGTGTAAATGTGATAGAGTGTCCCTCCAAAGAGAAGAAGATGGAAGGACTGTGTAGGAGAAGATTTGAGAGAGGAAGAATTGTGTGAAGAATATGCGTTGGACAGGAATGATTAAAAGAGAAGAGTAAGAAACAGCGACCCCTAATAAAATAGGGAAAGGAACTTTCGGTATAGAATTTGTAAAAAATAGTGTGTTCGTGTTACAATTTTATAGGATATACAGAATCTTTTTCAAGGAACTTTTGGTATGGGATATATACAAAATACATCGAATTGACGGAAGGTTTTGTGCTGGACACAACAGATTTTTTTCAGAACTATTGAACTGTTATAAAAAGTAATTTATACTTAAATATTAAAAATCTTATAGTGGTGGAAGATCTCATTGCACTGTAACTGCCCTAAGCTCTATCTAATCATGGTGCTAAACAAAAGAATCCGGTAAACCTGCAAATAAAGCATTCAATATCCTTACAATGTCGTAATAAAAGATTAGATTCCCATTTCCACTTAAATAACAATTTAAATAAAATAAAACTCCAACGACTCGACCAACACAAAATAGCAATTAACAACATACAAGCCATAATACTATAAAATAGTTGTACACTTGAATTCAATTAAAGATTTCTAATTAGTTGTCAGTTGTTGATCAGATACGCGTTGCATCTATGACGTCACAACACATACACACAGCGACAGTGGCGCAACGCGGAGAAAGTGACAACTTACACCCACAGATGCTAGAACTAATAATTCCGATCGCACCTAGTTTTATTATATCCGATTGCACCACATGTGTACGTGTAGTGTAACACGGTTGTCTTTTATTGTGTGTGCGTCAACTGTCATCTCAGTCGACCAGCACCGGCACTGTTTACGAAACAAAACAGAAACTGTGGCTGAGAAATGAGTAGACACCCATACTGAAGCTATTATTCATGCGATATGTAATAATGTAAGTGAAATCTACGTGAAGGACTTTTAAATTGTTGGAATTATTATTGTCTTTATCACTGACAGACCGGAAAGTTTACTATTGCAGACATCTACTGCTGGATAATGATTGTATTCAATACAATGGATTTATAAACATTTTAAGGCTGTGTCCGATGTCGCATTTTGGCATTTAGTATTTAGGATTTAGGTCTTCTTCACATAAATACAACTCCGAATGGCACATTAATGACACCCATTGGTTTGTATGACAACACTTTAGAACAAAAAAAATCTGATGTGGCCATCACAAAACCTCCCGCTATTTAATTTTTACATACATACATACGTACATAAAATCACGCGTTTCCCATTTAGGGGGTTAGCAAATACCCGGAAACAATAGTAACAATAAGAAAAGGGATAAGAGTAAGAGCTCAGCTGACTCACTTCACTCTTTAACAACATTCTTCTTTCGCCTGGTCCACAATCATCATAGCATTCATACATAAGAACATATTAAAGTGACCGATTTTCGGTAGCGAATAACCCCATCCGGACCACAATAATAGTTACGCAACAATCTTTCTTCGCCACACTTTCCTATCCATTTTAATATATACTTACGTATTTACTAACGCTGCAAACTGTACCATTGCATAAAACTATTGATTTATTTACTATTTTCTTTTTAAAATGTCACTATTATTAATTTGAAGTGATTAGTTTTTTGAGAGTGACATTTACTGTCAGTTACATTCATTTGAAATAGGAACTGTGTAACAAAGGAAATGTGTTTATCTTAGGCTTCGGGACTAATAGAAAAAATTATTTTTAAATTTATCTGCAAAATATATAGAAAAAGTATTAATGTATTCCTGTAGAAAATTCAATAATCTTTAATTTTCATAAGACATAAAATGCGAAAAAATAGCATTTAATGATATTTTTTGAAGAAAAATGATTATGAGCTTCAGGTAAAGTACCATTTCCGGTTATCCGATTTACACCAAAATCTAATCGCTTCTTTTCATATTAGAATAGGATAGAAATACAAGGTTTCAGAATTTTCTGAATGATAGTATTTGAGTTAGAGCGAAGACAAAATCCCTACACATACACACACACATACATACATACACACACACATACACACATACAGACATCATCGTGAAAATGTTAAAATTGGATTCTAGGGACCTTAAAACGTGGTCTTTTACTAAAATCTCGATACGTGATTTTTAGCACGATCCCTATACCTCCCTTACCAAGGGTAGCGGGAGGTAAAAAATTATACATTTAAATTTAATTTGATGCTTCAGATTAAATGTAGATATTATATTTTATAAAATAGAAGCTAAGAAGCTATTCTTCGACAGTAAATTTAACGTTTTACACAAATTATAGCAACAAAATTATCAAATAATGCTACTATTAAGTTTATATCTACACCTACTTTTGAATTATTGCCCCAAAAGTCAATATACCCCACATTTAGATAAAAACTTCAAAATTTTCAAAAATCTAATTTTTATTCATCTAGATACTTCTCAAAGCGCTGATTCCAGATTTTGAAACCGCAGGTCGATATCTCTTTTCGTTCTCGAGATATTTAGATTCAAAGTTTTGCTCAAAACTACCAATTTTTGGGTCATAACCCAAAAATGGGTCGAGATATGAATTTGGCGACATCGCCATTCGATTCTACGGGCAAAATTACATAAGTCTACCAATTTTCATAATTTTTGTCCTACCGGTTCATTTTTTATGAATAAAAGTTTGAAAATGGCCAAAATCTGAAAAAATCGTAAGGGGTACCCCTTAAGATTTTTTCAGATTTTAGCCATTTTCAGTTATTTTGCTTTAGAGTCTATATGCGATGTACAAAAATTCTGAAAATTTCTATACTTATGTATTTTTGTCCGTAGAATCGAATGGTGATGTCGCCAAATTCATATCTCGACCCACTTTTGGGTTAACACCCAAAAATGGGCAGTTTTGGGCAAAACTTTGAATCTAAATATCTCGAGAACGAAAAGAGATATCGACCTGCGGTTTCAAAATTTGGAATCAGCGCATTGAGAAGTATCTAGATGCATAAAAATTAGATTTTTGAAAATTTTGAAGTTTTTATCTGAAAATGGGGTATATTGACTTTTGGGGCAATAATTCAAAAATTGGTAGATATATAAACTTGTTAGTAATATTATTTGCTTGTAAAGACAATGTATATAAAGTATATTTAATATTTCTTATTTTATTATTAATTAAATATTTTAAATTACTTATAGGTACATATATACACATCAGAAATACCGCAAAACTCATCAATGAATTTGAAGAATCTCGAATATTTAGAAGAGTAGGAGGAAACTTATTATAGAATGAATTTAAAATATAAAAATATATTAATAATTACGAGTAGAATTTTTGTGTGTCTACCAGAAATATTATGAACTTATATAGCCTAATATGGAAATGGCTAGAGATCTTGTGTTACCCACAACAGATTTTTTTTATTTGACATATCATAAATCTACTCCCGTCAATAAATAATTTTATATAATTATTAGAAGTATAATGAAACACAAAAAGAAAGTACAAAGTGATTCATATATGGTACATTATTATTACATTCAAAATTAATTATAATATTAATATGTCAAAAGTGAAATTCAACGGCACTCTGAAATATACTGTAAATTGCGAATTTTAATTTGCATTTTTTTCGTAAAATAAAAAGAAATTGTGGGTCTTAAGTCTTATAGATTTTAAGGAATCGTTCTTCCAACATCCACACACACATGCACAAACACACACAGACACACATCATCGTAAAAATGTTTTAATCGGATTGTGGGGACCTTATAACGTGCTTATCCACTAAAATCTGGATATGCGATTTTTAGCACGAATCCAATACCTCTCTTAGCGAGAGGTAAAAAGGAGTTCTTATGCTTCGATTTTATATAAAATAAATTCTTTTTTTGTTACCCAACAGAAAACTCTATCATCATATATCAATCACACGGTTTATGTCCGGTTGTGTTGTATTGCTGTGTCAGGGCCGTACTGGCCCATTAGCATATAATGTGTGGGGGCTGCCCCTGCTGTGCTGCGAGACACACCCCTGTATCCATCACGACAAGAATATGACTCTTACATGAGGTGAAGAATGTGGCAATATTCTGGGAACTACGCCAGAAACGAGGTTTACGATTTCTACAAATCAGATTGTTAATGTGCTATATGGATAATTCAATTTACATGCGGGGTGTCTACTTCAAATTCGTAATATAGGGAATACAATTTTATTTTTACCTCCCGCTACCCTAGGTAAGGGAGGTATAGGGATCGTGCTAAAAATCGGATATAGAGATTTCAGTGAATAAGCACGTTTTGATGTCCCCAGAATCCGATTTTAACATTTTTACAATGATGTCTGTAGGTATGTATGTGTGTGTGTGTGTCTGTGTGTGTGGATCTTGTGGACACGATTACTCAAATACTATTAATCAGAAAAATTTGAAATTTTGTATATCCATTCTATACTAATGTGGGAAGAGCTCATTAGTTTTTAGTGTATATCAGATAACCGGAAGTATCATTTATACAAGCTTTTAACAGTTTTTCTTGTAAAAAATTCATTGAATATAATTTTTTAGCAACTTTTACCAATACAAATTGAATATAATGGCACAATCTTCAATTCTACGATAATAGCATTTAGTAAATAACTTGAAATAACTTTATATTATATTATAAAATAATTTATTTTTGTACATCACTTTGCCTCTGCGCCAAACAAAAACAATACTTTAATAACAAATTTGTCATATTTAAACAAATGTCACTGTCACGAAGCAATTTTCATTAAAATTAATAATGAAACCGTGTTAAGAAAAATTTAGTAGTTTAAATATGACTCTAATGAAATTAAGGTTTGTAAAAATAATATATTTTCATCATACATAAATATTAGATATACAGGATAATTCGATTTAAGTTTGATGTTTGCAGCATTATATATCAAACAGCTCTCAATAAGAACGTGATTTCAAAGTGTCAAATAATAGTTTGCAACTACACATTTACGAAATGGATAATGTACGGCGAAGAATTTACACAGATTGCGTTTTAGAGCATAAGGAAGTTGATGATGATTTTGACAATAATGTGTGTGTGACGATTTTTCCTTAAAATATATTAATGATCCAAAACTTCGCAAAGTTGGTATTTAATACTCTTATATCATTTGAAACAACATATTAGATTTTGACTATATATGATAAACCGGATGTAGTACTTCATATGAAGCTCTAACAGATTTTTCAGGAAAAACATAATAAAATATAATCAAAAATTTCGTATTACAAACCGTTCTGGGAACAACAAAGTAGATTTTGTTTACAAACGATCAATCGGAAGTGAAACTTTACTTAAAGCTCATTGCTATTTTAAACATGGAATTGGCGGGAGGTAAAAATTTTTAATTTTGCTGTAGTTTTAGACCCATTAATTTGAGAGAAAAGTTGTGAAGAAAAAAGTTATTCCGAATTGAAAACTGCACAATATGAGACTAGTAGTTTTTAATTCTGCTAAACTTTTTTATTTACAACTTTTCTCTAAATTTAATAGGTCAGTAACTGTAGCAAAATGAATAAAATAATAATAAAATTCTTAACGCTAAAACATCAAATATTTTGCAATACCTACTTAAAGAAAAGGAATTGCAATTTGAAATACGATATGAACGTTATGTTACATATTAGCACAGAAAATATGAATATACATTGAAAAAGTGTAATTGCTTAAGATAAATGGGATAATAAGCAGCATTTTGACTGCATGCAACATTGTAGAAGAAAGTACGACTGCTATAAGAGCATCAAGTTTAACTATAATTGAAAATAATGACACGTTGCGGCTTGTGTTAAGTTACTAGGTAATCACACTGACTTAATTATAATAATAATTTCGTCTCATTGTTCCACGTCTATTCTTAAGTTTTTTATGCTTAATGAAAGTTTTCATTCCATTGTACTCCAAGAAAAAATTGTACAGGTACTTCTTGTTAGTAGAAGAGTAAAACTTATGAGTTTTATAATAACTAGACATTAAATTTTATATTCTCTTTACGGAGAATAAGAAAATTAAAGTCTTTATTTTATTTTTCTACTAATTATGCTGCAAAATTTGTGGAACTATTTTCTTTAAAGACTTATTATTGACCGTAAAAGAAATGTTTTCTAATGTATTACTCTGCATGTTAGTTCATTTTATCTGTAATTTACATATAAAGAAAATATTATAATAATGCAGAAATTCTAGTGATTATTTCCTGGCATTTATATACCAATAAACAAATAATTAAAAAATCTGTTGTGGCCAGTACAAGACCTCTCGCCATTTCCATATTAGGCTATATAAGTATTGTATTGCACTTCGCTTTCGAACGGTCGTTTTATAACAAAATATTACAGAACTTTACCCAAATATTGTTTTTTATTGTATTTAACAAGTCTTCTGCACACATATAATTATAATTATATCCATTTTTCATTGTATGAGGATGTTGCAAAATGTCAGAGATTCTTTCAATTCATTAACCAGATTGGCGGTATTTCTGATGGATATACGCATTTTACCACAATTTTACCTATAATGTCAAATATTTAATTAATAAAACAATAAGAAAGATTAAATATTTTAATGTAAATTATATCTAATATTTATATAGTCAAAATTCCTTTTAATAACATGTAATTCAGTATAGAACTTAAACTTTAACAACAACAAAATTTGAATGTTTCTGAAATTATCAATTTGGCAAGTGATTACACCAGTTATAACTATTTGTAAGTACAACTAGATTTATTCTGTTTAACTTAACTTCACAAAAGAAATTATGTACATTTTAGTTTCCCTGATGAAGTTACAAAATATGTAACGAAATATTGGAATTTAAATAAAATTAACTACTTCATGGAATAACAACAATATATTTCCTAACAATCACCGCCGAGAATTCCGTTAATACATTTTATCTATCAACAAGTACGGCGTTACTTCCTCCTAACATTAAATATACTTCCCAGAAAAAGCTATCAAAATGTCACTAAAACTGTTGATTTTTGACACTGACATGTGTCATTTACAAACTATGTTATAAACATTGGAATTTGTCAACTGGTTTCCTTAGTGCCTTGGCCTCTGCGATTAGTTTACTTTATAAATTATAGTGCCTTTATCTCTAAATCTATACAAGATATAATAAAATTTTTAAGTGTATTAGATGGAGAATTTTATGTTCTTAAATATTTAATAAAAAAAGCTCCCAAAAAATTATATTTAGAAGAATTTTTCTAAGAAACTACTACTTCCGGTTGTTCAATTGTTACCAAAACCTTTTCAGCTCTTCCCAGGAATATCAGATTGAGGAAATTGCAGTTAAATAGTCTTATAGTTTTTGAGGAATCGTCCCTCCAACATCCATACATACACACATCCACACATTCACACACACACAGACATCATTTTAAAAATGTTATAATCGGATTGTAGGGACCTTAAATCGTGCTTATTCAATAAAATCTGGATATGCGAATTTTAGCATGAATCCAATACCTCTCTTAGCGAGAGGTAAAAAATCATTATATATTCTCCTTATTGTCCTAGTTTCAAGTGTGCACCAATGACACATAATAATTGCGTCATAGCGCCCGGCCCTCCTGGATCTCTTGCAAAATAATTAAATCAGAGCGCAATTCAATTGTTTTATTCCTCGCGGTGTCGCAAGTTGTTGACCCCACCTTGTTTAGATTAGAGAAAACTATATTTGAATGCTTTTGGAAGCTAAGGTCATTGTTGCCGAATTATCTTGTTGCAAGATACCTGACATAGTTATGATATAGTTACAAGGATAGTAAGTTTTTAATTCGAGTTACTCGTATCAATGCTTGTTTGTTGAGCTTACGAGGGTTGTTTTTATTGTATTTATTGTATGTCTTCTGCATACATACAATTCTAATTATTTTTCATTGTAGGAGGAAGTTCCTAAATGTTAGAGATTTTTCCATTTCATTAGCAAATTTCTTGGCGGTATTTCTTATGGATATATACATTTTACCTACAATTTTAAATATTTAATTAATAAAACAATAATAAAGATTAAATATATGCCCTAGAAAAAGTTTTCAGAATGTCACTAAAACTATTGATTTTTGACACTGACATCTGTCATTTACAAACTATGTTATAAACATTTGAATTTGTCAACTGGTTTCCTTAGTGCCTTATTCTCTGCGATTAGATTATTCTATATATTACTGTGCCTTTATCTTTAAAGATATAATAACAATTTTAGATGTATCAGATGTAGAATTTTATGTTCTTCAATAATAGTAATAACAGCAATTTTCAAATTTCCCAATTACCCAATTTTGGGTAGCAAATATTTACCCATTTAAAGGTTGAAGATACGATTTTAATTTTACCAAAAGTCTATTCCTCGTGTCAAAATACATATGTGTACCTATTTTTGTTAATTTTCTCCGAAAGATATGCTAAATATCTGAACTTGCATTTGCCCTAAGTTAACGCAATATTGTCGGCGAATAACGCATCGCTTACGCACTAAAATTTCATATATTTGCGGTAAAACTCAAAGCGTGTTTATTAGGAAATCCTTCAATAAAAAAAATTAAAAATTGGTACACTTATGTAAGAATATATGTAGAATCTGATGGTGAAGTTGAAAATTATTTACCATTACCCAGTTTTGGGTGGTGCATATCTACCCATTTAAGGGTTGAGGGTACGTCTTTACTTTTATGAAAAATCGATTTTTTGGGTTATAATACATATGTTTTCTAATTTTTGTTACAATATTGCAACAGATAATTTAATAACAACAAAACAAAATGTTCAGAGGTTATTGACCCTAAAATTGTAGCATTTGGAATATTATATTACTGTTATTATATCAATATTACAATAATTCTGAAAATACGTATACGTGTACAATAAAATATATAGATTCTAATGGCGATGTCGACGTTTTTGTATCTCGACCCATTTTTGGGTAGCATATATCTATCCATTTAAGGATTGAAGATAAAGGTTTAATTTTTTCAAAAATCGATTCCTTGATTCAAAGTACATATGTACACTAATTATTATTACTATATTTTGAATAGTCCAGTTTTAATTATAACATTTATCAATAATTGCTACTCAAAAATAGTTTTACTAATTTATTTATGCAAAAAAATGAAAACTGAGTTATTTATATAAGAATGCATAAATAAAATAAATTATTAGTTAAAATATATATAGAAGTAAATAATAAATTGAGTTTGGTCCAAAAATTATTTTGTGAAAAATTTTGTTTGCTAGAAATAAATTGTTTTTTTATTTTTATTCATTATCTCTGAAATTAATACGAATATAAAAAAAAGTTTCAACGAGACTACATTTTATTTTTAATTACAAATACTTTTTCTTATGACAAGCTTAGTCGAAATGTTATTAGTTTAGCCAAAAAGTGGATTTTCTCAAAATTATTAATGCCAAAACAATACTACTGCTGCACTCTATGACGAAACTTATGAACTATATTTGTTATGTTGTGTTGTAAGGAAGTACGTCGATGTATCGTGTAAATGCTAGAAAAAAATAAACACGCTCAATCAATTGACCAATCTGGTTCGCAGAAATGTGCATGTGATCTAAGCGGGAAGAAAAATTGTTTAAACAAATGTCATTTGATCATTAATCAAATAACAGATGAAAAATTTATGAAATTTATCATTTTAAATAAATTAATAATTAAAATATAGTTTGATACAAGATTTTATGTTTATTATAATTAAAATATGCTTTTCTTTGTCAATTTTATTTGACGTTTGTTATATCTGCTGTAAGATGTCTCCACGTGTATTACAGCAAATCTGACCTTCAAGAAATCCAGGACTGTAATTAAAAATTATTGTCTACAGAACACGTTTAACAGTTTGTTGGGCCAGAATTTATATGTATTTCAACAAGGATAAGACAATAGTTTATAAAAATTACAAAATAAATGATCAAACTTGTTTGTTTAAGAATATATACTGAAATATTGACTAGCACAAAATTTCCTGAATACGTCTTGAGTGATAGCAACAAATTATTTATGGAATGCAAAATATGACTGGCGCTGGCGCTTAAATACCATAAAATGTACATTGGAATTTCTTCAAAATTTGACCACACACAATAATTTTTCAATTAAATATTGTTATTATATGTAATCTGGAGGTTAAATAAGTATAATATTGTACATATTATTCATTTTTTATTATAATAAATACCATATTTTGTTATATACTTTATAGAGTGTACAGAATAAAAGTATTTCATTTTATATTAATATTATATACAATAATTGTTAACTAGAACATATTGTAAACATTATGCTAATAATACAGTTTACAGAAATAAACATATAATACAAAATTAATAAAAATTATTATGTATAACACTGACATGGCACCTACATTTTTTGTTTATATTTTTCTTCACTAAATTTTCATAAAAAGTTAATGTGTTATACATCAGAAGATTCAGCACAAAATTCTGAGTATAAAAATAAGAAATTTATAAATTATAACTATAATATATCGCTAATATTTTATACATTTCATCTGACATGCTTGGATTTTTTTCAGTTACAATTTTCAATACAAAATTTTCATTAAAAGTTAATAAATTATACATCAGCAGATTCAGCGTGAAGCACGGAGTAAAATTATACTAAATACTTGTATTAAAATCTTAAAGTAATACTAAAATTATTCATCTAGTCTTATTGAAGGTTATTCATCATATTTTGTTCTTTGATTGTCTTCTGTTTGTGTTTTGTCTTCTTTGATTCGTCCCACATTCTTCGTCTACATAAAAACAACCCCCGGAGTTTAGTCCTGCGATGTTTCAACAACTGGTTTTTATATCCAGTTTCTTCCCAAGCTGATTTTTCAAGTTAAATACTCGGTCAAAATCTGGATTATTTTATTATTCATAACTACTGAAAACTGGTTTCATGCCCTGAAATACAGTTTATTTGCATATTCATTGTTTAAACAAATGTTTACTTCTTGTAACAAAATAAAAACTGAATAATTTATTACTTTTGTTTTCTGTTCCAATTATGTGCATTTGTTTATCCGTTATTGTTGTCAAGTGTCATTTGAAATTTGAGGTTATAAAATTGTTATTAACAATTAATGAAATATTAGTTGTTATTAATTTCTAGTGTATAAAATTGACGAATGTATTCAAAAAAATAATTAAACAAATTAAAACACATGTTTAATAAACTGTTTTAACAATATTAGTTGAGGAATTTCCTTACAAATGGCACTACCAATATTGATTTTGGACGATCCAATAAAAAAAATCGATTTTTCGATAATAAAAGCCGTTTTGAACTATATATATATACGATACATCGACATACTTTCTTACAACTGCATAAAAATGTAGTTCATAAGTTTCACCATAGAGTACAGCAGCAGTATTGTTTTGGTACCATAAATATATTAGTAAAACCATTCATTCAAAATATTTTGATAAAAATTACTGTACATATGTATTATGATTATAAAATTAAACCCCTGTCTTCAACCTTTAAATGGGTAGATATATGCTACACAAAACTGGGTAGAGATATAAAAACGTCGACTTCAACATTCGAATCTACATATTTCTTTGTACATATACACCAATTTTCAGAATTATTGTACTACTGGTGTAATTATAGAAGTAAAAGATTCTAAATGCTACACATTTAGGGTCAACGACCTCTGAACATTTTGTTTTGATATTATTAAATTATCTGTTGTAATAATTTGTTGTTCAAATACTCTAAAAATATATGGCAGATGAACAAAACTCTTAAATTTATTAAAAAGCAGCCCTAGTAGTATGGTCAAATGAATAGGAACACTCACTACAGATAATGAATGTCAAGCAACGTGTAGCGCAGTTGTGAAATGGATGGGACATCGGAAGAAAATATAAAAAATATATGGCAGATGAACAAAACTCTTAAATTTATCAAAAAACAGCCCTAGTAGCATAGCCAAATGAATAGGAACACTCACTACGGATAATAAATGTCAAGCAACGTGGAGCGCAATTGTGAAATGGATGGGAGATCGGAAGAAAATATAAAAAATATATGGCAGATGAACAAAACTCTTAAATTTATCAAAAAGCAGCCCTAGTAGCATAGCCAAATGAATAGGAACACTCACTATGGATAATAAATGTCAAGCAACGTGGAGCGCAATTGTGAAATGGATGGGAGATCGGAAGAAAATATAAAAAATATATGGCAGATGAACAAAACTCTTAAATTTATTAAAAACCAGCCCTAGTAGTATGGCTAAATGAATAGGAACACTCACTACAGATAATGAATGTCAAGCAACGTGGAGCGCAGTTGCGAAATGGATGGGAGATCGGAAGAAAATATAAAAAGTAAATATTAAAGTTTTTCAAGTTCAATACTCGCTGAAAAACTGGTTTATTTTACAGAAAAACTGGTTTCATACCCTGAAATACAATTTATTTACATATCCATTGTTTAAACAAATATTTACTTACCGCATATCACCTTGTAACAAAATAAAAACTGAATAAATTACTTTTGTTTTCAGTTCCAATTATGTAAATTTGTTTATCCATTATTGTTGTCAGCTGTCATTTGGGGTTATAAAAATTGTTATTAACAATTGATAAAATATTAGTTGTCCACATATTACTTGATATTGTTTACTTAATATTTCAATTTAATATACGAATATACCGTATATAATCGATTGTATTGATTTTTACTAAATCATTCTTCAAAACTGCCACTCATCGCTCATTAAAATACAGTCACTCTCACGCACCATTCATTAAAAAATAATTTGATTTACTACGCATGATCAGAATTATTGATTTTTCGATCGATCAATCTTACACATTCCAAACCATACCTGTCGGTGCAAAGTTTTTGCCATGTATTATTTATATGAGTGTTTAGGGGCATTTAAAAAAACAGGCCCCTTAAAGAAGGCGTCTGCACTGGAAAAACTAAAGAATTTCAAGGTTGTGTGGGTGGATTTTACATATGATGCCATCTGCCATAAAAAATGTAATCTAGGAAAACAAGTGTCATATTTTATTTGTAATTAAACCATTTTAAATAGTTTTCTTATTATGTCTTAAACCGTACATACAATAATTCTGAAAATTGATATGTTTGTATTAAAAAATACGTGGATTTTAATGATGAAATCGATAGGTTTGTATCTCCACCCAGTTTTGGGCAGCATATATGTACCCATTTAAGGGTTCAAGATAGGGGTTTAATTTTATAAAAAATCGATTTCTCGTGTCAAAATACATATGTACACCAATTTTTGTTAATTTTTGCTAAAGGATATACTAAATAATTGAACTTGTATTTGCCCTAAATTTCAGGAATTTTGTCGGCAACCGACGCGTAACTTGCGCACAAAAAATTCAAAGATTTACGGTAAAATTCAAAGTGTGTTTATTTGGAATTCCTTCAACAAAAAAATATGAAAATTGGTATACTTATGTAAGACTATACGTAGAATCTGATGGTGAAATCTAAAATTGTTTATCTCTACCAAATTTTGGGTGGTGAATATCTACCCATTTAAGGGTTGACGGTACGACTTTAATTTTACGAAAAATAGATTCCTTGGGTCATAGTACATATATTTACTAATTTAAAATAGTACAAGAGGTAATTTAGTAATATGAAAATAAAATTTTCAGAGGTCATTGACCCTAAATGTGTAGGATTCAGAATGTTTTGTTATTATAATTATACCAATAGTACAATAATTCTGAAAATTGGTATAGAAAATATGTAGATTCTAATGGTGTAGCCGGCGTGTATGTATCTCTACCCAGTTTTGGGTAGTATACATATACTCATTTAAGGGTTGAAGATAGATGTTTAATTTTATTAAAGATCGATTCCTCGGATCAAAATACATATGTATAGTAATTTTTATCAAATTATTTGGAATGGTCCATTTTTAATTGTATGGTAATTACATATATCGCTATTCAATAATGATTTTACTAATTTATTTATAGTACTTAGACCAATTAAGCAAAAATTTTGAAAACTGGGTTATTTATATAAGAAAGTAAGTAAATGGTGCTATAGAAAAAATTTCATCTCCACCCATTTATAGGTATGGGATGCGGAGATAGTAAGTCTCATCGTTTGTTGATAATTGTTGCTGATACATGACAATAACCATTTCTGTTCCCGAATCTCTTATACGTGAACAGATTGCCCTAAAAATGGGTATACACGTTCATAATGATATTTTGATTTTTATATCAGAAACCCCGGTTCGAAAATGTAAATCTGCCAAAAATCAACCTACATACAGCAGAAGTTGTGGAAAGTGTTTTTGATCCAAATTCAGTTGTTTCCCATTCTCTTACAAATTAATCAATTACCCTAAAAATGGGTATAGATGTTCGAAATTATACCTATTTTGATTTTCACACCAAAAAACCTGGTTACTTATATCTGAAACTGTGGTTATGATTCATTTGGCTTTACAATGTTTTTCATAATTTTTTATTCTTTTCAGGGACTTTCAGGGGCCGTTTGACGATACTTTAGAAGACCTTAAAGAAGTTTTGAAGACCTGGATGACCTATACTTGGTGAGTAAGAAATATATTTGAAGACCACCAAAATCCTGAGTTCCTCGCTGGTGCTCACTGTCCAAAGTAGCCGAATTACTTTCATATTCTTTTTAGTGTCCTTTTATCCATTTTTATGTATTATCCTTTGTCCAATAAAGATTTTGCCCAAGTTTCTGTAAGATTTATTGTGTTTTAGATATAATTATTAAAATTTCAGATTATTTTATGTAACTTGAACATATATGAACATTTAATAGAAAATATGATAAAGAAATTAAGGTACAGTAGCAATTTGGATGTTTTTGAACGATTAATGAAGAGATACAATTCATAAACACTCAAAAATTGGATGCCGGTAGATGCACTAGAAAAGTGTATGGATGAATTCTCATATTTTGGTCAGTAAAATTTGTATTTCTCTACAGAATTGAATGAAATTTGAAACACAGTACGCTTAATATATGCTGAATGTAAATATGCTACTTCCATATATTTACTGTGAGTGGTTTTGACAGAAAAAATTGAAAATATTGATGTTTTCACGTGCCAACCTTATACGGAATTTTATGATATTTTAACCCAGTTTATTCTTACTGGGGCTTACTACACAGTTAAAATAAGGTGTATAGATAAAGGTAGAATTATTTACAGTACATAAAACCACTTCACAGTTTGCATATTTATTGGAACTGGAGCAACGTTTTTGGATCTTGAAAATCTCAGACATGCTCGTTATTCCTTTATATTTTAATCATTTGCCCCAAAAATGGGTATAGGGGTTTAATACGATGTAGACTTTGATTTGTATGTCAAAAAACCTGGTTCGATTACGTAAATGTATCCAAGTCTCATCTTTTGTTGTTGATTCCACATATTTCTGTTCCTTAATCTCTTATACGTGAACAGATTGCCCTAAAAATGGGTATACACGTTCAGAACGATAGATACTTTGATTTTTATATCAGAAATCCTGGTTCAAAAATGTAAAAAAACCTACCTTCATATAGCAGAAGTTGTGGAAGATCCGAAGCAATTCAAACTCACTTCCGATTCTCTTATAAATTAATCAATTACCCTAAAAATGGGTATAGATGTTCAAAATGACGCATATTTTGATTTTCATACCAAAAAACCTGGTTTGGTTACGTAAATAGCTAAATTTTGAGATTTGTCCATCCGTCGTATTGTGTTCCGTCCGATAGGTTAGGAGATACATTTATCTCATTAACCCAAAACTGGGTTTTATGGGCTGAAACTTGAGTGGATTGCTTGGATTGATATATATTTAAAGTTTTGTATGCCAAAAGGGCCTTAGATTGAGGAAAAAGTACTGGAATTGTAAAAAATAGGTCGTAAGACGGGACATTTCATCCATTATTTTCATACCCTAAAATATGTTTTTAGGGTTTGGGGCTGCGGCTAGTTTATTCATTTGGGCTATATTTTAGATTTCTCGTGCCAAAAGGGCCGTAAATTGCGTGAGAAACGAATAATCAACGAAATACTTCCTAATCTGAATAGCATTGGGAGATGGAAATTTGTTGATTTAGGGCATTAAATCATTAAATAGGGGTCGGAAACTATTGATAATAGGTTTTTATTATTATTTATCATCGTTTTAGGGTGTAAAACATGAGTATAGAGCTTTAATTGGTTCACAATCATTATTCAAAGATTGAAATGTCAACTTCTCACCTCGAATGTTTGGGGGCGATTTTCTCCCCTTAGAAAAAATATAATCGCAAAAGTAAATATACCATTAGAATCAGCAAAAAATAGCACATCTTTTTAGCATATTAATTTATTTTTAGAATAAAATTAATAATTGTTGAAAAATTCCGATGTTCATTTGTTTTTAGCCGTGTAGTGTTCGCTACGACATGCATCCGCCATTTTCTTCTCTATTCGTTGCGTGTATTCAGTCAACGACGTATGTCGCTTGTCGATTTTTAATTCTACTTGCTTTTTGCAGGTCCGACTCGGTCTTCAGTTTTTCGCCAGAATTTGTAGCGTGTGGAATTGCGTTCGATCTCTCCTCAAAAATAATTAAATTAGTAAGTAATTACAATGAAATATTAAAGAAAACAGTTATTGTAGTGAGTAATTAACAAATATTGATTGGAATTAGTATATCTGGGTATATAAATAAAATTTGTTTTTGAGAAGTGATCGCGCATCGCGGACCTGTACATTGTTGTTGTGATTAAGGAATTACTAGTGAATAAAAAGTGATTAGAAATTAATAATTGAAGTGTGTAACGTGTGACAATTGTTGAACTAAGTTCCGTGTGATGGGTCCATCCATTCCGGGCAGATTTCCACAGCAGTTGGGGCAGTTTGCGGCTTCTTTTCAATGGGTGAAAAGGTAGGAAATATTTTTTTAGCCATTTGCCTTCCAACACATTTACTAAAATGTAAATTTTCTCTCCCAATGGTTAGCTATTAGTTTAGAAATTTACTAATCCATGTTTTCAGCCTAATTAAAATTTATTTCACAGCTAACCTTTTCTTTCAGCTCTCTTTCAGCTAGTTTTAAGTTATTTTCTTAGTCTTTCAGTGGTAGGGCAATTTAGGTTAGCCGGCCCTGCAGAGCCTGAAGACGCCCCCCATTGCGACCACAGCAGCCCTAGGACATCGGGATTAATCATTTTTCTTTCTTAATTTCAGTTAAGCTAGATATAATTAGGTTAAGAGTTTTTGAATGGTTGTAAAAATGTCCTATCGTACAAATACAAGTAAATTTTAAAGTTTTTTTCTTGAATATTATGAACAAAAATCGTACGATGATCGGAATTTTTACGGTGATTATATATATACCTTTTTGTTTAATTAAATAATAATTATTATTTAAATAATTGGATGTCTTACGTAAATAGCAAAGTACCGATATTTTTTCAATGACCTCTAAATAAATATTCTTTATTTTATTTAAACACGTAATCATTTTAAACAATTGATAAATGGAATCAATATTATTTTTGTAGAGTTTTAAACAATTATTTCGGTGCTTTGTTAATAAATAAGTCAACAATTCAATTTTTTTATGATAGTATTGTTGTTTAATAATTATGGTATATATCTCACACACGTTGGAAGGCAAAACCTTGTTATATTTTGGATAATTAATTACTCATACCCTCTTTCAAAGAGCCGTTAACTGGCTAAAGTGATTAAAAATGTTTAAGACATTTTTTGTCGTCAAACAATTTAATAATTTTTATTTGAAATATTTCTCTATTAGCCTATAAACATTGTATATTGACTCATTATTGTTTAACTTTTTAAATTTAAAATAAATTTTATATTGGGCGTCGAACAATAAATAATTTATAATGATTATAGATTTACTATTGTTTCAAGAAATAGTTCATATTAGTATCAAAATTATTAACGTTAGTTTTATTGCAATATTTTTCCCATATATTAATAAATAAATGAAGGTAACTGTTTTAATAAACATTAAAATTATTTTTGATTGTTGTGTATTTAACAGCTAACATTTCATATTGTTACACATAACTTGTCAAATCAAATGAGTATAGGTTATGTTATTGTTTTATATTTGTAAATAATACTCACAATGATACGGATTTATTGACAAAGTAAAGTTTTAGATTATTCACGGCCTTTATTGGAATCTTACTGGAACCTTATTGGAGTCAGTGTAAATTTCTACCTATATCAAAATAAAAAAATATTATTATAGGAAAATTATAAAATATATTTTACAAATAAATTAAAAACTTACATTATTAATACTTTTTAACGGAAAGTACAATTACCACAAATAAAATTGTAAATAAAATAAATAAATATATCATCACGGCATATTACCCATTTCTGGGTGTGCCAGTATCTACAACACATGTAGACATCGGTAATGATGACGATATATTTTACCGTGCGGGCGCTTACCAGGCGTCACCTCACGGGCACTCATAGCTGGTGTGGAGAGTGCACCACAGGGGTCACTTTTGTGCCATTTAAAATTGGAAATATTTGGCGTCTGTCGGGATCGAACCCGGTTCCCCCAGGTTCGCGACCAGACACTTAGGCACGCGGCCACGGGACCCCATCTAAAAATAAAATAAAATTGTCAGTTATATTAACTGTCAAAAACCAAAACAAAACTTTGAATCTGTTGATCATGATTACTTTATACAGAAATCAAGATGGTGAATTAAAACGAACGTTGATTATTTACAAATCTGCTAGATTTCCTAATTGGTTGACTATTAATCAACGGAATAATCGTGAATTCGGCTGTCAAAATGCAGTAAAATGTGTATTATTTGATAACCTGACACTGTCGGTAAATCAGTCACTTGTCAGGCCAACTTCCGAAATACGTACGTTTATATTTAATTTACGTTTACATTATACTTTTTAAATTTAAAGCATATTTTATATTGGATATTATACAATAAATAATTTAATAGTATATATTTTAACTATTGTAAAGTTAATCACTGTGGCAAATTAACGGCTCAAAAACAGATGCGCCCCTAAAATTATCCAGGATGTAAACAAGGGGCACCCATTTTTTTATATTGTTGTCTTTGAAGTGCACCCGTACCCGTACCGTAGAATAAGTGTTTAGGGACAAAGCCCTGCAAATTAGTTGCGCCTTAGTTTTAAGTTAGTTATTCGATTCCGCGGTTTACGTTCGGTCGTCGGCAGGCAATAAAGACCCCGGGGTCTGTGCGGTCTCTTCTATTACCGCCCTAGAGCCAGGATATTAATTTATTCTGGCACTAGGGTACGACTTTACGTCGGTAGTAATATAGAATGATTCGGAATTATTTGCTTTTCGTTCTCGCGGTTTTCAAGAAATCAGGAATGAAATAAATTTACTTCTATTGGGTTCGATTCCCGAAGGAGTAAATATAATAATACAAATATATTAGGGAGTCTAGGTGCGGAATTTTAGGTATAAAATAAATTTAACATTTATAGGATTCAATTCGAAAGGGGTAAATATGATACAAACAGAATTATTAGGTACATAGTTTATAATATGTTATAGGCTCTTTCAAAATGATTGAATTGTAAAATGAATATATAGACATTTTAGCTTGTAATTTATCTAAATATACCCTTACCTAACATAACCTAGGTTAGGGGTTGCGTGCCTGACAATTAATTGTTGGGCCCTTTATTTAGTTTTAAGTTTCGCGTTTACGGGTACGGGCCCGGCACTATATTTATATTTATGTATGTGTTTTGCGCCTTGCCACCCCTAGACGCTAGTTTCTATGGGGTGGCCCATTTATTAGTTTCAGCTCATCATAAGTTCTCGCCTAGAAGTCGTGCTAACGTCACGCAACCTTAAAGTCCTCCTAACGTGAGGCAAATTTATGAATAGAATAGACTTTGAAAATTGTGCCATTATATTGCAAAAAAAGATGAAAAATTAATTTTTTTTAAGAGTATAAACGACTTTAAATAAAAATAAAAAATAGATGAGGTAATAAAAATTTCTGGATTGCAATCGCAAAATTTTATTTAAATTTTCGGGTACTCATCAATATATCCAGTTAAGGAACTTTTTCTATCATAAAAAATAGACTCAAGTCCTGTGTGTTCATTATATAATTGAAAAATTAATGTTTGGTAGAGAAAAATAAATAAACAAACAAACACACACACACACATACACACACACACACAAATTGTGTTTATTTTCAGAATGAATTCAAGATGAACCGAAGACCTCTTAGACCCACCCCAAACCACTCGGCATTAAGAAAACACCCCCTAAAGGATAAATGGAAAGGTATGCCAAATTTAAATACAAAAAAAAGTATAAAAAATAAAATATTTTTATTTACAGTTAGTAAATAGAAGAACCACTCGAATACTGAAAATATATGAAGAAAATATCAGCTTACGTCCAAACTTTGAAGGTATAAAATAATATATTTCTTCCCAAAATAATATAATACAATAATTTTTTTTTACAGGAAGCATCCATCAATCAGAAGCCCCCCCCCCCCCACTACCCCTCACATAACCCCCCCCCCCCTCCGTATGAATTCAAGATGGACCGAAGACTTCTTTAGACCCACCCCAAACCACTATGTCATTGAGAAAACACCCTTAAGGAACAATGAAAAAGTATGTCAAATTTAAATACAAAAAATATTATAAAATATTAAAATAATTTTTTATTTTTAGTTAAAAAATAGAAGCACCACTCGAGTACTGAAAATATATGAGGAAAATACCAGCTTACGTCCAAACTTTGAAGGTATAAAATAATATATTTCTTCCTAAAATAATATAATACAATATTTTTTTTTATTTTACAGGACGCATCCATCAATCAGCCCTTCGAGCCCCCCCACAGCCCCCCCCCCCCCTTTAATGAAATATTTATTGTATAAAAAAAATAATATTATAAAATGAGTCTAACATTTATTCTAGTTATAAGTATGTGTATTGCTAATTACTAATAATTGCTATATCTCTATGTAACGACACTATACAATATACACAACACAATCACAAAATACTAGTAAATTAAAATAATGGCACGGTTTTCGAAGTCTACGCCTAAAATACAGGCAAAATCGGTTCGCGATAAATAATATTGGGTAGTTAACAATTATTTAATTAAAATATTGATTGTTCAACGTATAAAGCCGTGTACGCACGTTCGCAAACTGTTCGCGAACTGTTAGCGAACGAGTGACATTCATTAAATAAATAATTTAAATTCGTGAAACCAAACTTTGTCAATAATAAAATTATATTTATCTGTAAAATGTACGATTCCTGAATATTAAAAATTACATCAAAACATGGTTAAATATCACTTAATTTTTTCCAATTTTATTTTTTCGCTTTTGTGAAGTAAATTAACCAATAAAAAGGCTGAATTTTTATCTCTATCTAAACCAACACTAATTTCTTGAAATAAAGTATACGAGTCGTAATCCATATTAGTTGGCCTATTTGTTAAATCCATTTATCGTGAATTATTTCTAATAATAATGGAGAATTTTTTTATTTAAAGTAAAGTTATTTCCACATTATAACGTAACTTTAAACTATTTTTTTTTAGCTGAACATAAATATTTAACAGTATAATAATAAATCAAATTTATTAGTAAATTTCTATTATTTATCAAAATTGGATAATTCGCTGATTATTCTTAAAAATTGCCGCAATTTTTTATAGTGTCTTATTTCTAAATTCTGGCAAATAAATGACTTTCAAACTTTGTTTTTCTTGTATTGTTAGTAAAGCTATGAATTATTTCGTTTAATAATAATATTAAAAATAATACTGATAATTACGTTATTTATTATTTGTATTATATATGCATTAAATAAAATAAAATTTTAGCGGCTAGACCAACTAATATGGATTAGGGCTTGTAGAACTCGCGAATATCTCTGGTTTTGTTCGTATGTTCAGATGAAGTTCGCTACAAACTTTTCGCGAGCTCGTAGCGTACAGCATTTTCAGGGTAGATGTTGAAGTTTGGTTTTCTGCTCAGTTCAATTAGCGCAAAAAAGTGAAGCAAAGATAATATGATAAATTTAATAGAGCTGTATCGTTTATTTCCAAATTTATGGAATACAAACGATCGTAATTATAAAAAAAGTAATGCGAAATAGGACTCAATATTTAATAAACTTATCCTCTATCTCTATCATATACTTTTATTATAATACAGTGCGTTCAGAAAAAAACCTAATACGGAGTAGGCTATGAACAGAAACGTATGTCGGAACATTATTCAATTCAAAAATCAAGTTGTCATAATTGATCGTGAAATGTAATTTTAAAGAGAAAAGATAATTAAGAAGGATACAGATTATTACCATTTACCATTTTCTAATTTATTTCTGTTTCTAAAATAACGATTCAAGAAGAAAAGCTTTGATTTCTTTAGATAGTATTTTTGACAATATCTTGTGTCGGTTGACATACTTTCAAATTGACATGTTTTTTTTTTCATAGCTAACTCCGAATTAGGATTTTTTTTAACACAATGTAACACCAACACCTTCCTCACTCGTTGACATTGACATTTTTTTTTTGATAAATCCAAACGCGAACTTTTTCCGAACTACACGGCGAACATGAGTTCATAATTCAAATATCTGGTGATGGTCTGTGATCTGGTGTTCACGTTGAGTTCGCGAACTGTTCTATGTACAGTTCTCGAACTGCTCGCGAACAGAATGTACGCGGCTTTAGTTTTTCGTTTGAATTAGTAACATTATTAAATAATAAATGGGGTCCTCCACCATATATACATAATTCTAGGCCTGGCAGACCTAAGTAATAAGTCGAAAAATGATATTTCTTTATTATTATTGCACATAAGTCAACTTTGCCTGTTGATCGTTGAAAAAAGCACTTTCAATATCAACCAATGTTACATTACTATAGACATGACTTAGGGCTGGTTTATGATGGTTTTAATTTATAAATTTAGATTTACAAAAGTTTATATTTGACATTTTATTTTAAAAATTTTAAATCTCACCAATCAGAATAATTTTCTTTCAAATTCATAGCAACATGTAATTAAATAAACAAAATGATGTGACAGTTGTTGACAGAATTAAAAATACGTGAAAAAATAGTAGGTAATTTATGTAGTATATGCAATTCATAATGGATATTCAATAAATTAGATATGGAATTCATTTTTGATGTAGAATTGTGCAGTAATTAGTATGACAAGAGAACCAAATCACTGGAGAATATCATTTATTTGAATAAATTAATTTATAAATCTAAATTCATTATGAACCAGTGCACTAAATCTAAATTTCTAAATTAAATCAATCATAAACAAGCCTTTAAGTTATAAATATAAGGTATATAAACTTGAAAACGCATTATACCGATATTTCTGTGCTATTACATTTTTTTTTCTGTGTCCTGTAATTATAAAACATACATTTTTGACTTATCTACTTAGATCTGCCGAACCTAGAATTAGAACATTGGTCATTTATATTAAAAATAGACTTTAACACGGCATGATAGTACATAGGGACTGTAATAGGCAAATTCTAAACAAATATGTTCAGAATAGAGGTAATAATTTAAACATGCGTCAGTTATATTAAAAACAGACGATAAAACCTTATAACATTACTAGGCACTGTATGGTATCAAACTTTAAAAAAGTTAGTAGTTTTAATAATTAAAAGTAAACTAAATAATTCTAGTTTTCATTGATGATGCTGCGTCAGATAAAAACAACGTGCGTTATTATGAAAGTGAAGGAAATGTTGAATGACAAAGGTATCAGAGGCAATCGAAACTTACACAAAATGAGCTAACATCTACGTCATACAATATTAAAATAATGAGCACGGCTTGACGAATAACAATTGGCTTTCTAGAACTATAGATCGCTTACAAATTAGATGAAGTATTGTAAAAAATAAATAATGGAGGACCCTAGAAAAAATAGATAGGTATCTTTAGAGGATTTCAGGTGTTGTTTATAGATATGTCGGCCTCTTAAGGTGTCTATAATTCTATAATTAAATATTATAGTTAACAGACCACCTTAGAAGGATTTCAGGTGTTATTGTTTTATTTATATGTTAGCCTCTGAAGGAGTCTGTAATAATTATAAAATTTGAAAATAAAGATAACAGACGACCTTTGGAGGATTTCAGGTGTTATTGTATTATTTATATGTTGGCCTCTTAAGATAGATAATATCTATAATTTATAAGAAATTATAGATAATCTTTCGAGGATTTCAGGTGTTATGGTTTTATTTATTTATATGTGTCGGCCTCTATAAGATATCTTTTGTTAACTACCCAATATTACGGCAAAAATGCGTTGCAACTTTGCACAGTAAAAAATAAACGGCGATACAAAAACAATATTGCGCATTTAAAAAGATTTTTCCAAAAAATACTTAAAATAATTTTGGCCAATATTGCGGTAAAATTACGGTTTGCGGTGCATCTACGCACAGTAAAAATAAAACTGCGGTACAAAATAATTAATATTGTACCTATAAACAAACATAGATATTTCCAAAAATAAATAAAATAATTTTTGAAATCAATATATAAATGATGAAAATTCTATTGCGTGGTAAAATCAATAGGCATATGCAATTCAGGTGTCTAAAATCTTAATTTGTGCAATAATAAAAATGTCTGCGACCTAGTGGAACTTGTAAGTATTGCGGGCAATTAAATAATTAATAATATTTATGACTGTCACCGAATATACTTCTAAATTTTGCGGATTGCATAGTTGTATATTATATTGTTTGTTTTCATTATCCATTCATTTTACGATGATTGACGAAAGTTATTTGCGTGGTAATATTATATCAGCTGAACACGAAAGTTAAAAATTAGTCTACATACGTAGAAAAGTCCATAAAATCGATTGCCGCAATGCCCGTTAACGTATCTTTTACCGTTCATTAGTTATAGCCCGGCAAAGTGAAATACACGTGTTAGATTTCCATTGGAAATTACACTTTGTATTTCTCAAACTAGAATCCTGGGATTTTTTTTACTATTTTTTCCGAAATCAGCACGTTTGATTTAATAGAAATTGATACATTTTTATTTAAATATAGGGTGTTTAAATATTTTGGTTTATAACTGGCTACTGAAAAATCCAAGGTACCATTTTTTGATTTATTGCATGGTAATATTGTATCAGCTGAACACGAAAGTTAAAAATTAGTCTACATACGTAGAAAAGTCCATAAAATCGATTGCCGCAATGCCCGTTAACGTATCTTTTACCGTTCATTAGTTATAGCCCGGCAAAGTGAAATAAACGTGTTAGATTTCCATTGGAAATAAAACTTTGTATTTCTCAAACTAGAATCCTGGGATTTTTTTTACTATTTTTTCCGAAATCAGCACGTTTGATTTAATAGAAATTGATACATTTTTATTTAAATATAGGGTGTTTAAATATTTTGGTTTATAACTGGCTACTGAAAAATCCAAGGTACCATTTTTTGATTTATTGCATGGTAATATTGTATCAGCTGAACACGAAGGTTAAAAATTAGTCTACATACGTAGAAAAGTCCACAAAATCGATTGCCGCAATGCCCGTTACCGTATCTTTTACCGTTCATTAGTTATAGCCCGGCAAAGTGAAATAAACGTGTTAGATTTCCATTGGAAATAAAACTTTGTATTTCTCAAACTAGAATCCTGGGATTTTTTTTACTATTTTTTCCGAAATCAGCACGTTTGATTTAATAGAAATTGATACATTTTTATTTAAATATAGGGTGTTTAAATATTTTGGTTTATAACTGGCTACTGAAAAATCCAAGGTACCATTTTTTGATTTATTGCATGGTAATATTGTATCAGCTGAACACGAAAGTTAAAAATTAGTCTACATACGTAGAAAAGTCCACAAAATCGATTGCCGCAATGCCCGTTAACGTATCTTTTACCGTTCATTAGTTATAGCCCGGCAAAGTGAAATAAACGTGTTAGATTTCCATTGGAAATAAAACATTGTATTTCTCAAACTAGAATCCTGGGATTTTTTTTACTATTTTTTCCGAAATCAGCACGTTTTATTTCATAGAAATTGATACATTTTTATTTAAATATAGGGTGTTTAAATATTTTGGTTTATAACTGGCTACTGAAAAATCCAAGGTACCATTTTTTGATTTATTGCATGGTAATATTGTATCAGCTGAACACGAAAGTTAAAAATTAGTCTACATACGTAGAAAAGTTCATAAAATCGATTGCCGCAATGCCCGTTAACGTATCTTTTACCGTTCATTAGTTATAGCCCGGCAAAGTGAAATAAACGTGTTAGATTTCCATTGGAAATAAAACATTGTATTTCTCAAACTAGAATCCTGGGATTTTTTTTACTATTTTTTCCGAAATCAGCACGTTTGATTTAATAGAAATTGATACATTTTTATTTAAATATAGGGTGTTTAAATATTTTGGTTTATAACTGGCTACTGAAAAATCCAAGGTACCATTTTTTGATTTATTGCATGGTAATATTGTATCAGCTGAACACGAAAGTTAAAAATTAGTCTACATACGTAGAAAAGTCCACAAAATCGATTGCCGCAATGCCCGTTAACGTATCTTTTACCGTTCATTAGTTATAGCCCGGCAAAGTGAAATAAACGTGTTAGATTTCCATTGGAAATAAAACATTGTATTTCTCAAACTAGAATCCTGGGATTTTTTTTTACTATTTTTTCCGAAATCAGCACGTTTGATTTAATAGAAATTGATACATTTTTATTTAAATATAGGGTGTTTAAATATTTTGGTTTATAACTGGCTACTGAAAAATCCAAGGTACCATTTTTTGATTTATTGCATGGTAATATTGTATCAGCTGAACACGAAAGTTAAAAATTAGTCTACATACGTAGAAAAGTTCATAAAATCGATTGCCGCAATGCCCGTTAACGTATCTTTTACCGTTCATTAGTTATAGCCCGGCAAAGTGAAATAAACGTGTTAGATTTCCATTGGAAATAAAACTTTGTATTTCTCAAACTAGAATCCTGGGATTTTTTTTACTATTTTTTCCGAAATCAGCACGTTTGACTTAATAGAAATTGATACATTTTTATTTAAATATAGGGTGTTTAAATATTTTGGTTTATAACTGGCTACTGAAAAATCCAAGGTACCATTTTTTGATTTATTGCATGGTAATATTGTATCAGCTGAACACGAAAGTTAAAAATTAGTCTACATACGTAGAAAAGTCCATAAAATCGATTGTTGCAATGCCCGTTAACGTATCTTTTACCGTTCATTAGTTATAGCCCGGCAAAGTGAAATAAACGTGTTAGATTTCCATTGGAAATAAAACTTTGTATTTCTCAAACTAGAATCCTGGGATTTTTTTTACTATTTTTTCCGAAATCAGCACGTTTGATTTAATAGAAATTGATACATTTTTATTTAAATATAGGGTGTTTAAATATTTTGGTTTATAACTGGCTACTGAAAAATCCAAGGTACCATTTTTTGATTTATTGCATGGTAATATTGTATCAGCTGAACACGAAAGTTAAAAATTAGTCTACATACGTAGAAAAGTCCATAAAATCGATTGCCGCAATGCCCGTTAACGTATCTTTTACCGTTCATTAGTTATAGCCCGGCAAAGTGAAATAAACGTGATAGATTTCCATTGGAAATAAAACTTTGTATTTCTCAAACTAGAATCCTGGGATTTTTTTTACTATTTTTTCCGAAATCAGCACGTTTGATTTAATAGAAATTGATACATTTTTATTTAAATATAGGGTGTTTAAATATTTTGGTTTATAACTGGCTACTGAAAAATCCAAGGTACCATTTTTTGATTTATTGCATGGTAATATTGTATCAGCTGAACACGAAAGTTAAAAATTAGTCTACATACGTAGAAAAGTCCATAAAATCGATTGCCGCAATGCCCGTTAACGTATCTTTTACCGTTCATTAGTTATAGCCCGGCAAAGTGAAATAAACGTGTTAGATTTCCATTGGAAATAAAACATTGTATTTCTCAAACTAGAATCCTGGGATTTTTTTTACTATTTTTTCCGAAATCAGCACGTTTGATTTAATAGAAATTGATACATTTTTATTTAAATATAGGGTGTTTAAATATTTTGGTTTATAACTGGCTACTGAAAAATCCAAGGTACCATTTTTTGATTTATTGCATGGTAATATTGTATCAACTGAACACGAAAGCTAAAAATTAGTCTACATACGTAGAAAAGTCCATAAAATCGATTGCCGCAATGCCCGTTAACGTATCTTTTACCGTTCATTAGTTATAGCCCGGCAAAGTGAAATAAACGTGTTAGATTTCCATTGGAAATAAAACATTGTATTTCTCAAACTAGAATCCTGGGATTTTTTTTACTATTTTTTCCGAAATCAGCACGTTTGATTTAATAGAAATTGATACATTTTTATTTAAATATAGGGTGTTTAAATATTTTGGTTTATAACTGGCTACTGAAAAATCCAAGGTACCATTTTTTGATTTATTGCATGGTAATATTGTATCAGCTGAACACGAAAGTTAAAAATTAGTCTACATACGTAGAAAAGTTCATAAAATCGATTGCCGCAATGCCCGTTAACGTATCTTTTACCGTTCATTAGTTATAGCCCGGAAAAGTGAAATAAACGTGTTAGATTTCTATTGGAAATAAAACATTGTATTTCTCAAACTAGAATCCTGGGATTTTTTTTACTATTTTTTCCGAAATCAGCACGTTTGATTTAATAGAAATTGATACATTTTTATTTAAATATAGGGTGTTTAAATATTTTGGTTTATAACTGGCTACTGAAAAATCCAAGGTACCATTTTTTGATTTATTGCATGGTAATATTGTATCAGCTGAACACGAAAGTTAAAAATTAGTCTACATACGTAGAAAAGTCCATAAAATCGATTGCCGCAATGCCCGTTAACGTATCTTTTACCGTTCATTAGTTATAGCCCGGCAAAGTGAAATAAACGTGTTAGATTTCCATTGGAAATAAAACATTGTATTTCTCAAACTAGAATCCTGGGATTTTTTTTACTATTTTTTCCAAAATCAGCACGTTTGATTTAATAGAAATTGATACATTTTTATTTAAATATAGGGTGTTTAAATATTTTGGTTTATAACTGGCTACTGAAAAATCCAAGGTACCATTTTTTGATTTATTGCATGGTAATATTGTATCAGCTGAACACGAAAGTTAAAAATTAGTCTACATACGTAGAAAAGTCCACAAAATCGATTGCCGCAATGCCCGTTAACGTATCTTTTACCGTTCATTAGTTATAGCCCGGCAAAGTGAAATAAACGTGTTAGATTTCCATTGGAAATAAAACATTGTATTTCTCAAACTAGAATCCTGGGATTTTTTTTACTATTTTTTCCGAAATCAGCACGTTTGATTTAATAGAAATTGATACATTTTTATTTAAATATAGGGTGTTTAAATATTTTGGTTTATAACTGGCTACTGAAAAATCCAAGGTACCATTTTTTGATTTATTGCATGGTAATATTGTATCAGCTGAACACGAAAGTTAAAAATTAGTCTACATACGTAGAAAAGTTCATAAAATCGATTGCCGCAATGCCCGTTAACGTATCTTTTACCGTTCATTAGTTATAGCCCGGCAAAGTGAAATAAACGTGTTAGATTTCCATTGGAAATAAAACTTTGTATTTCTCAAACTAGAATCCTGGGATTTTTTTTACTATTTTTTCCGAAATCAGTACGTTTGATTTAATAGAAATTGATACATTTTTATTTAAATATAGGGTGTTTAAATATTTTGGTTTATAACTGGCTACTGAAAAATCCAAGGTACCATTTTTTGATTTATTGCATGGTAATATTGTATCAGCTGAACACGAAAGTTAAAAATTAGTCTACATACGTAGAAAAGTCCATAAAATCGATTGCCGCAATGCCCGTTAACGTATCTTTTACCGTTCATTAGTTATAGCCCGGCAAAGTGAAATAAACGTGTTAGATTTCCATTGGAAATAAAACTTTGTATTTCTCAAACTAGAATCCTGGGATTTTTTTTACTATTTTTTCCGAAATCAGCACGTTTGACTTAATAGAAATTGATACATTTTTATTTAAATATAGGGTGTTTAAATATTTTGGTTTTTAACTGGCTACTGAAAAATCCAAGGTACCATTTTTTGATTTATTGCATGGTAATATTGTATCAGCTGAACACGAAAGTTAAAAATTAGTCTACATACGTAGAAAAGTCCATAAAATCGATTGCCGCAATGCCCGTTAACGTATCTTTTACCGTTCATTAGTTATAGCCCGGCAAAGTGAAATAAACGTGTTAGATTTCCATTGGAAATAAAACTTTGTATTTCTCAAACTAGAATCCTGGGATTTTTTTTACTATTTTTTCCGAAATCAGCACGTTTGACTTAATAGAAATTGATACATTTTTATTTAAATATAGGGTGTTTAAATATTTTGGTTTTTAACTGGCTACTGAAAAATCCAAGGTACCATTTTTTGATTTATTGCATGGTAATATTGTATCAGCTGAACACGAAAGTTAAAAATTAGTCTACATACGTAGAAAAGTCCATAAAATCGATTGCCGCAATGCCCGTTAACGTATCTTTTACCGTTCATTAGTTATAGCCCGGCAAAGTGAAATAAACGTGTTAGATTTCCATTGGAAATAAAACATTGTATTTCTCAAACTTGAATCCTGGGATTTTTTTTACTATTTTTTCCGAAATCAGCACGTTTGACTTAATAGAAATTGATACATTTTTATTTAAATATAGGGTGTTTAAATATTTTGGTTTATAACTGGCTACTGAAAAATCCAAGGTACCATTTTTTGATTTATTGCATGGTAATATTGTATCAGCTGAACACGAAAGTTAAAAATTAGTCTACATACGTAGAAAAGTCCATAAAATCGATTGCCGCAATGCCCGTTAACGTATCTTTTACCGTTCATTAGTTATAGCCCGGCAAAGTGAAATAAACGTGATAGATTTCCATTGGAAATAAAACTTTGTATTTCTCAAACTAGAATCCTGGGATTTTTCTTACTATTTTTTCCGAAATCAGCACGTTTGACTTAATAGAAATTGATACATTTTTATTTAAATATAGGGTGTTTAAATTTTTTGGTTTATAACTGGCTACTGAAAAATCCAAGGTACCATTTTTTGATTTATTGCATGGTAATATTGTATCAGCTGAACACGAAAGTTAAAAATTAGTCTACATACGTAGAAAAGTCCATAAAATCGATTGCCGCAATGCCCGTTAACGTATCTTTTACCGTTCATTAGTTATAGCCCGGCAAAGTGAAATAAACGTGTTAGATTTCCATTGGAAATAAAACATTGTATTTCTCAAACTTGAATCCTGGGATTTTTTTTTACTATTTTTTCCGAAATTAGCACGTTTGATTTAATAGAAATTGATACATTTTTATTTAAATATAGGGTGTTTAAATATTTTGGTTTATAAATGGCTACTGAAAAATCCAAGGTACCATTTTTTGATTTATTGCATGGTAATATTGTATCAGCTGAACACGAAAGTTAAAAATTAGTCTACATACGTAGAAAAGTTCATAAAATCGATTGCCGCAATGCCCGTTAACGTATCTTTTACCGTTCATTAGTTATAGCCCGGCAAAGTGAAATAAACGTGTTAGATTTCCATTGGAAATAAAACTTTGTTTTTCTCAAACTAGAATCCTGGGATTTTTTTTACTATTTTTTCCGAAATCAGCACGTTTGATTTAATAGAAATTGATACATTTTTATTTAAATATAGGGTGTTTAAATATTTTGGTTTATAACTGGCTACTGAAAAATCCAAGGTACCATTTTTTGATTTATTGCATGGTAATATTGTATCAGCTGAACACGTAAGTTAAAAATTAGTCTACATACGTAGAAAAGTCCATAAAATCGATTGCCGCAATGCCCGTTAACGTATCTTTTACCGTTCATTAGTTATAGCCCGGCAAAGTGAAATAAACGTGTTAGATTTCCATTGGAAATAAAACTTTGTATTTCTCAAACTAGAATCCTGGGATTTTTTTTACTATTTTTTCCGAAATCAGCACGTTTGACTTAATAGAAATTGATACATTTTTATTTAAATATAGGGTGTTTAAATATTTTGGTTTATAACTGGCTACTGAAAAATCCAAGGTACCATTTTTTGATTTATTGCATGGTAATATTGTATCAGCTGAACACGAAAGTTAAAAATTAGTCTACATACGTAGAAAAGTCCATAAAATCGATTGCCGCAATGCCCGTTAACGTATCTTTTACCGTTCATTAGTTATAGCCCGGCAAAGTGAAATAAACGTGTTAGATTTCCATTGGAAATAAAACATTGTATTTCTCAAACTTGAATCCTGGGATTTTTTTTACTATTTTTTCCGAAATTAGCACGTTTGATTTAATAGAAATTGATACATTTTTATTTAAATATAGGGTGTTTAAATATTTTGGTTTATAACTGGCTACTGAAAAATCCAAGGTACCATTTTTTGATTTATTGCATGGTAATATTGTATCAGCTGAACACGAAAGTTAAAAATTAGTCTACATACGTAGAAAAGTCCATAAAATCGATTGCCGCAATGCCCGTTAACGTATCTTTTACCGTTCATTAGTTATAGCCCGGCAAAGTGAAATAAACGTGTTAGATTTCCATTGGAAATAAAACTTTGTATTTCTCAAACTACAATCCTGGGATTTTTTTTACTATTTTTTCCGAAATCAGCACGTTTGATTTAATAGAAATTGATACATTTTTATTTAAATATAGGGTGTTTAAATATTTTGGTTTATAACTGGCTACTGAAAAATCCAAGGTACCATTTTTTGATTTATTGCATGGTAATATTGTATCAGCTGAACACGAAAGTTAAAAATTAGTCTACATACGTAGAAAAGTCCATAAAATCGATTGCCGCAATGCCCGTTAACGTATCTTTTACCGTTCATTAGTTATAGCCCGGCAAAGTGAAATAAACGTGTTAGATTTCCATTGGAAATAAAACTTTGTATTTCTCAAACTAGAATCCTGGGATTTTTTTTACTATTTTTTCCGAAATCAGCACGTTTGATTTAATAGAAATTGATACATTTTTATTTAAATATAGGGTGTTTAAATATTTTGGTTTATAACTGGCTACTGAAAAATCCAAGGTACCATTTTTGATTTATTGCATAGTAATATTGTATCAGCTGAACACGAAAGCTAAAAATTAGGCTACATACGTAGAAAAGTCCATAAAATCGATTGCCGCAATGCCCGTTAACGTATCTTTTACCGTTCATTAGTTATAGCCCGGCAAAATGAAATAAACGTGTTAGATTTCCATTGGAAATAAAACTTTGTATTTCTCAAACTAGAATCCTGGGATTTTTTTTACTATTTTTTCCGAAATCAGCACGTTTGATTTAATAGAAATTGATACATTTTTATTTAAATATAGGGTGTTTAAATATTTTGGTTTATAACTGGCTACTGAAAAATCCAAGGTACCATTTTTTGATTTATTGCATAGTAATATTGTATCAGCTGAACACGAAAGCTAAAAATTAGGCTACATACGTAGAAAAGTCCATAAAATCGATTGCCGCAATGCCCGTGAACGTATCTTTTTACCGTTCATTAGTTATAGCCCGGCAAAGTGAAATAAACGTGTTAGATTTCCATTGGAAATAAAACATTGTATTTCTCAAACTAGAATCCTGGGATTTTTTTTACTATTTTTTCCGAAATCAGCACGTTTGATTTAATAGAAATTGATACATTTTTATTTAAATATAGGGTGTTTAAATATTTTGGTTTATAACTGGCTACTGAAAAATCCAAGGTACCATTTTTTGATTTATTGCATGGTAATATTGTATCAGCTGAACACGAAAGTTAAAAATTAGTCTACATACGTAGAAAAGTCCATAAAAATCGATTGCCGCAATGCCCGTTAACGTATCTTTTACCGTTCATTAGTTATAGCCCGGCAAAGTGAAATAAACGTGTTAGATTTCCATTGGAAATAAAACTTTGTATTTCTCAAACTAGAATCCTGGGATTTTTTTTACTATTTTTTTCCGAAATCAGCACGTTTGATTTAATAGAAATTGATACATTTTTATTTAAATATAGGGTGTTTAAATATTTTGGTTTATAACTGGCTACTGAAAAATCCAAGGTACCATTTTTTGATTTATTGCATGGTAATATTGTATCAGCTGAACACGAAAGTTAAAAATTAGTCTACATACGTAGAAAAGTCCATAAAATCGATTGCCGCAATGCCCGTTAACGTATCTTTTACCGTTCATTAGTTATAGCCCGGCAAAGTGAAATAAACGTGTTAGATTTCCATTGGAAATAAAACATTGTATTTCTCAAACTAGAATCCTGGGATTTTTTTTACTATTTTTTCCGAAATCAGCACGTTTGATTTAATAGAAATTGATACATTTTTATTTAAATATAGGGTGTTTAAATATTTTGGTTTATAACTGGCTACTGAAAAATCCAAGGTACCATTTTTTGATTTATTGCATGGTAATATTGTATCAGCTGAACACGAAAGTTAAAAATTAGTCTACATACGTAGAAAAGTCCATAAAATCGATTGCCGCAATGCCCGTTATCGTATCTTTTACCGTTCATTAGTTATAGCCCGGCAAAGTGAAATAAACGTGTTAGATTTCCATTGGAAATAAAACTTTGTATTTCTCAAACTAGAATCCTGGGATTTTTTTTACTATTTTTTCCGAAATCAGCACGTTTGATTTAATAGAAATTGATACATTTTAATTTAAATATAGGGTGTTTAAATATTTTGGTTTATAACTGGCTACTGAAAAAATCCAAGGTACCATTTATTGATTTATTGCATGGTAATATTGTATCAGCTGAACACGAAAGCTAAAAATTAGTCTACATACGTAGAAAAGTCCATAAAATCGATTGCCGCAATGCCCGTTAACGTATCTTTTACCGTTCATTAGTTATAGCCCGGCAAAGTGAAATAAACGTGTTAGATTTCCTTTGGAAATAAAACTTTGTTATTCTCAAACTAGAATCCTGGGATTTTTTTTACTATTTTTTCCGAAATCAGCACGTTTGATTTAATAGAAATTGATACATTTTTATTTAAATATAGGGTGTTTAAATATTTTGGTTTATAACTGGCTACTGAAAAATCCAACGTACCATTTTTTGATTTATTGCATGGTAATATTGTATCAGCTGAACACGAAAATTAAAAATTAGTCTACATACGTAGAAAAGTCCATAAAATCGATTGCCGCAATGCCCGTTAACGTATCTTTTACCGTTCATTAGTTATAGCCCGGCAAAGTGAAATAAACGTGTTAGATTTCCATTGGAAATAAAACTTTGTATTTCTCAAACTAGAATCCTGGGATTTTTTTTACTATTTTTTCCGAAATCAGCACGTTTGATTTAATAGAAATTGATACATTTTTATTTAAATATAGGGTGTTTAAATATTTTGGTTTATAACTGGCTACTGAAAAATCCAAGGTACCATTTTTTGATTTATTGCATGGTAATATTGTATCAGCTGAACACGAAAGTTAAAAATTAGTCTACATACGTAGAAAAGTCCATAAAATCGATTGCCGCAATGCCCGTTAACGTATCTTTTACCGTTCATTAGTTATAGCCCGGCAAAGTGAAATAAACGTGTTAGATTTCCTTTGGAAATAAAACTTTGTTATTCTCAATCTAGAATCCTGGGATTTTTTTTACTATTTTTTCCGAAATCAGCACGTTTGACTTAATAGAAATTGATACATTTTTATTTAAATATAGGGTGTTTAAATATTTTGGTTTATAACTGGCTACTGAAAAATCCAACGTACCATTTTTTGATTTATTGCATGGTAATATTGTATCAGCTGAACACGAAAATTAAAAATTAGTCTACATACGTAGAAAAGTCCATAAAATCGATTGCCGTAATGCCCGTTAACGTATCTTTTACCGTTCATTAGTTATAGCCCGGCAAAGTGAAATAAACGTGTTAGATTTCCATTGGAAATAAAACATTGTATTTCTCAAACTAGAATCCTGGGATTTTTTTTACTATTTTTTCCGAAATCAGCACGTTTGATTTAATAGAAATTGATACATTTTTATTTAAATATAGGGTGTTTAAATATTTTGGTTTATAACTGGCTACTGAAAAATCCAAGGTACCATTTTTTGATTTATTGCATGGTAATATTGTATCAGCTGAACACGAAAGCTCAAAATTAGTCTACATACGTAGAAAAGTCCATAAAATCGATTGCCGCAATGCCCGTTAACGTATCTTTTACCGTTCATTAGTTATAGCCCGGCAAAGTGAAATAAACGTGTTAGATTTCCATTGGAAATAAAACATTGTATTTCTCAAACTAGAATCCTGGGATTTTTTTTACTATTTTTTCCGAAATCAGCACGTTTGATTTAATAGAAATTGATACATTTTTATTTAAATATAGGGTGTTTAAATATTTTGGTTTATAACTGGCTACTGAAAAATCCAAGGTACCATTTATTGATTTATTGCATGGTAATATTGTATCAGCTGAACACGAAAGCTAAAAATTAGTCTACATACGTAGAAAAGTCCATAAAATCGATTGCCGCAATGCCCGTTAACGTATCTTTTACCGTTCATTAGTTATAGCCCGGCAAAGTGAAATAAACGTGTTAGATTTCCTTTGGAAATAAAACTTTGTTATTCTCAAACTAGAATCCTGGGATTTTTTTTACTATTTTTTCCGAAATCAGCACGTTTGATTTAATAGAAATTGATACATTTTTATTTAAATATAGGGTGTTTAAATATTTTGGTTTATAACTGGCTACTGAAAAATCCAACGTACCATTTTTTGATTTATTGCATGGTAATATTGTATCAGCTGAACACGAAAATTAAAAATTAGTCTACATACGTAGAAAAGTCCATAAAATCGATTGCCGCAATGCCCGTTAACGTATCTTTTACCGTTCATTAGTTATAGCCCGGCAAAGTGAAATAAACGTGTTAGATTTCCATTGGAAATAAAACTTTGTATTTCTCAAACTAGAATCCTGGGATTTTTTTTACTATTTTTTCCGAAATCAGCACGTTTGATTTAATAGAAATTGATACATTTTTATTTAAATATAGGGTGTTTAAATATTTTGGTTTATAACTGGCTACTGAAAAATCCAAGGTACCATTTTTTGATTTATTGCATAGTAATATTGTATCAGCTGAACACGAAAGCTAAAAATTAGGCTACATACGTAGAAAAGTCCATAAAATCGATTGCCGCAATGCCCGTTAACGTATCTTTTACCGTTCATTAGTTATAGCCCGGCAAAATGAAATAAACGTGTTAGATTTCCATTGGAAATAAAACTTTGTATTTCTCAAACTAGAATCCTGGGATTTTTTTTTACTATTTTTTCCGAAATCAGCACGTTTGATTTAATAGAAATTGATACATTTTTATTTAAATATAGGGTGTTTAAATATTTTGGTTTATAACTGGCTACTGAAAAATCCAAGGTACCATTTTTTGATTTATTGCATAGTAATATTGTATCAGCTGAACACGAAAGCTAAAAATTAGGCTACATACGTAGAAAAGTCCATAAAATCGATTGCCGCAATGCCCGTGAACGTATCTTTTACCGTTCATTAGTTATAGCCCGGCAAAGTGAAATAAACGTGTTAGATTTCCATTGGAAATAAAACATTGTATTTCTCAAACTAGAATCCTGGGATTTTTTTTACTATTTTTTCCGAAATCAGCACGTTTGATTTAATAGAAATTGATACATTTTTATTTAAATATAGGGTGTTTAAATATTTTGGTTTATAACTGGCTACTGAAAAATCCAAGGTACCATTTTTTGATTTATTGCATGGTAATATTGTATCAGCTGAACACGAAAGTTAAAAATTAGTCTACATACGTAGAAAAGTCCATAAAATCGATTGCCGCAATGCCCGTTAACGTATCTTTTACCGTTCATTAGTTATAGCCCGGCAAAGTGAAATAAACGTGTTAGATTTCCATTGGAAATAAAACTTTGTATTTCTCAAACTAGAATCCTGGGATTTTTTTTACTATTTTTTCCGAAATCAGCACGTTTGATTTAATAGAAATTGATACATTTTTATTTAAATATAGGGTGTTTAAATATTTTGGTTTATAACTGGCTACTGAAAAATCCAAGGTACCATTTTTTGATTTATTGCATGGTAATATTGTATCAGCTGAACACGAAAGTTAAAAATTAGTCTACATACGTAGAAAAGTCCATAAAATCGATTGCCGCAATGCCCGTTAACGTATCTTTTACCGTTCATTAGTTATAGCCCGGCAAAGTGAAATAAACGTGTTAGATTTCCATTGGAAATAAAACATTGTATTTCTCAAACTAGAATCCTGGGATTTTTTTTACTATTTTTTCCGAAATCAGCACGTTTGATTTAATAGAAATTGATACATTTTTATTTAAATATAGGGTGTTTAAATATTTTGGTTTATAACTGGCTACTGAAAAATCCAAGGTACCATTTTTTGATTTATTGCATGGTAATATTGTATCAGCTGAACACGAAAGTTAAAAATTAGTCTACATACGTAGAAAAGTCCATAAAATCGATTGCCGCAATGCCCGTTATCGTATCTTTTACCGTTCATTAGTTATAGCCCGGCAAAGTGAAATAAACGTGTTAGATTTCCATTGGAAATAAAACTTTGTATTTCTCAAACTAGAATCCTGGGATTTTTTTTACTATTTTTTCCGAAATCAGCACGTTTGATTTAATAGAAATTGATACATTTTAATTTAAATATAGGGTGTTTAAATATTTTGGTTTATAACTGGCTACTGAAAAATCCAAGGTACCATTTATTGATTTATTGCATGGTAATATTGTATCAGCTGAACACGAAAGCTAAAAATTAGTCTACATACGTAGAAAAGTCCATAAAATCGATTGCCGCAATGCCCGTTAACGTATCTTTTACCGTTCATTAGTTATAGCCCGGCAAAGTGAAATAAACGTGTTAGATTTCCTTTGGAAATAAAACTTTGTTATTCTCAAACTAGAATCCTGGGATTTTTTTTACTATTTTTTCCGAAATCAGCACGTTTGATTTAATAGAAATTGATACATTTTTATTTAAATATAGGGTGTTTAAATATTTTGGTTTATAACTGGCTACTGAAAAATCCAACGTACCATTTTTTGATTTATTGCATGGTAATATTGTATCAGCTGAACACGAAAATTAAAAATTAGTCTACATACGTAGAAAAGTCCATAAAATCGATTGCCGCAATGCCCGTTAACGTATCTTTTACCGTTCATTAGTTATAGCCCGGCAAAGTGAAATAAACGTGTTAGATTTCCATTGGAAATAAAACTTTGTATTTCTCAAACTAGAATCCTGGGATTTTTTTTACTATTTTTTCCGAAATCAGCACGTTTGATTTAATAGAAATTGATACATTTTTATTTAAATATAGGGTGTTTAAATATTTTGGTTTATAACTGGCTACTGAAAAATCCAAGGTACCATTTTTTGATTTATTGCATGGTAATATTGTATCAGCTGAACACGAAAGTTAAAAATTAGTCTACATACGTAGAAAAGTCCATAAAATCGATTGCCGCAATGCCCGTTAACGTATCTTTTACCGTTCATTAGTTATAGCCCGGCAAAGTGAAATAAACGTGTTAGATTTCCTTTGGAAATAAAACTTTGTTATTCTCAATCTAGAATCCTGGGATTTTTTTTACTATTTTTTCCGAAATCAGCACGTTTGACTTAATAGAAATTGATACATTTTTATTTAAATATAGGGTGTTTAAATATTTTGGTTTATAACTGGCTACTGAAAAATCCAACGTACCATTTTTTGATTTATTGCATGGTAATATTGTATCAGCTGAACACGAAAATTAAAAATTAGTCTACATACGTAGAAAAGTCCATAAAATCGATTGCCGCAATGCCCGTTAACGTATCTTTTACCGTTCATTAGTTATAGCCCGGCAAAGTGAAATAAACGTGTTAGATTTCCATTGGAAATAAAACATTGTATTTCTCAAACTAGAATCCTGGGATTTTTTTTACTATTTTTTCCGAAATCAGCACGTTTGATTTAATAGAAATTGATACATTTTTATTTAAATATAGGGTGTTTAAATATTTTGGTTTATAACTGGCTACTGAAAAATCCAAGGTACCATTTTTTGATTTATTGCATGGTAATATTGTATCAGCTGAACACGAAAGCTCAAAATTAGTCTACATACGTAGAAAAGTCCATAAAATCGATTGCCGCAATGCCCGTTAACGTATCTTTTACCGTTCATTAGTTATAGCCCGGCAAAGTGAAATAAACGTGTTAGATTTCCATTGGAAATAAAACATTGTATTTCTCAAACTAGAATCCTGGGATTTTTTTTACTATTTTTTCCGAAATCAGCACGTTTGATTTAATAGAAATTGATACATTTTTATTTAAATATAGGGTGTTTAAATATTTTGGTTTATAACTGGCTACTGAAAAATCCAAGGTACCATTTATTGATTTATTGCATGGTAATATTGTATCAGCTGAACACGAAAGCTAAAAATTAGTCTACATACGTAGAAAAGTCCATAAAATCGATTGCCGCAATGCCCGTTAACGTATCTTTTACCGTTCATTAGTTATAGCCCGGCAAAGTGAAATAAACGTGTTAGATTTCCTTTGGAAATAAAACTTTGTTATTCTCAAACTAGAATCCTGGGATTTTTTTTACTATTTTTTTCCGAAATCAGCACGTTTGATTTAATAGAAATTGATACATTTTTATTTAAATATAGGGTGTTTAAATATTTTGGTTTATAACTGGCTACTGAAAAATCCAACGTACCATTTTTTGATTTATTGCATGGTAATATTGTATCAGCTGAACACGAAAATTAAAAATTAGTCTACATACGTAGAAAAGTCCATAAAATCGATTGCCGCAATGGCCATTAACGTATCTTTTACCGTTCATTAGTTATAGCCCGGCAAAGTGAAATAAACGTGTTAGATTTCTATTGGAAATAAAACATTGTATTTCTCAAACTAGAATCCTGGGATTTTTTTTACTATTTTTTCCGAAATCAGCACGTTTGATTTAATAGAAATTGATACATTTTTATTTAAATATAGGGTGTTTAAATATTTTGGTTTATAACTGGCTACTGAAAAATCCAAGGTACCATTTTTTGATTTATTGCATGGTAATATTGTATCAGCTGAACACGAAAGCTCAAAATTAGTCTACATACGTAGAAAAGTCCATAAAATCGATTGCCGCAATGCCCGTTAACGTATCTTTTACCGTTCATTAGTTATAGCCCGGCAAAGTGAAATAAACGTGTTAGATTTCCATTGGAAATAAAACATTGTATTTCTCAAACTAGAATCCTGGGATTTTTTTAAATATTTTTTCCGAAATCAGCACGTTTGATTTAATAGAAATTGATACATTTTTATTTAAATATAGGGTGTTTAAATATTTTGGTTTATAACTGGCTACTGAAAAATCCAAGGTACCATTTTTTGATTTATTGCATAGTAATATTGTATTAGCTGAACACGAAAGCTAAAAATTAGGCTACATACGTAGAAAAGTCCATAAAATCGATTGCCGCAATGCCCGTTAACGTATCTTTTACCGTTCATTAGTTATAGCCCGGCAAAGTGAAATAAACGTGTTAGATTTCCATTGGAAATAACACTTTGTATTTCTCAAACTAGAATCCTGGGATTTTTTTTACTATTTTTTCCGAAATCAGCACGTTTGATTTAATAGAAATTGATACATTTTTATTTAAATATAGGGTGTTTAAATATTTTGGTTTATAACTGGCTACTGAAAAATCCAAGGTACCATTTTTTGATTTATTTTATGGTAATATTGTATCAGCTGAACACGAAAGTTAAAAATTAGTCTACATACGTAGAAAAGTCCATAAAATCGATTGCCGCAATGCCCGTTAACGTATCTTT
Organism: Ophonus ardosiacus; assembly: GCA_943142095.1. Classification (NCBI taxonomy): domain Eukaryota; kingdom Metazoa; phylum Arthropoda; class Insecta; order Coleoptera; family Carabidae; genus Ophonus; species Ophonus ardosiacus. The sequence goes on from OW964835.1 coordinate 43,417,276, forward strand.
TACCGTTCATTAGTTATAGCCCGGCAAAGTGAAATAAACGTGTTAGATTTCCATTGGAAATAAAACATTGTATTTCTCAAACTAGAATCCTGGGATTTTTTTTACTATTTTTTCCGAAATCAGCACGTTTGATTTAATAGAAATTGATACATTTTTATTTAAATATAGGGTGTTTAAATATTTTGGTTTATAACTGGCTACTGAAAAATCCAAGGTACCATTTTTTGATTTATTGCATGGTAATATTGTATCAGCTGAACACGAAAGTTAAAAATTAGTCTACATACGTAGAAAAGTCCATAAAATCGATTGCCGCAATGCCCGTTAACGTATCTTTTACTGTTCATTAGTTATAGCCCGGCAAAGTGAAATAAACGTGTTAGATTTCCATTGGAAATAAAACATTGTATTTCTCAAACTAGAATCCTGGGATTTTTTTAAATATTTTTTCCGAAATCAGCACGTTTGATTTAATAGAAATTGATACATTTTTATTTAAATATAGGGTGTTTAAATATTTTGGTTTATAACTGGCTACTAAAAATCCAAGGTACCATTTTTTGATTTATTGCATGGTAATATTGTATCAGCTGAACACGAAAGCTCAAAATTAGTCTACATACGTAGAAAAGTCCATAAAATCGATTGCCGCAATGCCCGTTAACGTATCTTTTACCGTTCATTAGTTATAGCCCGGCAAAGTGAAATAAACGTGTTAGATTTCCATTGGAAATAAAACTTTGTATTTCTCAAACTAGAATCCTGGGATTTTTTTTACTATTTTTTCCGAAATCAGCACGTTTGATTTAATAGAAATTGATACATTTTTATTTAAATATAGGGTGTTTAAATATTTTGGTTTATAACTGGCTACTGAAAAATCCAAGGTACCATTTTTTGATTTATTGCATGGTAATATTGTATCAGCTGAACACGAAAGTTAAAAATTAGTCTACATACGTAGAAAAGTCCATAAAATCGATTGCCGCAATGCCCGTTAACGTATCTTTTACCGTTCATTAGTTATAGCCCGGCAAAGTGAAATAAACGTGTTGGATTTCCATTGGAAATAAAACTTTGTATTTCTCAAACTAGAATCCTGGGATTTTTTTTACTATTTTTTCCGAAATCAGCACGTTTGATTTAATAGAAATTGATACATTTTTATTTAAATATAGGTTGTTTAAATATTTTGGTTTATAACTGGCTACTGAAAAATCCAAGGTACCATTTTTTGATTTATTGCATGGTAATATTGTATCAGCTGAACACGAAAGCTAAAAATTAGTCTACATACGTAGAAAAGTCCATAAAATCGATTGCCGCAATGCCCGTTAACGTATCTTTTACCGTTCATTAGTTATAGCCCGGCAAAGTGAAATAAACGTGTTAGATTTCCATTGGAAATAAAACTTTGTATTTCTCAAACTAGAATCCTGGGATTTTTTTTACTATTTTTGCCGAAATCAGCACGTTTGATTTAATAGAAATTGATACATTTTTATTTAAATATAGGGTGTTTAAATATTTTGGTTTATAACTGGCTACTGAAAAATCCAAGGTACCATTTTTTGATTTATTGCATGGTAATATTGTATCAGCTGAACACGAAAGTTAAAAATTAGTCTACATACGTAGAAAAGTCCATAAAATCGATTGCCGCAATGCCCGTTAACGTATCTTTTACCGTTCATTAGTTATAGCCCGGCAAAGTGAAATAAACGTGTTAGATTTCCATTGGAAATAAAACTTTGTATTTTTCAAACTAGAATCCTGGGATTTTTTTTACTATTTTTTCCGAAATCAGCACGTTTGATTTAATAGAAATTGATACATTTTTATTTAAATATAGGGTGTTTAAATATTTTGGTTTATAACTGGCTACTGAAAAATCCAAGGTACCATTTTTTGATTTATTGCATGGTAATATTGTATCAGCTGAACACGAAAGCTCAAAATTAGTCTACATACGTAGAAAAGTCCATAAAATCGATTGCCGCAATGCCCGTTAACGTATCTTTTACCGTTCATTAGTTATAGCCCGGCAAAGTGAAATGAACGTGTTAGATTTCCATTGGAAATAAAACATTGTATTTCTCAAACTAGAATCCTGGGATTTTTTTTACTATTTTTTCCGAAATCAGCACGTTTGATTTAATAGAAATTGATACATTTTTATTTAAATATAGGGTGTTTAAATATTTTTGGTTTATAACTGGCTACTGAAAAATCCAAGGTACCATTTTTTGATTTATTGCATGGTAATATTGTATCAGCTGAACACGAAAGCTCAAAATTAGTCTACATACGTAGAAAAGTCCATAAAATCGATTGCCGCAATGCCCGTTAACGTATCTTTTACCGTTCATTAGTTATAGCCCGGCAAAGTGAAATAAACGTGTTAGATTTCCATTGGAAATAAAACTTTGTATTTCTCAAACTAGAATCCTGGGATTTTTTTTACTATTTTTGCCGAAATCAGCACGTTTGATTTATTAGAAATTGATACATTTTTATTTAAATATAGGGTGTTTAAATATTTTGGTTTATAACTGGCTACTGAAAAATCCAAGGTACCATTTTTTGATTTATTGCATGGTAATATTGTATCAGCTGAACACGAAAGTTAAAAATTAGTCTACATACGTAGAAAAGTCCATAAAATCGATTGCCGCAATGCCCGTTAACGTATCTTTTTACCGTTCATTAGTTATAGCCCGGCAAAGTGAAATAAACGTGTTAGATTTCCATTGGAAATAAAACTTTGTATTTTTCAAACTAGAATCCTGGGATTTTTTTTACTATTTTTTCCGAAATCAGCACGTTTGATTTAATAGAAATTGATACATTTTTATTTAAATATAGGGTGTTTAAATATTTTGGTTTATAACTGGCTACTGAAAAATCCAAGGTACCATTTTTTGATTTATTGCATGGTAATATTGTATCAGCTGAACACGAAAGCTCAAAATTAGTCTACATACGTAGAAAAGTCCATAAAATCGATTGCCGCAATGCCCGTTAACGTATCTTTTACCGTTCATTAGTTATAGCCCGGCAAAGTGAAATAAACGTGTTAGATTTCCATTGGAAATAAAACATTGTATTTCTCAAACTAGAATCCTGGGATTTTTTTTACTATTTTTTCCGAAATCAGCACGTTTGATTTAATAGAAATTGATACATTTTTATTTAAATATAGGGTGTTTAAATATTTTGGTTTATAACTGGCTACTGAAAAATCCAAGGTACCATTTTTTTGATTTATTGCATGGTAATATTGTATCAGCTGAACACGAAAGCTCAAAATTAGTCTACATACGTAGAAAAGTCCATAAAATCGATTGCCGCAATGCCCGTTAACGTATCTTTTAACCGTTCATTAGTTATAGCCCGGCAAAGTGAAATAAACGTGTTAGATTTCCATTGGAAATAAAACTTTGTATTTCTCAAACTAGAATCCTGGGATTTTTTTTTACTATTTTTTTCCGAAATCAGCACGTTTGATTTAATAGAAATTGATACATTTTTATTTAAATATAGGGTGTTTAAATATTTTGGTTTATAACTGGCTACTGAAAAATCCAAGGTACCATTTTTTGATTTATTGCATGGTAATATTGTATCAGCTGAACACGAAAGCTCAAAATTAGTCTACATACGTAGAAAAGTCCACAAAATCGATTGCCGCAATGCACGTTAACGTATCTTTTACCGTTCATTAGTTATAGCCCGGCAAAGTGAAATAAACGTGTTAGATTTCCATTGGAAATAAAACTTTGTATTTCTCAAACTAGAATCCTGGGATTTTTTTTACTATTTTTTCCGAAATCAGCACGTTTGATTTAATAGAAATTGATACATTTTTATTTAAATATAGGGTGTTTTAAATATTTTGGTTTATAACTGGCTACTGAAAAATCCAAGGTACCATTTTTTGATTTATTGCATGGTAATATTGTATCAGCTGAACACGAAAGCTAAAAATTAGTCTACATACGTAGAAAAGTCCATAAAATCGATTGCCGCAATGCCCGTTAACGTATCTTTTACCGTTCATTAGTTATAGCCCGGCAAAGTGAAATAAACGTGTTTAGATTTCCATTGGAAATAAAACATTGTATTTCTCAAACTAGAATCCCTGGGATTTTTTTTACTATTTTTTTCCGAAATCAGCACGTTTGATTTAATAGAAATTGATACATTTTTATTTAAATATAGGGTGTTTAAATATTTTGGTTTATAACTGGCTACTGAAAAATCCAAGGTACCATTTTTTGATTTATTGCATGGTAATATTGTATCAGCTGAACACGAAAGTTAAAAATTAGTCTACATACGTAGAAAAGTCCATAAAATCGATTGCCGCAATGCCCGTTAACGTATCTTTTACCGTTCATTAGTTATAGCCCGGCAAAGTGAAATAAACGTGTTAGATTTCCATTGGAAATAAAACTTTGTATTTCTCAAACTAGAATCCTGGGATTTTTTTTTACTATTTTTTCCGAAATCAGCACGTTTGATTTAATAGAAATTGATACATTTTTATTTAAATATAGGGGTGTTTAATATTTTGGTTTATAACTGGCTACTGAAAAATCCAAGGTACCATTTTTTGATTTATTGCATGGTAATATTATATCAGCTGAACACGAAAGTTAAAAATTAGTCTACATACGTAGAAAAGTTCATAAAATCGATTGCCGCAATGCCCGTTAACGTATCTTTTACCGTTCATTAGTTATAGCCCGGCAAAGTAAAATAAACGTGTTAGATTTCCATTGGAAATAAAACTTTGTATTTCTCAAACTAGAATCCTGGGATTTTTTTACTATTTTTTCCGAAATCAGCACGTTTGATTTAATAGAAATTGATACATTTTTATTTAAATATAGGGTGTTTAAATATTTTGGTTTATAACTGGCTACTGAAAAATCCAAGGTACCATTTTTTGATTTATTGCATGATAATATTGTATCAGCTGAACACGAAAGTTAAAAATTAGTCTACATACGTAGAAAAGTCCATAAAATCGATTGCCGCAATGCCCGTTAACGTATCTTTTACCGTTCATTAGTTATAGCCCGGCAAAGTGAAATAAACGTGTTAGATTTCCATTGGAAATAAAACTTTGTATTTCTCAAACTAGAATCCTGGGATTTTTTTTACTATTTTTTTCCGAAATCAGCACGTTTGATTTAATAGAAATTGATACATTTTTATTTAAATATAGGGTGTTTAATTATTTTGGTTTATAACTGGCTACTGAAAAATCCAAGGTACCATTTTTGATTTATTGCATGGTAATATTGTATCAGCTGAACACGAAAGTTAAAAATTAGTCTACATACGTAGAAAAGTCCATAAAATCGATTGCCGCAATGCCCGTTAACGTATCTTTTACCGTTCATTAGTTATAGCCCGGCAAAGTGAAATAAACGTGTTAGATTTCCATTGGAAATAAAACTTTGTATTTCTCAAACTAGAATCCTGGGATTTTTTTTACTATTTTTTCCGAAATCAGCACGTTTGATTTAATAGAAATTGATACATTTTTATTTAAATATAGGGTGTTTAAATATTTTGGTTTATAACTGGCTACTGAAAAATCCAAGGTACCATTTTTTGATTTATTTTATGGTAATATTGTATCAGCTGAACACCGAAAGTTAAAAATTAGTCTACATACGTAGAAAAGTCCATAAAATCGATTGCCGCAATGCCCGTTAACGTATCTTTTACCGTTCATTAGTTATAGCCCGGCAAAGTGAAATAAACGTGTTAGATTTCCATTGGAAATAAAACTTTGTATTTCTCAAACTAGAATCCTGGGATTTTTTTTACTATTTTTTCCGAAATCAGCACGTTTGATTTAATAGAAATTGATACATTTTTTATTTAAATATAGGGTGTTTAAATATTTTGGTTTATAACTGGCTACTGAAAAATCCAAGGTACCATTTTTTGATTTATTGCATAGTAATATTGTATCAGCTGAACACGAAAAGCTAAAAATTAGGCTACATACGTAGAAAAGTCCATAAAATCGATTGCCGCAATGCCCGTTAACGTATCTTTTACCGTTCATTAGTTATAGCCCGGCAAAGTGAAATAAACGTGTTAGATTTCCATTGGAAATAAAACTTTGTATTTCTCAAACTAGAATCCTGGGATTTTTTTTACTATTTTTTCCGAAATCAGCACGTTTGATTTAATAGAAATTGATACATTTTTTATTTAAATATAGGGTGTTTAATTATTTTGGTTTTATAACTGGCTACTGAAAAAATCCAAGGTACCATTTTTTGATTTATTGCATGGTAATATTGTATCAGCTGAACACGAAAGTTAAAAATTAGTCTACATACGTAGAAAAGTCCATAAAATCGATTGCCGCAATGCCCGTTAACGTATCTTTTACCGTTCATTAGTTATAGCCCGGCAAAGTGAAATAAACGTGTTAGATTTCCATTGGAAATAAAACTTTGTATTTCTCAAACTAGAATCCTGGGATTTTTTTTACTATTTTTTCCGAAATCAGCACGTTTGATTTAATAGAAATTGATACATTTTTATTTAAATATAGGGTGTTTAAATATTTTGGTTTATAACTGGCTACTGAAAAATCCAAGGTACCATTTTTTGATTTATTTTATGGTAATATTGTATCAGCTGAACACGAAAGTTAAAAATTAGTCTACATACGTAGAAAAGTCCATAAAATCGATTGCCGCAATGCCCGTTAACGTATCTTTTACCGTTCATTAGTTATAGCCCGGCAAAGTGAAATAAACGTGTTAGATTTCCATTGGAAATAAAACTTTGTATTTCTCAAACTAGAATCCTGGGATTTTTTTTACTATTTTTTTCCGAAATCAGCACGTTTGATTTAATAGAAATTGATACATTTTTATTTAAATATAGGGTGTTTAAATATTTTTTATTTATAACTGGCTACTGAAAAATCCAAGGTACCATTTTTTGATTTATTGCATGGTAATATTGTATCAGCTGAACACGAAAGTTAAAAATTAGTCTACATACGTAGAAAAGTCCATAAAATCGATTGCCGCAATGCCCGTTAACGTATCTTTTACCGTTCATTAGTTATAGCCCGGCAAAGTGAAATAAACGTGTTAGATTTTCCATTGGAAATAAAACTTTGTATTTCTCAAACTAGAATCCTGGGATTTTTTTTTACTATTTTTTCCGAAATCAGCACGTTTGATTTAATAGAAATTGATACATTTTTATTTAAATATAGGGTGTTTTAAATATTTTGGTTTATAACTGGCTACTGAAAAATCCAAGGTACCATTTATTGATTTATTGCATGGTAATATTGTATCAGCTGAACACGAAAGCTAAAAATTAGTCTACATACGTAGAAAAGTCCATAAAATCGATTGCCGCAATGCACGTTAACGTATCTTTTACCGTTCATTAGTTATAGCCCGGCAAAGTGAAATAAACGTGTTAGATTTCCATTGGAAATAAAACTTTGTTATTCTCAAACTAGAATCCTGGGATTTTTTTTACTATTTTTTCCGAAATCAGCACGTTTGATTTAATAGAAATTGATACATTTTTATTTAAATATAGGGTGTTTAAATATTTTGGTTTATAACTGGCTACTGAAAAATCCAAGGTACCATTTTTTGATTTATTGCATGGTAATATTGTATCAGCTGAACACGTAAGCTCAATATTAGTCTACATACGTAGAAAAGTCCATAAAATCGATTGCCGCAATGCCCGTTAACGTATCTTTTACCGTTCATTAGTTATAGCCCGGCAAAGTGAAATAAACGTGTTAGATTTCCATTGGAAATAAAACTTTGTATTTCTCAAACTAGAATCCTGGGATTTTTTTTACTATTTTTTCCGAAATCAGCACGTTTGATTTAATAGAAATTGATACATTTTTATTTAAATATAGGGTGTTTAAATATTTTGGTTTATAACTGGCTACTGAAAAATCCAAGGTACCATTTTTTGATTTATTGCATGGTAATATTGTATCAGCTGAACACGAAAGCTAAAAATTAGGCTACATACGTAGAAAAGTCCATAAAATCGATTGCCGCAATGCCCGTTAACGTATCTTTTACCGTTCATTAGTTATAGCCCGGCAAAGTGAAATAAACGTGTTAGATTTCCATTGGAAATAAAACTTTGTATTTCTCAAACTAGAATCCTGGGATTTTTTTTACTATTTTTTCCGAAATCAGCACGTTTGATTTAATAGAAATTGATACATTTTTATTTAAATATAGGGTGTTTAAATATTTTGGTTTATAACTGGCTACTGAAAAATCCAAGGTACCATTTTTTGATTTATTGCATAGTAATATTGTATCAGCTGAACAAGAAAGCTAAAATTAGGCTACATACGTAGAAAAGTCCATAAAATCGACTGCCGCAATGCCCGTTAACGTATCTTTTACCGTTCATTAGTTATAGCCCGGCAAAGTGAAATAAACGTGTTAGATTTCCATTGGAAATAACACTTTGTATTTCTCAAACTAGAATCCTGGGATTTTTTTTACTATTTTTTCCGAAATCAGCACGTTTGATTTAATAGAAATTGATACATTTTTATTTAAATATAGGGTGTTTAAATATTTTGGTTTATAACTGGCTACTGAAAAATCCAAGGTACCATTTTTTGATTTATTTTATGGTAATATTGTATCAGCTGAACACGAAAGTTAAAAATTAGTCTACATACGTAGAAAAGTCCATAAAAGTCGATTGCCGCAATGCCCGTTAACGTATCTTTTACCGTTCATTAGTTATAGCCCGGCAAAGTGAAATAAACGTGTTAGATTTCCATTGGAAATAAAAACATTGTATTTCTCAAACTAGAATCCTGGGATTTTTTTTACTATTTTTTCCGAAATCAGCACGTTTGATTTAATAGAAATTGATACATTTTTATTTAAATATAGGGTGTTTAAATATTTTGGTTTATAACTGGCTACTGAAAAATCCAAGGTACCATTTTTTGATTTATTGCATGGTAATATTGTATCAGCTGAACACGAAAGTCAAAAATTAGTCTACATACGTAGAAAAGTCCATAAAATCGATTGCCGCAATGCCCGTTAACGTATCTTTTACTGTTCATTAGTTATAGCCCGGCAAAGTGAAATAAACGTGTTAGATTTCCATTGGAAATAAAACATTGTATTTCTCAAACTAGAATCCTGGGATTTTTTTTTACTATTTTTTCCGAAATCAGCACGTTGATTTAATAGAAATTGATACATTTTTATTTAAATATAGGGTGTTTAAATATTTTGGTTTATAACTGGCTACTGAAAAATCCAAGGTACCATTTTTTGATTTATTTTATGGTAATATTGTATCAGCTGAACACGAAAGTTAAAAATTAGTCTACATACGTAGAAAAGTCCATAAAATCGATTGCCGCAATGCCCGTTAACGTATCTTTTACCGTTCATTAGTTATAGCCCGGCAAAGTGAAATAAACGTGTTAGATTTCCATTGGAAATAAAACTTTGTATTTCTCAAACTAGAATCCTGGGATTTTTTTTACTATTTTTTCCGAAATCAGCACGTTTGATTTAATAGAAATTGATACATTTTTATTTAAATATAGGGTGTTTAAATATTTTGGTTTATAACTGGCTACTGAAAAATCCAAGGTACCATTTTTTGATTTATTGCATGGTAATATTGTATCAGCTGAACAGGAAAGCTCAAAATTAGTCTACATACGTAGAAAAGTCCATAAAATCGATTGCCGCAATGCCCGTTAACGTATCTTTTACCGTTCATTAGTTATAGCCCGGCAAAGTGAAATAAACGTGTTAGATTTCCATTGGAAATAAAACTTTGTATTTCTCAAACTAGAATCCTGGGATTTTTTTTTACTATTTTTTCCGAAATCAGCACGTTTGATTTAATAGAAATTGATACATTTTTATTTAAATATAGGGTGTTTAAATATTTTGGTTTATAACTGGCTACTGAAAAATCCAAGGTACCATTTATTGATTTATTGCATGGTAATATTGTATCAGCTGAACACGAAAGCTAAAAATTAGTCTACATACGTAGAAAAGTCCATAAAATCGATTGCCGCAATGCACGTTAACGTATCTTTTACCGTTCATTAGTTATAGCCCGGCAAAGTGAAATAAACGTGTTAGATTTCCATTGGAAATAAAACTTTGTTATTCTCAAACTAGAATCCTGGGATTTTTTTTACTATTTTTTCCGAAATCAGCACGTTTGATTTAATAGAAATTGATACATTTTTATTTAAATATAGGGTGTTTAAATATTTTGGTTTATAACTGGCTACTGAAAAATCCAAGGTACCATTTTTTGATTTATTGCATGGTAATATTGTATCAGCTGAACACGTAAGCTCAATATTAGTCTACATACGTAGAAAAGTCCATAAAATCGATTGCCGCAATGCCCGTTAACGTATCTTTTACCGTTCATTAGTTATAGCCCGGCAAAGTGAAATAAACGTGTTAGATTTCCATTGGAAATAAAACTTTGTATTTCTCAAACTAGAATCCTGGGATTTTTTTTACTATTTTTTCCGAAATCAGCACGTTTGATTTAATAGAAATTGATACATTTTTATTTAAATATAGGGTGTTTAAATATTTTGGTTTATAACTGGCTACTGAAAAATCCAAGGTACCATTTTTTGATTTATTGCATGGTAATATTGTATCAGCTGAACACGAAAGCTAAAAATTAGGCTACATACGTAGAAAAGTCCATAAAATCGATTGCCGCAATGCCCGTTAACGTATCTTTTACCGTTCATTAGTTATAGCCCGGCAAAGTGAAATAAACGTGTTAGATTTCCATTGGAAATAAAACTTTGTATTTCTCAAACTAGAATCCTGGGATTTTTTTTACTATTTTTTCCGAAATCAGCACGTTTGATTTAATAGAAATTGATACATTTTTATTTAAATATAGGGTGTTTAAATATTTTGGTTTATAACTGGCTACTGAAAAATCCAAGGTACCATTTTTTGATTTATTGCATAGTAATATTGTATCAGCTGAACAAGAAAGCTAAAAATTAGGCTACATACGTAGAAAAGTCCATAAAATCGATTGCCGCAATGCCCGTTAACGTATCTTTTACCGTTCATTAGTTATAGCCCGGCAAAGTGAAATAAACGTGTTAGATTTCCATTGGAAATAACACTTTGTATTTCTCAAACTAGAATCCTGGGATTTTTTTTACTATTTTTTCCGAAATCAGCACGTTTGATTTAATAGAAATTGATACATTTTTATTTAAATATAGGGTGTTTAAATATTTTGGTTTATAACTGGCTACTGAAAAATCCAAGGTACCATTTTTTGATTTATTTTATGGTAATATTGTATCAGCTGAACACGAAAGTTAAAAATTAGTCTACATACGTAGAAAAGTCCATAAAATCGATTGCCGCAATGCCCGTTAACGTATCTTTTACCGTTCATTAGTTATAGCCCGGCAAAGTGAAATAAACGTGTTAGATTTCCATTGGAAATAAAACATTGTATTTCTCAAACTAGAATCCTGGGATTTTTTTTACTATTTTTTCCGAAATCAGCACGTTTGATTTAATAGAAATTGATACATTTTTATTTAAATATACGGTGTTTAATTATTTTGGTTTATAACTGGCTACTGAAAAATCCAAGGTACCATTTTTTGATTTATTGCATGGTAATATTGTATCAGCTGAACACGAAAGTTAAAAATTAGTCTACATACGTAGAAAAGTCCATAAAATCGATTGCCGCAATGCCCGTTAACGTATCTTTTACCGTTCATTAGTTATAGCCCGGCAAAGTGAAATAAACGTGTTAGATTTCCATTGGAAATAAAACTTTGTATTTCTCAAACTAGAATCCTGGGATTTTTTTTACTATTTTTTCCGAAATCAGCACGTTTGATTTAATAGAAATTGATACATTTTTATTTAAATATAGGGTGTTTAAATATTTTGGTTTATAACTGGCTACTGAAAAATCCAAGGTACCATTTTTTGATTTATTGCATGGTAATATTGTATCAGCTGAACACGAAAGCTAAAAATTAGGCTACATACGTAGAAAAGTCCATAAAATCGATTGCCGCAATGCCCGTTAACGTATCTTTTACCGTTCATTAGTTATAGCCCGGCAAAGTGAAATAAACGTGTTAGATTTCCATTGGAAATAAAACTTTGTATTTCTCAAACTAGAATCCTGGGATTTTTTTTACTATTTTTTCCGAAATCAGCACGTTTGATTTAATAGAAATTGATACATTTTTATTTAAATATAGGGTGTTTAAATATTTTGGTTTATAACTGGCTACTGAAAAATCCAAGGTACCATTTTTTGATTTATTGCATAGTAATATTGTATCAGCTGAACAAGAAAGCTAAAAATTAGGCTACATACGTAGAAAAGTCCATAAAATCGATTGCCGCAATGCCCGTTAACGTATCTTTTACCGTTCATTAGTTATAGCCCGGCAAAGTGAAATAAACGTGTTAGATTTCCATTGGAAATAACACTTTGTATTTCTCAAACTAGAATCCTGGGATTTTTTTTACTATTTTTTCCGAAATCAGCACGTTTGATTTAATAGAAATTGATACATTTTTATTTAAATATAGGGTGTTTAAATATTTTGGTTTATAACTGGCTACTGAAAAATCCAAGGTACCATTTTTTGATTTATTTTATGGTAATATTGTATCAGCTGAACACGAAAGTTAAAAATTAGTCTACATACGTAGAAAAGTCCATAAAATCGATTGCCGCAATGCCCGTTAACGTATCTTTTACCGTTCATTAGTTATAGCCCGGCAAAGTGAAATAAACGTGTTAGATTTCCATTGGAAATAAAACATTGTATTTCTCAAACTAGAATCCTGGGATTTTTTTTACTATTTTTTCCGAAATCAGCACGTTTGATTTAATAGAAATTGATACATTTTTATTTAAATATAGGGTGTTTAAATATTTTGGTTTATAACCGGCTACTGAAAAATCCAAGGTACCATTTTTTGATTTATTGCATGGTAATATTGTATCAGCTGAACACGAAAGTCAAAAATTAGTCTACATACGTAGAAAAGTCCATAAAATCGATTGCCGCAATGCCCGTTAACGTATCTTTTACTGTTCATTAGTTATAGCCCGGCAAAGTGAAATAAACGTGTTAGATTTCCATTGGAAATAAAACATTGTATTTCTCAAACTAGAATCCTGGGATTTTTTTTACTATTTTTTCCGAAATCAGCACGTTTGATTTAATAGAAATTGATACATTTTTATTTAAATATAGGGTGTTTAAATATTTTGGTTTATAACTGGCTACTGAAAAATCCAAGGTACCATTTTTTGATTTATTGCATGGTAATATTGTATCAGCTGAACACGAAAGCTAAAAATTAGTCTACATACGTAGAATAGTCCATAAAATCGATTGCCGCAATGCCCGTTAACGTATCTTTTACCGTTCATTAGTTATAGCCCGGCAAAGTGAAATAAACGTGTTAGATTTCCATTGGAAATAAAACATTGTATTTCTCAAACTAGAATCCTGGGATTTTTTTTACTATTTTTTCCGAAATCAGCACGTTTGATTTAATAGAAATTGATACATTTTTATTTAAATATAGGGTGTTTAAATATTTTGGTTTATAACTGGCTACTGAAAAATCCAAGGTACCATTTTTTGATTTATTGCATAGTAATATTGTATCAGCTGAACAGGAAAGCTCAAAATTAGTCTACATACGTAGAAAAGTCCATAAAATCGATTGCCGCAATGCCCGTTAACGTATCTTTTACCGTTCATTAGTTATAGCCCGGCAAAGTGAAATAAACGTGTTAGATTTCCATTGGAAATAAAACATTGTATTTCTCAAACTAGAATCCTGGGATTTTTTTTACTATTTTTTCCGAAATCAGCACGTTTGATTTAATAGAAATTGATACATTTTTATTTAAATATAGGGTGTTTAAATATTTTGGTTTATAACTGGCTACTGAAAAATCCAAGGTACCATTTTTTGATTTATTGCATGGTAAAATTGTATCAGCTGAACACGAAAGCTCAAAATTAGTCTACATACGTAGAAAAGTCCATAAAATCGATTGCCGCAATGCCCGTTAACGTATCTTTTACCGTTCATTAGTTATAGCCCGGCAAAGTGAAATAAACGTGTTAGATTTCCATTGGAAATAAAACATTGTATTTCTCAAACTAGAATCCTGGGATTTTTTTTTACTATTTTTTCCGAAATCAGCACGTTTGATTTAATAGAAATTGATACATTTTTATTTAAATATAGGGTGTTTAAATATTTTGGTTTATAACTGGCTACTGAAAAATCCAAGGTACCATTTTTTGATTTATTGCATGGTAATATTGTATCAGCTGAACACGAAAGCTAAAAATTAGTCTACATACGTAGAAAAGACCATAAAATCGATTGCCGCAATGCCCGTTAACGTATCTTTTACCGTTCATTAGTTATAGCCCGGCAAAGTGAAATAAACGTGTTAGATTTCCATTGGAAATAAAACATTGTATTTCTCAAACTAGAATCCTGGGATTTTTTTTACTATTTTTTCCGAAATCAGCACGTTTGATTTAATAGAAATTGATACATTTTTATTTAAATATAGGGTGTTTAAATATTTTGGTTTATAACTGGCTACTGAAAAATCCAAGGTACCATTTTTTGATTTATTGCATAGTAATATTGTATCAGCTGAACACGAAAGCTAAAAATTAGGCTACATACGTAGAAAAGTCCATAAAATCGATTGCCGCAATGCCCGTTAACGTATCTTTTACCGTTCATTAGTTATAGCCCGGCAAAGTGAAATAAACGTGTTAGATTTCCATTGGAAATAAAACATTGTATTTCTCAAACTAGAATCCTGGGATTTTTTTTACTATTTTTTCCGAAATCAGCACGTTTGATTTAATAGAAATTGATACATTTTTATTTAAATATAGGGTGTTTAAATATTTTGGTTTATAACTGGCTACTGAAAAATCCAAGGTACCATTTTTTGATTTAATGCATAGTAATATTGTATCAGCTGAACACGAAAGCTAAAAATTAGGCTACATACGTAGAAAAGTCCATAAAATCGATTGCCGCAATGCCCGTTAACGTATTTTTTACCGTTCATTAGTTATAGCCCGGCAAAGTGAAATAAACGTGTTAGATTTCCATTGGAAATAAAACTTTGTATTTCTCAAACTAGAATCCTGGGATTTTTTTTACTATTTTTTCCGAAATCAGCACGTTTGATTTAATAGAAATTGATACATTTTTATTTAAATATAGGGTGTTTAAATATTTTGGTTTATAACTGGCTACTGAAAAATCCAAGGTACCATTTTTTGATTTATTGCATGGTAATATTGTATCAGCTGAACACGAAAGTTAAAAATTAGTCTATATACGTAGAAAAGTCCATAAAATCGATTGCCGCAATGCCCGTTAACGTATCTTTTACCGTTCATTAGTTATAGCCCGGCAAAGTGAAATAAACGTGTTGGATTTCCATTGGAAATAAAACTTTGTATTTCTCAAACTAGAATCCTGGGATTTTTTTTACTATTTTTTCCGAAATCAGCACGTTTGATTTAATAGAAATTGATACATTTTTATTTAAATATAGGTTGTTTAAATATTTTGGTTTATAACTGGCTACTGAAAAATCCAAGGTACCATTTTTTGATTTATTGCATGGTAATATTGTATCAGCTGAACACGAAAGCTAAAAATTAGTCTACATACGTAGAAAAGTCCATAAAATCGATTGCCGCAATGCCCGTTAACGTATCTTTTACCGTTCATTAGTTATAGCCCGGCAAAGTGAAATAAACGTGTTAGATTTCCATTGGAAATAAAACTTTGTATTTCTCAAACTAGAATCCTGGGATTTTTTTTACTATTTTTTCCGAAATCAGCACGTTTGATTTAATAGAAATTGATACATTTTTATTTAAATATAGGGTGTTTAAATATTTTGGTTTATAACTGGCTACTGAAAAATCCAAGGTACCATTTTTTGATTTATTGCATGGTAATATTGTATCAGCTGAACACGAAAGTTAAAAATTAGTCTACATACGTAGAAAAGTCCATAAAATCGATTGCCGCAATGCCCGTTAACGTATCTTTTACCGTTCATTAGTTATAGCCCGGCAAAGTGAAATAAACGTGTTAGATTTCCATTGGAAATAAAACTTTGTATTTTTCAAACTTGAATCCTGGGATTTTTTTACTATTTTTTCCGAAATCAGCACGTTTGATTTAATAGAAATTGATACATTTTTATTTAAATATAGGGTGTTTAAATATTTTGGTTTATAACTGGCTACTGAAAAATCCAAGGTACCATTTTTTGATTTATTGCATGGTAATATTGTATCAGCTGAACACGAAAGCTCAAAATTAGTGTACATACGTAGAAAAGTCCATAAAATCGATTGCCGCAATGCCCGTTAACGTATCTTTTACCGTTCATTAGTTATAGCCCGGCAAAGTGAAATAAACGTGTTAGATTTCCATTGGAAATAAAACATTGTATTTCTCAAACTAGAATCCTGGGATTTTTTTTTACTATTTTTTCCGAAATCAGCACGTTTGATTTAATAGAAATTGATACATTTTTATTTAAATATAGGGTGTTTAAATATTTTGGTTTATAACTGGCTACTGAAAAATCCAAGGTACCATTTTTTGATTTATTGCATGGTAATATTGTATCAGCTGAACACGAAAGCTCAAAATTAGTCTACATACGTAGAAAAGTCCATAAAATCGATTGCCGCAATGCCCGTTAACGTATCTTTTACCGTTCATTAGTTATAGCCCGGCAAAGTGAAATAAACGTGTTAGATTTCCATTGGAAATAAAACTTTGTATTTCTCAAACTAGAATCCTGGGATTTTTTTTACTATTTTTTCCGAAATCAGCACGTTTGATTTAATAGAAATTGATACATTTTTATTTAAATATAGGGTGTTTAAATATTTTGGTTTATAACTGGCTACTGAAAAATCCAAGGTACCATTTTTTGATTTATTGCATGGTAATATTGTATCAGCTGAACACGAAAGCTCAAAATTAGTCTACATACGTAGAAAAGTCCATAAAATCGATTGCCGCAATGCCCGTTAACGTATCTTTTACCGTTCATTAGTTATAGCCCGGCAAAGTGAAATAAACGTGTTAGATTTCCATTGGAAATAAAACTTTGTATTTCTCAAACTAGAATCCTGGGATTTTTTTTACTATTTTTTCCGAAATCAGCACGTTTGATTTAATAGAAATTGATACATTTTTATTTAAATATAGGGTGTTTAAATATTTTGGTTTATAACTGGCTACTGAAAAATCCAAGGTACCATTTTTTGATTTATTGCATGGTAATATTGTATCAGCTGAACACGAAAGCTAAAAATTAGTCTACATACGTAGAAAAGTCCATAAAATCGATTGCCGCAATGCCCGTTAACGTATCTTTTACCGTTCATTAGTTATAGCCCGGCAAAGTGAAATAAACGTGTTAGATTTCCATTGGAAATAAAACATTGTATTTCTCAAACTAGAATCCTGGGATTTTTTTTACTATTTTTTCCGAAAACAGCACGTTTGATTTAATAGAAATTGATACATTTTTATTTAAATATAGGGTGTTTAAATATTTTGGTTTATAACTGGCTACTGAAAAATCCAAGGTACCATTTTTTGATTTATTGCATGGTAATATTGTATCAGCTGAACACGAAAGCTAAAAATTAGTCTACATACGTAGAAAAGTCCATAAAATCGATTGCCGCAATGCCCGTTAACGTATCTTTTACCGTTCATTAGTTATAGCCCGGCAAAGTGAAATAAACGTGTTAGATTTCCATTGGAAATAAAACATTGTATTTCTCAAACTAGAATCCTGGGATTTTTTTTACTATTTTTTCCGAAATCAGCACGTTTGATTTAATAGAAATTGATACATTTTTATTTAAATATAGGGTGTTTAAATATTTTGGTTTATAACTGGCTACTGAAAAATCCAAGGTACCATTTTTTGATTTATTGCATGGTAATATTGTATCAGCTGAACACGAAAGTTAAAAATTAGTCTACATACGTAGAAAAGTCCATAAAATCGATTGCCGCAATGCCCGTTAACGTATCTTTTACCGTTCATTAGTTATAGCCCGGCAAAGTGAAATAAACGTGTTGGATTTCCATTGGAAAAAAAACTTTGTATTTCTCAAACTAGAATCCTGGGATTTTTTTTACTATTTTTTCCGAAATCAGCACGTTTGATTTAATAGAAATTGATACATTTTTATTTAAATATAGGGTGTTTAAATATTTTGGTTTATAACTGGCTACTGAAAAATCCAAGGTACCATTTTTTGATTTATTGCATGGTAATATTGTATCAGCTGAACACGAAAGTTAAAAATTAGTCTACATACGTAGAAAAGTCCATAAAATCGATTGCCGCAATGCCCGTTAACGTATATTTTACCGTTCATTAGTTATAGCCCGGCAAAGTGAAATAAACGTGTTAGATTTCCATTGGAAATAAAACTTTGTATTTCTCAAACTAGAATCCTGGGATTTTTTTTACTATTTTTTCCGAAATCAGCACGTTTGATTTAATAGAAATTGATACATTTTAATTTAAATATAGGGTGTTTAAATATTTTGGTTTATAACTGGCTACTGAAAAATCCAAGGTACCATTTATTGATTTATTGCATGGTAATATTGTATCAGCTGAACACGAAAGCTAAAAATTAGTCTACATACGTAGAAAAGTCCATAAAATCGATTGCCGCAATGCCCGTTAACGTATCTTTTACCGTTCATTAGTTATAGCCCGGCAAAGTGAAATAAACGTGTTAGATTTCCATTGGAAATAAAACATTGTATTTCTCAAACTAGAATCCTGGGATTTTTTTTACTATTTTTTCCGAAATCAGCACGTTTGATTTAATAGAAATTGATACATTTTTATTTAAATATAGGGTGTTTAAATATTTTGGTTTATAACTGGCTACTGAAAAATCCAAGGTACCATTTTTTGATTTATTGCATAGTAATATTGTATCAGCTGAACACGAAAGTTAAAAATTAGGCTACATACGTAGAAAAGTCCATAAAATCGATTGCCGCAATGCCCGTTAACGTATCTTTTACCGTTCATTAGTTATAGCCCGGCAAAGTGAAATAAACGTGTTAGATTTCCATTGGAAATAAAACTTTGTATTTCTCAAACTAGAATCCTGGGATTTTTTTTACTATTTTTTCCGAAATCAGCTCGTTTGATTTAATAGAAATTGATACATTTTTATTTAAATATAGGGTGTTTAAATATTTTGGTTTATAACTGGCTACTGAAAAATCCAAGGTACCATTTTTTGATTTATTGCATGGTAATATTGTATCAGCTGAACACGAAAGTTAAAAATTAGTCTACATACGTAGAAAAGTCCATAAAATCGATTGCCGCAATGCCCGTTAACGTATCTTTTACCGTTCATTAGTTATAGCCCGGCAAAGTGAAATAAACGTGTTAGATTTCCATTGGAAATAAAACTTTGTATTTCTCAAACTAGAATCCTGGGATTTTTTTTACTATTTTTTCCGAAATCAGCACGTTTGATTTAATAGAAATTGATACATTTTTATTTAAATATAGGGTGTTTAAATATTTTGGTTTATAACTGGCTACTGAAAAATCCAAGGTACCATTTTTTGATTTATTGCATGGTAATATTGTATCAGCTGAACACGAAAGTTAAAAATTAGTCTACATACGTAGAAAAGTCCATAAAATCGATTGCCGCAACGCCCGTTAGCGTATCTTTTACCGTTCATTAGTTATAGCCCGGCAAAGTGAAATAAACGTGTTAGATTTCTAGTGTAAATAAGACATTATATTTCTCAAACTAGAATCCTGGGATTTTTTTTAACAATTTTTTCCGAAATCAGCACGTGTGATTCATTAGAAATTGATACATTTTTATTTAAATATATTCTTTTCTAGCTAGTATAGTAAGAGTAAGCAAAAATTACGGGAAATATAATGAAAAAAATCTCTAGGCCTTAGTTTCCAAAATAGAAATTTTTATTTTTATTGCAAAATTGACAATATCTTTTGACTTTGACGGACTATAATGAATGGTTAAGGTTCGATTCTATGGACTTTTCTACATATGTTTACCTATTTTTAATTTCCGTGTCTTTCTGATACAATATTGCCAAGAAAAATCAAAAAGTGATCTTAAAATTGCAAGTAGCTCATTAAAAGTTCGACCATTCAATATTTAAATAAAAAGTATAGTATTCCTACGAGTATTCAAATTTTTTATATAAAAATAACATATTTTATTTACTATTAAAATTACGTAAATTTATCTCCGATTAAAAATTACGATTTAATTGTTTATTTCTATCTGCAGCACAAGCCTTTTGTCGGTTGTTACGTCAGTAACAAAGTATTAGATAACTAATTATTTTAAAAAATATAGCTGTTAAAGTAGTAAACAGTCATTTGTACTTCGTCGTTCATAGTGAAAGGATGGTTGTACTCTTCTGGTTTGCTGGACCGTGCTCGACCATTCTTTTATTATTTTTTTGTATTTGTATTTCATAGTATTTAAATCTGTGGTAGTTACCTCTACCCTTAAAATATAAAATTTTAGAACTAAGTTCATTAAATTAAAGTGCGCCTAGACCAACCCAAGGCCCAGAAGGACAACGTGGGGATACTCATATTTGTATAATGGTAGTTTGGTAAAATGTCCAGGTTTATCCTGAGACAAGGTATGTGAAAATAAACTTCCCAGCAAATTGATAATTTATCAATTTTTACATTTTATATCAATTTTTAAAATATTTTAGGTCAATTAAATTTACATGTTCCTCAATCTAATAATTGTTGCTGTACCCGTAATTTTAGGGTATAAGGCATAACAATACGATATAAATACAATACAATGAATTGTACAACAATTCAAATTTAATATTTTAAAATACAGTATTTGTACTAGTGTTACATAATACATAAAATATCTAAAATACTTATATAGTTTTTAAACTATTTAAAACATACAATTTCAAAAGTTATTTGCCCAAAAAACATTACAATATATGTCTCATAGATTGTGACACGGATTTTTCCATTTATTTATTTAAATATACAAACTATCAATAATAACAAATAAGTTAAATGACACACCCAACAATGGGTAATAAGCAGTTATGATATAATTATTTACTATTAAACAAGCTTGTATATTATAAATTGTGATTTCAACTTTAAATAAATTTAAAACTGAGTACAATGTGGCATATAAAGGAATGTCAGTGTGTGAGTGATTGGGTAAGCGAAATCTTGCGCTATAAAATTGCCCGGGAAATTTTATAGTGTAAGACTAGCTTTAGTTAAGGTTAGCTTAGGATAAGTTAGTTATAAGAGTTAGGGCGCCATATTTGTACTCAATTTTTTTTTTTCATATTAAACAATAAATAGTTATTTATTAATAAACAATCATTTGAATATATTTCTATAATAATAATTTGGGAAAATCCTGTCTGCAAAATTCATTAAAAATTGTTTCATTTTCAATAATTTCACTTCATTCTTTTAATTGAGTTTTCTATATTTTTTTGCTGTTATTGTACGCCAATTATAGTTTTGGGTTCAAATCCCGCACTCAACAATTGCAAAACAGAGGAAATGTTTAAGTTTTTGACCCAATTTTCTGATACATAATTTTTAATTTTTACAAATTCAGAATAATTTATTGCATTGTCAAAATTGAATAAAATATTACATAAACTACATGAGTTAAGAATGTTTATTCAGTCGAAGAAATTAACCAACTCGCCCTTACGGGCTCGTGGGTTTAGCTTTCTTCTCATGAATAAATATTATCTTAGCTCATTTGGTGTATAAATATCTATTAACAAATATATATTAAATGCTTTTGAAAACTTGGATTTTTAAAGTGTTACCTATTACAATTTTGCTGGGAAGTTGCTGTACATTGCAATGAATGTTCAATTATTAATAAATGAGAATACAAAAATAATTTAGAATGAAAGGTGTGAGTGAGTGTGGATCGTATATATGGGTAAAACATAAAAAAGATAAAAAAAAAATAAGAATAATATGAAAATAAAAACCAATTTTTATTTATGAATGATCCCCTGAATGTTTTGTGTGATTGAGGTTTATTTAGTATTGATAAATATTTGATAAGACATAGTATTTCAACATTTTTATTCAGACAATAATATTTTGCCATATTTATATATCTTTTAAAGAAAATTTTGAATCTATTTCATTCATTTGAAATGAGATTTTCTGGGTCTTAAGAGAAAAGATGTCACACCCAACCAGGGGTAAAGAACATTATAATAAACAGATATTTTGCATTTATACAAATCTTAAAATCAAAATGAAATGTTTAATAAGTCAAATAAAAACGTTCATTGCAGTACAGCCTAGTTAAGTTTAGTTTAAGGGGGCGCGTCGTCATCCTAACTTTAACTTTTAAATCTAACTTAAACTGTAACTTTCGTCCCGGGTGAAATTGCTCGCGTAACCCGGCATAAGGTCCTGGTCGCTCACTTCCGCATATCCGGCATGAGATCCGGATCGTTTCCATTCCGTTGACATCGTCCAGGCCAGGATCCTTTTGGACCTGGATATTACCGTCCTTCTAGACTCCGTGGGATATAATCATCATCTTAACTTTAACTTTTAAATGGTAGATTTCATGCCGGCATGAGGTCCGGATTGTTTTAGTTTTTTAAAATTATTATTAGCTCGTGTAATCCGGTATGAGGTTCGGATCGATTAGGCCAGGAACCCAGGACCTGGACAACGGGGGACAACGAGGGATCGAGAAAGGAGCAAGTCTTCAAGGCGAATTAAAGACGCGAATATATTCGAAATTTGTCGCGAACCGGGTACGGGAAATGTTGAATAAATTTTGATAATATTGATTTAATTTTTTGTTGTATCGGGTTCATATTTTTTTAAACTGTAGTTTGGGGTTTGCAGGGTTAATTTTTGCCATAAATTCGTTCGCGAAAATCGATTTATAATCCATATATTTGGGGTGGGATTTTGGGATTGTTCATATTATATTATCTTATATTATATATGCTCGTATATAATATAAATATGATATAATATATTTATTTTGTATGTTATGCTTTTTTTCCTAGGGCACTGAGTATTTGGCGTGCCAGTATTTTGAATACTGTGCAATGAATACTCATCAAATTCCGCCGAAAGTCTCTCGCGGGCATGAAAATGTTCGGTGGACTTTACACATGTTAAAAAAGAGCTTTGTTGCAGATTACTAAAATTAGTACCAGCAGCTAATTTGGTAATCACAATGAAGTTGTTTTTTATCGTGAGGTGAGCAACCCTCGTCCAAGAAAACTTACCCTCCTATATGGATTGCACGGGGTCGGTTTTCGCGGAATGGGGAGGGCGCGGTCGTAGGTCCAAACACTGTATGGAATATGACGATGAGCAATAGTTTATCGGCGTATGCATATCAGTGGTTGGAACGCGCTTGGCCCCAGCAGGCCGCGTCCGTGAACAAGCCACAAATAGGTTCATTTCATCTCATTATCATTTTTGTTAGGGTTTCAGGCGCGGGCGATTCTATTTATAGTTGGTATGAGATCGTTAGGGTTTTGTAGGACACCCCAGTCGTGGTTTAGGCCGGGGTGGCTCTGTCCTCAACTCCTTTGAATCGCAGGAGGTTTGGACAGGGTTCCCTGCCCACGTGGAGAGACCTTGTCGTGGTGGCAGGGCTTAACCATACCCAAATTGGGGTGGGACCAACGTCTCCACAAACTATCGAATTAATATCTGTTTTTGGTTAATATATTAACAAAATAATTATTTTGGCACATATTAATTCGATATTTTTTATTTAAATGCAATTATTTTAATAAATGAACAAATAAAATATTAATTCTTGCGGGATATAATTATAAAATTTGATGACCTCCCGCCAATTCCATGTTTAAAATAGAAATGATCTTTAAGTAAAGTATCACTTCCGGTTGATCTAATTTGTTGTTCCAATAAATAGAAAAGTTTGTAATACCAAATTTTGGATTATATTTTATTATGTTTTTCCTCAAAAATCTGTTAAGAGCTTCATGTAAAGTATCACTACCGGTTTATCAAAGTCAAAATCTAATATGTTTCAAATTATATACGAGTTTAAAATACCAAAGTTTTGGCTCATATTTTAGTAGATTTTAAGGAAAAATTGTGTTGTAAGTACCTTAATTCGTGCTTATTTACTAAAAACTCTTTCGAATTTTTGGACCGAAAACGTTACCTCCCTTACCTATGGTGTGGCGGGAGGTAAAAATACATAATATATGTAAAATAAACTAATACAAAAATTGTCAATTTAGTAATTTTTCCAGAAAATAGCCCAATTTAGAGCAGCTGATGTTCCTTTAGCCAGATCTTCTCTCGTGCATTCCTCTTCTAAGATGGCGCACGTGAGCAGGTGAGTCATTATTTGTTCTTGACTAAAATGACATAAAGTGGGTTCTACTTGGTACCCCCAGTTGTACCTATGTATTTCATAGGCGATTTAAAATTTTCCAAATGGGCCATTTTTGGTCATTATCTGGTGGTGGTTTTTCATCTTTTGCAAATAAAGTAAAAATAAAATTATAATAAGTTATTTAACAATGAATTTAAAAATAGGGGTTGGACACTTTAAATTTAAATATTAAAATATATTTTATCTTTTAAATATCCTAATTTTTATTTATTTTGATTGTTACAGGGTTCTATGCAGTATGGCCGATACACCTTTCGAATGTACCCTCATGAAACCTGATTTCTTCCAGTATCATCGTTGGAGAATGAATCCCGAGACGTGGAGAAGAATTTCCCGAGAAAAATTCACCCTTATGCCCTCCCCATAAACCCTATTTTAAAGGTATTTATGCTCATTGCCATCTACTTATCAATAAAACCAAATTCATTCGAAATATTTCTTGTATTGTGTTATTATTTATGTATAATTTGAATGATGAATTTAAATTACAAATTATTATTTAAACATCTTAAATTAATGATTGTTTTCAAATAAATGCTCTTCATCCGTTCAAAATTGATAGGATTTTATCGTATTCGAATTCTCGCTGTATTTCCACCAATCACAAGCTTCGTTATTTTTGCCAATCACAATCGTTATATTCACCAGATTTTCACCAATCACATGAGACCACGTCGTAAGCCCAGTGTTGCCAACCGTAGCATTATTACAAATATTTTCCAGTCGTTATAAATTAGTCATTATTATATTTTACGTAATATTTATTTTCGCCATGTCTATAATAGGGTTGTTACTTGTCGTCATTGACAGATTTTCTCTTAAGTTGTTACTTGGTCATTACTTATTTACTGCGTGTATAAAAGTATAAGTGGTAGGCTCTCAAGCGCCATCTGCTATTTTCTTAAATGAAATGAAATATATTTTTAGTTTTAAAGTTTTTTGTTTAACATTTATTGTTTATCGTTTGTATTAAATGTTCATTAAAATATTGTTTTTTTTTTTGTGTATTTTTCATTGTTTTTTATGTCATTAATATTTGAGCATAATTTTCTGAGCGGTAACATAATTCAATTTTAAGAGGTTGGCAACACTGTCGTAAGCGTCACTGCGTTACATGTGTTGCAAGCAAGTTGATGTTAAGAAGTGGTTTTATGTTTTTGTGATATATTTTGTGATTAAAATAACTTATTTACGTGTTATATTTGTGAAATGGACTTGGAGCAGTTGAATTCGAATGCCTAGCTGTAGTTTGAAAGGTAAATTACTTGATTTTCTAATAAATTTAAGGACAAAAATCTTGACGTAACCTTACTTACATCTTCAAGTTCTACATAAATATGTATTTGTATATTGAATTCATCATAAAACAGCCTTAATACATGTAATATATTGTTGCATTTAACATTCTTTTACATTAGTAAAGTATTAATACATTCTTATACGACGCAGAGTGTCTAACCTTGCTCTTTGAAGGTCGTACATGATTTGCAACTTTCAGTATCATATTTTTAAGAATTTAAACGTAAAATCGTGTAGTGTATATATCTAGCTGCAGTTTGAAAGGTATATTATATAATTTTATAATAAATGTAAGGACAAAAATCATATTGAAATATCTAATGACGCTACGTACATCTTCAAGTTCTAAATATACATTTGTATAGGTATCAAATTCATCATTAAACAGCAGCTAATACAATTTTACATTTGAGTATTTTTAATCTTGCTTTTTGAATATTATATGCAACTTTATAGAAATGTCCATAATGTTATGTAATGTTTATCTATAGAGGTGTGCAAAAGTTTTAAGCCAAACAGATTTTTAAACCATTATCATATATTGTAAAGGTGATACAACAATGAAACAGTTATATTAATCAACATATGCATTTGTGCATAAAATATGTTCCTATTATAAACCAAAAACTATGTAGGTAAATAAAATTATGTAGTAACAAAATAATTTCTAGTGCTATGCAAAAATATTGCGCCAAAAATATGCGTATTTCAAAACAACCAATAAATCTGTTTAGTCTTATTTTGTTATCCATATTTAATAGTTTATCATCATTCCTTTTGATATAATCACTGCAGAATACTATCGAGACATTGATTTAATTAAATTTGTAATACTGTCTTGTGGTGTACATCTTGTCATTCATTTTCTAAATGGTTCCATAATTCAGGCTTGTTTTTCTTTTCCATCGCGGATGTTTAACTTCTGGCTTAAATGTTTTATTGGATTTAAATTCGGAGATTAGGGTGGTCAAATAAGAATTTGGACTTTTATTGACCTAAAAATTAGTTTATTACTTTAGATTTTAGTTTAATTATTTTATCTGTTCGCCTTGTTGGTTTACGGGGGTCTATTGCATCTTGGCTTGGCAGCTAATGATTTTGGCAATGTATATTTGGTGATAATTCCATTTGCTGTGCTTTTATCGATCATTAGGAAGTCTGCTATCTCACGAGAAACTTTTCCTTGTCGAGAGAGGTTTATTGCGGATTCTCGTACCTGAAAGTGGGTGTATTTCACCAATTTGTTAGACAATAACAAGTTAATATTGAATTGTGTATTATTTATTTGTAAGTATTTACATTATATTAGAGTTCGGATTACAGTGACCTATATAACTACATTTGTGTGTAATTTGGTGAAAAATAAGAAAAATATAACTTAATATTGTGTTAGTGAATATGTGATAGTGAATATATCAGTATTATATTATAATTGCTCTAATTTATTTCCTATTGATACAATTTTTTTCTAAGACATAGTCACAATATAGCAGTTAATAGATTCAAATTAAACATATATTTGCGTTAAATTATTGATCTATTTTTAATTGTATCTCTGTATATAAATCTTTGCATCACTATTATTTATCTGAAAGTATACATAGGTATATTAAAGTAATCTATATCTCGATAAGTCTTAGAAAGAAAATGTTATACATTATACTCGCAAAAATCTGTAATATTATGTAACAACTTATACGATACAATTTAATAAATATTTGGCGATATATATTTCATTATTTATTTATTTACAAGTCCTCATAGAATAATATCATTACAATATGTAACACAAATGAAATGTATTAAATAAATGACCAATAAAAACAGTAAAAAAGAATACAATTTCTCAAATGAAAAACCTATTTTCCTATCCTCAAAAATTGCATTCCAGCAACCAGAATATAGGTATGCAACAGCAAAAATCTATTCGAGAGCACCGCAAAACGACCGTCGATCTGCAACCTGCATGAATAATTTATGCGCCTAAATTTCAACCTAGTGCACAACAGATTACAAAAGCAAGTAGCCTACACGAAAAAATTTCTAGCCGGCAAAATCCGATCCGCGAGCACCAGCAAGGCTTCTGGTCGACAAAATCGCAAAAATCGTGTAAAATCGACGTTTTAGAGCCGTAGCGGCCGAAATGTAGCACTTTACTGCCGTTACGAGCATTTTTGAGCTCTCAGACGGATTTTCAGCCGATCGCAAGGCATTTACCCACCAAAATTCAAATATCCATCGATCGCAATACTGTTGCTAGACTTCTGGCTGACAAAATTTAAAAAATCGTGTAGAATCGGCGATGTGCAGCGTGTAGCAAGACTACTAGTCACGAAAACGAGAATTTGTGAGCTCTCTGGCCGAACGGAACGTATTCTCCCACAAAAATTCAAATTTCTGACAATACGGTAGGCTGTAGTAAGGCCTGGTGATCGAATCGTGAATCTCAAGTCTCCCACCACAGATTTCTAGCTATGTATAATACTGGCTGTCTGTTGAATTTACAGCCATTCGTGCAGCGGGAGCGGTGGCGTCCTACCGGACACTCTTTGTCGTGAAATTACGTAATAACGTCTATTTCAAGCTATATACAGGTTTCTAGAAATTTTTTGCTGGCTAGGGCCCCAGGAACCAGCGGAGCGATCCGACCCCAGCTCCCAGCAACCCGCCTAGCACCCACGTGCTGCCTTCGGCTGTAGCCTAGGCGCGCTCGTGGATGGCTAGGGCGGGTTGCTGGTAGCTAGGATGGGATGCTCGGCTGGTTCCTAGTGGCTTGTAAGCGGGGTTCGAACCTGGATCTTTAGGATGGGAGATTTTTGTTGGTCGTCGTTCTGGTTTCTAAGCGGGATATGAACTTAGATCTTTGGAATGCAATTTTGTTGTTTTAGAAATAGGATGTTGGAATGAAATATTATATAATTTTATCGATATTTATTGGTCTTAAATATATAACATAATGGTGTGTACATTGTTACATTTTACAAAGATGTTGTTTTAATACAGAGATATATGTGAATGACAATTATATACATAAATAAATGTATCTTGATCTGTACCGTTCTGAAAGATGATATTTGAAATGTACGTTTGTTTTTAATTATACGAGAATATATGGTATAAATCCTTTATTATGATTCGTTGAAATATAAAAGTAGGCTAACATACATTATTGACAACAATCGATCGATTAATTGTTGAAAGAACTTTTATAAGGATCATTTGTTTTAACAAATAGAAATAATAGAAGACAATAATTATGTATAAGATGATAATATATTTATTTGTAACAGAAAATCCTTACAAAGTTTTTCCCTAACATTTTTTGGGTATAGAAAATATATTCTAAGTTTAAAATAATATATATTACACCTTTAAATTAATATCTCTCTTGCTACAAACTTTTGGGATTCAAATTCGAATTCGCACATAGCTAAAAGATATGTTTAAAATATGTAAAAGTTTAAACAAAATGAAAAGAAAATTTTTAGATAGATTTTTAATTCAGTTGTTGAATATGAAAATGAAGTTTAATAAATTTTCAATCGTGAAACAATATATAAAACATATTTGAACTATTAGCTGTATTTGTTTTAAATTGTATCAAAAAAGTAGATGTTAATATATTGGTTAACTCTGTGGAATCGAAATATGAGGCCCAAAATTTTGTGATCTATATAAATAGGGATAATGTATCAATTTGTCAGTTTCATATCTTAATTAATACATTTCGAAGTTTAAAATGTAATGTTTTTAAATACGTCGAAACTCTTATTACGTCATTCTTCCAGGAGAGACAATTAATTTGTGATAGTTTTAAATTAGATGACTTGGTACATAGATGATTTGAAACCAAAATGTTTTTATCATCTTTTTAACGGATGTAGAAAAAGTATGTGTGTAAAGTACCATTTTCCGCTCTAGAAATATTTTGCAATGTGCGAATTCATTATGAAGTGTATTTTAAATATAATAATAAAATTAGGTTCTTCCTTAACTATATTTTATTTAGAACGGTCAGTGTATTAGATTACAAGTATGTACTCTTATGTATGTACGGCATGCAAATGATGGTACAGAAAAATAGAGCTAAGTCCCAATTACTTATATAGTTTCGAGATATCCCTGTGATTCATATATTGTGCATAGTAACTTTACAATTAAATACTTCAATAACTAAGAGTGATAGCGAATTATCCTAATCTTATTTGTATTTGTAGGATTATTTTCTATATGTAACCTTAATTTCAGCACTTTAGAATCGTTGAAAACATTTTCAGTACTGCTTGTTTCAAGATACGTACATGTGTATTGAAAATAGTATCTTAAAAAAATGAGTATGTGAAAAATTAAAGGAAAAAGTGACTTGCATTTTCCAAATTTAGTTATAGAGAGTTATTTCCTATATTTCGAAAATATTAAATCGCTGAATTTTTTTCGATAATGTTTATTTCAAAACGTGTACATGTTTATTAAAAATAACAACTTCGAAATTGAATACCATGAAAACTAAGAAAAATGACGTCTCGTACTTTTTAAATTTGTATATAGAGGGTAATTTTCTATATGTATAGTACTAGACATAATTTCAAAAGGTTTCAATCACTGAAAACAATTTCAGTAATGTTTACATATTATACGTCGTATATGCTTATTGAAAATGGCAAATTTGACAATGAATATAAAAGAAAAACTAAGAGAAATAGGTACTTACACTTTCCAAATTTCAATATAGCTAGTCATTTACTATATGTATACTTAATTTCGAAAGGTTTAAATAGCTGATTTTTTAAATTAATGTTTATATAACGACATTCATGTTTATTGAAAAGATTAACTTTGAAAGTGAATAACATGAAAACAGAGAAATAGCTACTTCCAGTTTTCAAATTTGGATTTTGGCAGTAATTTTCTATATGTATTCTTAATTCCAAATGTTCAAATCGCAGAAAAAAATAAGTTTAATAATAATGTTTATTTCAAGACGTGTATATGTTAAATGAAAATAGTAACTTTAGAAATGAATATCACGAAAATTAAGAGATATAGCGACTAGTACTTTTCAAAGTGATATTAAGGAATTTATTTACTATATGGTAGACTTAATTTGAAACTATATGAATCGCTGAAAAAGTTTTCAGTAATTCTAGTTTCAAGACGAGTACATCTCTATTGAAAATAGCAAGTTTAAAAATTAATATCTCCTAAACTAAGAGAAATAACCCTTTGTACTTTTCAAATATATGATTCGGTGACAAAAATCAGTAATGTTTAGACTTAGCTCTTTCGTTTCTTGTACCCTTCAAATAATATGTATGTAAAATGTGTTTATGATGTATGTGAACCTAACGTAATACGCTTTGAGATGTTGAAATACAATTATGAAAATGAAAATATGTGAATAGTGTAATGCCATGATTATATACTATTATTTAAATATGCTAATATGTATGAGTGTCTTAGACATTTGTTCATAAAGTTTTTATTAGTAGAGTAGATGATTTTTCACGTTAAATGGTTATATCATATAAGTATTTTATAGGTGTGAGGTGGTTTTATTTATTTATTTATTTACATAAATTTGATAAATATGACTTGGTGTACAAAATCCATGTTGGGTTAATTTTGGGGTGCGGTTCTCTGCAACAGGGTGACCATCCCCAATGCGGAAATCAGGATTCATGAACTGCAACTCGCTCGGGTACATCTGCAGCATCGTCTGTTTAAGTGCACAGCTTATCTTTCTGAAACAATAGAAAATATACTCGAAAGTAACAAATATGAATTAGAGGTTAATGGTCATAGAAACTAATATGATTTGATTTGTAGATTATTAAGAATTGTTTAAGTTTATGTAATTATTATTTAAGAAAATATATTAATGTCAAAGAAAGTGAGAGATATTCAATAATACAAAAGAATTTATAAGTATTTCAATCGATTAATAATAGATTATAATGCATAATGTGTACGATATAAAAGTATTTTAATAATGAGTAATATTACGTAATTTCACAAAAAAAATGACGTTACCATTTGTTGTATTATCATACACATTCATAATTACGTATATATGGAACAAAATATATAGGACATACAATGATATGATAAATTATATACAGGATGAACACAATTCGTGACATAGATGTTTAACATTAGAAAACATTTTTTTTTAAATTTCTGTGCCGTAAAACTAAATGAGGTGCTTTATAAATAGTATTTACAGAATAAAATGTTAAAAGATTGTATGTGGTAGAAATATTAAATAATTATCAATTAATGCAAACTATTTTCGATATAATGCGAACAATTATTTAAATATAGCTTATATCTTGTATCTATACTAGCACAATCCATCCAAATTAATGGTTCATGGATCAAATAAGAAAACAACTCTAAAATATTAGAAAAGCAAAAAAAAAACTCACTTTACATAAACGAAATCTATGGATATAACTCCAAATCCTGCAGGTATCCTAACGTCCTCTCCAAGCACCAGGAAGTCGTCCTCGTGGTCACAGTACACCAGCACACTACACACACGTCTTCACACTAGCACTGTAACAAACAAACTGAAAGAATTAATCCATGTAATAGTTAGAGGGTTAAATAATTTACCCCGTAGAAATACAAGTCAACAATTAAATAATAATGAGTCATTATAAATAATAATTGCTTCTTATGTATTATGTAATCAGTTCACGGTGTTTTGAATTTTATGAATGTAGAAGTGGCGCGAAAAAATTTTAGTAGACAAAATACAAAATTACAATTTTTTTTTATTGTAACATTTTATTAAACATGTGTGTCCTTTTCAGATGCAGCCGTGTGAAAAGCCGACATCCTGGTGTTGCAGACTTAGCGACTTGGAGTCCCGACATTGTAACCTGAAGCACTCAACAATGGTGAGTTACATTGTAGTAGATATTTTCTTGTAATTTCGCCCATGGGGATTAGCTGTTAAATCAACGTTTTGATGAAAAGTACTAAAATATAATTAAACAATATAATACTATATGTAGTAATCAAATAATATTACTACCAAGTTCATATCTCTACCCATTTTTGAATTATTACCCCAAAAGTCAATATACCCCATTTTCAGATAAAAAATTCAAAATTTTCAAAAATCTAATTTTCATGGATCTAGATACTTCTTAATGCGCTGATTCCAAATTTTGAAACAGCAGGTCGATATCTCGTTTCGTTCTCGAGATATTTAGATTCAAAGTTTTGCTGAAAACTGCCCATTTTTGGGTAATAACCCAAAAATGGGTCGAGATACGAGTTTGGCGACAACACCATTCGATTCTACGGGCAAAATTACATAACTACACCAATTTTCAGAATTTTTGAACACCGCATACAATCTCTAAAGCAAAATATCTGAAAATGGCCAAAAATCGCAAAAATTGTACCCCTTAGGATTTTTTCAGATTTTGGCCATTTTCAAACTTTTATTCATAAAAAATGAACCGGTTGGTCAAAAATTATGAAAATTGGAATACTTATATATTTTTGTCCGTAGAATTGAATGGTGATGTCGCCAAATTCATATCTCGACCCGTTTTTGGGTTATTACCAAAAAATGGGCAGTTTTGAGCAAAACTTTGAATGTAAATATCTCGAGAACGAAACGAGTTATCGACCTGCGGTTTCAAAGTTTGGAATCAGCGCATTGAGAAGTATCTAGATACATAAAAATTAGATTTTTGAAAATTTTGAAGTTTTTATCTGAAAATGGGGTATATTGACTTTTGAGGCAATAATTCAAAACTGAGTAGAGATATAAACTTGGTAGTAATTTTATTTGATTGTAAATACAATGTTACGTAAGTGTACGCATTTTTAGAGTATTTGAACAAATGTGTGAATTTTTAGAAAGAAAAGTATTGAAATAAAAATGAATAAATGCTATAAAAAAGTTCCTTGGAAAAGATTCTATATTCTTAATGTTTAGGAGGATAACTTTTATTTATTTATTTACATAAATCTTATAAATAAATCTTGAGGGGCACCATTACATGTTGGGGTGTCTTCAGTGTGATGCTCTGCAACAATAGGATCATCTCTGACGCTGAAATTAGGATAGATATCTTTCTGCAAGTCACTCACATCCTTCTACGGCTTTGCCAGGACTGTAATTCATTTCTGTTACATGTTTCTGTAACAATAAAAATATAATCAAAATAATATTTGGATTAGTTGTTACAGATAATAATATGGATGGACTTAGAACTGTTTCAATCGTTTGTAATTATTAAAAATCAAATCCTAATATGAAAGTAAGTGTGAGAAATTTAACATTAAAAAGAATATTTAAATTTTTAATTATTTAAATATAAAATATTTGTAGTAAAATATATAGTATGTCCAATAATATATGATATGTGTATATGGTATTAGCACTATAAATAATTCTAAATTAACTCAAATTCTTTTCCACACAACATCAACAATTATAATTCAAATATAAAGTATATATATATATATATATATATATACACCCGAAATAGTCTTTAGAAATAATGGCTGATATATCCAATAATGGTTACTAAAAGTAGTTTAAAAATATAAAAAGAAACTTACTATGAATAAATTATTTCCCTAAGTATAAGTCCAAGTGTTGAAGATGTCCAAAAGTCCTCTCCAGGCACTAGGAAGTCGTCCTCGAAGGCACAGTACACGAGCACACCACACGTCTGTTCACTAGCACTGTAACAATGAAACCAGGGAATACCGGGAACGGGCATTCAATGATATAACCAATTAACCACCTAAACGTCCTTGTTGATTAGTTGGTGCCGTGGCCGCTATGTAAGCGCTAGTATCAATTTTTATATTCCACGCGCCTGTAAATTAAATTTGAAATAAATATATAAAGTTTTTTTTTCAAATAATTTTTTATTTATACAAATTATACAAAGTTGCGTTATAAAAATATAATATATGTGTATATATAGATTATAAACATTGTAAATTTAGCAAAAACATAATAATTACATATCTCTCACAGCGTAGTTAGTGTTATCATTTTGTTACATTAATATTTTCTGTTTACATTTTACAAATTTGATACATTTTCATATTATTATCAATTGGAATATGAATATGTACATATTTATTCATTCAGTGTGTCTTAATGTTTGTGTATGATGTATTGAATTTACAAACTTAGATTTATAAATTAGATTTAGCGCACTGGTGCATGATGAATTTAGATTTATGAATTAATCGAATCAAATAAATGTTTTGGTTATCTTGTTGTACAAAATACTGCGCAATTCTACATCAGAAATCAATTCCATATCTAATTAACATTGAGTATCCATTATGAGTTTGAAAGAAAACTGTATTCTGATTAGTAAGATATAAAAATAAAATTTCAAATATAAAAATTTGTAAATCTATATACAAATCCAAATGCATCATGAACCAATAAATGCATTTTAATTCATAAATATAAATTAGTAAATAAAAAACATCATAAACAAACCCTTATACAAATAATTCGAAATTTTTTTTTCCATGTGCAATAAGAAAATTGGTAGATTATCAAGGAATATCATACAAAACATATGAAATATCTACATAATTTTCAAATATTAAGTAGTATACTAAATATTACTGAATGAATGTTCAATATTATTATGAATTTGAAAGTAAATGAACGTGTAATACATATTTTTCATTTAGTGATTGATATTTGACACAATCGGTAATTTGATTCATTATTAACCACTGTTTCATGCAATATACATAACATACAATAATTTTAACCATATGGACATAACATAGACATTTATGTTTATTTACTTTCTAAATATATTGTCCTATAACTATTTTCTTTTACAAAATAAAAATTGCTTACTTTGAGAATGATGAGCAATTCAATATAGAAGTTAGTGTAATATATTTCATTCTCAAACTGATATTATCGAATAATTTAGAATTTTTACATGATAGAACTTATTGTTTCATTATAGTTTGACCATATTTCATCATCTTAAATGGGTTAAAAACACTTAAAAACATAATACATTGTTCGTTGATCTGCTATATGTCTTCGGATGTTTAACGATGAGTATGTTTACGAGTTCTCATATTAGAATTACTTCATAATAATTGTGATACAATGATGAGCAAAGGAAGTTATTCGAACGAAAACTTGGGCTGTCCCAATATAATTTCGGCGAGGTAGAAGCACAAAGAGATGATGAAATGAAGAAACAGGTACAAGTACAAGGATGCATTCTTTGTGGACTGCCTCGTATGATGAATTCTGGAGTCCCCGGGGTACCACATAGAGTCGGTCGCAGGAACAGCACATCAGGAAGTGATGACATTAGGAGCCAGTTGGTGACGAAGTCCTATAATAATGTATTATATTATTTATGAGTTATGACACATCACATTGAAAATACTAACCTACGGTTTACTTGCGTTGTTTGTATTTCAATGATTATCTTGTTGTAAATGAACTCAGCTGTCTTCTTATCGTATAGACCTAGATGTTCATGGTGTGTTTCCAACTTAGTAATAACTCCAATTTCTTTTTTGGGTTTGCAAAACGTACCAAAGTAAAAGATTTCTACGTGTAACACGTTGATACACAACAAAGGAAGAGCATCTGTTGAAATAAAATTATTGTAAATCATAATAAATGAGTAACAATAACATCTAAATAAATGATTTCCATACTTTCCCTAATTTGTATAAATAATTGAAACTTACCTTTATAAATGTAGATTACAGCTTTACTACGAAAAATCCAAATTCAACAAGTCAAATATTCGAAAAAACACTATCACACAAGGCCCTTAAACTCACAAAAGCAAAAATCGGAAATATATAATATTATTTTATCACGATATTTCATGTTTTGTTCTGCTCTTCACAATTTCTCGTACAAAATGAATTTAATTAGTTAGGTAATACACAACACTAATTAGCTTCAAAAAATATAATTTTTAAATTTGGGACTAGTGAGCCATCTAACAGGCATAAAATGATTTATACTCTTTAGTGCCATGATCTACTGGTGTCGCTAGCTATGCACCAACGGCGGCAATAGCAGTGAAACTTCCCGGTATTCCCTGAATGAAACTGACAAACTGACAAAATTGATCTATGTAACAGTTAGGCATTAGATAACAATAATACAAAAAATGGTAGTCAACAATCAAAATAATGAGTATTTATAAATTATAGTTGATGTCTATGTATTACATAATTTTGTAGTCGCTCGTACAATTTTTTTTAAATTAATATTTGTAGACAAGGTCTATGGATTACCCGCGAAATATAATTAATGAACTTTAGGGTTGAAAGAAAGGATGCTACTTTTTAATTTTGAAAAATTCAAAATGTTGATATTTGAGAATAAATGATCTATTTAAAAACGCTATTACAAAAAAATATTGTATGTGATACGTTGTGAAATGAGTGTTTTAGGCACTTGACGTGTTGTAGCACTCGCTTACTCTCGTGCGTATAAATTTCACGTCGCGTGTCTAAAACTATCATTTCGCAACTTATTACAAAAATAGTTATTAAAAACTAACTGAGATAGCGACTTGCAGTTTCCAAATTTGAATTCAGGGGGTGTTTTACTATATGTACACTAAGTTTCAGGAATTCGAATTGCTGAAAAATAAAATTCTGTCATGTTTGTTTCAAGATCGGAAAATGTCTCTTGTGCATACCATGATAAAAGTAAAATATTTTAAAAACTAAGTGAGATAGTGACTTTCAGTTTTCAAATTTGAATTCAGGGCGTGTTTTTCTATATGTACACTAAGTTTCAGGTATTCGAATTACTGAAAAAAAATTCTGTCATGTTTGTTTCAAGATAGGAAAATGTCTTTTGTGTATACCATGATAAAAGTAAAATATTTTAAAAACTACGTGAGTTAGCGATTTGCAGTTTTCAAATTTGAATTCAGGGTGTGTTTTTCGATATGTACACTAAGTTTCAGGAATTCGAATTACTGAAAAAAAAAATTCTGTCATGTTTGTTTCAAGATAGGAAAATGTCTTTTGTGTATACCATGATAAAAGTAAAATATTTTAAAAACTACGTGAGTTAGCGACTTGCAGTTTTCAAATTTGAATTCAGGTGATGTTTTTCGATATGTACACTAAGTTTCAGGAATTCGAATTGCTGAAAAATAAAATTCTGTCATGTTTGTTTCAAGATAGGAAAATGTCTCTTGTGCATACCATGATAAAAGTAAAATATTTTAAAAACTAAGTGAGATAATGACTTTGTTTTCAAATTTGAATTCAGGGGGTGTTTTCTTCGATATGTACAATAAGTTTCAGGAATTTGAATAACTGAAAAATAAAATT
Organism: Ophonus ardosiacus; assembly: GCA_943142095.1. Classification (NCBI taxonomy): domain Eukaryota; kingdom Metazoa; phylum Arthropoda; class Insecta; order Coleoptera; family Carabidae; genus Ophonus; species Ophonus ardosiacus. The sequence goes on from OW964835.1 coordinate 43,455,578, forward strand.
CTGTCATGTTTGTTTCAAGATAGGAAAATGTCTTTTGTGTATACAATGATAAAAGTAAAATATTTTAAAAACCAAGTGAGATAGCGACTTGCGGTTTTCAAATTTGAATTCAGGGGGTGTTTTTCGATATGTACACTAAATTTCAGGAATTCGAATTACTGAAAAAAAATTCTGCCATGTTTGTTTCAAGATAGGAAAATGTCTCTTGTGTATACCATGATAAAAGTAAAATATTTTAAAAACTGAGTGAGATAGCGACTTGCAGTTTTCATATTTGAATTCAGTTGGATGTTTTCTGCAAGTATACTAAGTTTCAGGAATTTGAATTGGAAATTCCAACTTTAGAGTTCAAAATTTCTTAAACTAAATGAGATAGAAACTTGTACGTTTCAAATTGGATTTGTACATGCATCCTTGTATACATAAGTAACGTTTTAAAATTGTAGAAATGTTGACAAATACTTTTCTATAGAATATATCAACTTTACATATTAATATGAATAGAAAAGTGATATTATTAATACAAACACAAAGTGCAGATACAATAAATAAGTTCTTACATTTATAATTTAATTAATAAATTATTTCTTTTTGCAGATCATCAAGTTTTCGACGTTCCAGTGGTAAGAGACGCAGACATCGCGACTTGGAGAACCCTTTCGTGTGTCTACAGTATCCTGGGGCTTCTCTCCGGACCTGGTGGACATGATTTCGTTGTCTGGATCAGGAAAGCATCCCCTGCGGTATCGTGAAGTCGTGAACCGGTTCGCCTGATCTCCATACTTGAAATTCTATGAAATATAAATGTGAGAGTTAAACTGTATATTCCACTAAACTTTGTCATGCGTTATTTCACATTCTTGTTTATTACTGCTACATGGTTAAAGATAGCAACTTGCACAATGAAAATTTGGAATCTACATAAAATTCTCTGTACGATACGTCTGATTATAATTTTTTAACTTCGATTGGTTTAGGAGTTACGGGGCGTTAAAATACATGTATTTTCGTCAAATTTTCTCTGTACAGTTTTCCATATTTTCATTTATCACTACTACAAGAATAAAGATAGTAAATAAGGGAAGAAAAAATTTATATTTTACATAAAATTCGTCATTGGCAGACACATTTGTTTTGTGTTCAACAACTTAGAAGAAATGTAAATGTAATATCAAAGGTTCATACTTACCTATGGTGAATTTTCATAATATATCATCCGCTGTTGTATCATCACTGTATATCATCATCGGCGATTTTCACAGATCAGAATACACTTTGTAGTAAATATTACGTAGCACTTACTCCAATTAGAATAACTTGTATAACACTTGATATTAGTAAAACACTTTTACGGACAATTATACACATTTTAATAATAGGATAGACTTTTTTTTTAAATATACAGCAACTGTATAGTAAACTAACTCACGACACAATATAATTTTGAATAAGGATTAAACAATGAACACTAACGGAAGGACAGAGTCTTATGCAACATTTTAAATATGTAAAATTATAAGAAGCAGAAATACGTTATATAAGTTAAAATGAATTTTGAATATTTAGATTTTATAGTAAATAATAATATACATATGAACATTTAAATTTAGTGTACTATTAAATTATTAAATTTAGATTTTTTTTAAAAGTTTAAACAAAATGACAATTATTTAAAGTTATTTAAATATTTTTAAAATATTTATAGAGTAAATCTAACACTTTTAAAATATATAGCGAACTATACGATGTAAATAGAGAACGATTTCAATAAAAATTTCAAACTTTTTCGTTGCTATATGGCACTACACCATTATTCACAAGCACACGATGTTCACATCACCAAAGACTGAAAGGAACTGAAGTCTTTATTGTAAAAACATAATATTAATATTATCACGTAATACCCCCACTCTAATTAAGTGTTTATTTTTTATATCTTTTGTACTTTGGCGCTCAAAGTAAACAATGTTTATGTTTGTTTACAAGTTCTGCGAAGGGCCTAGTACACCCAGCAATAGGATACGGTGACTACAGCACTGGATGATGATAATATATGACTTTTTATAAGAATAAATAAATAAAATAGTAGTTTCCTTACCTTTCCTATGTAATAACAAAAGGGACAGGGAAATATCTTAATATTTAAGGATTTTTCCGAATTTTCCTATGCTATCTTTTAGTATTAAGTTCTCTAGGTACGAAAATAACCATCCGACAGGAGTCCGCCCTTTTATAAAGGGCTAAGGGCTTATTTGAGCCCTTAGGGAAAATTTGACCACGGATTTCATTTATGCAGATCCAAGTAGGTTTAACAACACTTGTCCGGATTTTCTAGCTCTTTCAATTCAGGAATTAGCGTATGCCCTTCGCCACAAACTTGAAGGGCAAATATATTGTAAACCAAAGGGTTTTCATCAAATCTGTGCAAGCCAATGGAAAGCGCGGGTTCGAATCCCCCCGATTCGCTATTTTCCGGCCCTTTAGCCCTATAAATGGACGAATTTAAGTGTTAGTCCCTTTAAAAAACTTTAAGGGCTCATATCTCGAAAACGGCTGGGTTTTCAGCGTTTTCCTTAAAACGCTGTTCCTTAGGGGAATTCGAATGAGTAATATAGGGTCAAATTACATCATACCAAAGTTTGAAGGGCGTAGGGCAACATTTTTTATAATAAGGGTTTTTGAAAATTTACGAACATTTTTTGATTTTTTTTTGTTTACACCAAAATTTTATTATTTATTTTTTAAGCTCTATAAGCAATAAAATAACCATCCGCAGAACTCTTTCTCATTTTTGTTCCTCGGATACTATGGAAAATTTTCGTCTCAAAATGCGACACTTTTTAATTAAGAAATGCTTTATATCTCCTAAACTACAAAAGGTTGAAGGGCCGGACTATGTTTTTTAGACTAATTACGACCCGTAGAACACGAATCCGGTCTCACATTTAAAATATGAGAACTCTTTTCATTCCTGTTATCCGGATACCATCAAAAATTTTCGACTCAAAAACTGAGTAAAATTGAGTAAAATTGGGTTTAAAAAAAGTGTTATAGCTCCAAAACTACAAAAGCTAGAAAGGCCGGACAGGGTTTTTTAGACTAATTACGACCCGTAGAACACGAATCCGGTCTCACATTGAAAATATGAGAACTCTTTTCATTCCTGTTATCCGGATACCATCAAAAAATTTCGACTCAAAAACTGAGTAAAATTGAGTAAAATTAGGTTTAAAAAAAGTGTTATAGCTCCAAAACTACAGAAGCTAGAAAGGCCGGACAGGGTTTTTTAGACTAATTACGACCCGTAGAACACGAATCCGGTCTCACATTGAAAATATGAGAACTCTTTTCATTCCTGTTATCCTGATACCATCAAAAATTTTCGACTCAAAAACTGAGTAAATTCAGGTCATTGCCCCCAAAAATTGGGTTAAGAAAAGTGTTGTAGCTCGTAAACTACAGAAGTTAGAAGGGCCGGACATGGTTTTTTATACTAATTACGACCCGTAGAACACGAATCCGGTCTCACATTGAAAATACGAGAACTCTTTTCATTCCTGTTATCCGGATACCATCAAAAATTTTCGACTCAAAAACTGAGTAAAATTGAGTAAAATCGGGTTTAAAAAAAGTGTTATAGCTCCAAAACTACAGAAGCTAGAAAGGCCGGACAGGGTTTTTTAGACTAATTACGACCCGTAGAACACGAATCCGGTCTCACATTGAAAATATGAGAACTCTTTTCATTCCTGTTATCCTGATACCATCAAAAATTTTCGACTCAAAAACTGAGTAAATTCAGGTCATTGATCCCAAAAATTGGGTTAAGAAAAGTGTTGTAGCTCGTAAACTACAGAAGTTAGAAGGGCCGGACAGGGTTTTTTATACTAATTACGACCCGTAGAACACGAATCCGTCGTCACATTCAAAATATGAGAACTCTTTTCATTCCTGTTATCCTGATACCATCAAAAATTTTCGACTCAAAACCTGGGTAAAGTTAAGTTAAGAAGAAAGTGTTATAGCTCCAAAACTATAAAAACTAGAAGGGCCGGACTAGTTCTATTAGACTAATTACAATCCGTAGAACACGAATGACCATAAAAAAATTCCCATGTCTTATTTCCCTTATAAATGTTACATAACTACATACTTCCCTGTCTCTTTGTTGTGGTACATCCCCCTGAAATAAATGACGGGTTGTTAGGGATGTTTAAATAATAGTCTGTATAAATTTTACTTGTATTTATTGTTTATTTGTACTTTACATTGTTGTATTTCTTGTAACTACCCTTAATGTACTTTGTAAATAAATAATATACTTACCCTTATCCTGAAAATTAGAAATAGGGATGTTTAAATAATAGTTTGTGTATATTTTACTTGTATTTATTGTTTATTTGCACTTTACATTGTTGTATTTCATGTAACTACCCTTAATGTACTTTGTAAATAAATAATATACTTACCCTTGTCCTGAAAAATTAGAAATAGGGATGTTTAAATAATAGTTTGTATACATTTTACTTGTATTTATTGTTTATTTGTATTTTACATTGTTGTATTTGACTTAACTATCCCTAATGTACAATAATATTACACAATAAAATATAATTTAAGATATAAATTGTTTATTTTTTACCCCTTTGCTACCCCTACACGTATATAGTTCTTAGAATGGCCGCTAGAGGGCAGCACCTATTAGAAAGGGGTTAGCGCCTAAAATACAGGCAACCAGAAATACTACTCCGCTCTGAACATACATACGTACATACATCATTTTAGGGTTATACCTAATGGGAATATAACCCAGTAAATATGGGACGCTTACTATGGGTATTTGATTAGGTGAAAATGGGACGAAAAGGCTTTAAAAAAGATGTATACCTATTGGGAATTTAAACCCAGAATTTTTCGTTCAATTTCACCTGTTAGGTATACATCTTTTTGGTAAACGTGTCATTTCCAGAGGGTTAAATTCACATTAGGTATAACCGAAAATGATGTATGTACGTACGTATGTACACAAATGAAATTTTTTGGGTTAAATTTTCCTCTAAGTTGGAACATTTATCGACAGGTGCTGCCCCCTGGTGGCCGTTTTAAAAACTAAATACGTGTAGGGACTTAGAAAAAAAAATCAATTTTTAAACATAATATATTTGTATTATATCAAAATTACAAGACAATTCTTATAAAAATTAAAGTTTATTGCTATTACAAAAGACGGTTTAACATTATAATAAATTGTTATTAGATTTGTTGACAAATTTAGTAACAATTGTGAACAGAATTATAACACAAAAGAAACGTAAAAGACATTTGTGTTTGTAAATTCTGTTCATAATTATTTCTCACTAAGTTTGTTTAACAAATTTGGTGACAATCTTTTAACGTTGTCAAACAGGCTTTAGTTGTAAGTTAGAAATGTGTTTCAGAAAGTAATACTATCATTATTCTGATTGTAAAAATTATAAACTATTCTAAATCTTTATTTTGTAATATAAGTTACTTTTATTACAAAATAAAAATGTAGAATAGTTTATAATATTTACAATCAAATTGTAATGACAGATATACTTTGTAAAACACATTTCTAATTTACAACTAAAGCCTGTTTAACAACGTTAAAAGATTGTCACCAAATTTGTTAAACAAACTTAGTGAGAAATAATTATGAACAGAATTTACAAACACAAATGTCTTTTACGTTTCTTTTGTGTTATAATTCTGTTCACAATTGTTACTAAATTTGTCAACAAATCTAATAATAATTTATGACAGTGTCAAACATGATTTAGTTATAAAACTAAAATGTTTGTTTCCAAATAAAATTATCATTATTATAGTTGTATTATTTGTTGTTAATTATTTTGCATCTTTATTCTGTGGACTGAATAAAGATGCAATAGAATTGAACACAAATAATATAACCATAATTTTATTTGGTAACAAACATTTCAGTTTTATAACTAATACGAAACTCTACATTTATATTATTTAAGTTTTAAAGTAAAATAATACTATATTACGTAGAGTTTCGTTTACAATAGTAATTTAACAAATGAAATCTTGGTGGTCCCTAAATAAGATTCCTTGTTCCCATTTTTAAAGGTACAAAGATTTCTTATTCAGTTGAAGACCGTTTGACATTAAAATAAATTGTTATTAGATTTGTTGACAAATTTAGTAACAATTGTGAACAGAATTACAACACAAAAGAAACGTAGAAGATATTTGTGTTTGAAAATTCTGTTCATAATTATTTCCCAACTAAGTTTGTTAACAAATTTGGTGACAATTTTTTAACGTTACCAAACAGGATTTAATTGTAAAATTGAAATGTTTGTTACCAAGTAAAATTATCATTATTTTGGTTGCAGATATTATAAACTATTTTGAATCTTTATTTTGTAATAAAAGTAACTTCTATTACAAAATAAAGATACAAAATAATTGATATTTACAATCAAAATAATGATAATTTTGCTCGGTAACAAACATTTCAATTTTACAACTAAAGCCTGTTTGACACGTTAAAAAATTGTCACCAAATTTGTTAACAAGAAATAATTATGAACAGAATTTACAAACACAAGTGTCTTTTACGTTTCTTTTGTGTTATAATTCTGTTCACAATTGTTATTAAATTTGTCAACAAATCTAATAACAATTTATGACAATGTCAAACATGATTTAGTTATAAAACTAAAACGTTTGTCACCAAATAAAATTGTCATTATTATAGTTGTATTATTTGTTGTTAATTATTTTGTATCTTTATTCTGTGACTGAATAAAGATGCAATAGAATTGAACACAAATAATATAACCATAATTTTATTTGGTAACAAACATTTCAGTTTTATAACTAATACGAAACTCTACATTCAAATTATTTAAGTTTTAAAGTAAAATAATACTATATTACGTAGAGTTTCGTTTACAATAGTAATTTAACAAATGAAATCTTGGTGGTCCCTAAATAAGATTCCTTGTTCCCATTTTTAAAGGTACAAAGATTTCTTATTCAGTTGAAGACCGTTTCCGAAACTTTATATTAATATTATATATTTTGTTACCACCCAAACCTCCCACTTACCAAAATATATAATATTTATTAATACAAAGTTTCGTTTACAATACTTAAAATCTAACTTTGCCCTGACCGCGTCTAAATACCTAATAATAATTACAATTTTTACTAAAACTACCTACTTTAAAACTAAAGGAACATGGGTATTAATTTAAAATAAACGCAATAAAAGTTTGTTTTATTGTACATACATTTTAAACAAATGAAGAAGAAGCCATGGTCTGCGTCTCCAGTCGGCACTGCAATCTTGAAGATAGTGGCGGTGGGGAGTTTTTTTTTTAACTTTAAAACTATCTTAGAACTAAAAACGAAATTCTTTATTTAATAAATAGTATATATAAGGGAAACACCGCCCTTAAATGCCAAACCCACGTTCCCTTATATATATCATTTATTAAATACAGTTTCGTGTACAATAATACTTATAATCTAACTTAAATTATTGTAGTTCCCCCCCCCCCCCCCCAAATTAAATTAGTGAAGTGCGCAAAAAACCCTATCTTACGTTAAAGATCTATTTCAAAGAAAAACAAATCTAAAAAAGCCTATCTTACGTTAATAACGATTTTAAAGAAAAGCAAGTCTAAAAATGTCAAGTTACGTTAATTTTTCTCTCTCTCTCAAAAAGCAAAAACAACCCCACCTACTTATATCTAAGCTATCTTATGTCTACGCGAACTATCTTATATCTAGATTAAACTAAGCTAAAGGCGTGTGAGAGAGAAAGAGTACGAGCTAAGCAAATGGTGAGAACGCCGTGGCGTCGAACGCCGTTGTTGGTTCTCACGGACGTTTACGAGGGGGTTAAGCCGACCCCACGCGATGCAGAGCATTTACGGCCTAAAAACCGAACTAGATAGAGACCTGGACAGCAGTCACACGTAACTGGCTAGGCAGGACGCCACCTATCTAGCTACTCCCGGAGACATTCGCCCGCGCCTCTCGCGGATACCCTACACCGAACGCGGTTATTAACCCGTGTGCTCAACAAAGTTCATTCAAACAAAAACTTTACCTATTCGTTGCCATTACCATTAAATGATGATTACGTTGCCTCCGGATGAGGAGAGCACATAAGGCCATAAGAAAGCTTCCTGTGTAATTATTCTTCTTAATCTCCCTTGATCCCTTGATCCCATCACATAAGAGTGAAGCGATAACAACAGGGTTTACAAGGTTTTACGCTGGTACATATCAGTCCACTCAATTATGGCTATCGCGCACGAACCTACCTACCCAGCCCCTCTGACCGTGTGAAGTTAATTGAAAAAAGGAACCCGAACACCCCCAACAAGTTTCGCACTGTTACCTCCTTCCTGACTCATTCTATTGATATTAATAAAGAAAAGAAGAAGAAGAAAAGAAAAATTCTACATCAAAAATTTAAAAAATTACTTCAATTAAGAAAAATTGCAACCCCATCCACTCACTGATTCATACCCCGATACGTCCTTATTTTCTTTTCCCAAGCACTCTCCCTAGCTACCGTCTGGGTAAGCCACGCGTACGGTTACCGCTGCAACCGTAGACGCACGATTTTAGGATGATCGCCACGGGATGCACTTCAAATTAATCAATTTATTTTTAATTTTTAAAGAAAACGCGTGTTTGCTCGACGGCGCGATGAGCCAAAGTTTAATTAAAACCTGAAAATACATTTCCAAGAACTTAAAACTATAGTATTCCTCACGTACGAATGGCATTGCGCAAGTTCAATTCGCTTTATAATCTGTGCTGACATAAAACTATCTTTTCCTGCATCAAGAAATGCACAAACAACCATTATTGATACATCACGTGACACTAAAATGTTAAAACACACGTTAATGTATACGAACTATGTTGATTATTTCAAATTATTTCCTAAACAGAGTTACAACAGACGGTTGCCTTATGAACCGATTCTATAAACTGTGACAAAAAAAACTACTTCAATTACGTGTCTAACAAGCTTACACTTTATTGTGCGCAATGCCATTCTTACGTAAATAATACTAACACTTTAAATAATACTAACACTTATAAAGCTACTATTATTTTAATCTTCTAGATGTCCGATTCCTGAAAGACAAATGCTAATCAATTGTTCCCAGATATTAATTTTATTGATAAATAGTCGATATTTCAATTTCAAATTGTTTGGATATCATAAGGACATTTATTAAAGTTATATTTAATTTACTACAGTACTCAAAACTGAATTTGAGTTCTAGATAATATTTAGGCATATAGTCATATTCCTTTGACTATAAGTTCTCATGGTTGAGTATGAGAACAAAATAATAATAATGCATAGTCATATTCCCTAGACTATACGTTCTCATGGCTGAGTATGAGAACAAGATAATAATTAAGCATATAATCATATTCCTTTAACTATAAGTCCTCATGGTTGAGTATGAGAACAAAATAATAGTAATGCATAGTCATATTCCCTAGACTATACGTTCTCATGGCTGAGTATGAGAACAAGATAATAATTAAGCACATAATCATATTCCTTTAACTATAAGTCCTCATGGTTGAGTATGAGAACAAAATAATAGTAATGCATAGTCATATTCCCTAGACTATACGTTCTCATGGCTGAGTATGAGAACAAGATAATAATTAGGCATAAAATCATATTCCTTTGACTGTAAGTTCTCATGGTTGATCATGAGTACAAGATAGTATTTTATAAACGTTACATCTACGAAAAAAATAAAGTTTTATACCAGTTCATCCATCGATGGCTGCCTACGTCGAAGATTTGTCTGGTACTCAGCTATCCTTAAAGTTGCAAACTAAAGAAGCTTTTGTAAAACTGCTTCAGAATATCTGCAGTGTTGAAATCCATAGATCGAAAGTTGTATCCAAATTTTCAAGTTTCTTGACGCATCAGACCAACATAGGTCTCCCTATTAAATATTAATTATTAATTTGTGGTATTCCTTAAACCATTTAAAAAACTGTTGGATACAATTTCGTATGGCAAACTAGTATTCATTACGCAAGACACTTGTACAATGCAATAATTTATCCAACAGATTTAAATGGTTACAAATACATTTGAAATTTTCTTTAATTTGATATTTCGAAAGCACATTTCATAAAAAATAGTACAGAGAAGGCCACCCAGTTACTACACTCAAACAACGTAAGATAAACATTCATATATTAACATTTTATACTTCATTTCACGTAAGAAAATAGTGATGAGAAGATAGATGTAGTTTGATCTTCTCTATGCACTATTATAATAACAACAGAAATATAAAATAATAAATAGTATTGGCCAATAACTAGATTTGAACTAGTTAATTTATTATTCTAAGATTCGACTCGTAGACTTTAAAGTATTGTCGCATTACCAACAATATTAGCTGTTCCAACAAAAAATAATGACAACAGAAATATAAAATAATAGATAAACATAAATAATAGTATTGGCCAATAACTAGATTTGAACTAATTAATTTTTTATTCTACGATTCGACTCGTAGACTTTAAAGTATTGTTGCATTACCAACAATATTAGCTGTTCCAACAAAAAATAATGACAACAGAAATATAAAATAATAAATAATAGTAATGGCCAAGAACTAGATTTGAACTAGTTAATTTTTTATTCTACGATTCGACTCGTAGACTTTAAAGTATTGTTGCGTTAACAACAATATTAGCTGTTCCAACAAAAAATAATGACAACAGAAATATAAAATAAGAGAAAAATATAAATATCCACTTACATTTGGTGATTTCTTGCTGTCTCAACCGCTAACATTTTATTCTCTGTTCTTTTAAATTTGTATCTGAACATTCTGAACCGCTAGGATTCTGTTCTCTGCTCTTTTAAATTTGTATCTCGAGTCTGGATATTATTTCAAATGGTTTGGAACACTGCAGATTCGATGATTTCTTCTGAAAAGAAAATAACTCATTGTAATACACAACAAAATTATCAATTCGATTGACATTAGTATATTTGATAAAGAATATTGACAGATAAAAATAATTTATAGTTGAAATATTGTTCAAATTTACTATTATTGATAATTTGCAACAATAAGAAACCCCAAATATATGCACTTTAAATGAATAAAATTACACTTACAAATCAAGTACATCTTTTGCTCGTTTTAACCTTCAAACTTTGCTATATATTTAGTCAAAAATACGAATGGATACATCACTGACAACTTTAAAAATCGATTTTTGGTAAAAAGATGAACAAAATCTCAAATTTTCATAATAATTACTAAAGTAATTCAACTTTTATGGATCAAAGTACGTAGACAAAACGAAAACAAACGTGTACAAAATGGCGATTGTAGAAAGTTGTTGTACTATCCAACCTACATAACATTAACTCTGATATCAGCGCCAAATTGTTCGAACTAAACACCGACAGATTAATAATAAATTCTAATTAAGGGAAAATGATACTTTTCATTTAAATACAGGGTGATCGGATTTTTACTCGGATAGTGACTATTTGAAGTTACCATTTTTTTATTATTTGCTTTGTCTAACTGTACCAGAGGGGTACGACAATTGAAAGTTTCAACACATATGTACAAAAGTTCATAGAATCGAATGGCGCAAAGCGCGTCAACGTATCTTTTACCGTTCATTAGTTATAGACCGGCAAAGCGAAAAAACCATGAGAGGTTTCTAATCAAAATAAAAATTTCTATTTTGAAAACTAAGGCCTAGGGAATTTTTTAATTATTTTTCCCGTAATCAACATGTCTGAATTAAGGGAAAATGATACTTTTCATTTAAATACAGGGTGATCGGATTTTTTATTCGGATAGTGACTATTATTTGAAGTTAACATTTTTTTATTATTTGCTTTGTCTAACTGTACCAGAGGGGTACGACAATTGAAAGTTTCAACACATATGTACAAAAGTTCATAGAATCGAATGGCGCAAAGCCCGTCAACGTATCTTTTACCGTTCGTTAGTTATAGGCCGGCAAAGCGAAAAAACCATGAGAGGTTTCTAATCAAAATAAAAATTTCTATTTTGAAAACTAAGGCCTAGGGAATTTTTTAATTATTTTTCCCGTAATCAACATGTTTGAATTAAGGGAAAACGATACTTTTCATATAAATACAGGGTGATCTGATTTTTACTCGGATAGTGACTATTTGAAGTTACCATTTTTTTATTATTTGCTTTGTCTAACTGTACCAGAGGGGTACGACAATTGAAAGTTTCAACACATATGTACAAAAGTTCATAGAATCGAATGGCGCAAAGCCCGTCAACGTATCTTTTACCGTTCGTTAGTTATAGGCCGGCAAAGCGAAAAAACCATGAGAGGTTTCTAATCAAAATAAAAATTTCTATTTTGAAAACTAAGGCCTAGGGAATTTTTTAATTATTTTTCCCGTAATCAACATGTTTGAATTAAGGGAAAACGATACTTTTCATATAAATACAGGGTGATCTGATTTTTACTCGGATAGTGACTATTTGAAGTTACCATTTTTTTATTATTTGCTTTGTCTAACTGTACCAGAGGGGTACGACAATTGAAAGTTTCAACACATATGTACAAAAGTTCATAGAATCGAATGGCGCAAAGCCCGTCAACGTATCTTTTACCGTTCGTTAGTTATAGGCCGGCAAAGCGAAAAAACCATGAGAGGTTTCTAATCAAAATAAAAATTTCTATTTTGAAAACTAAGGCCTAGGGAATTTTTTAATTATTTTTCCCGTAATCAACATGTTTGAATTAAGGGAAAACGATACTTTTCATATAAATACAGGGTGATCTGATTTTTACTCGGATAGTGACTATTTGAAGTTACCATTTTTTTATTATTTGCTTTGTCTAACTGTACCAGAGGGGTACGACAATTGAAAGTTTCAACACATATGTACAAAAGTTCATAGAATCGAATGGCGCAAAGCCCGTCAACGTATCTTTTACCGTTCGTTAGTTATAGGCCGGCAAAGCGAAAAAACCATGAGAGGTTTCTAATCAAAATAAAAATTTCTATTTTGAAAACTAAGGCCTAGGGAATTTTTTAATTATTTTTCCCGTAATCAACATGTTTGAATTAAGGGAAAACGATACTTTTCATATAAATACAGGGTGATCTGATTTTTACTCGGATAGTGACTATTTGAAGTTACCATTTTTTTATTATTTGCTTTGTCTAACTGTACCAGAGGGGTACGACAATTGAAAGTTTCAACACATATGTACAAAAGTTCATAGAATCGAATGGCGCAAAGCGCGTCAACGTATCTTTTACCGTTCGTTAGTTTTAGGCCGGCAAAGCGAAAAAACCATGAGAGGTTTCTAATCAAAATAAAAATTTCTATTTTGAAAACTAAGGCCTAGGGAATTTTTTAATTATTTTTCCCGTAATCAACATGTTTGAATTAAGGGAAAACGATACTTTTCATATAAATACAGGGTGATCTGATTTTTACTCGGATAGTGACTATTTGAAGTTACCATTTTTTTATTATTTGCTTTGTCTAACTGTACCAGAGGGGTACGACAATTGAAAGTTTCAACACATATGTACAAAAGTTCATAGAATCGAATGGCGCAAAGCCCGTCAACGTATCTTTTACCGTTCGTTAGTTATAGGCCGGCAAAGCGAAAAAACCATGAGAGGTTTCTAATCAAAATAAAAATTTCTATTTTGAAAACTAAGGCCTAGGGAATTTTTTAATTATTTTTCCCGTAATCAACATGTTTGAATTAAGGGAAAACGATACTTTTCATATAAATACAGGGTGATCTGATTTTTACTCGGATAGTGACTATTTGAAGTTACCATTTTTTTATTATTTGCTTTGTCTAACTGTACCAGAGGGGTACGACAATTGAAAGTTTCAACACATATGTACAAAAGTTCATAGAATCGAATGGCGCAAAGCCCGTCAACGTATCTTTTACCGTTCGTTAGTTATAGGCCGGCAAAGCGAAAAAACCATGAGAGGTTTCTAATCAAAATAAAAATTTCTATTTTGAAAACTAAGGCCTAGGGAATTTTTTAATTATTTTTCCCGTAATCAACATGTTTGAATTAAGGGAAAACGATACTTTTCATATAAATACAGGGTGATCTGATTTTTACTCGGATAGTGACTATTTGAAGTTACCATTTTTTTATTATTTGCTTTGTCTAACTGTACCAGAGGGGTACGACAATTGAAAGTTTCAACACATATGTACAAAAGTTCATAGAATCGAATGGCGCAAAGCGCGTCAACGTATCTTTTACCGTTCGTTAGTTATAGGCCGGCAAAGCGAAAAAACCATGAGAGGTTTCTAATCAAAATAAAAATTTCTATTTTGAAAACTAAGGCCTAGGGAATTTTTCAATTATTTTTCCCGTAATCAACATGTTTGAATTAAGGGAAAACGATACTTTTCATATAAATACAGGGTGATCTGATTTTTACTCGGATAGTGACTATTTGAAGTTACCATTTTTTTATTATTTGCTTTGTCTAACTGTACCAGAGGGGTACGACAATTGAAAGTTTCAACACATATGTACAAAAGTTCATAGAATCGAATGGCGCAAAGCCCGTCAACGTATCTTTTACCGTTCGTTAGTTATAGGCCGGCAAAGCGAAAAAACCATGAGAGGTTTCTAATCAAAATAAAAATTTCTACTTTGAAAACTAAGGCCTAGGGAATTTTTTAATTATTTTTCCCGTAATCAACATGTTTGAATTAAGGGAAAACGATACTTTTCATATAAATACAGGGTGATCTGATTTTTACTCGGATAGTGACTATTTGAAGTTACCATTTTTTTATTATTTGCTTTGTCTAACTGTACCAGAGGGGTACGACAATTGAAAGTTTCAACACATATGTACAAAAGTTCATAGAATCGAATGGCGCAAAGCCCGTCAACGTATCTTTTACCGTTCGTTAGTTATAGGCCGGCAAAGCGAAAAAACCATGAGAGGTTTCTAATCAAAATAAAAATTTCTATTTTGAAAACTAAGGCCTAGGGAATTTTTTAATTATTTTTCCCGTAATCAACATGTTTGAATTAAGGGAAAACGATACTTTTCATATAAATACAGGGTGATCTGATTTTTACTCGGATAGTGACTATTTGAAGTTACCATTTTTTTATTATTTGCTTTGTCTAACTGTACCAGAGGGGTACGACAATTGAAAGTTTCAACACATATGTACAAAAGTTCATAGAATCGAATGGCGCAAAGCCCGTCAACGTATCTTTTACCGTTCGTTAGTTATAGGCCGGCAAAGCGAAAAAACCATGAGAGGTTTCTAATCAAAATAAAAATTTCTATTTTGAAAACTAAGGCCTAGGGAATTTTTTAATTATTTTTCCCGTAATCAACATGTTTGAATTAAGGGAAAACGATACTTTTCATATAAATACAGGGTGATCTGATTTTTACTCGGATAGTGACTATTTGAAGTTACCATTTTTTTATTATTTGCTTTGTCTAACTGTACCAGAGGGGTACGACAATTGAAAGTTTCAACACATATGTACAAAAGTTCATAGAATCGAATGGCGCAAAGCCCGTCAACGTATCTTTTACCGTTCGTTAGTTATAGGCCGGCAAAGCGAAAAAACCATGAGAGGTTTCTAATCAAAATAAAAATTTCTATTTTGAAAACTAAGGCCTAGGGAATTTTTTAATTATTTTTCCCGTAATCAAGATGTTTGAATTAAGGGAAAACGATACTTTTCATATAAATACAGGGTGATCTGATTTTTACTCGGATAGTGACTATTTGAAGTTACCATTTTTTTATTATTTGCTTTGTCTAACTGTACCAGAGGGGTACGACAATTGAAAGTTTCAACACATATGTACAAAAGTTCATAGAATCGAATGACGCAAAGCCCGTCAACGTATCTTTTACCGTTCGTTAGTTATAGGCCGGCAAAGCGAAAAAACCATGAGAGGTTTCTAATCAAAATAAAAATTTCAATTTTGAAAACTAAGGCCTAGGGAATTTTTTAATTATTTTTCCCGTAATCAACATGTTTGAATTAAGGGAAAACGATACTTTTCATATAAATACAGGGTGATCTGATTTTTACTCGGATAGTGACTATTTGAAGTTACCATTTTTTTATTATTTGCTTTGTCTAACTGTACCAGAGGGGTACGACAATTGAAAGTTTCAACACATATGTACAAAAGTTCATAGAATCGAATGGCGCAAAGCCCGTCAACGTATCTTTTACCGTTCGTTAGTTATAGGCCGGCAAAGCGAAAAAACCATGAGAGGTTTCTAATCAAAATAAAAATTTCTATTTTGAAAACTAAGGCCTAGGGAATTTTTTAATTATTTTTCCCGTAATCAACATGTTTGAATTAAGGGAAAACGATACTTTTCATATAAATACAGGGTGATCTGATTTTTACTCGGATAGTGACTATTTGAAGTTACCATTTTTTTATTATTTGCTTTGTCTAACTGTACCAGAGGGGTACGACAATTGAAAGTTTCAACACATATGTACAAAAGTTCATAGAATCGAATGGCGCAAAGCCCGTCAACGTATCTTTTACCGTTCGTTAGTTATAGGCCGGCAAAGCGAAAAAACCATGAGAGGTTTCTAATCAAAATAAAAATTTCTATTTTGAAAACTAAGGCCTAGGGAATTTTTTAATTATTTTTCCCGTAATCAACATGTTTGAATTAAGGGAAAACGATACTTTTCATATAAATACAGGGTGATCTGATTTTTACTCGGATAGTGACTATTTGAAGTTACCATTTTTTTATTATTTGCTTTGTCTAACTGTACCAGAGGGGTACGACAATTGAAAGTTTCAACACATATGTACAAAAGTTCATAGAATCGAATGGCGCAAAGCCCGTCAACGTATCTTTTACCGTTCGTTAGTTATAGGCCGGCAAAGCGAAAAAACCATGAGAGGTTTCTAATCAAAATAAAAATTTCTATTTTGAAAACTAAGGCCTAGGGAATTTTTTAATTATTTTTCCCGTAATCAACATGTTTGAATTAAGGGAAAACGATACTTTTCATATAAATACAGGGTGATCTGATTTTTACTCGGATAGTGACTATTTGAAGTTACCATTTTTTTATTATTTGCTTTGTCTAACTGTACCAGAGGGGTACGACAATTGAAAGTTTCAACACATATGTACAAAAGTTCATAGAATCGAATGGCGCAAAGCCCGTCAACGTATCTTTTACCGTTCGTTAGTTATAGGCCGGCAAAGCGAAAAAACCATGAGAGGTTTCTAATCAAAATAAAAATTTCTATTTTGAAAACTAAGGCCTAGGGAATTTTTTAATTATTTTTCCCGTAATCAACATGTTTGAATTAAGGGAAAACGATACTTTTCATATAAATACAGGGTGATCTGATTTTTACTCGGATAGTGACTATTTGAAGTTACCATTTTTTTATTATTTGCTTTGTCTAACTGTACCAGAGGGGTACGACAATTGAAAGTTTCAACACATATGTACAAAAGTTCATAGAATCGAATGGCGCAAAGCCCGTCAACGTATCTTTTACCGTTCGTTAGTTATAGGCCGGCAAAGCGAAAAAACCATGAGAGGTTTCTAATCAAAATAAAAATTTCTATTTTGAAAACTAAGGCCTAGGGAATTTTTTAATTATTTTTCCCGTAATCAACATGTTTGAATTAAGGGAAAACGATACTTTTCATATAAATACAGGGTGATCTGATTTTTACTCGGATAGTGACTATTTGAAGTTACCATTTTTTTATTATTTGCTTTGTCTAACTGTACCAGAGGGGTACGACAATTGAAAGTTTCAACACATATGTACAAAAGTTCATAGAATCGAATGGCGCAAAGCCCGTCAACGTATCTTTTACCGTTCGTTAGTTATAGGCCGGCAAAGCGAAAAAACCATGAGAGGTTTCTAATCAAAATAAAAATTTCTATTTTGAAAACTAAGGCCTAGGGAATTTTTTAATTATTTTTCCCGTAATCAACATGTTTGAATTAAGGGAAAACGATACTTTTCATATAAATACAGGGTGATCTGATTTTTACTCGGATAGTGACTATTTGAAGTTACCATTTTTTTATTATTTGCTTTGTCTAACTGTACCAGAGGGGTACGACAATTGAAAGTTTCAACACATATGTACAAAAGTTCATAGAATCGAATGGCGCAAAGCGCGTCAACGTATCTTTTACCGTTCGTTAGTTTTAGGCCGGCAAAGCGAAAAAACCATGAGAGGTTTCTAATCAAAATAAAAATTTCTATTTTGAAAACTAAGGCCTAGGGAATTTTTTAATTATTTTTCCCGTAATCAACATGTTTGAATTAAGGGAAAAAGATACTTTTCATATAAATACAGGGTGATCTGATTTTTACTCGGATAGTGACTATTTGAAGTTACCATTTTTTTATTATTTGCTTTGTCTAACTGTACCAGAGGGGTACGACAATTGAAAGTTTCAACACATATGTACAAAAGTTCATAGAATCGAATGGCGCAAAGCCCGTCAACGTATCTTTTACCGTTCGTTAGTTATAGGCCAGCAAAGCGAAAAAACCATGAGAGGTTTCTAATCAAAATAAAAATTTCTATTTTGAAAACTAAGGCCTAGGGAATTTTTTAATTATTTTTCCCGTAATCAACATGTTTGAATTAAGGGAAAACGATACTTTTCATATAAATACAGGGTGATCTGATTTTTACTCGGATAGTGACTATTTGAAGTTACCATTTTTTTATTATTTGCTTTGTCTAACTGTACCAGAGGGGTACGACAATTGAAAGTTTCAACACATATGTACAAAAGTTCATAGAATCGAAAGGCGCAAAGCCCGTCAACGTATCTTTTACCGTTCGTTAGTTATAGGCCGGCAAAGCGAAAAAACCATGAGAGGTTTCTAATCAAAATAAAAATTTCTATTTTGAAAATTAAGGCCTAGGGAATTTTTTAATTATTTTTCCCGTAATCAACATGTTTGAATTAAGGGAAAACGATACTTTTCATATAAATACAGGGTGATCTGATTTTTACTCGGATAGTGACTATTTGAAGTTACCATTTTTTTATTATTTGCTTTGTCTAACTGTACCAGAGGGGTACGACAATTGAAAGTTTCAACACATATGTACAAAAGTTCATAGAATCGAATGGCGCAAAGCCCGTCAACGTATCTTTTACCGTTCGTTAGTTATAGGCCGGCAAAGCGAAAAAACCATGAGAGGTTTCTAATCAAAATAAAAATTTCTATTTTGAAAACTAAGGCCTAGGGAATTTTTTAATTATTTTTCCCGTAATCAACATGTTTGAATTAAGGGAAAACGATACTTTTCATATAAATACAGGGTGATCTGATTTTTACTCGGATAGTGACTATTTGAAGTTACCATTTTTTTATTATTTGCTTTGTCTAACTGTACCAGAGGGGTACGACAATTGAAAGTTTCAACACATATGTACAAAAGTTCATAGAATCGAAAGGCGCAAAGCCCGTCAACGTATCTTTTACCGTTCGTTAGTTATAGGCCGGCAAAGCGAAAAAACCATGAGAGGTTTCTAATCAAAATAAAAATTTCTATTTTGAAAACTAAGGCCTAGGGAATTTTTTAATTATTTTTCCCGTAATCAACATGTTTGAATTAAGGGAAAACGATACTTTTCATATAAATACAGGGTGATCTGATTTTTACTCGGATAGTGACTATTTGAAGTTACCATTTTTTTATTATTTGCTTTGTCTAACTGTACCAGAGGGGTACGACAATTGAAAGTTTCAACACATATGTACAAAAGTTCATAGAATCGAATGGCGCAAAGCCCGTCAACGTATCTTTTACCGTTCGTTAGTTATAGGCCGGCAAAGCGAAAAAACCATGAGAGGTTTCTAATCAAAATAAAAATTTCTATTTTGAAAACTAAGGCCTAGGGAATTTTTTAATTATTTTTCCCGTAATCAACATGTTTGAATTAAGGGAAAAAGATACTTTTCATATAAATACAGGGTGATCTGATTTTTACTCGGATAGTGACTATTTGAAGTTACCATTTTTTTATTATTTGCTTTGTCTAACTGTACCAGAGGGGTACGACAATTGAAAGTTTCAACACATATGTACAAAAGTTCATAGAATCGAATGGCGCAAAGCGCGTCAACGTATCTTTTACCGTTCGTTAGTTATAGGCCGGCAAAGCGAAAAAACCATGAGAGGTTACTAATCAAAATAAAAATTTCTATTTTGAAAACTAAGGCCTAGGGAATTTTTTAATTATTTTTCCCGTAATCAACATGTTTGAATTAAGGCAAAATGATACTTTTCATTTAAATACAGGCTGATCGGATTTTTACTCGGATAGTGACTATTTGAAGTTACCATTTTTTTATTATTTGCTTTGTCTAACTGTACCAGAGGGGTACGACAATTGAAAGTTTCAACACATATGTACAAAAGTTCATAGAATCGAATGGCGCAAAGCCCGTCAACGTATCTTTTACCGTTCGTTAGTTATAGGCCGACAAAGCGAAAAAACCATGAGAGGTTTCTAATCAAAATAAAAATTTCTATTTTGAAAACTAAGGCCTAGGGAATTTTTTAATTATTTTTCCCGTAATCAACATGTTTGAATTAAGGGAAAAAGATACTTTTCATATAAATACAGGGTGATCTGATTTTTACTCGGATAGTGACTATTTGAAGTTACCATTTTTTTATTATTTGCTTTGTCTAACTGTACCAGAGGGGTACGACAATTGAAAGTTTCAACACATATGTACAAAAGTTCATAGAATCGAAAGGCGCAAAGCCCGTCAACGTATCTTTTACCGTTCGTTAGTTATAGGCCGGCAAAGCGAAAAAACCATGAGAGGTTACTAATCAAAATAAAAATTTCTATTTTGAAAACTAAGGCCTAGGGAATTTTTTAATTATTTTTCCCGTAATCAACATGTTTGAATTAAGGCAAAATGATACTTTTCATTTAAATACAGGCTGATCGGATTTTTACTCGGATAGTGACTATTTGAAGTTACCATTTTTTTATTATTTGCTTTGTCTAACTGTACCAGAGGGGTACGACAATTGAAAGTTTCAACACATATGTACAAAAGTTCATAGAATCGAATGGCGCAAAGCCCGTCAACGTATCTTTTACCGTTCGTTAGTTATAGGCCGACAAAGCGAAAAAACCATGAGAGGTTTCTAATCAAAATAAAAATTTCTATTTTGAAAACTAAGGCCTAGGGAATTTTTTAATTATTTTTCCCGTAATCAACATGTTTGAATTAAGGGAAAACGATACTTTTCATATAAATACAGGGTGATCTGATTTTTACTCGGATAGTGACTATTTGAAGTTACCATTATTTTATTATTTGCTTTGTCTAACTGTACCAGAGGGGTACGACAATTGAAAGTTTCAACACATATGTACAAAAGTTCATAGAATCGAATGGCGCAAAGCGCGTCAACGTATCTTTTACCGTTCGTTAGTTATAGGCCGACAAAGCGAAAAAACCATGAGAGGTTTCTAATCAAAATAAAAATTTCTATTTTGAAAACTAAGGCCTAGGGAATTTTTTAATTATTTTTCCCGTAATCAACATGTTTGAATTAAGGGAAAACGATACTTTTCATATAAATACAGGGTGATCTGATTTTTACTCGGATAGTGACTATTTGAAGTTACCATTTTTTTATTATTTGCTTTGTCTAACTGTACCAGAGGGGTACGACAATTGAAAGTTTCAACACATATGTCCAAAAGTTCATAGAATCGAATGGCGCAAAGCCCGTCAACGTATCTTTTACCGTTCGTTAGTTATAGGCCGGCAAAGCGAAAAAACCATGAGAGGTTTCTAATCAAAATAAAAATTTCTATTTTGAAAACTAAGGCCTAGGGAATTTTTTAATTATTTTTCCCGTAATCAACATGTTTGAATTAAGGGAAAACGATACTTTTCATATAAATACAGGGTGATCTGATTTTTACTCGGATAGTGACTATTTGAAGTTACCATTTTTTTATTATTTGCTTTGTCTAACTGTACCAGAGGGGTACGACAATTGAAAGTTTCAACACATATGTCCAAAAGTTCATAGAATCGAATGGCGCAAAGCCCGTCAACGTATCTTTTACCGTTCGTTAGTTATAGGCCGGCAAAGCGAAAAAACCATGAGAGGTTTCTAATCAAAATAAAAATTTCTATTTTGAAAACTAAGGCCTAGGGAATTTTTTAATTATTTTTCCCGTAATCAACATGTTTGAATTAAGGGAAAACGATACTTTTCATATAAATACAGGGTGATCTGATTTTTACTCGGATAGTGACTATTTGAAGTTACCATTTTTTTATTATTTGCTTTGTCTAACTGTACCAGAGGGGTACGACAATTGAAAGTTTCAACACATATGTACAAAAGTTCATAGAATCGAAAGGCGCAAAGCCCGTCAACGTATCTTTTACCGTTCGTTAGTTATAGGCCGGCAAAGCGAAAAAACCATGAGAGGTTTCTAATCAAAATAAAAATTTCTATTTTGAAAACTAAGGCCTAGGGAATTTTTTAATTATTTTTCCCGTAATCAACATGTTTGAATTAAGGGAAAACGATACTTTTCATATAAATACAGGGTGATCTGATTTTTACTCGGATAGTGACTATTTGAAGTTACCATTTTTTTATTATTTGCTTTGTCTAACTGTACCAGAGGGGTACGACAATTGAAAGTTTCAACACATATGTACAAAAGTTCATAGAATCGAATGGCGCAAAGCGCGTCCACGTATCTTTTACCGTTTGTTAGTTATAGGCCGGCAAAGCGAAAAAACCATGAGAGGTTTCTAATCAAAATAAAAATTTCTATTTTGAAAACTAAGGCCTAGGGAATTTTTTAATTATTTTTCCCGTAATCAACATGTTTGAATTAAGGGAAAACGATACTTTTCATATAAATACAGGGTGATCTGATTTTTACTCGGATAGTGACTATTTGAAGTTACCATTTTTTTATTATTTGCTTTGTCTAACTGTACCAGAGGGGTACGACAATTGAAAGTTTCAACACATATGTCCAAAAGTTCATAGAATCGAATGGCGCAAAGCCCGTCAACGTATCTTTTACCGTTCGTTAGTTATAGGCCGGCAAAGCGAAAAAACCATGAGAGGTTTCTAATCAAAATAAAAATTTCTATTTTGAAAACTAAGGCCTAGGGAATTTTTTAATTATTTTTCCCGTAATCAACATGTTTGAATTAAGGGAAAACGATACTTTTCATATAAATACAGGGTGATCTGATTTTTACTCGGATAGTGACTATTTGAAGTTACCATTTTTTTATTATTTGCTTTGTCTAACTGTACCAGAGGGGTACGACAATTGAAAGTTTCAACACATATGTACAAAAGTTCATAGAATCGAAAGGCGCAAAGCCCGTCAACGTATCTTTTACCGTTCGTTAGTTATAGGCCGGCAAAGCGAAAAAACCATGAGAGGTTTCTAATCAAAATAAAAATTTCTATTTTGAAAACTAAGGCCTAGGGAATTTTTTAATTATTTTTCCCGTAATCAACATGTTTGAATTAAGGGAAAACGATACTTTTCATATAAATACAGGGTGATCTGATTTTTACTCGGATAGTGACTATTTGAAGTTACCATTTTTTTATTATTTGCTTTGTCTAACTGTACCAGAGGGGTACGACAATTGAAAGTTTCAACACATATGTCCAAAAGTTCATAGAATCGAATGGCGCAAAGCCCGTCAACGTATCTTTTACCGTTCGTTAGTTATAGGCCGGCAAAGCGAAAAAACCATGAGAGGTTTCTAATCAAAATAAAAATTTCTATTTTGAAAACTAAGGCCTAGGGAATTTTTTAATTATTTTTCCCGTAATCAACATGTTTGAATTAAGGGAAAACGATACTTTTCATATAAATACAGGGTGATCTGATTTTTACTCGGATAGTGACTATTTGAAGTTACCATTTTTTTATTATTTGCTTTGTCTAACTGTACCAGAGGGGTACGACAATTGAAAGTTTCAACACATATGTACAAAAGTTCATAGAATCGAATGGCGCAAAGCCCGTCAACGTATCTTTTACCGTTCGTTAGTTATAGGCCGGCAAAGCGAAAAAACCATGAGAGGTTTCTAATCAAAATAAAAATTTCTATTTTGAAAACTAAGGCCTAGGGAATTTTTTAATTATTTTTCCCGTAATCAACATGTTTGAATTAAGGGAAAACGATACTTTTCATATAAATACAGGGTGATCTGATTTTTACTCGGATAGTGACTATTTGAAGTTACCATTTTTTTATTATTTGCTTTGTCTAACTGTACCAGAGGGGTACGACAATTGAAAGTTTCAACACATATGTACAAAAGTTCATAGAATCGAATGGCGCAAAGCGCGTCAACGTATCTTTTACCGTTCGTTAGTTATAGGCCGGCAAAGCGAAAAAACCATGAGAGGTTTCTAATCAAAATAAAAATTTCTATTTTGAAAACTAAGGCCTAGGGAATTTTTCAATTATTTTTCCCGTAATCAACATGTTTGAATTAAGGGAAAACGATACTTTTCATATAAATACAGGGTGATCTGATTTTTACTCGGATAGTGACTATTTGAAGTTACCATTTTTTTATTATTTGCTTTGTCTAACTGTACCAGAGGGGTACGACAATTGAAAGTTTCAACACATATGTACAAAAGTTCATAGAATCGAATGGCGCAAAGCCCGTCAACGTATCTTTTACCGTTCGTTAGTTATAGGCCGGCAAAGCGAAAAAACCATGAGAGGTTTCTAATCAAAATAAAAATTTCTACTTTGAAAACTAAGGCCTAGGGAATTTTTTAATTATTTTTCCCGTAATCAACATGTTTGAATTAAGGGAAAACGATACTTTTCATATAAATACAGGGTGATCTGATTTTTACTCGGATAGTGACTATTTGAAGTTACCATTTTTTTATTATTTGCTTTGTCTAACTGTACCAGAGGGGTACGACAATTGAAAGTTTCAACACATATGTACAAAAGTTCATAGAATCGAATGGCGCAAAGCCCGTCAACGTATCTTTTACCGTTCGTTAGTTATAGGCCGGCAAAGCGAAAAAACCATGAGAGGTTTCTAATCAAAATAAAAATTTCTATTTTGAAAACTAAGGCCTAGGGAATTTTTCAATTATTTTTCCCGTAATCAACATGTTTGAATTAAGGGAAAACGATACTTTTCATATAAATACAGGGTGATCTGATTTTTACTCGGATAGTGACTATTTGAAGTTACCATTTTTTTATTATTTGCTTTGTCTAACTGTACCAGAGGGGTACGACAATTGAAAGTTTCAACACATATGTACAAAAGTTCATAGAATCGAATGGCGCAAAGCCCGTCAACGTATCTTTTACCGTTCGTTAGTTATAGGCCGGCAAAGCGAAAAAACCATGAGAGGTTTCTAATCAAAATAAAAATTTCTATTTTGAAAACTAAGGCCTAGGGAATTTTTTAATTATTTTTCCCGTAATCAACATGTTTGAATTAAGGGAAAACGATACTTTTCATATAAATACAGGGTGATCTGATTTTTACTCGGATAGTGACTATTTGAAGTTACCATTTTTTTATTATTTGCTTTGTCTAACTGTACCAGAGGGGTACGACAATTGAAAGTTTCAACACATATGTACAAAAGTTCATAGAATCGAATGGCGCAAAGCCCGTCAACGTATCTTTTACCGTTCGTTAGTTATAGGCCGGCAAAGCGAAAAAACCATGAGAGGTTTCTAATCAAAATAAAAATTTCTATTTTGAAAACTAAGGCCTAGGGAATTTTTTAATTATTTTTCCCGTAATCAACATGTTTGAATTAAGGGAAAACGATACTTTTCATATAAATACAGGGTGATCTGATTTTTACTCGGATAGTGACTATTTGAAGTTACCATTTTTTTATTATTTGCTTTGTCTAACTGTACCAGAGGGGTACGACAATTGAAAGTTTCAACACATATGTACAAAAGTTCATAGAATCGAATGACGCAAAGCCCGTCAACGTATCTTTTACCGTTCGTTAGTTATAGGCCGGCAAAGCGAAAAAACCATGAGAGGTTTCTAATCAAAATAAAAATTTCTATTTTGAAAACTAAGGCCTAGGGAATTTTTTAATTATTTTTCCCGTAATCAACATGTTTGAATTAAGGGAAAACGATACTTTTCATATAAATACAGGGTGATCTGATTTTTACTCGGATAGTGACTATTTGAAGTTACCATTTTTTTATTATTTGCTTTGTCTAACTGTACCAGAGGGGTACGACAATTGAAAGTTTCAACACATATGTACAAAAGTTCATAGAATCGAATGGCGCAAAGCCCGTCAACGTATCTTTTACCGTTCGTTAGTTATAGGCCGGCAAAGCGAAAAAACCATGAGAGGTTTCTAATCAAAATAAAAATTTCTATTTTGAAAACTAAGGCCTAGGGAATTTTTTAATTATTTTTCCCGTAATCAACATGTTTGAATTAAGGGAAAACGATACTTTTCATATAAATACAGGGTGATCTGATTTTTACTCGGATAGTGACTATTTGAAGTTACCATTTTTTTATTATTTGCTTTGTCTAACTGTACCAGAGGGGTACGACAATTGAAAGTTTCAACACATATGTACAAAAGTTCATAGAATCGAATGGCGCAAAGCCCGTCAACGTATCTTTTACCGTTCGTTAGTTATAGGCCGGCAAAGCGAAAAAACCATGAGAGGTTTCTAATCAAAATAAAAATTTCTATTTTGAAAACTAAGGCCTAGGGAATTTTTTAATTATTTTTCCCGTAATCAACATGTTTGAATTAAGGGAAAACGATACTTTTCATATAAATACAGGGTGATCTGATTTTTACTCGGATAGTGACTATTTGAAGTTACCATTTTTTTATTATTTGCTTTGTCTAACTGTACCAGAGGGGTACGACAATTGAAAGTTTCAACACATATGTACAAAAGTTCATAGAATCGAATGGCGCAAAGCCCGTCAACGTATCTTTTACCGTTCGTTAGTTATAGGCCGGCAAAGCGAAAAAACCATGAGAGGTTTCTAATCAAAATAAAAATTTCTATTTTGAAAACTAAGGCCTAGGGAATTTTTTAATTATTTTTCCCGTAATCAACATGTTTGAATTAAGGGAAAACGATACTTTTCATATAAATACAGGGTGATCTGATTTTTACTCGGATAGTGACTATTTGAAGTTACCATTTTTTTATTATTTGCTTTGTCTAACTGTACCAGAGGGGTACGACAATTGAAAGTTTCAACACATATGTACAAAAGTTCATAGAATCGAATGGCGCAAAGCCCGTCAACGTATCTTTTACCGTTCGTTAGTTATAGGCCGGCAAAGCGAAAAAACCATGAGAGGTTTCTAATCAAAATAAAAATTTCTATTTTGAAAACTAAGGCCTAGGGAATTTTTTAATTATTTTTCCCGTAATCAACATGTTTGAATTAAGGGAAAACGATACTTTTCATATAAATACAGGGTGATCTGATTTTTACTCGGATAGTGACTATTTGAAGTTACCATTTTTTTATTATTTGCTTTGTCTAACTGTACCAGAGGGGTACGACAATTGAAAGTTTCAACACATATGTACAAAAGTTCATAGAATCGAATGGCGCAAAGCCCGTCAACGTATCTTTTACCGTTCGTTAGTTATAGGCCGGCAAAGCGAAAAAACCATGAGAGGTTTCTAATCAAAATAAAAATTTCTATTTTGAAAACTAAGGCCTAGGGAATTTTTTAATTATTTTTCCCGTAATCAACATGTTTGAATTAAGGGAAAACGATACTTTTCATATAAATACAGGGTGATCTGATTTTTACTCGGATAGTGACTATTTGAAGTTACCATTTTTTTATTATTTGCTTTGTCTAACTGTACCAGAGGGGTACGACAATTGAAAGTTTCAACACATATGTACAAAAGTTCATAGAATCGAATGGCGCAAAGCCCGTCAACGTATCTTTTACCGTTCGTTAGTTATAGGCCGGCAAAGCGAAAAAACCATGAGAGGTTTCTAATCAAAATAAAAATTTCTATTTTGAAAACTAAGGCCTAGGGAATTTTTTAATTATTTTTCCCGTAATCAACATGTTTGAATTAAGGGAAAACGATACTTTTCATATAAATACAGGGTGATCTGATTTTTACTCGGATAGTGACTATTTGAAGTTACCATTTTTTTATTATTTGCTTTGTCTAACTGTACCAGAGGGGTACGACAATTGAAAGTTTCAACACATATGTACAAAAGTTCATAGAATCGAATGGCGCAAAGCGCGTCAACGTATCTTTTACCGTTCGTTAGTTTTAGGCCGGCAAAGCGAAAAAACCATGAGAGGTTTCTAATCAAAATAAAAATTTCTATTTTGAAAACTAAGGCCTAGGGAATTTTTTAATTATTTTTCCCGTAATCAACATGTTTGAATTAAGGGAAAAAGATACTTTTCATATAAATACAGGGTGATCTGATTTTTACTCGGATAGTGACTATTTGAAGTTACCATTTTTTTATTATTTGCTTTGTCTAACTGTACCAGAGGGGTACGACAATTGAAAGTTTCAACACATATGTACAAAAGTTCATAGAATCGAATGGCGCAAAGCCCGTCAACGTATCTTTTACCGTTCGTTAGTTATAGGCCAGCAAAGCGAAAAAACCATGAGAGGTTTCTAATCAAAATAAAAATTTCTATTTTGAAAACTAAGGCCTAGGGAATTTTTTAATTATTTTTCCCGTAATCAACATGTTTGAATTAAGGGAAAACGATACTTTTCATATAAATACAGGGTGATCTGATTTTTACTCGGATAGTGACTATTTGAAGTTACCATTTTTTTATTATTTGCTTTGTCTAACTGTACCAGAGGGGTACGACAATTGAAAGTTTCAACACATATGTACAAAAGTTCATAGAATCGAAAGGCGCAAAGCCCGTCAACGTATCTTTTACCGTTCGTTAGTTATAGGCCGGCAAAGCGAAAAAACCATGAGAGGTTTCTAATCAAAATAAAAATTTCTATTTTGAAAACTAAGGCCTAGGGAATTTTTTAATTATTTTTCCCGTAATCAACATGTTTGAATTAAGGGAAAACGATACTTTTCATATAAATACAGGGTGATCTGATTTTTACTCGGATAGTGACTATTTGAAGTTACCATTTTTTTATTATTTGCTTTGTCTAACTGTACCAGAGGGGTACGACAATTGAAAGTTTCAACACATATGTACAAAAGTTCATAGAATCGAATGGCGCAAAGCCCGTCAACGTATCTTTTACCGTTCGTTAGTTATAGGCCGGCAAAGCGAAAAAACCATGAGAGGTTTCTAATCAAAATAAAAATTTCTATTTTGAAAACTAAGGCCTAGGGAATTTTTTAATTATTTTTCCCGTAATCAACATGTTTGAATTAAGGGAAAAAGATACTTTTCATATAAATACAGGGTGATCTGATTTTTACTCGGATAGTGACTATTTGAAGTTACCATTTTTTTATTATTTGCTTTGTCTAACTGTACCAGAGGGGTACGACAATTGAAAGTTTCAACACATATGTACAAAAGTTCATAGAATCGAATGGCGCAAAGCCCGTCAACGTATCTTTTACCGTTCGTTAGTTATAGGCCGGCAAAGCGAAAAAACCATGAGAGGTTACTAATCAAAATAAAAATTTCTATTTTGAAAACTAAGGCCTAGGGAATTTTTTAATTATTTTTCCCGTAATCAACATGTTTGAATTAAGGCAAAATGATACTTTTCATTTAAATACAGGCTGATCGGATTTTTACTCGGATAGTGACTATTTGAAGTTACCATTTTTTTATTATTTGCTTTGTCTAACTGTACCAGAGGGGTACGACAATTGAAAGTTTCAACACATATGTACAAAAGTTCATAGAATCGAATGGCGCAAAGCCCGTCAACGTATCTTTTACCGTTCGTTAGTTATAGGCCGACAAAGCGAAAAAACCATGAGAGGTTTCTAATCAAAATAAAAATTTCTATTTTGAAAACTAAGGCCTAGGGAATTTTTTAATTATTTTTCCCGTAATCAACATGTTTGAATTAAGGGAAAAAGATACTTTTCATATAAATACAGGGTGATCTGATTTTTACTCGGATAGTGACTATTTGAAGTTACCATTTTTTTATTATTTGCTTTGTCTAACTGTACCAGAGGGGTACGACAATTGAAAGTTTCAACACATATGTACAAAAGTTCATAGAATCGAAAGGCGCAAAGCCCGTCAACGTATCTTTTACCGTTCGTTAGTTATAGGCCGGCAAAGCGAAAAAACCATGAGAGGTTACTAATCAAAATAAAAATTTCTATTTTGAAAACTAAGGCCTAGGGAATTTTTTAATTATTTTTCCCGTAATCAACATGTTTGAATTAAGGCAAAATGATACTTTTCATTTAAATACAGGCTGATCGGATTTTTACTCGGATAGTGACTATTTGAAGTTACCATTTTTTTATTATTTGCTTTGTCTAACTGTACCAGAGGGGTACGACAATTGAAAGTTTCAACACATATGTACAAAAGTTCATAGAATCGAATGGCGCAAAGCCCGTCAACGTATCTTTTACCGTTCGTTAGTTATAGGCCGACAAAGCGAAAAAACCATGAGAGGTTTCTAATCAAAATAAAAATTTCTATTTTGAAAACTAAGGCCTAGGGAATTTTTTAATTATTTTTCCCGTAATCAACATGTTTGAATTAAGGGAAAACGATACTTTTCATATAAATACAGGGTGATCTGATTTTTACTCGGATAGTGACTATTTGAAGTTACCATTATTTTATTATTTGCTTTGTCTAACTGTACCAGAGGGGTACGACAATTGAAAGTTTCAACACATATGTCCAAAAGTTCATAGAATCGAATGGCGCAAAGCCCGTCAACGTATCTTTTACCGTTCGTTAGTTATAGGCCGGCAAAGCGAAAAAACCATGAGAGGTTTCTAATCAAAATAAAAATTTCTATTTTGAAAACTAAGGCCTAGGGAATTTTTTAATTATTTTTCCCGTAATCAACATGTTTGAATTAAGGGAAAACGATACTTTTCATATAAATACAGGGTGATCTGATTTTTACTCGGATAGTGACTATTTGAAGTTACCATTTTTTTATTATTTGCTTTGTCTAACTGTACCAGAGGGGTACGACAATTGAAAGTTTCAACACATATGTACAAAAGTTCATAGAATCGAATGGCGCAAAGCCCGTCAACGTATCTTTTACCGTTCGTTAGTTATAGGCCGGCAAAGCGAAAAAACCATGAGAGGTTTCTAATCAAAATAAAAATTTCTATTTTGAAAACTAAGGCCTAGGGAATTTTTTAATTATTTTTCCCGTAATCAACATGTTTGAATTAAGGGAAAACGATACTTTTCATATAAATACAGGGTGATCTGATTTTTACTCGGATAGTGACTATTTGAAGTTACCATTTTTTTATTATTTGCTTTGTCTAACTGTACCAGAGGGGTACGACAATTGAAAGTTTCAACACATATGTACAAAAGTTCATAGAATCGAATGGCGCAAAGCCCGTCAACGTATCTTTTACCGTTCGTTAGTTATAGGCCGGCAAAGCGAAAAAACCATGAGAGGTTTCTAATCAAAATAAAAATTTCTATTTTGAAAACTAAGGCCTAGGGAATTTTTTAATTATTTTTCCCGTAATCAACATGTTTGAATTAAGGGAAAACGATACTTTTCATATAAATACAGGGTGATCTGATTTTTACTCGGATAGTGACTATTTGAAGTTACCATTTTTTTATTATTTGCTTTGTCTAACTGTACCAGAGGGGTACGACAATTGAAAGTTTCAACACATATGTACAAAAGTTCATAGAATCGAATGGCGCAAAGCCCGTCAACGTATCTTTTACCGTTCGTTAGTTATAGGCCGGCAAAGCGAAAAAACCATGAGAGGTTTCTAATCAAAATAAAAATTTCTATTTTGAAAACTAAGGCCTAGGGAATTTTTTAATTATTTTTCCCGTAATCAACATGTTTGAATTAAGGGAAAACGATACTTTTCATATAAATACAGGGTGATCTGATTTTTACTCGGATAGTGACTATTTGAAGTTACCATTTTTTTATTATTTGCTTTGTCTAACTGTACCAGAGGGGTACGACAATTGAAAGTTTCAACACATATGTACAAAAGTTCATAGAATCGAATGGCGCAAAGCGCGTCCACGTATCTTTTACCGTTTGTTAGTTATAGGCCGGCAAAGCGAAAAAACCATGAGAGGTTTCTAATCAAAATAAAAATTTCTATTTTGAAAACTAAGGCCTAGGGAATTTTTTAATTATTTTTCCCGTAATCAACATGTTTGAATTAAGGGAAAACGATACTTTTCATATAAATACAGGGTGATCTGATTTTTACTCGGATAGTGACTATTTGAAGTTACCATTTTTTTATTATTTGCTTTGTCTAACTGTACCAGAGGGGTACGACAATTGAAAGTTTCAACACATATGTACAAAAGTTCATAGAATCGAATGGCGCAAAGCCCGTCAACGTATCTTTTACCGTTCGTTAGTTATAGGCCGGCAAAGCGAAAAAACCATGAGAGGTTTCTAATCAAAATAAAAATTTCTATTTTGAAAACTAAGGCCTAGGGAATTTTTTAATTATTTTTCCCGTAATCAACATGTTTGAATTAAGGGAAAACGATACTTTTCATATAAATACAGGGTGATCTGATTTTTACTCGGATAGTGACTATTTGAAGTTACCATTTTTTTATTATTTGCTTTGTCTAACTGTACCAGAGGGGTACGACAATTGAAAGTTTCAACACATATGTACAAAAGTTCATAGAATCGAATGGCGCAAAGCCCGTCAACGTATCTTTTACCGTTCGTTAGTTATAGGCCGGCAAAGCGAAAAAACCATGAGAGGTTTCTAATCAAAATAAAAATTTCTATTTTGAAAACTAAGGCCTAGGGAATTTTTTAATTATTTTTCCCGTAATCAACATGTTTGAATTAAGGGAAAACGATACTTTTCATATAAATACAGGGTGATCTGATTTTTACTCGGATAGTGACTATTTGAAGTTACCATTTTTTTATTATTTGCTTTGTCTAACTGTACCAGAGGGGTACGACAATTGAAAGTTTCAACACATATGTACAAAAGTTCATAGAATCGAATGGCGCAAAGCGCGTCCACGTATCTTTTACCGTTTGTTAGTTATAGGCCGGCAAAGCGAAAAAACCATGAGAGGTTTCTAATCAAAATAAAAATTTCTATTTTGAAAACTAAGGCCTAGGGAATTTTTTAATTATTTTTCCCGTAATCAACATGTCTGAATTAAGGGAAAATGATACTTTACATTTAAATACAGGGTGTTCGGATTTTTACTCGGATAGTGACTATTGGAAGTTACCATTTTTTTATTATTTGCTTTGTCTAACTGTACCAGAGGAGTACGACAATTGAAAGTTTAAACACATATGTACAAATGTTCATAGAATCGATTTCTAGTAGGAAGAATAGGAAAATTAATTTTCAATCAGATTATTCAATAACAAAATAATATTCATTTATTATTAATAATTTAATTATTGGGCAATATTGTATAGCTAAACAATTAAAAATTTAATTTCCTATGTACAAATAATAGTATAAAAAAATTACATTCCTATTCCTATCTTTAGCTTACAAGTCTACATAATATATTTTTATAATCACTTACATTTGCTGAAGATCTCGGATCTAACATCGCCAGTCTATCTCTGCAAACAGCAATCATGAAATGAAGAATCAGCAATTTCGATGATGTCTATTGCATCTGAAATAATTAAAAAAGTATTAATTATCGCTGGCAACCATTACTGTATTTATAAAAATTTAGAACAACCATAGTCCAAATACTGTAAATTTGTTTAACATATTCAGCGATCCACTTTCAAGAATATTTAACAGTTTGCTAAAACTGTTTTTCGCAAAAATAATCTTAGTCACAAGATATTACATGAGAAAATGTTCTTTGATTTTCTGTTTGCTAATTATGTTTCTTACAAATCAATTAATGTCTATAACAGTTACTAATAATTACGTAATTGCCAAAATTATTATCTATTTTTTAATATTTAATCATGGCTTTTAATTAAATTGAATTATATAAATCTCTAACGAGAATGTATTGTTTCAAATTCAAAATAATGGACTAAGGTTTTGCTCCTCAATTAAAATCCAAAGTTATTAAACGGTACACAAATAATAAAAATAAAACTTATCCTACCTTATACACGAGAAGATCCCCTAGGTCGCGATGTCTGTCTTTTCCTCCATTTGCTCTTTTATTCCTTTAGCTGCAGGGCTCCATTTACAACAACATCTATTCAAATAATTTCCGTTTCAATCTGTAATAAAATATAGAGAAATAGTACACAATATTACGATATATTACTCTTTTAATCTCACACATATTTGCTTTTTAAAACAATTTACAACACTGGAATATTATCTGTACTAAAAAAAAAAAGAAAAACGATATACTAAAAAACTACTATCAATGTAATATGTTAAAAAGTTATTAAACGATAAAAAGTAATAAAAATAAAACTTATCCTACCTTATACACAAGATCCTCCAAGGAGCGATGTTTGCCCTTTACTCCATTTGCTCTATTAAGCCTGATTTATGGATTGGACAGAAAAGAATGGAACAGAATGACGTCACTTTTGTGTCACTTCTACATTAAATTTCTATGTGATTTGAATAACGTCGGTTCACAAGCAAAACACATTGTCATTTTTTTTCAATTACGATTTATTCAACTATGCCATACCTTTCTTGCAGTTCTATCGTCTGATAAATTCCATTAAGTTCTATCAAAACTAGTTTTATCATTATTTTCATTATATTGTTTATAAGTCCCAAATTATGAATTTTACTTAATTTTCTCAATACTAATACTTTTGACAATGTGTTTTGTTTGTAAACCGACGATAATATCATTGTTTGTTTTTGCAATATTTCTGCTATAAAATATAATATTTCTGCAAAAGAACTGTTATCTACAGAAAGTTTTTACGTTAAAGCAACGAAGTCACACGAATATTATCGGAGCAAGCTGAATGGAATAGAATAAGAAATAAAATTTGGTTATATCCTATTCCATTCTGTGCAAGTATAAATAGTTACATGCATTTACATTTGTTTATATTTCTATTCTCTGTGCTATTCCATTCCTTATTCTATTCTGTGCAATCTATAAATCAGGTTTTATTCCTTTCGCTATAGGGCCCCATTTACAAACACATCTATTCAAATAATTTCCGTTTCAATCTGTAAAAAAAAAAATAGAGAAATAGTACGGAATATTATGATATATTACTCTCTCAATCTCACACATATTTGCTTTTTAAAACAATTTGTTACACTTTGTAATATTATCTGTACTAAAAAAACTCCATATACTAAAAAAATTACAATTAATATATGTTCTAACTTGTTTCTATTCTTGAAAACGATTAAAACAATTTTATTTTTTATGTAGATTGTACGCTTTGAAAATGAGCTTAACTAATTCCATCCACGTTAATTAATCTAATATAAAGCAATGTTAGTTCTAATAATTGCAATACTCAAAATTTTCTAACAAATTATTTTATGTAGATTGTAATTCGTAAAAAAATAAACAATATTCACATAAATATATTGAAATAAATATTACCGGCTACAAATCAAAATTATGTAACATGTGCTTACATTTCGAGAAGAAATTCTTTGGCCAGGCATATTCTACATTTTTAATAACAATGCTTTTCTCTGTTCATCATAATCTGATTCTGTTGTTGTTTGTTGTACACTTGTCCGCCAAAACACTTTTTGAGATCATCAATCTGTTGAAATTAAATCAATGTACACAAATCCACAAAAATTCCACCCGTAATTTTACCAAATATAGTTAAACACCATGATATACTATCACAACAAGCATTTTCTTTATTATTTTCACTATAAAACTATCATAAAATATCAAAAACGCTGTTGAAATATCTTTTGTCGTTGAGAAATGCTAAGCGTCTTCTCGAACAAGCCGTGCTCTGAGTGGACCGCGGTAGACGCGTTAGGCTCACCTGATTGGCTATAATAACGAGGCCTGTGATTGGTCATAAATGCCATCGTTCGAATGCAGCATCGAAGTATGAAATATTCTATCAATTTTGCGCTATTTGCGTTCAGTTATTTCGAATATATTTACAAATATAAATATCTGAATGATTATTTCTGACTTGTATTCGTTAAATTCATCATTCAACAGTATGTTTTAATAATAAAAGAGTATATTAATTATTTATTAAGCAAATAAACTTGGAAAGTGGACCAAATATACAACAAAAATAACATATTTTCCAAACATTGACGATGTTATCACAAATATAAATAAGTGGCTGGCATAAGAAGAAAAGGAATTTATTTTCCACAGGCATCGAAGCCCTTTTCAACGATATCCAAATGTATTACTAACATTTTCAGAGATTATTTTGAAAAATATAATTGCTTTAAACGTTCCTGTTGTTTCTTTCTATGTTAGGTATGAAAATACGTTAAATGACCTTTGTATATGTTTCAAATTCACAAGAGAAACGAATTTAGGATGCAAACTATATAGGTGTATCACAATTTCGATACAAACATAAAGGCCTACCTATAGTATTATGACTAAAATAAGTTAAAAAAATTGAAACATGGGTCCTACCTTCAATAGTTTCCGATATATAAGACGGTGAAAATCAATTTTTATTTCGAAAACTATAATAGTTACGACTTGAATTAAATGAGACTTTTTGTTTACATCGGAAAGATCATCTTAAGCCGCGCACAGACCAAAATGAGATGTTTGGGTGATCGAATTTTTACTGCCCCACTGACTATTTTAAGTATCCATTTTTTGGTTTTTCGCTTTGTCTAACTGTACCAGCAGGGCCCGGCAATTGAAAATTCGCAAACCGCGTCAAAAAATCTTGTACCGTTTAATAGTTATAGGCCGACAAAGTGAAAAAAACATGAGAGATTTCTAATCAAAATAAAACTTTCTATTTTGAAAACTAAAGGGCAAAGAATTTTTTAAATTATTTTTCCCATTATTAGTGTGTCCGAATTAAGGGAAAATGATACTTTCTATTGAAATACAGGGTGATCGAATTTTTACTGTCCTACTGACTATTTGAAGTATCCATTTTATGGTTTTTCGCTTTGTCTAACTGTAGCAGCAGGGCCCGGCAATTGAAAATTCGTACATATATGTACAAATGTCCGTAGAATCGAATGCCGCAAACTGCGTCAAAAAATCTTGTACCGTTTAATTGTTATTGGCCGACAAAGTGAAAAAAACATGAGAGATTTCTAATCAAAATAAAACTTTCTATTTTGAAAACTAAAGGCCAAAGAATTTTTTAATTATTTTTTTCCATAATTAGTGTGTCCGAATTAAGGGAAAATGATACTTTCTATTTAAATACAAGTTGATCGAATTTTTACTGCCCTACTGACTATTTGAAGTATCCATTTTATGGTTTTTCGCTTTGTCTAACTGTAGCAGCAGGGCCCGGCAATTGAAAATTCGTACATATATGTACAAATGTCCGTACAATCGAATGCCGCAAACTGCGTCAAAAATCTTGTACCGTTTAATAGTTATTGGCCGACAAAGTGAAAAAAACATGAGAGATTTCTAATCAAAATAAAACTTTCTATTTTGAAAACTAAAGACCAAAGAATTTTTTTAATTATTTTTCCCATAATTAGTGTGTCCGAATTAAGGGAAAAATGATACTTTCTATTTAAATACAGGGTGATCGAATTTTTACTGCCCTACTGACTATTTGAAGTATCCATTTTTTGGTTTTTCGCTTTGTCTAACTGTACCAGCAGGGCCCGGCAATTGAAAATTCGTACATATATGTACAAATGTCCGTAGAATCGAATGCCGCAAACCGCGTCAAAAAATCTTGTACCGTTTAATAGTTATAGGCCGACAAAGTGAAAAAAACATGAGAGATTTCTAATCAAAATAAAACTTTCTATTTTGAAAACTAAAGGCCAAAGAATTTTTTAATTATTTTTCCCATAATTAGTGTGTCCGAATTAAGGGAAAATGATACTTTCTATTTAAATACAGGTGATCGAATTTTTACTGCCCTACTGACTATTTGAAGTATCCATTTTTTGGTTTTTCGCTTTGTCTAACTGTACCAGCAGGGCCCGGCAATTGAAAATTCGTACATATATGTACAAATGTCCGTAGAATCGAATGCCGCAAACCGCGTCAAAAAATCTTGTACCGTTTAATAGTTATAGGCCGACAAAGTGAAAAAAACATGAGAGATTTCTAATCAAAATAAAACTTTCTATTTTGAAAACTAAAGGCCAAAGAATTTTTAAATTATTTTTCCCATAATTAATGTGTCCCAATTAAGGGAAAATGATACTTTCTATTTAAATACAGAGTGATCGAATTTTTACTGCCCTACTGACTATTTGAAGTATCCATTTTTCGCTTTGTCTAACTGTACCAGAAGGGCCCGGCAATTAAAAATTCGTACATATATGTACAAATGTCCGAAAAATCGAATGCCGCAAACCGCGTCAAAAAATCTTGTACCGTTTAATAGTTATAGGCCGACAAAGTGAAAAAAACATGAGAGATTTCTAATCAAAATAAAACTTTCTATTTTGAAAACTAAAGGCCAAAGAATTTTTTAATTATTTTTCCCCTAATTAGTGTGTCCGAATTAAGGGAAAATGATACTTTCTATTTAAATACAGGGTGATCGAATTTTTACTGCCCTACTGACTATTTGAAGTATCCATTTTTTGGTTTTTCGCTTTGTCTAACTGTACCAGCAGGGCCCGGCAATTGAAAATTCGTACATATATGTACAAATGTCCGTAGAATCGAATGCGGCAAACCGCGTCAAAAAATCTTGTACCGTTTAATAGTTATAGGCCGACAAAGTGAAAAAAACATGAGAGATTTCTAATCAAAATAAAACTTTCTATTTTGAAAACTAAAGGCCAAAGAATTTTTTAATTATTTTTCCCCTAATTAGTGTGTCCGAATTAAGGGAAAATGATACTTTCTATTTAAATACAGGGTGATCGAATTTTTACTGCCCTACTGACTATTTGAAGTATCCATTTTTTGGTTTTTCGCTTTGTCTAACTGTACCAGCAGGGCCCGGCAATTGAAAATTCGTACATATATGTACAAATGTCCGTAGAATCGAATGCCGCAAACCGCGTCAAAAAATCTTGTACCGTTTAATAGTTATATAATAATAAAACTTTCTATTTTGGAAACTAAAACCCTGAGAATTTTTAGTTTAGTTTTTTCCGCGTGGTCGGATTAAGAGGATATTAAAAATTGCCCTTGATATTATCATTATTACTGATAACTGTGTTGAATGACACACCCACAAATTGTGAAATATTCGAACCGTGATGATTTATTTATTTATTATCAAAACAGAAAAAATGAATTAATTTAGCAAGACTTACATTAGAAGATCTCAGCTACTCGCCATCTCTGCAATCTCGTAGTCAACTGCTCGGTATCTCTGCAAACTCGTTTTCAATTACTCGGGAACTCGGCAATTTCTATTCACCTGCAAATTGACAAAAAAAAATTAAATTGTTGTTTGCTATTGAATGCATTTCGTTCGATTTTCTAATAAATAAATTACTTAAAAGCTATTTTGTTATTATTCAAATTTTAGTTTGTTACCAATATGTTTGCTATGAAATATTTAATAATTTATAAAATTGTACACAAAGCTTAACTATAATTATGAAACATTTTATTCTCATACAAACACATTATCAACTTATATAACCATTAATGAAGTTGGGAGGTTATTTAAACTTACGATTGTTATTAATTTGCAACAGTAGTTAACAATATTTCACTATTAAAACAATGATATATCAACAATAAATGCATTTTTAGCAGCAAAATAAAATAGATATTTGCTTGAAGACGGCAGCTATACAAGTTACCAGTAAGAACATTGCAGACGAACACAAATGAGTTTAATTTGGAATGCCGACCGTAATTATGCTTGATTTTGTTAATCCAATGCAGATAGAAAAATTATTTACAAAATAAAAATAATACAAAATAAAGGACTTCAAAATGCATTCATGAATATTTGAACGTAAAATTACATACCAATAAAATTTATTAAGAATTGCCAGAAACTATTTTAAATTGTTCTCAACTGCCGAAACTTTAAATTAATATATGTAGTTGAAGCATTGTTTAAACTTACTATTATTATTAATTTGCAACAATATGAAACACCAAATACATTATATTTTAACGAATAGATATTTTTACATTATGTGCACAAAATACGCCATTTTCCAAACAAACCCACGCTAAACTTGTATGCACATTATTATGAGAACACTTCAAAATACATATAAAATCATGTAAAATATAAAGAAAAATAACACTTAGCAGTATATTTCCAATTTCTATGCACAAATAAAACTGTACTCACGATTTCAACATTGTAATTCGCCAGTAATTTTCTCGTACAAATATATCAACTTCAACAA
Organism: Ophonus ardosiacus; assembly: GCA_943142095.1. Lineage (NCBI taxonomy): Eukaryota > Metazoa > Arthropoda > Insecta > Coleoptera > Carabidae > Ophonus > Ophonus ardosiacus. Next base: position 43,496,327 of record OW964835.1, read on the forward strand.
CAAATATTGTCTCAAACGTTCAACCAACACTTTATCTCACTTTTCTACATGATTTTTCATACGTTTCCCAAGTTTTAACGAAGAAAATAAACGTCTATTACACTACAATGCAAACCGGTCACTTTTGTACAACATGTACCAAGAGCTGTGTTCATATTTTACGTAATTTTCTTGCACAAATAGTCGACCCCGGTAACAATTATTATCTCAAACGATGAACACTCACTTTATAAAACTTTTCTACATAATTTTTCTTATGTGTCTTGAGATTTAACGAGGAAAATAAACGTTTTATCACAGCAAAATGCAAGTTGGCGTCACCTCGCCATTTTGTTCTAACATGTAGTTGTGAACTTGTTATGTGGCCGTGTACGCGTAGGAATATCAAGTACTACGTGATTCAAGTTGAAATTTATTTGGAAATAAATTACGCAAAATATAAAATTTGTCGTGAAATTATTTAATATTTAATTATTTTAATATCAATTTTGAATTTATCTATGTGTTTCAGGCGTTTTAAAGAAACATGTCTTATTTTGTCTGATGTGCATAAAATTCGATGGGATTACTTTTTCAACAAATCATAAACTCTGGACAAATGATTAAAAATTCCTACAAAATTCTTTAAATATAGACTTAAAACTATAAAAAAAATTGTGGAACAAATAATTCTTCGACCGATATTTAAATACAAAAACCCTAAAAAGTCAATTTTAAATTGATTTTTTTTCATTATTTTCTTTCTAAAAATTGTTTTATATGCTTAATAAATGAAAATTCGCATAATTATAAAGCTATATTCGCAGAATCGATTTGTGATATCGCCAAGTATGTATTTCCATCCGTTTTAGGGTTATTACCCAAAAATGGGTAACTGTTTTAAGGGAAAATACTTTTCTTTTAAATACAGGGTGATCGAATTTTTAATAGACTACTGTCTATTTGAAGATCTCATTTTTTGGTTTTTCGCTTTGTCTGACTGTACCAGATGGGCATGACAATTGAAAATTGAAACACATATGCACGAAAGTCCATAAAATCGAATGCCGTAAAGCGCGTCAATGTATCTTTAACCGTTCATTAGTTATAGCCCGGCAAAGTGAAAAAAACTATGGGAGATTTCTAATCAAAATAAAAATTTCTATTTTGGAAACTAAAGCCCTGAGAATATTTATATTATTTTTCCTGTAACCAACGTAGTCGGATTAAGTGAAAATTACAAATACCCCATTGTTAAAATGGTGTTTACGCCTTTATGAGATCATTGCCCCTCATATTATCATCATTACTGATAACTGTGTTGATTGACACACCCACAATTTGTGAAATATTCAAACCGTGATGATTTATTTATTTATTATCAAAACAAAAAAATAATTTAGCATGACTAACGATATTATTGATTCTATATTCTTTAAAAATAAAAATTTCTATTTTAAAAACTAAGGCCTAGATATTTTTTTCATTATTTTTCCCGTAATCAGCATGCTTGAATTAAGAGAAAATAATACTTTCTAATTAATTATAGGGTGGTCGGATTTTTAGTGGACTACTGAATTGTTTAAAGTTACCATTTTTTTCATTTTTGCTTACTCTTACTATACTAGCTAAACACGGTTATTCAAAATTGGTTACCATATGTAGAAAAGTCCATAGAATCGAATGGCGCAACGCCCGTTACTGTATCTTTTACCATTCATTAGTTATAGTCCGTCAAATTCAAAAAATATTGTCAATTTTGCATTAAAAATAAAAATTTCTATTTTGGAAACTAAAGCCCAGAGATTTTTTATATTATTTTTCCCGTATTCAGCATGTCTGAATTAAGGGAAAATGATACTTTTCATTTAAAGACAGGGCGATCTGATTTTTAGTAGACTACTGCTTGTTTGAACATTCCATTTTTTTGTTTTTTGCTTGGTTTAACTGTACCAGTCAAACACGACAATTTCAAATTGCCTCACATATGTACAAAAGTCCATAGAAACGAATGGCGCAAAGCGCGTCAATGTATCTTTAACCGTTCATTAGTTATAGGTCGGCAAAGTGAAAAAACTTTCTATTTTGGAAACTAAAACCCTGAGAATTTTTAGTTTATTTTTTTCTGTAATCAGCGTGGTCGGATTAAGAGGATATTAAAAATTGCCCCTGATATTATCATCATTACTGATAACTGTGTTGATTGACACACCCACAAATTATGAAATATTCGAACCGTGGTGATTTATTTATTTATTATCAAAACAAAAAAAAAAAATTATTTAGTATGACTTACATTAGAAGATCTCAGCTACTCGGCATCTCTGCAATCTCGTACTCAACTGCTCGGTATCTCTGCAAACTCGTTTTCAATTACTCGGGAACTCGGCAATTTCTGTTCACCTGCAAATTGACAAAAACATAAAAATTAAAGTGTTGTTTTCTATTGAATGCATTTTAATCGATTTCTAATAAATAAATTAGTTAAAACATTTGTTATTGTTCAAATTTTAGTTTGTTATCAATATGTTTGCTATGAAATATTTAATAGTTTATAAAATTGCACACAAAGCTTAACTAAAATTATAAAATATTTTATTCTCATACAGACACATTATCAACTTATATAACCATTAATAAAGTTGGAATGTTATTTAAACTTACGATTGTTATTAATTTGCAACAGTAGATAACAATATTTCACTATTAAAACAATAATATATCAACAATAAATGCATTTTTAGCAGCAAAATAAAATAAATATTTGCTTGAAGACGACAGCTCTACAAGTTACAAGTAAGAACATTACAGACGAACACGAACGAGTTTAATTTGGAATGCCGACCGTAATTACGCTTGATTTTGTTAATTCAATGCAGATAAAAATTTATTTACAAAATAAAAATAAAATAAAATACGGGATTTCTATTTTGGAAACTAAAGCTCAGAGAATTTTTTCGTTACTTTTCCCGTAATCAGTATGACCGAATTAGAGGAAAATGATACTTTTCATTTAAATACAGGGTGAATGGCTTTTTACTGTACTACAGACTATATGAAATTTCCATTTTTTGTTTTTTGCTTTCTCTGACTGTATCAGCTGGGAACGACAATTGAAAATTCATACACATGCACAAAGGTCCATACTTATAGGGACTTTTAAGAAAAAGTAGCACATGACCCAGTTTTTTTTTTAAAGTCTATTTGTTTGTCTCTCTTGCACTTATGCCATTGTGCGAGAGAGAAAACTTTTCAAGTCACTTGAAAAGAAAAACTTGATCGTGTGATGCACGCTTAAGATTGCTTGACATAAGGGCGAATAAATTATTCATGATTTTTAAAACTATGATAATTGTATATTAAACTAAAGATAAGTTGTAAAAATCAATGTTCCAAATGCTTTCAAGTAGATAAAGATTTAAAAAATTAGCATAATCACAGACGCTAAGAAGTAATTATTAAAATTACATAATATAATATACTTTATATTATTAATTATGGAAATCATTGAACAATTACAGTCGCTGGAGTCTCACAGAATCTATGCCTTCGTAAAACAAAGTATTAATTCCATTCTACATAACAATTTTAGAAAACATATCTTGCTATATGTCATTAGAACGACAAAATAGCTAATATTAATAAAAATTGGCGATAGTTTATAGTAGTTATTACTTAAATCATATATTAACTAATTAAATTAAATTAAACCGGGTGGGCCAACTAATATGCGAAGGGGCTCGTATTTATGCATAAAGAAACGAAAAATAAATATGAAATAAATAATAATTTCACTTACCTTTTGAGGTTAATCCAGGACCAGTGTAAAACGAACAGCAAATAAAACTGACAGCAAACAGCGTGTTAAAATTGCAGCAAATTTCTCAGCAACTATTATCGGCTCGGCATTGTCCGTAAACATCAATAAATGTTCTTAAATTTGATCACTTATTTCACCAAATGTTATTCAACAACACAATACTCCTTCAAACACACGTACACTTTCTCAATTTCATTGTAAAATGTTATTAAAATATCGTAAACACTATTTAAATAATTATTAGTGTTGATAAACACCCAGTTACGTTCAATGAACACGAAATAACTTGGAATCTTGTGGAAAAGTGTCACAACGTGAAACTAGATGGCGCCTTCGCGGAGCAGCGCGACGTGGACACACCGCGAGCTGAATCTAGACTGAATCATGGAGTCTCTCGCGAACTTGCATAAGAGGACGTGTGTTGGAGAGAGATAGAAGATACCCAACGTCAGATTGATGATGGATGATTTGGAATTATCAATTATCATTAAATGATAAATAATCTTTATAAAAACATGCCATTTTATATGCTATTCATGAAAAAGTACTTAAAACATTTGTAGATTTTAGTATTTCCGAGAAATCGGCGAAAATTCAACGACTTGAAGTTGGAACTGTCAGCTGTTAACCAAGAATATTGTTAAAATGTTGATTATAGTTATTGGCTTTGTTTAAACATTATTGTAATATGTTTTTGAATAAAAATGATCCTTATTATTCCTATTTTAATATTCCATGCTTGCTTTTACTGTAATTAATAATAAATTGTTGTATTTTGTCAGAGTTACATAATACCTGTACCAGTCATTTATGTATTTGTTTTAATAACATTGCAATATATTTTTATGAAAAAATGGTGCTTATTATTCATATTATAATATTCTATAAACAATTTTTCATTATTTATTTATAAATTGTCAAAATTTGCAATGTTTTCAATGTAAATTTGGCTCCGGAAATAGGGGCACATATTGAACTATTTCATTAAATATTTCTATAATTTATTAGTAAAAAATTAATATTCAAACATTGTTTCACATATTTCCAATTACAATATTGCTCTAATTGTTCCATAAATGTAATAATTTCATTCTAAATATTATTGCAAAAACAGCTGATTCCAAGATGTGACTGTTTCAAAGTATATATCTTTAAAAATATAAACTATTTGGAACTATATATTGTTGTTAAATAGTCACGAATACTTGTAAATTGTTGTACATTAACTTTTATTGATATATAAATAAAAATATGTACGCAAAATATAGTTTAAGATATGTATAAAATATGATAAAATGATTCCAGAATCTTATGTTTAATCATTGTTTTTTGGAAGAATATCATATATTTCTTGAATAATAAACTTATTTTCTTATCAATTTATATTATAACACATTCTACAAAAATATATAATTTGTTGTACATTAACCTTTATTACGTTGCTGGAAAATGTTTCATTTTAAATGATGAGTTATTTTTCTATCAAGAACTCTGATAAAAATGCAAATACATGGTTTAACTTTGAGACTATTCGTGATGAAGAAGAACCAAGAAGAATAAACACGTTTTAGGATCCCTAGAATACGATTTTACTAGTTTTACGATGATGTCTGCATGTGTGTCTGTCTGTGCGTCTGTGTGTGCGTGTCAAAAATTACTCTGACGATAACACCAACATTACAATTCTAAAAATCATAATTCTTTCGTATTCCTCTTCTTTACATCTATATGAACAGCTGATAAGATTTTGGTTATAATTGGAGAACCGGAAGTACCCGTATTTGAAGTTTTTAAGTACCACAAAAAAATTAGTAAAACTATTTTTGAATAGCGATATAAATACCATTGTTGATAAATGTTACATTAAAAAATGGACCATTCAAAATACATATGTATACCAAATTTCATTAAAATATTTAAACAAATGGCCATTTAATTGAAAAATTATTAAAGGTCGTTAACCCCAAAAAAAATACGGTTTTAAATCGTTTTTTACTAGGCTTAAACCACTCGTACAATAATTCTGAAAATTTGCACACTTGTATTAAAAAATACATAGAATTTAATGATCAAGTCGACAGGTTTCTTTCTCCACCCAGTTTTGGGTAGCGTGTATCTACCCATTTAAGGGTTAAAGACAGGGGTTTAATTTTATCAAAAATCGATTCCTCGGGTCAAAATACATATGTGTACTAATTTTTGTTAATTTTCTGCAAAGGATATACTAAATATTTGAACTACAGCCCTGGCGAATTTTTAAATGTAATTGCATAATTGGAATAAAAATCATTTCCGGCTAAACGGTTTACTTGAGAACAAAATTTATTTGAAAAAAGTTTCTTAAAAGTAAATTCTAGATGGGGTTAGTTTAAAACTTTTTTTAAAATTCTTACATTTTTGAAAATAGGATCTTTGAGTAATTTTAAATTAAAAGAAAATTTTTGAAAAAAAACTTTTTTGTTTATTATTATTAATTAACCAAATTTTGGTTGCATATATAACTCGAGCCGTAGATTTCAAAAATCGATAAGCTAATTTTCTAAAACCACCCATTTTTGGGTAAAGGGCAATCACCTCAAAAATTGGTAAACTTACGAAGTCGATACATCTATTTTTGGAATCTACGGATCGAGTTGCATATAAACCCAAAATTTGGTTGTGAAATTTTTATAAGTACAGCCCTGGCGAATTTTTAAATGTAATTGCATAATTGGAATAAAAATCATTTCCGGCTAAACGGTTTACTTGAGGACAAAATTTATTTGAAAAAAGTTTCTCAAAATTAAATTATAGGTGGGGTTAACTTGAAACTTTTTTTAAAATTCTCACATTTTCGAAAACAGGATCTTGGACTCATTTTAATTTGATTTACTGCGCATGATCAATATTATTGATTTTTCGATTGAGCGATCTTACACATTCCAAACCATACCTGTCGGTGCAAAGTTTTTGCCATGTATTATTTATATGAATATTTGGGGGCATGTTAAAAAACAGGCCCCCAAAAGAAGGCGTCTGCACTGAAAAAACTAAAGAATTTCAAGGTTGTGTGGGTGGATTTTACATATGGTGCCACCTGTCATAAAAAATTTAATCTAGGAAAACAAGTGTCATATTTTATTTGTATTTAAACCATTTTAAATAGTTTTCTTATTATGGCTTGGACCATTCGTACAATAATTCTGAAAATTGGTATACTTGTATTAAAATATACGTAGAATTTAGCGGTGAAATTGACAGGTTTGTATCTCCACCCAGTATTGGGTAGCATATATGTACCCACTTAAGGGTTTCAGATATGGTTTCAATTTTATAAATAATCGATTCCTCGGGTCAAAATACATAAGTATACCAATTTTTGTTAATTTTCTGCAAATGGTATACTAAATATTTGAACTTGCATTTGCCCTAAATTTCAGGAATTTTGTCGGCGTCCAACGCGTAGCTTGCGCACTAAAAATTCAAAGATTTGCGGTAAAATTCAAAGTGTGTTTATTTGGAATTCCTTCAACAAAAAAATTTGAAAATTGGTACACTTATGTAAGAATATACGTAGAATCTGATGGTGAAGTCGAAAATTGTTTATCTATACCCAGTTTTGGGTGGTGAATATCTACCCATTTAAGAGTTAAGGGTACGACTTTAATTTTACGAAAAATCGATTCTATGGGTCTTAGTACATATGTTTACTAATTTTTGTTAAAATATTGCAACAGGTAACTCAGTAATATCAAAACAAAATTTTCACATGTAATTGACCTTAAAGGTGTGTGATTCAGGACCTTATATTACTGTAGTACAATAATTCTGAAAATTGGTATACATGTATAAAAAAATATGTAGATTCGAATGGTGAAGTCGACAGGTTTGTATCTCTACCTAGTTTTGGGTAGCGTATATCTACCCATATAAGGGTTGAAGATAGGGGTTTAATTTTATCAAAAATCGATTCTTCGTGTCAAAATACATACGTGTACTAATTTTTATTAATTTTCTGCAAAGGATATACTAAATATTTGAACTTGTAATTGCCCTAAATTTCAGGAATTTTGTCGGCGTCCAACGCGTAGCTTGCGCATTAAAAATTCAAAGATTTGCGGTAAAATTCAAAGTGTGTTTATTTGAAACTCCTTCAACAAAAAAAATTGAAAATTGGTACACTTATGTAACAATATACGTAGAATCTGATGGTGAAGTCGAAAATTGTTTATCTGTACCCAGTTTTGGTTGGTAATTATCTATTCATTTAAGGGTTGAGGGTACGACTTTAATTTTAGGAAAAATCGATTCTTTGGGTCATAATACATATGTTTACTAATTTTTGTTAAAATATTGCAACAGGTAATTCAGTAATATCAAAACAAAATTTTCACATGTCATTGATTTTAAAGGTGTGTGATTCAGGACCTTATATTACTGTAGTACAATAATTCTGAAAATTGGTATACATGTATAAAAAAATATGTAGATTCGAATGGTAAAGTCGACAGGTTTGTATCTCTACCTAGTTTTGGGTAGCGTATATATACCCATATAAGGGTTGAAGATAGGGGTTTAATTTTAGAAAAAATCGATTCTTCGTGTCAAAATACATATGTGTACTAATTTTTGTTAATTTTCTGCAAAGGATATACTAAATATTTGAACTTGTATTTGCCCTAAATTTCAGGAATCTTGTCGGCGTCCGACGCGTATCTTGCGCATTAAAAATTCAAAGATTTGCGGTAAAATTCAAAGTGTGTTTATTTGGAATTCCTTCAACAAAAAAATTTGAAAATTGGTACACTTATGTAACAATATACGTAGAATCTGAAAATGAAGTCGAAAATTGTTTACCTTTACCCAGTTTTGGGTGGTGATTATCTACCCATTTAAGGGTTGACGGTGCGACTTTAATTTTACGAAAAATCGATTTTTTGGGTCATAATACATATGTTTACTAATTTTTGTTAAAATATTGCAACAGGTAATTCAGTAATATCAAAACAAAATTTTCAGAGGTCATTGACCCTAAAGGTGTGTGATTCAGAACCTTATATTACTGCAGTACAATAATTCTGAAAATTGGTATACATGTATAAAAAAATATGTAGATTCGAATGGTGAAGTCGACAGGTTTGTATCTCGACCCAGTTTTGGGTACTATATACCCAACCATTTAAGGGTTGAAGATAGGGGTTTAATTTTAACAAAAATGAATTCCATGATTCAGAATATATATGCACTGTAATTTTCATCAAAATATTTTGAATGGTCCAGTTTTAATTGTAACATTTATTAACAATGGTATCTGAATCGTTACTCAAGAACGGTTTTAATAATTTATTCATGGTACTTAGACCAATTAAGCAATTGAAGACTGGGTTATTTATATAAGATAGTACGTAGAATCTAATGATATTATAGAAAAAAATACATCTCCACCCATTTACGGGTGGTGAATTTATACTCATTTTTGGGTAACAGATGTGGATTTAATTTTATCAGAAATCGATTCCTCGCTTAAAAATACATATGTGTACCAATTTTCATTCAAATATTCCTCAGAATACAAAAGTTATTCAAGTTTTCATGCACATGCAATGTGTTGTTAAAGTTTAAAAAAAATATATAACAATATACAGTATTATGTAACTTTTAATTGTGAGTAAATATCTTCAAATAAACTTTTTTAAAAAATGAGAAATAAAGCCGTTATTTAATAATTTATGAATCAATAATTCTAATAAAATATTGGTATAGCCACCTATTGACAAGAATTATAAACACTGGCTGGACTTGGTGAATTTTATCTTATTTATATTCAGAAATTATTATCTCAAAACTGGGGCGTTAAATAGAAAGTTTCAAAAAAAATTTGCTCAAAATATTCTATTTTAATTATTTATATAACAATCTTAATTATATAGTTTGTATTTTTAGAGATATAAATGTTTAAATAAATAGAACATTTTCTCAAGAACTATATGTAAATAAAATAAATTATAAGTTAAAATATATTTAGAATTAAATAATAAATAGAGTTTGTTACAAAAATTATTTTGTAATAAATTTTGTTTGCGAGAAATAAATTGATTTTTATTTTTATTCATTATCTCTGGAATTAAAACGAATATTAAAAAAAGTTTCAACCAAACTGCCTTTTATTTTTAATTACAAATATTTTTTCTTATGACAAACTTGGGCGAAATGTTATTAGTTTAGCCAAAAAATGGATTTTTTCAAATTCTTTAATATCAAAACAATACTGCTGCTGTACTCTATGATGAAACTTATGAACTATATTTTTTTGTTGTCCTGTAAGAAAGTACGTTAAACTTCTCATTTTAAATAAATTAATAATTAAAATATAGTTTAATACACGATTTTATGTTTATTATAATTAAAATATGCTTTTCTTTGTCAATTTTATTTGACGTTTATTATATCTGCAGCAAGATGTCTCCACGTGTATTACAGCAAATCTGACCTTCATAAAATCCAGGACTGTAATTAAAAATTATTGGTTATAGAAAATATTTAACAGTTTTTTGGGCCAAAATTTATATGTATTTCAACAAGGATAAGACAATAGTTTATAAAAAATACAAAATAAATATTCAAACTTGTTTATTTAAGAATATATACGGAAATATTGACCAGCAGAAAATTTCCTGAATACGTCTTGTGTGATAGCAACAAATTATTTATGGAATGCAAAATATGACTGGCGCTGGCGCTTAAATACCATAAAATGTACATTGGAATTTCTTCAAAATTTGACCATATACAATAATTTTTCAATTAAATATTGTTATTATATGTAATTTGGAGGTTAAATAAATATAATATTGTACATATTATCCATTTTTTATTATAATAAATACCATATTTTGTTATATACATTATGGAGTGTACAGAATAAAAGTATTTCATTGTTTATTAATATTATATACAATAATTGTTAACTATAACATATTGTAAACATTATGCTAATAATACAGTTTACAGAAATAAACATATAATACAAAATAAATAAAAATTATTATGTATAACACTGACATGGCATCTACATTTTTTTGTTTTCATTTTTCTTCACTAAATTTTCATAAAAAGTTAATGTGTTATATATCAGAAGATTCAGCACAAAATTCTGAGTATAAAAATATAAAATTCATAAATTATAACTATAACATATCGCTAATATCTTATACATTTCATCTGACATACTTGGATTTTTTTCAGTTACAATTTTCAATACAAAATTTTCATTAAAAGTTAATAAATTATACCTCAGCAGATTCAGTGTGAAGCACTGAGTAAAATGATACTAAATACTTGTACTAAAATATTAAAGTAACACTAACATTATCCATCTAGTCTTATTAAAGGTTATTTATCATTATTTTGTTGTTTGATGTCATCTGTTTGTGTTTTGTCTTCTTTGATTCGTCCCACATTCTTCGTCTACATAAAAACAACCCCCGGAGTTTAGTCCTGCGGTATTTCATCCCTTAAACAACAATATTCTTCGCTAGACAACTCCAAACATTTGTAATGTTTGCATTTAATAGGTTCTTGTAATAATCTCATTTGGCATTCTGTAAAAAAACTTATACAATGATAATAATAATGCTGTGTATTGATTATTATATACAAATATACATACCGTAATATAATACATGAAATATTGTTATGTCCATTTGGTTTAAGAGGCATTGAAAGCTGTAGCATCTTTGCCAAAATCTATAAAATGAACCAATAGTGTTGTTATTAAATTTGTAAAAAATATTGCCTGAATCTCTACGTAAGAGCTAATAAACCTTGTTGTCTCTAAACCTGTTTTGCAAACCGGTTTTTCTAACTAGTTTCTATTCAAACCGGTTTCGGTACTGGTTTTTATGAACAGTTACTTCCCAAACCGGTTTTTCAAGTTCAATACTCGCTCATAATCTGGTTTATTTTACTGAAAAACTGGTTTCATGCCTTGAAATACAATTTATTTACATATCCATTGTTTAAACAAATGTTTACTAACCAAATATTACCTTGTAACAAAATAAAAACTGAATAAATTACTTTTGTTTTCAGTTCCAATTATATACATTTGTTTATCCATTATTGTTGTCATCTGTGATTTGAGGTTATAACAATTGTTATTAACAATTAATAAAATATTAGTTATTATTAATTTCTGGTGCATAAAATTGACGAATATATTCAAAAAAATAATTAAACAAATTAAATTTCATAAATTTATTCATAAAAAAACAATTTGACTTACTGCGCATGATCAGAATTATTGATTTTTCGATCGATCAATCTTACACATTCCAAACCATACCTGTCGGTGCAAAGTTTTTGCCATGTGTTATTTATATGAGTATTTGGGGGCATGTTAAAAAACAGGCCCCCTAAAGAAGGCGTCTGCACTGGAAAAACTAAAGAATTTCAAGGTTGTGTGGGTGGATTTTACATATGATGCCACCTGCCATAAAAAATTTAAACTAGGAAAACAAGTGTTACATTTTATTTGTATTTAAACCATTTTAAATAGTTTTCTTATTATGGCTTAAACTATTCGTACAATAATTCTGAAAATTGGTATACTTGTAGTAAAAAATACGTAGAATTTAGTGGTAAAGTCGACAGATTTGTATCTCTACCTAGTTTTGGGCAGCATATATGTACCCATTTAAGGGTTTAAGACAGGGGTTTAATTTTATTAAAAATCGATTGCTCGTGTCAAAATACATATGTATACCAATTTCTGATAATATTCACTGAAGGATATACCAAATATTTGAACTTGTATTTGCCCTAAATTTCAGGAATCTTGCCGGCGTCTGACGCGTAGCTTGCGCACTGAAAATTCAAAGATTTGCGGTAAAATTCAAAGTGTGTTTATTTGGAATTCCTTTAAAAAAAAAAAAATGAAATTCGGTATATTTATGTAAGGATATACGTAGAATCTGATGGTGAAGTCGAAAATTGTTTATCTATACCCAGTTTTGGATGGAGAATTGCATAATTGGAAAAAAATAATTTCCGGCTAAATGGTTTACATGAGGACAAAATTTATTTGAATTAAGTTTCTCAAAATTAAATTCTAGGTGGGGTTAGTTTGAAACTTTTTTTAAAATTCTCACATTTTTGAAAACTGGATCTTTGAGTAATTTTAATTTAAAAGAAAATTTTTGGAAAAAAACTTTTTTGTTTATTATTATTAATTAACCAAATTTGGGGTACATATATAACTCGAGCCGTAGATTCCAAAAATCGATAAGCCAATTTTCTAACACTACCCATTTTTGGGTAAAGGGCAGTCACCCCAAAAATTAATAGACCTACAAAGTCGGCCTATCGATTTTTGGAATCTACGGATCGAGTTGCATATAAACCCAAAATTTGATTGTGAAATTTTTATAAGTACAGCCCTGGCGAATTTTTAAATGTAATTGCATAATTGGAATAAAAATCATTTCCGGCTAAACGGTTCACTTGAGGACAAAATTTATTTGAAAAAAGTTTCTCAAAATTAAATTATAGGTGGGGTTAGTTTAAAACTTTTTTTAAAATTCTCACATTTTTGAAAATAGGATCTTTGAGTAATTTTAAATTAAAAGAAAATTTTTGAAAAAAAACTTTTTTGTTTATTATTATTAAATAACCAAATTTTAAGTACATATATAACTCAAGCCGTAGATTCCAAAAATCGATAAGACAATTTTCTAACAACACCCATTTTTGGATAAAGGGCATTCACCCCAAAAATTGGTAAACCTACGAAGTCGACTCATCGATTTTTGGAATCTACGGATCGAATTGCATATAAACCCAAAATTTGGTTGTGAAATTTTTATAAGTACAGCCCTGGCGAATTTTTAAATGTAATTGCGTAATTGGAATAAAAATTATTTCTGACTAAACGGTTTACTTGAGGATAAAATTTATTTGAAAAAAGTTTCTCAAAATTAAATTCTAGGTGGGGTTAGTTTGAAACTTTTTTTAAAATTCTCACATTTTTGAAAACTGGATCTTTGAGTAATTTTAATTTAAAAGAAAATTTTTGGAAAAAAACTTTTTTGTTTATTATCATAAATTAACCAAATTTGGGGTACATATATAACTCGAGCCATAGATTCCAAAAATCGATAAGCCAATTTTCTAACACTACCCATTTTTGGGTAAAGGGCAGTCACCCCAAAAATTAATAGACCTACAACGTCGACCTATCGATTTTTGGAATCTACGGATCGAGTTGCATATAAACCCAAAATTTGATTGTGAAATTTTTATAAGTACAGCCCTGGCGAATTTTTAAATGTAATTGCATAATTGGAATAAAAATCATTTCCGGCTAAACGGTTCACTTGAGGACAAAATTTATTTGAAAAAAGTTTCTCAAAATTAAATTATAGGTGGGGTTAGTTTAAAACTTTTTTTAAAATTCTCACATTTTTGAAAATAGGATCTTTGAGTAATTTTAAATTAAAAGAAAATTTTTGAAAAAAAACTTTTTTGTTTATTATTATTAAATAACCAAATTTTAAGTACATATATAACTCAAGCCGTAGATTCCAAAAATCGATAAGACAATTTTCTAACAACACCCATTTTTGGATAAAGGGCATTCACCCCAAAAATTGGTAAACCTACGAAGTCGACTCATCGATTTTTGGAATCTACGGATCGAATTGCATATAAACCCAAAATTTGGTTGTGAAATTTTTATAAGTACAGCCCTGGCGAATTTTTAAATGTAATTGCGTAATTGGAATAAAAATTATTTCTGACTAAACGGTTTACTTGAGGATAAAATTTATTTGAAAAAAGTTTCTCAAAATTAAATTCTAGGTGGGGTTAGTTTGAAACTTTTTTTAAAATTCTCACATTTTTGAAAACTGGATCTTTGAGTAATTTTAATTTAAAAGAAAATTTTTGGAAAAAAACTTTTTTGTTTATTATCATAAATTAACCAAATTTGGGGTACATATATAACTCGAGCCATAGATTCCAAAAATCGATAAGCCAATTTTCTAACACTACCCATTTTTGGGTAAAGGGCAGTCACCCCAAAAATTAATAGACCTACAAAGTCGACCTATCGATTTTTGGAATCTACGGATCGAGTTGCATATAAACCCAAAATTTGATTGTGAAATTTTTATAAGTACAGCCCTGGCGAATTTTTAAATGTAATTGCATAATTGGAATAAAAATCATTTCCGGCTAAACGGTTTACTTGAGAACAAAATTTATTTGAAAAAAGTTTCTCAAAATTAAATTATAGGTGGGGTTAGTTTGAAACTTTTTTTAAAATTCTCACATTTTTGAAAACTGGATCTTTGAGTAATTTTAATTTAAAAGAAAATTTTTGGAAAAAAACTTTTTTGTTTATTATCATAAATTAACCAAATTTGGGGTACATATATAACTCGAGCCATAGATTCCAAAAATCGATAAGCCAATTTTCTAACACTACCCATTTTTGGGTAAAGGGCAGTCACCCCAAAAATTAATAGACCTACAAAGTCGACCTATCGATTTTTGGAATCTACGGATCGAGTTGCATATAAACCCAAAATTTGATTGTGAAATTTTTATAAGTACAGCCCTGGCGAATTTTTAAATGTAATTGCATAATTGGAATAAAAATCATTTCCGGCTAAACGGTTCACTTGAGGACAAAATTTATTTGAAAAAAGTTTCTCAAAATTAAATTATAGGTGGGGTTAGTTTAAAACTTTTTTTAAAATTCTCACATTTTTGAAAATAGGATCTTTGAGTAATTTTAAATTAAAAGAAAATTATTGAAAAAAAACTTTTTTGTTTATTATTATTAAATAACCAAATTTTAAGTACATATATAACTCAAGCCGTAGATTCCAAAAATCGATAAGACAATTTTCTAACAACACCCATTTTTGGATAAAGGGCATTCACCCCAAAAATTGGTAAACCTACGAAGTCGACTCATCGATTTTTGGAATCTACGGATCGAATTGCATATAAACCCAAAATTTGGTTGTGAAATTTTTATAAGTACAGCCCTGGCGAATTTTTAAATGTAATTGCGTAATTGGAATAAAAATTATTTCTGACTAAACGGTTTACTTGAGGATAAAATTTATTTGAAAAAAGTTTCTCAAAATTAAATTCTAGGTGGGGTTAGTTTGAAACTTTTTTTAAAATTCTCACATTTTTGAAAACTGGATCTTTGAGTAATTTTAATTTAAAAGAAAATTTTTGGAAAAAAACTTTTTTGTTTATTATCATAAATTAACCAAATTTGGGGTACATATATAACTCGAGCCATAGATTCCAAAAATCGATAAGCCAATTTTCTAACACTACCCATTTTTGGGTAAAGGGCAGTCACCCCAAAAATTAATAGACCTACAAAGTCGACCTATCGATTTTTGGAATCTACGGATCGAGTTGCATATAAACCCAAAATTTGGTTGTGAAATTTTTATAAGTACAGCCCTGGCGAATTTTTAAATGTAATTGCATAATTGGAATAAAAATCATTTCCGGCTAAACGGTTCACTTGAGGACAAAATTTATTTGAAAAAAGTTTCTCAAAATTAAATTATAGGTGGGGTTAGTTTAAAACTTTTTTTAAAATTCTCACATTTTTGAAAATAGGATCTTTGAGTAATTTTAAATTAAAAGAAAATTTTTGAAAAAAAACTTTTTTGTTTATTATTATTAAATAACCAAATTTTAAGTACATATATAACTCAAGCCGTAGATTCCAAAAATCGATAAGACAATTTTCTAACAACACCCATTTTTGGATAAAGGGCATTCACCCCAAAAATTGGTAAACCTACGAAGTCGACTCATCGATTTTTGGAATCTACGGATCGAATTGCATATAAACCCAAAATTTGGTTGTGAAATTTTTATAAGTACAGCCCTGGCGAATTTTTAAATGTAATTGCGTAATTGGAATAAAAATTATTTCTGACTAAACGGTTTACTTGAGGATAAAATTTATTTGAAAAAAGTTTCTCAAAATTAAATTCTAGGTGGGGTTAGTTTAAAACTTTTTTTAAAATTCTCACATTTTTGAAAATAGGATCTTTGAGTAATTTTAAATTAAAAGAAAATTTTTGAAAAAAAACTTTTTTGTTTATTATTATTAAATAACCAAATTTTAAGTACATATATAACTCAAGCCGTAGATTCCAAAAATCGATAAGACAATTTTCTAACAACACCCATTTTTGGATAAAGGGCATTCACCCCAAAAATTGGTAAACCTACGAAGTCGACTCATCGATTTTTGGAATCTACGGATCGAATTGCATATAAACCCAAAATTTGGTTGTGAAATTTTTATAAGTACAGCCCTGGCGAATTTTTAAATGTAATTGCGTAATTGGAATAAAAATTATTTCTGACTAAACGGTTTACTTGAGGATAAAATTTATTTGAAAAAAGTTTCTCAAAATTAAATTCTAGGTGGGGTTAGTTTGAAACTTTTTTTAAAATTCTCACATTTTTGAAAACTGGATCTTTGAGTAATTTTAATTTAAAAGAAAATTTTTGGAAAAAAACTTTTTTGTTTATTATCATAAATTAACCAAATTTGGGGTACATATATAACTCGAGCCATAGATTCCAAAAATCGATAAGCCAATTTTCTAACACTACCCATTTTTGGGTAAAGGGCAGTCACCCCAAAAATTAATAGACCTACAAAGTCGACCTATCGATTTTTGGAATCTACGGATCGAGTTGCATATAAACCCAAAATTTGATTGTGAAATTTTTATAAGTACAGCCCTGGCGAATTTTTAAATGTAATTGCATAATTGGAATAAAAATCATTTCCGGCTAAACGGTTTACTTGAGAACAAAATTTATTTGAAAAAAGTTTCTCAAAATTAAATTATAGGTGGGGTTAGTTTAAAACTTTTTTTAAAATTCTCACATTTTTGAAAATAGGATCTTTGAGTAATTTTAAATTAAAAGAAAATTTTTGAAAAAAAACTTTTTTGTTTATTATTATCAAATAACCAAATTTTAAGTACATATATAACTCAAGCCGTAGATTCCAAAAATCGATAAGACAATTTTCTAACAACACCCATTTTTGGATAAAGGGCATTCACCCCAAAAATTGGTAAACCTACGAAGTCGACTCATCGATTTTTGGAATCTACGGAACGAATTGCATATAAACCCAAAATTTGGTTGTGAAATTTTTATAAGTACAGCCCTGGCGAATTTTTAAATGTAATTGCGTAATTGGAATAAAAATTATTTCTGACTAAACGGTTTACTTGAGGATAAAATTTATTTGAAAAAAGTTTCTCAAAATTAAATTCTAGGTGGGGTTAGTTTGAAACTTTTTTTAAAATTCTCACATTTTTGAAAACTGGATCTTTGAGTAATTTTAATTTAAAAGAAAATTTTTGGAAAAAAACTTTTTTGTTTATTATCATAAATTAACCAAATTTGGGGTACATATATAACTCGAGCCATAGATTCCAAAAATCGATAAGCCAATTTTCTAACACTACCCATTTTTGGGTAAAGGGCAGTCACCCCAAAAATTAATAAACCTACAAAGTCGACCTATCGATTTTTGGAATCTACGGATCGAGTTGCATATAAACCCAAAATTTGATTGTGAAATTTTTATAAGTACAGCCCTGGCGAATTTTTAAATGTAATTGCATAATTGGAATAAAAATCATTTCCGGCTAAACGGTTTACTTGAGAACAAAATTTATTTGAAAAAAGTTTCTCAAAATTAAATTATAGGTGGGGTTAGTTTAAAACTTTTTTAAAAATTCTCACATTTTTGAAAATAGGATCTTTGAGTAATTTTAAATTAAAAGAAAATTTTTGAAAAAAAACTTTTTTGTTTATTATTATTAAATAACCAAATTTTAAGTACATATATAACTCAAGCCGTAGATTCCAAAAATCGATAAGACAATTTTCTAACAACACCCATTTTTGGATAAAGGGCATTTACCCCAAAAATTGGTAAACCTACGAAGTCGACTCATCGATTTTTGGAATCTACGGATCGAATTGCATATAAACCCAAAATTTGGTTGTGAAATTTTTATAAGTACAGCCCTGGCGAATTTTTAAATGTAATTGCGTAATTGGAATAAAAATTATTTCTGACTAAACGGTTTACTTGAGGATAAAATTTATTTGAAAAAAGTTTCTCAAAATTAAATTCTAGGTGGGGTTAGTTTGAAACTTTTTTTAAAATTCTCACATTTTTGAAAACTGGATCTTTGAGTAATTTTAATTTAAAAGAAAATTTTTGGAAAAAAACTTTTTTGTTTATTATTATTAATTAACCAAATTTGGGGTACATATATAACTCGAGCCGTAGATTCCAAAAATCGATAAGCCAATTTTCTAACACTACCCATTTTTGGGTAAAGGGCAGTCACCCCAAAAATTAATAGACCTACAAAGTCGACCTATCGATTTTTGGAATCTACGGATCGAGTTGCATATAAACCCAAAATTTGATTGTGAAATTTTTATAAGTACAGCCCTGGCGAATTTTTAAATGTAATTGCATAATTGGAATAAAAATCATTTCCGGCTAAACGGTTTACTTGAGAACAAAATTTATTTGAAAAAAGTTTCTCAAAATTAAATTATAGGTGGGGTTAGTTTGAAACTTTTTTTAAAATTCTCACATTTTTGAAAACTGGATCTTTGAGTAATTTTAATTTAAAAGAAAATTTTTGGAAAAAAACTTTTTTGTTTATTATCATAAATTAACCAAATTTGGGGTACATATATAACTCGAGCCATAGATTCCAAAAATCGATAAGCCAATTTTCTAACACTACCCATTTTTGGGTAAAGGGCAGTCACCCCAAAAATTAATAGACCTACAAAGTCGACCTATCGATTTTTGGAATCTACGGATCCAGTTGCATATAAACCCAAAATTTGATTGTGAAATTTTTATAAGTACAGCCCTGGCGAATTTTTAAATGTAATTGCATAATTGGAATAAAAATCATTTCCGGCTAAACGGTTTACTTGAGAACAAAATTTATTTGAAAAAAGTTTCTCAAAATTAAATTATAGGTGGGGTTAGTTTAAAACTTTTTTTAAAATTCTCACATTTTTGAAAACAGGATCTTTAACTCATTTTAATTCGATTTACTGCGCATGATCAATATTATTGATTTTTCGATCGATCAATCTTATACATTCCAAACCATACCTGTCGGTGCAAAGTTTTTGCCATGTATTATTTATATGAATATTTGGGGGCATGTTAAAAAACAGGCCCCCAAAAGAAGGCGTCTGCACTGAAAAAACTAAAGAATTTCAAGGTTGTGTGGGTGGATTTTACATATGGTGCCTTCTGCCATAAAAAATTACAGGTACATAAAAATTAGAATTTTGAAAATTTTGAAGTTTTTATCTGAAATCGGGTATATTGAGTTTTGGGGCAATAATTCAAAAATGGGTCGTGATATGAACTTGGCGACTTCATTATTCGATTCTACGGACAATAATACATATGTATACCAATTTTCATAAGTTTTAACCAACCGGTTCATTTTTTATGAATAAAAGTTTGAAAATTGGCATAATCTGAAAAAATAGGTAAGGGGTACCCCTTACGATTTTTTCGATTTTTGGCCATTTTCAGTAATTTTGCTCTAGAGCTTGTATGCGGTGTTCAAAAATGATAAAAATTGGTGTACTTATGTAATTTTGCCCGTAGAATCGAATGGTGCTATCGCCAAATTCATATCTCGACCAATTTTTGGGTTATTACCCAAAAATGGGCAGTTCTGAGAAAAACTTTAAAATCTAAATATCTCGAGAACGAAAAGAGATATCGACCTGCGGTTTCAAAATTTGGAATCAGCGCATTGAGAAGTATCTAGATACATAAAAATTAGATTTTTGAAAATTTTGAAGTTTTTATCTGAAATCGGGTATATTGAGTTTTGGGGCAATAATTCAAAAATGGGTCGTGATATGAACTTGGCGACTTCATTATTCGATTCTACGGACAATAATACATATGTATACCAATTTTCATAAGTTTTCACCAACCGGTTCATTTTTTATGAATAAAAGTATGAAAATTGGCAAAATCTGAAAAAGTAGGTAAGGGGTACCCCTTACGATTTTTTCGATTTTTGGCCATTTTCAGTAATTATGCTCTAGAGCTTGTATGCGGTGTTCAAAAATGATAAAAATTGGTGTACTTATGTAATTTTGGCCGTAGAATCGAATGGTGCTATCGCCAAATTCATATCTCGATCCATTTTTGGGTTATTACCCAAAAATGGGCAGTTCTGAGAAAAACTTTAAAATCTAAATATCTCGAGAACGAAAAGAGATATCGACCTGCGGTTTCAAAATTTGGAATCAGCGCATTGAGAAGTATCTAGATACATAAAAATTAGATTTTTGAAAATTTTGAAGTTTTTATCTGAAATCGGGTATATTGAGTTTTGGGGCAATAATTCAAAAATGGGTCGTGATATGAACTTGGCGACTTCATTATTCGATTCTACGGACAATAATACATATGTATACCAATTTTCATAAGTTTTCACCAACCGGTTCATTTTTTATGAATAAAAGTTTGAAAATTGGCATAATCTGAAAAAATAGGTAAGGGGTACCCCTTACGATTTTTTCGATTTTTGGTCATTTTCAGTAATTTTGCTCTAGAGCTTGTATGCGGTGTTCAAAAATGATAAAAATTGGTGTACTTATGTAATTTTGCCCGTAGAATCGAATGGTGCTATCGCCAAATTCATATCTCGACCCATTTTTGGGTTATTACCCAAAAATGGGCAGTTCTGAGAAAAACTTTAAAATCTAAATATCTCGAGAACGAAAAGAGATATCGACCTGCGGTTTCAAAATTTGGAATCAGCGCATTGAGAAGTATCTAGATACATAAAAATTAGATTTTTGAAAATTTTGAAGTTTTTATCTGAAATCGGGTATATTGAGTTTTGGGGCAATAATTCAAAAATGGGTCGTGATATGAACTTGACGACTTCATTATTCGATTCTACGGACAATAATACATATGTATACCAATTTTCATAAGTTTTCACCAACCGGTTCATTTTTTATGAATAAAAGTATGAAAATTGGCAAAATCTGAAAAAATAGGTAAGGGGTACCCCTTACGATTTTTTCGATTTTTGGCCATTTTCAGTAATTATGCTCTAGAGCTTGTATGCGGTGTTCAAAAATGATAAAAATTGGTGTACTTATGTAATTTTGCCCGTAGAATCGAATGGTGCTATCGCCAAATTCATATCTCGACCCATTTTTGGGTTATTACCCAAAAATGGGCAGTTCTGAGAAAAACTTTAAAATCTAAATATCTCGAGAACGAAAAGAGATATCAACCTGCGGTTTCAAAATTTGGAATCAGCGCATTGAGAAGTATCTAGATACATAAAAATTAGATTTTTGAAAATTTTGAAGTTTTTATCTGAAATCGGGTATATTGAGTTTTGGGGCAATAATTCAAAAATGGGTCGTGATATGAACTTGGCGACTTCATTATTCGATTCTACGGACAATAATACATATGTATACCAATTTTCATAAGTTTTCACCAACCGGTTCATTTTTTATGAATAAAAGTTTGAAAATTGGCATAATCTGAAAAAATAGGTAAGGGGTACCCCTTACGATTTTTTCGATTTTTGGTCATTTTCAGTAATTTTGCTCTAGAGCTTGTATGCGGTGTTCAAAAATGATAAAAATTGGTGTACTTATGTAATTTTGCCCGTAGAATCGAATGGTGCTATCGCCAAATTCATATCTCGACCCATTTTTGGGTTATTACCCAAAAATGGGCAGTTCTGAGAAAAACTTTAAAATCTAAATATCTCGAGAACGAAAAGAGATATCGACCTGCGGTTTCAAAATTTGGAATCAGCGCATTGAGAAGTATCTAGATACATAAAAATTAGATTTTTGAAAATTTTGAAGTTTTTATCTGAAATCGGGTATATTGAGTTTTGGGGCAATAATTCAAAAATGGGTCGTGATATGAACTTGGCGACTTCATTATTCGATTCTACGGACAATAATACATATGTATACCAATTTTCATAAGTTTTCACCAACCGGTTCATTTTTTATGAATAAAAGTTTGAAAATTGGCATAATCTGAAAAAATAGGTAAGGGGTACCCCTTACGATTTTTTCGATTTTTGGCCATTTTCAGTAATTTTGCTCTAGAGCTTGTATGCGGTGTTCAAAAATGATAAAAATTGGTGTACTTATGTAATTTTGCCCGTAGAATCGAATGGTGCTATCGCCAAATTCATATCTCGACCCATTTTTGGGTTATTACCCAAAATTGGGCAGTTCTGAGAAAAACTTTAAAATCTAAATATCTCGAGAACGAAAAGAGATATCGACCTGCGGTTTCAAAATTTGGAATCAGCGCATTGAGAAGTATCTAGATACATAAAAATTAGATTTTTGAAAATTTTGAAGTTTTTATCTGAAATCGGGTATATTGAGTTTTGGGGCAATAATTCAAAAATGGGTCGTGATATGAACTTGGCGACTTCATTATTCGATTCTACGGACAATAATACATATGTATACCAATTTTCATAAGTTTTCACCAACCGGTTCATTTTTTATGAATAAAAGTATGAAAATTGGCAAAATCTGAAAAAATAGGTAAGGGGTACCCCTTACGATTTTTTCGATTTTTGGCCATTTTCAGTAATTATGCTCTAGAGCTTGTATGCGGTGTTCAAAAATGATAAAAATTGGTGTACTTATGTAATTTTGCCCGTAGAATCGAATGGTGCTATCGCCAAATTCATATCTCGACCCATTTTTGGGTTATTACCCAAAAATGGGCAGTTCTGAGAAAAACTTTAAAATCTAAATATCTCGAGAACGAAAAGAGATATCGACCTGCGGTTTCAAAATTTGGAATCAGCGCATTGAGAAGTATCTAGATACATAAAAATTAGATTTTTGAAAATTTTGAAGTTTTTATCTGAAATCGGGTATATTGAGTTTTGGGGCAATAATTCAAAAATGGGTCGTGATATGAACTTGGCGACTTCATTATTCGATTCTACGGACAATAATACATATGTATACCAATTTTCATAAGTTTTCACCAACCGGTTCATTTTTTATGAATAAAAGTTTGAAAATTGGCATAATCTGAAAAAATAGGTAAGGGGTACCCCTTACGATTTTTTCGATTTTTGGCCATTTTCAGTAATTTTGCTCTAGAGCTTGTATGCGGTGTTCAAAAATGATAAAAATTGGTGTACTTATGTAATTTTGCCCGTAGAATCGAATGGTGCTATCGCCAAATTCATATCTCGACCCATTTTTGGGTTATTACCCAAAAATGGGCAGTTCTGAGAAAAACTTTAAAATCTAAATATCTCGAGAACGAAAAGAGATATCGACCTGCGGTTTCAAAATTTGGAATCAGCGCATTTAGAAGTATCTAGATACATAAAAATTAGATTTTTGAAAATTTTGAAGTTTTTATCTGAAATCGGGTATATTGAGTTTTGGGGCAATAATTCAAAAATGGGTCGTGATATGAACTTGGCGACTTCATTATTCGATTCTACGGACAATAATACATATGTATACCAATTTTCATAAGTTTTCACCAACCGGTTCATTTTTTATGAATAAAAGTTTGAAAATTGGCATAATCTGAAAAAATAGGTAAGGGGTACCCCTTACGATTTTTTCGATTTTTGGCCATTTTCAGTAATTATGCTCTAGAGCTTGTATGCGGTGTTCAAAAATGATAAAAATTGGTGTACTTATGTAATTTTGCCCGTAGAATCGAATGGTGCTATCGCCAAATTCATATCTCGACCCATTTTTGGGTTATTACCCAAAAATGGGCAGTTCTGAGAAAAACTTTAAAATCTAAATATCTCGAGAACGAAAAGAGATATCGACCTGCGGTTTCAAAATTTGGAATCAGCGCATTGAGAAGTATCTAGATACATAAAAATTAGATTTTTGAAAATTTTGAAGTTTTTATCTGAAATCGGGTATATTGAGTTTTGGGGCAATAATTCAAAAATGGGTCGTGATATGAACTTGGCGACTTCATTATTCGATTCTACGGACAATAATACATATGTATACCAATTTTCATAAGTTTTCACCAACCGGTTCATTTTTTATGAATAAAAGTTTGAAAATTGGCATAATCTGAAAAAATAGGTAAGGGGTACCCCTTACGATTTTTTCGATTTTTGGCCATTTTCAGTAATTTTGCTCTAGAGCTTGTATGCGGTGTTCAAAAATGATAAAAATTGGTGTACTTATGTAATTTTGCCCGTAGAATCGAATGGTGCTATCGCCAAATTCATATCTCGACCCATTTTTGGGTTATTACCCAAAATTGGGCAGTTCTGAGAAAAACTTTAAAATCTAAATATCTCGAGAACGAAAAGAGATATCGACCTGCGGTTTCAAAATTTGGAATCAGCGCATTGAGAAGTATCTAGATACATAAAAATTAGATTTTTGAAAATTTTGAAGTTTTTATCTGAAATCGGGTATATTGAGTTTTGGGGCAATAATTCAAAAATGGGTCGTGATATGAACTTGGCGACTTCATTATTCGATTCTACGGACAATAATACATATGTATACCAATTTTCATAAGTTTTCACCAACCGGTTCATTTTTTATGAATAAAAGTATGAAAATTGGCAAAATCTGAAAAAATAGGTAAGGGGTACCCCTTACGATTTTTTCGATTTTTGGCCATTTTCAGTAATTATGCTCTAGAGCTTGTATGCGGTGTTCAAAAATGATAAAAATTGGTGTACTTATGTAATTTTGCCCGTAGAATCGAATGGTGCTATCGCCAAATTCATATCTCGACCCATTTTTGGGTTATTACCCAAAAATGGGCAGTTCTGAGAAAAACTTTAAAATCTAAATATCTCGAGAACGAAAAGAGATATCGACCTGCGGTTTCAAAATTTGGAATCAGCGCATTGAGAAGTATCTAGATACATAAAAATTAGATTTTTGAAAATTTTGAAGTTTTTATCTGAAATCGGGTATATTGAGTTTTGGGGCAATAATTCAAAAATGGGTCGTGATATGAACTTGGCGACTTCATTATTCGATTCTACGGACAATAATACATATGTATACCAATTTTCATAAGTTTTCACCAACCGGTTCATTTTTTATGAATAAAAGTTTGAAAATTGGCATAATCTGAAAAAATAGGTAAGGGGTACCCCTTACGATTTTTTCGATTTTTGGTCATTTTCAGTAATTTTGCTCTAGAGCTTGTATGCGGTGTTCAAAAATGATAAAAATTGGTGTACTTATGTAATTTTGCCCGTAGAATCGAATGGTGCTATCGCCAAATTCATATCTCGACCCATTTTTGGGTTATTACCCAAAAATGGGCAGTTCTGAGAAAAACTTTAAAATCTAAATATCTCGAGAACGAAAAGAGATATCGACCTGCGGTTTCAAAATTTGGAATCAGCGCATTGAGAAGTATCTAGATACATAAAAATTAGATTTTTGAAAATTTTGAAGTTTTTATCTGAAATCGGGTATATTGAGTTTTGGGGCAATAATTCAAAAATGGGTCGTGATATGAACTTGGCGACTTCATTATTCGATTCTACGGACAATAATACATATGTATACCAATTTTCATAAGTTTTCACCAACCGGTTCATTTTTTATGAATAAAAGTTTGAAAATTGGCATAATCTGAAAAAATAGGTAAGGGGTACCCCTTACGATTTTTTCGATTTTTGGCCATTTTCAGTAATTTTGCTCTAGAGCTTGTATGCGGTGTTCAAAAATGATAAAAATTGGTGTACTTATGTAATTTTGCCCGTAGAATCGAATGGTGCTATCGCCAAATTCATATCTCGACCCATTTTTGGGTTATTACCCAAAATTGGGCAGTTCTGAGAAAAACTTTAAAATCTAAATATCTCGAGAACGAAAAGAGATATCGACCTGCGGTTTCAAAATTTGGAATCAGCGCATTGAGAAGTATCTAGATACATAAAAATTAGATTTTTGAAAATTTTGAAGTTTTTATCTGAAATCGGGTATATTGAGTTTTGGGGCAATAATTCAAAAATGGGTCGTGATATGAACTTGGCGACTTCATTATTCGATTCTACGGACAATAATACATATGTATACCAATTTTCATAAGTTTTCACCAACCGGTTCATTTTTTATGAATAAAAGTATGAAAATTGGCAAAATCTGAAAAAATAGGTAAGGGGTACCCCTTACGATTTTTTCGATTTTTGGCCATTTTCAGTAATTATGCTCTAGAGCTTGTATGCGGTGTTCAAAAATGATAAAAATTGGTGTACTTATGTAATTTTGCCCGTAGAATCGAATGGTGCTATCGCCAAATTCATATCTCGACCCATTTTTGGGTTATTACCCAAAAATGGGCAGTTCTGAGAAAAACTTTAAAATCTAAATATCTCGAGAACGAAAAGAGATATCGACCTGCGGTTTCAAAATTTGGAATCAGCGCATTGAGAAGTATCTAGATACATAAAAATTAGATTTTTGAAAATTTTGAAGTTTTTATCTGAAATCGGGTATATTGAGTTTTGGGGCAATAATTCAAAAATGGGTCGTGATATGAACTTGGCGACTTCATTATTCGATTCTACGGACAATAATACATATGTATACCAATTTTCATAAGTTTTCACCAACCGGTTCATTTTTTATGAATAAAAGTATGAAAATTGGCAAAATCTGAAAAAATAGGTAAGGGGTACCCCTTACGATTTTTTCGATTTTTGGCCATTTTCAGTAATTATGCTCTAGAGCTTGTATGCGGTGTTCAAAAATGATAAAAATTGGTGTACTTATGTAATTTTGCCCGTAGAATCGAATGGTGCTATCGCCAAATTCATATCTCGACCCATTTTTGGGTTATTACCCAAAAATGGGCAGTTCTGAGAAAAACTTTAAAATCTAAATATCTCGAGAACGAAAAGAGATATCGACCTGCGGTTTCAAAATTTGGAATCAGCGCATTGAGAAGTATCTAGATACATAAAAATTAGATTTTTGAAAATTTTGAAGTTTTTATCTGAAATCGGGTATATTGAGTTTTGGGGCAATAATTCAAAAATGGGTCGTGATATGAACTTGGCGACTTCATTATTCGATTCTACGGACAATAATACATATGTATACCAATTTTCATAAGTTTTCACCAACCGGTTCATTTTTTATGAATAAAAGTATGAAAATTGGCAAAATCTGAAAAAATAGGTAAGGGGTACCCCTTACGATTTTTTCGATTTTTGGCCATTTTCAGTAATTATGCTCTAGAGCTTGTATGCGGTGTTCAAAAATGATAAAAATTGGTGTACTTATGTAATTTTGCCCGTAGAATCGAATGGTGCTATCGCCAAATTCATATCTCGACCCATTTTTGGGTTATTACCCAAAAATGGGCAGTTCTGAGAAAAACTTTAAAATCTAAATATCTCGAGAACGAAAAGAGATATCGACCTGCGGTTTCAAAATTTGGAATCAGCGCATTGAGAAGTATCTAGATACATAAAAATTAGATTTTTGAAAATTTTGAAGTTTTTATCTGAAATCGGGTATATTGAGTTTTGGGGCAATAATTCAAAAATGGGTTGTGATATGAACTTGGCGACTTCATTATTCGATTCTACGGACAATAATACATATGTATACCAATTTTCATAAATTTTCACCAACCGGTTCATTTTTTATGAATAAAAGTATGAAAATTGGCAAAATCTGAAAAAATAGGTAAGGGGTACCCCTTACGATTTTTTCGATTTTTGGCCATTTTCAGTAATTTTGCTCTAGAGCTTGTATGCGGTGTTCAAAAATGATAAAAATTGGTGTACTTATGTAATTTTGCCCGTAGAATCGAATGGTGCTATCGCCAAATTCATATCTCGACCCATTTTTGGGTTATTACCCAAAAATGGGCAGTTCTGAGAAAAACTTTAAAATCTAAATATCTCGAGAACGAAAAGAGATATCGACCTGCGGTTTCAAAATTTGGAATCAGCGCATTGAGAAGTATCTAGATACATAAAAATTAGATTTTTGAAAATTTTGAAGTTTTTATCTGAAATCGGGTATATTGAGTTTTGGGGCAATAATTCAAAAATGGGTCGTGATATGAACTTGGCGACTTCATTATTCGATTCTACGGACAATAATACATATGTATACCAATTTTCATAAGTTTTCACCAACCGGTTCATTTTTTATGAATAAAAGTATGAAAATTGGCAAAATCTGAAAAAATAGGTAAGGGGTACCCCTTACGATTTTTTCGATTTTTGGCCATTTTCAGTAATTATGCTCTAGAGCTTGTATGCGGTGTTCAAAAATGATAAAAATTGGGTGTACTTATGTAATTTTGCCCGTAGAATCGAATGGTGCTATCGCCAAATTCATATCTCGACCCATTTTTGGGGTTATTACCCAAAAATGGGCAGTTCTGAGAAAAACTTTAAAATCTAAATATCTCGAGAACGAAAAGAGATATCGACCTGCGGTTTCAAAATTTGGAATCAGCGCATTGAGAAGTATCTAGATACATAAAAATTAGATTTTTGAAAATTTTGAAGTTTTTATCTGAAATCGGGTATATTGAGTTTTGGGGCAATAATTCAAAAATGGGTCGTGATATGAACTTGGCGACTTCATTATTCGATTCTACGGACAATAATACATATGTATACCAATTTTCATAAGTTTTCACCAACCGGTTCATTTTTTATGAATAAAAGTATGAAAATTGGCAAAATCTGAAAAAATAGGTAAGGGGTACCCCTTACGATTTTTTCGATTTTTGGCCATTTTCAGTAATTATGCTCTAGAGCTTGTATGCGGTGTTCAAAAATGATAAAAATTGGTGTACTTATGTAATTTTGCCCGTAGAATCGAATGGTGCTATCGCCAAATTCATATCTCGACCCATTTTTGGGTTATTACCCAAAAATGGGCAGTTCTGAGAAAAACTTTAAAATCTAAATATCTCGAGAACGAAAAGAGATATCCCTGCGGTTTCAAAATTTGGAATCAGCGCATTGAGAAGTATCTAGATACATAAAAATTAGATTTTGAAAATTTTGAAGTTTTTATCTGAAATCGGGTATATTGAGTTTTGGGGCAATAATTCAAAAATGGGTTGTGATATGAACTTGGCGACTTCATTATTCGATTCTACGGACAATAATACATATGTATACCAATTTTCATAAATTTTCACCAACCGGTTCATTTTTTATGAATAAAAGTATGAAAATTGGCAAAATCTGAAAAAATAGGTAAGGGGTACCCCTTACGATTTTTTCGATTTTTGGCCATTTTCAGTAATTTTGCTCTAGAGCTTGTATGCGGTGTTCAAAAATGATAAAAATTGGTGTACTTATGTAATTTTTGCCCGTAGAATCGAATGGTGCTATCGCCAAATTCATATCTCGACCCATTTTTGGGTTATTACCCAAAAATGGGCAGTTCTGAGAAAAACTTTAAAATCTAAATATCTCGAGAACGAAAAGAGATATCGACCTGCGGTTTCAAAATTTGGAATCAGCGCATTGAGAAGTATCTAGATACATAAAAATTAGATTTTGA
Organism: Ophonus ardosiacus; assembly: GCA_943142095.1. Taxonomy (NCBI): domain Eukaryota; kingdom Metazoa; phylum Arthropoda; class Insecta; order Coleoptera; family Carabidae; genus Ophonus; species Ophonus ardosiacus. The sequence goes on from OW964835.1 coordinate 43,526,778, forward strand.
AAATTTTGAAGTTTTTATCTGAAATCGGGTATATTGAGTTTTGGGGCAATAATTCAAAAATGGCTCGTGATATGAACTTGGCGACTTCATTATTCGATTCTACGGACAATAATACATATGTTATACCAATTTTCATAAGTTTTCACCAACCGGTTCATTTTTTATGAATAAAAGTTTGAAAATTGGCATAATCTGAAAAAATAGGTAAGGGGTACCCCTTACGATTTTTTCGATTTTTGGTCATTTTCAGTAATTTTGCTCTAGAGCTTGTATGCGGTGTTCAAAAATGATAAAAATTGGTGTACTTATGTAATTTTGCCCGTAGAATCGAATGGTGCTATCGCCAAATTCATATCTCGACCCATTTTTGGGTTATTACCCAAAAATGGGCAGTTCTGAGAAAAACTTTAAAATCTAAATATCTCAAGAACGAAAAGAGATATCGACCTGCGGTTTCAAAATTTGGAATCAGCGCATTGAGAAGTATCTAGATACATAAAAAATTAGATTTTTGAAAATTTTTGAAGTTTTTATCTGAAATCGGGTATATTGAGTTTTGGGGCAATAATTCAAAAATGGCTCGTGATATGAACTTGGCGACTTCATTATTCGATTCTACGGACAATAATACATATGTATACCAATTTTCATAAGTTTTCACCAACCGGTTCATTTTTTATGAATAAAAGTTTGAAAATTGGCATAATCTGAAAAAATAGGTAAGGGGTACCCCTTACGATTTTTTCGATTTTTGGTCATTTTCAGTAATTTTGCTCTAGAGCTTGTATGCGGTGTTCAAAAATGATAAAAATTGGTGTACTTATGTAATTTTTGCCCGTAGAATCGAATGGTGCTATCGCCAAATTCATATCTCGACCCATTTTTGGGTTATTACCCAAAAATGGGCAGTTCTGAGAAAAACTTTAAAATCTAAATATCTCGAGAACGAAAAGAGATATCGACCTGCGGTTTCAAAATTTGGAATCAGCGCATGAGAAGTATCTAGATACATAAAAATTAGATTTTTGAAAATTTTGAAGTTTTTATCTGAAATCGGGTATATTGAGTTTTGGGGCAATAATTCAAAAAATGGGTCGTGATATGAACTTGGGCGACTTCATTATTCGATTCTACGGACAATAATACATATGTATACCAATTTTCATAAGTTTTTCACCAACCGGTTCATTTTTTATGAATAAAAGTATGAAAATTGGCAAAATCTGAAAAAATAGGTAAGGGGTACCCCATCCGATTTTTTCGATTTTTGGCCATTTTCAGTAATTATGCTCTAGAGCTTGTATGCGGTGTTCAAAAATGATAAAAATTGGTGTACTTATGTAATTTTGCCCGTAGAATCGAATGGTGCTATCGCCAAATTCATATCTCGACCCATTTTTGGGTTATTACCCAAAAATGGGCAGTTCTGAGAAAAACTTTAAAATCTAAATATCTCGAGAACGAAAAGAGATATCGACCTGCGGTTTCAAAATTTGGAATCAGCGCATTGAGAAGTATCTAGATACATAAAAATTAGATTTTTGAAAATTTTGAAGTTTTTATCTGAAATCGGGTATATTGAGTTTTTGGGGCAATAATTCAAAAATGGCTCGTGATATGAACTTGGCGACTTCATTATTCGATTCTACGGACAATAATACATATGTATACCAATTTTCATAAGTTTTCACCAACCGGTTCATTTTTTATGAATAAAAGTATGAAAATTGGCAAAATCTGAAAAAATAGGTAAGGGGTACCCCTTACGATTTTTTCGATTTTTGGCCATTTTCAGTAATTATGCTCTAGAGCTTGTATGCGGTGTTCAAAAATGATAAAAATTGGTGTACTTATGTAATTTTGCCCGTAGAATCGAATGGTGCTATCGCCAAATTCATATCTCGACCCATTTTTGGGTTATTACCCAAAAATGGGCAGTTCTGAGAAAAACTTTAAAATCTAAATATCTCGAGAACGAAAAGAGATATCGACCTGCGGTTTCAAAATTTGGAATCAGCGCATTGAGAAGTATCTAGATACATAAAAATTAGATTTTTGAAAATTTTGAAGTTTTTATCTGAAATCGGGTATATTGAGTTTTGGGGCAATAATTCAAAAATGGGTTGTGATATGAACTTGGCGACTTCATTATTCGATTCTACGGACAATAATACATATGTATACCAATTTTCATAAATTTTCACCAACCGGTTCATTTTTTTATGAATAAAAGTATGAAAATTGGCAAAATCTGAAAAAATAGGTAAGGGGTACCCCTTACGATTTTTTCGATTTTTGGCCATTTTCAGTAATTTTGCTCTAGAGCTTGTATGCGGTGTTCAAAAATGATAAAAATTGGTGTACTTATGTAATTTTGCCCGTAGAATCGAATGGTGCTATCGCCAAATTCATATCTCGACCCATTTTTGGGTTATTACCCAAAAATGGGCAGTTCTGAGAAAAACTTTAAAATCTAAATATCTCAAGAACGAAAAGAGATATCGACCTGCGGTTTCAAAATTTGGAATCAGCGCATTGAGAAGTATCTAGATACATAAAAATTAGATTTTTGAAAATTTTGAAGTTTTTATCTGAAATCGGGTATATTGAGTTTTGGGGCAATAATTCAAAAATGGCTCGTGATATGAACTTGGCGACTTCATTATTCGATTCTACGGACAATAATACATATGTATACCAATTTTCATAAGTTTTCACCAACCGGTTCATTTTTTATGAATAAAAGTTTGAAAATTGGCATAATCTGAAAAAATAGGTAAGGGGTACCCCTTACGATTTTTTCGATTTTTGGTCATTTTCAGTAATTTTGCTCTAGAGCTTGTATGCGGTGTTCAAAAATGATAAAAATTGGTGTACTTATGTAATTTTGCCCGTAGAATCGAATGGTGCTATCGCCAAATTCATATCTCGACCCATTTTTGGGTTATTACCCAAAAATGGGCAGTTCTGAGAAAAACTTTAAAATCTAAATATCTCGAGAACGAAAGAGATATCGACCTGCGGTTTCAAAATTTGGAATCAGCGCATTGAGAAGTATCTAGATACATAAAAATTAGATTTTTGAAAATTTTGAAGTTTTTATCTGAAATCGGGTATATTGAGTTTTGGGGCAATAATTCAAAAATGGGTCGTGATATGAACTTGGCGACTTCATTATTCGATTCTACGGACAATAATACATATGTATACCAATTTTCATAAGTTTTCACCAACCGGTTCATTTTTTATGAATAAAAGTATGAAAATTGGCAAAATCTGAAAAAATAGGTAAGGGGTACCCCATCCGATTTTTTCGATTTTTGGCCATTTTCAGTAATTATGCTCTAGAGCTTGTATGCGGTGTTCAAAAATGATAAAAATTGGTGTACTTATGTAATTTTGCCCGTAGAATCGAATGGTGCTATCGCCAAATTCATATCTCGACCCATTTTTGGGTTATTACCCAAAAATGGGCAGTTCTGAGAAAAACTTTAAAATCTAAATATCTCGAGAACGAAAAGAGATATCGACCTGCGGTTTCAAAATTTGGAATCAGCGCATTGAGAAGTATCTAGATACATAAAAATTAGATTTTTGAAAATTTTGAAGTTTTTATCTGAAATCGGGTATATTGAGTTTTGGGGCAATAATTCAAAAATGGCTCGTGATATGAACTTGGCGACTTCATTATTCGATTCTACGGACAATAATACATATGTATACCAATTTTCATAAGTTTTCACCAACCGGTTCATTTTTTATGAATAAAAGTTTGAAAATTGGCATAATCTGAAAAAATAGGTAAGGGGTACCCCTTACGATTTTTTCGATTTTTGGTCATTTTCAGTAATTTTGCTCTAGAGCTTGTATGCGGTGTTCAAAAATGATAAAAATTGGTGTACTTATGTAATTTTGCCCGTAGAATCGAATGGTGCTATCGCCAAATTCATATCTCGACCCATTTTTGGGTTATTACCCAAAAATGGGCAGTTCTGAGAAAAACTTTAAAATCTAAATATCTCGAGAACGAAAAGAGATATCGACCTGCGGTTTCAAAATTTGGAATCAGCGCATTGAGAAGTATCTAGATACATAAAAATTAGATTTTTGAAAATTTTGAAGTTTTTATCTGAAATCGGGTATATTGAGTTTTGGGGCAATAATTCAAAAATGGCTCGTGATATGAACTTGGCGACTTCATTATTCGATTCTACGGACAATAATACATATGTATACCAATTTTCATAAGTTTTCACCAACCGGTTCATTTTTTATGAATAAAAGTTTGAAAATTGGCATAATCTGAAAAAATAGGTAAGGGGTACCCCTTACGATTTTTTCGATTTTTGGTCATTTTCAGTAATTTTGCTCTAGAGCTTGTATGCGGTGTTCAAAAATGATAAAAATTGGTGTACTTATGTAATTTTGCCCGTAGAATCGAATGGTGCTATCGCCAAATTCATATCTCGACCCATTTTTGGGTTATTACCCAAAAATGGGCAGTTCTGAGAAAAACTTTAAAATCTAAATATCTCAAGAACGAAAAGAGATATCGACCTGCGGTTTCAAAATTTGGAATCAGCGCATTGAGAAGTATCTAGATACATAAAAATTAGATTTTTGAAAATTTTGAAGTTTTTATCTGAAATCGGGTATATTGAGTTTTGGGGCAATAATTCAAAAATGGCTCGTGATATGAACTTGGCGACTTCATTATTCGATTCTACGGACAATAATACATATGTATACCAATTTTCATAAGTTTTCACCAACCGGTTCATTTTTTATGAATAAAAGTTTGAAAATTGGCATAATCTGAAAAAATAGGTAAGGGGTACCCCTTACGATTTTTTCGATTTTTGGTCATTTTCAGTAATTTTGCTCTAGAGCTTGTATGCGGTGTTCAAAAATGATAAAAATTGGTGTACTTATGTAATTTTGCCCGTAGAATCGAATGGTGCTATCGCCAAATTCATATCTCGACCCATTTTTGGGTTATTACCCAAAAATGGGCAGTTCTGAGAAAAACTTTAAAATCTAAATATCTCAAGAACGAAAAGAGATATCGACCTGCGGTTTCAAAATTTGGAATCAGCGCATTGAGAAGTATCTAGATACATAAAAATTAGATTTTTGAAAATTTTGAAGTTTTTATCTGAAATCGGGTATATTGAGTTTTGGGGCAATAATTCAAAAATGGCTCGTGATATGAACTTGGCGACTTCATTATTCGATTCTACGGACAATAATACATATGTATACCAATTTTCATAAGTTTTCACCAACCGGTTCATTTTTTATGAATAAAAGTTTGAAAATTGGCATAATCTGAAAAAATAGGTAAGGGGTACCCCTTACGATTTTTTCGATTTTTGGTCATTTTCAGTAATTTTGCTCTAGAGCTTGTATGCGGTGTTCAAAAATGATAAAAATTGGTGTACTTATGTAATTTTGCCCGTAGAATCGAATGGTGCTATCGCCAAATTCATATCTCGACCCATTTTTGGGTTATTACCCAAAAATGGGCAGTTCTGAGAAAAACTTTAAAATCTAAATATCTCGAGAACGAAAAGAGATATCGACCTGCGGTTTCAAAATTTGGAATCAGCGCATTGAGAAGTATCTAGATACATAAAAATTAGATTTTTGAAAATTTTGAAGTTTTTATCTGAAATCGGGTATATTGAGTTTTGGGGCAATAATTCAAAAATGGGTCGTGATATGAACTTGGCGACTTCATTATTCGATTCTACGGACAATAATACATATGTATACCAATTTTCATAAGTTTTCACCAACCGGTTCATTTTTTATGAATAAAAGTATGAAAATTGGCAAAATCTGAAAAAATAGGTAAGGGGTACCCCTTACGATTTTTTCGATTTTTGGCCATTTTCAGTAATTATGCTCTAGAGCTTGTATGCGGTGTTCAAAAATGATAAAAATTGGTGTACTTATGTAATTTTGCCCGTAGAATCGAATGGTGCTATCGCCAAATTCATATCTCGACCCATTTTTGGGTTATTACCCAAAAATGGGCAGTTCTGAGAAAAACTTTAAAATCTAAATATCTCGAGAACGAAAAGAGATATCGACCTGCGGTTTCAAAATTTGGAATCAGCGCATTGAGAAGTATCTAGATACATAAAAATTAGATTTTTGAAAATTTTGAAGTTTTTATCTGAAATCGGGTATATTGAGTTTTGGGGCAATAATTCAAAAATGGGTCGTGATATGAACTTGGCGACTTCATTATTCGATTCTACGGACAATAATACATATGTATACCAATTTTCATAAGTTTTCACCAACCGGTTCATTTTTTATGAATAAAAGTATGAAAATTGGCAAAATCTGAAAAAATAGGTAAGGGGTACCCCATCCGATTTTTTCGATTTTTGGCCATTTTCAGTAATTTTGCTCTAGAGCTTGTATGCGGTGTTCAAAAATGATAAAAATTGGTGTACTTATGTAATTTTGCCCGTAGAATCGAATGGTGCTATCGCCAAATTCATATCTCGACCCATTTTTGGGTTATTACCCAAAAATGGGCAGTTCTGAGAAAAACTTTAAAATCTAAATATCTCGAGAACGAAAAGAGATATCGACCTGCGGTTTCAAAATTTGGAATCAGCGCATTGAGAAGTATCTAGATACATAAAAATTAGATTTTTGAAAATTTTGAAGTTTTTATCTGAAATCGGGTATATTGAGTTTTGGGGCAATAATTCAAAAATGGCTCGTGATATGAACTTGGCGACTTCATTATTCGATTCTACGGACAATAATACATATGTATACCAATTTTCATAAGTTTTCACCAACCGGTTCATTTTTTATGAATAAAAGTTTGAAAATTGGCATAATCTGAAAAAATAGGTAAGGGGTACCCCTTACGATTTTTTCGATTTTTGGTCATTTTCAGTAATTTTGCTCTAGAGCTTGTATGCGGTGTTCAAAAATGATAAAAATTGGTGTACTTATGTAATTTTGCCCGTAGAATCGAATGGTGCTATCGCCAAATTCATATCTCGACCCATTTTTGGGTTATTACCCAAAAATGGGCAGTTCTGAGAAAAACTTTAAAATCTAAATATCTCGAGAACGAAAAGAGATATCGACCTGCGGTTTCAAAATTTTGAATCAGCGCATTGAGAAGTATCTAGATACATAAAAATTAGATTTTTGAAAATTTTGAAGTTTTTATCTGAAATCGGGTATATTGAGTTTTGGGGCAATAATTCAAAAATGGGTCGTGATATGAACTTGGCGACTTCATTATTCGATTCTATGGACAATAATACATATGTATACCAATTTTCATAAGTTTTCACCAACCGGTTCATTTTTTATGAATAAAAGTATGAAAATTGGCAAAATCTGAAAAAATAGGTAAGGGGTACCCCTTACGATTTTTTCGATTTTTGGCCATTTTCAGTAATTATGCTCTAGAGCTTGTATGCGGTGTTCAAAAATGATAAAAATTGGTGTACTTATGTAATTTTGCCCGTAGAATCGAATGGTGCTATCGCCAAATTCATATCTCGACCCATTTTTTGGGTTATTACCCAAAAATGGGCAGTTCTGAGAAAAACTTTAAAATCTAAATATCTCGAGAACGAAAAGAGATATCGACCTGCGGTTTCAAAATTTGGAATCAGCGCATTGAGAAGTATCTAGATACATAAAAATTAGATTTTTGAAAATTTTGAAGTTTTTATCTGAAATCGGGTATATTGAGTTTTGGGGCAATAATTCAAAAATGGGTCGTGATATGAACTTGGCGACTTCATTATTCGATTCTACGGACAATAATACATATGTATACCAATTTTCATAAGTTTTCACCAACCGGTTCATTTTTTATGAATAAAAGTTTGAAAATTGGCATAATCTGAAAAATAGGTAAGGGGTACCCCTTACGATTTTTTCGATTTTTGGCCATTTTCAGTAATTTTGCTCTAGAGCTTGTATGCGGTGTTCAAAAATGATAAAAATTGGTGTACTTATGTAATTTTGCCCGTAGAATCGAATGGTGCTATCGCCAAATTCATATCTCGACCCATTTTGGGGTTATTACCCAAAAATGGGCAGTTCTGAGAAAAACTTTAAAATCTAAATATCTCGAGAACGAAAAGAGATATCGACCTGCGGTTTCAAAATTTGGAATCAGCGCACTGAGAAGTATCTAGATACATAAAAATTAGATTTTTGAAAATTTTGAAGTTTTTATCTGAAATCGGGTATATTGAGTTTTGGGGCAATAATTCAAAAATGGCTCGTGATATGAACTTGGCGACTTCATTATTCGATTCTACGGACAATAATACATATGTATACCAATTTTCATAAGTTTTCACCAACCGGTTCATTTTTTATGAATAAAAGTTTGAAAATTGGCATAATCTGAAAAAATAGGTAAGGGGTACCCCTTACGATTTTTTCGATTTTTGGCCATTTTCAGTAATTTTGCTCTAGAGCTTGTATGCGGTGTTCAAAAATGATAAAAATTGGTGTACTTATGTAATTTTGCCCGTAGAATCGAATGGTGCTATCGCCAAATTCATATCTCGACCCATTTTTGGGTTATTACCCAAAAATGGGCAGTTCTGAGAAAAACTTTAAAATCTAAATATCTCGAGAACGAAAAGAGATATCGACCTGCGGTTTCAAAATTTGGAATCAGCGCATTGAGAAGTATCTAGATACATAAAAATTAGATTTTTGAAAATTTTGAAGTTTTTATCTGAAATCGGGTATATTGAGTTTTGGGGCAATAATTCAAAAATGGGTCGTGATATGAACTTGGCGACTTCATTATTCGATTCTACGGACAATAATACATATGTATACCAATTTTCATAAGTTTTCACCAACCGGTTCATTTTTTATGAATAAAAGTATGAAAATTGGCAAAATCTGAAAAAATAGGTAAGGGGTACCCCATCCGATTTTTTCGATTTTTGGCCATTTTCAGTAATTTTGCTCTAGAGCTTGTATGCGGTGTTCAAAAATGATAAAAATTGGTGTACTTATGTAATTTTGCCCGTAGAATCGAATGGTGCTATCGCCAAATTCATATCTCGACCCATTTTTGGGTTATTACCCAAAAATGGGCAGTTCTGAGAAAAACTTTAAAATCTAAATATCTCGAGAACGAAAAGAGATATCGACCTGCGGTTTCAAAATTTGGAATCAGCGCATTGAGAAGTATCTAGATACATAAAAATTAGATTTTTGAAAATTTTGAAGTTTTTATCTGAAATCGGGTATATTGAGTTTTGGGGCAATAATTCAAAAATGGGTCGTGATATGAACTTGGCGACTTCATTATTCGATTCTATGGACAATAATACATATGTATACCAATTTTCATAAGTTTTCACCAACCGGTTCATTTTTTATGAATAAAAGTATGAAAATTGGCAAAATCTGAAAAAATAGGTAAGGGGTACCCCTTACGATTTTTTCGATTTTTGGCCATTTTCAGTAATTATGCTCTAGAGCTTGTATGCGGTGTTCAAAAATGATAAAAATTGGTGTACTTATGTAATTTTGCCCGTAGAATCGAATGGTGCTATCGCCAAATTCATATCTCGACCCATTTTTGGGTTATTACCCAAAAATGGGCAGTTCTGAGAAAAACTTTAAAATCTAAATATCTCGAGAACGAAAAGAGATATCGACCTGCGGTTTCAAAATTTGGAATCAGCGCATTGAGAAGTATCTAGATACATAAAAATTAGATTTTTGAAAATTTTGAAGTTTTTATCTGAAATCGGGTATATTGAGTTTTGGGGCAATAATTCAAAAATGGGTCGTGATATGAACTTGGCGACTTCATTATTCGATTCTACGGACAATAATACATATGTATACCAATTTTCATAAGTTTTCACCAACCGGTTCATTTTTTATGAATAAAAGTTTGAAAATTGGCATAATCTGAAAAATAGGTAAGGGGTACCCCTTACGATTTTTTCGATTTTTGGCCATTTTCAGTAATTTTGCTCTAGAGCTTGTATGCGGTGTTCAAAAATGATAAAAATTGGTGTACTTATGTAATTTTGCCCGTAGAATCGAATGGTGCTATCGCCAAATTCATATCTCGACCCATTTTGGGGTTATTACCCAAAAATGGGCAGTTCTGAGAAAAACTTTAAAATCTAAATATCTCGAGAACGAAAAGAGATATCGACCTGCGGTTTCAAAATTTGGAATCAGCGCACTGAGAAGTATCTAGATACATAAAAATTAGATTTTTGAAAATTTTGAAGTTTTTATCTGAAATCGGGTATATTGAGTTTTGGGGCAATAATTCAAAAATGGCTCGTGATATGAACTTGGCGACTTCATTATTCGATTCTACGGACAATAATACATATGTATACCAATTTTCATAAGTTTTCACCAACCGGTTCATTTTTTATGAATAAAAGTTTGAAAATTGGCATAATCTGAAAAAATAGGTAAGGGGTACCCCTTACGATTTTTTCGATTTTTGGCCATTTTCAGTAATTTTGCTCTAGAGCTTGTATGCGGTGTTCAAAAATGATAAAAATTGGTGTACTTATGTAATTTTGCCCGTAGAATCGAATGGTGCTATCGCCAAATTCATATCTCGACCCATTTTTGGGTTATTACCCAAAAATGGGCAGTTCTGAGAAAAACTTTAAAATCTAAATATCTCGAGAACGAAAAGAGATATCGACCTGCGGTTTCAAAATTTGGAATCAGCGCATTGAGAAGTATCTAGATACATAAAAATTAGATTTTTGAAAATTTTGAAGTTTTTATCTGAAATCGGGTATATTGAGTTTTGGAGCAATAATTCAAAAATGGGTCGTGATATGAACTTGGCGACTTCATTATTCGATTCTACGGACAATAATACATATGTATACCAATTTTCATAAGTTTTCACCAACCGGTTCATTTTTTATGAATAAAAGTTTGAAAATTGGCATAATCTGAAAAAATAGGTAAGGGGTACCCCTTACGATTTTTTCGATTTTTGGCCATTTTCAGTAATTTTGCTCTAGAGCTTGTATGCGGTGTTCAAAAATGATAAAAATTGGTGTACTTATGTAATTTTGCCCGTAGAATCGAATGGTGCTATCGCCAAATTCATATCTCGACCCATTTTTGGGTTATTACCCAAAAATGGGCAGTTCTGAGAAAAACTTTAAAATCTAAATATCTCGAGAACGAAAAGAGATATCGACCTGCGGTTTCAAAATTTGGAATCAGCGCATTGAGAAGTATCTAGATACATAAAAATTAGATTTTTGAAAATTTTGAAGTTTTTATCTGAAATCGGGTATATTGAGTTTTGGGGCAATAATTCAAAAATGGCTCGTGATATGAACTTGGCGACTTCATTATTCGATTCTACGGACAATAATACATATGTATACCAATTTTCATAAGTTTTCACCAACCGGTTCATTTTTTATGAATAAAAGTTTGAAAATTGGCATAATCTGAAAAAATAGGTAAGGGGTACCCCTTACGATTTTTTCGATTTTTGGTCATTTTCAGTAATTTTGCTCTAGAGCTTGTATGCGGTGTTCAAAAATGATAAAAATTGGTGTACTTATGTAATTTTGCCCGTAGAATCGAATGGTGCTATCGCCAAATTCATATCTCGACCCATTTTTGGGTTATTACCCAAAAATGGGCAGTTCTGAGAAAAACTTTAAAATCTAAATATCTCGAGAACGAAAAGAGATATCGACCTGCGGTTTTAAAATTTGGAATCAGCGCATTGAGAAGTATCTAGATACATAAAAATTAGATTTTTGAAAATTTTGAAGTTTTTATCTGAAATCGGGTATATTGAGTTTTGGGGCTATAATTCAAAAATGGGTCGTGATATGAACTTGGCGACTTCATTATTCGATTCTACGGACAATAATACATATGTATACCAATTTTCATAAGTTTTCACCAACCGGTTCATTTTTTATGAATAAAAGTTTGAAAATTGGCATAATCTGAAAAAATAGGTAAGGGGTACCCCTTACGATTTTTTCGATTTTTGGCCATTTTCAGTAATTTTGCTCTAGAGCTTGTATGCGGTGTTCAAAAATGATAAAAATTGGTGTACTTATGTAATTTTGCCCGTAGAATCGAATGGTGCTATCGCCAAATTCATATCTCGACCCATTTTTGGGTTATTACCCAAAAATGGGCAGTTCTGAGAAAAACTTTAAAATCTAAATATCTCGAGAACGAAAAGAGATATCGACCTGCGGTTTCAAAATTTGGAATCAGCGCATTGAGAAGTATCTAGATACATAAAAATTAGATTTTTGAAAATTTTGAAGTTTTTATCTGAAATCGGGTATATTGAGTTTTGGGGCAATAATTCAAAAATGGGTCGTGATATGAACTTGGCGACTTCATTATTCGATTCTATGGACAATAATACATATGTATACCAATTTTCATAAGTTTTCACCAACCGGTTCATTTTTTATGAATAAAAGTTTGAAAATTGGCATAATCTGAAAAAATAGGTAAGGGGTACCCCTTACGATTTTTTCGATTTTTGGTCATTTTCAGTAATTTTGCTCTAGAGCTTGTATGCGGTGTTCAAAAATTATAAAAATTGGTGTACTTATGTAATTTTGCCCGTAGAATCGAATGGTGCTATCGCCAAATTCATATCTCGACCCATTTTTGGGTTATTACCCAGAAATGGGCAGTTCTGAGAAAAACTTTAAAATCTAAATATCTCGAGAACGAAAAGAGATATCGACCTGCGGTTTCAAAATTTGGAATCAGCGCATTGAGAAGTATCTAGATACATAAAAATTAGATTTTTGAAAATTTTGAAGTTTTTATCTGAAATCGGGTATATTGAGTTTTGGGGCTATAATTCAAAAATGGGTCGTGATATGAACTTGGCGACTTCATTATTCGATTCTACGGACAATAATACATATGTATACCAATTTTCATAAGTTTTCACCAACCGGTTCATTTTTTATGAATAAAAGTTTGAAAATTGGCATAATCTGAAAAAATAGGTAAGGGGTACCCCTTACGATTTTTTCGATTTTTGGCCATTTTCAGTAATTTTGCTCTAGAGCTTGTATGCGGTGTTCAAAAATGATAAAAATTGGTGTACTTATGTAATTTTGCCCGTAGAATCGAATGGTGCTATCGCCAAATTCATATCTCGACCCATTTTTGGGTTATTACCCAAAAATGGGCAGTTCTGAGAAAAACTTTAAAATCTAAATATCTCGAGAACGAAAAGAGATATCGACCTGCGGTTTCAAAATTTGGAATCAGCGCATTGAGAAGTATCTAGATACATAAAAATTAGATTTTTGAAAATTTTGAAGTTTTTATCTGAAATCGGGTATATTGAGTTTTGGGGCAATAATTCAAAAATGGGTCGTGATATGAACTTGGCGACTTCATTATTCGATTCTACGGACAATAATACATATGTATACCAATTTTCATAAGTTTTCACCAACCGGTTCATTTTTTATGAATAAAAGTTTGAAAATTGGCATAATCTGAAAAAATAGGTAAGGGGTACCCCTTACGATTTTTTCGATTTTTGGTCATTTTCAGTAATTTTGCTCTAGAGCTTGTATGCGGTGTTCAAAAATGATAAAAATTGGTGTACTTATGTAATTTTGCCCGTAGAATCGAATGGTGCTATCGCCAAATTCATATCTCGACCCATTTTTGGGTTATTACCCAAAAATGGGCAGTTCTGAGAAAAACTTTAAAATCTAAATATCTCGAGAACGAAAAGAGATATCGACCTGCGGTTTCAAAATTTGGAATCAGCGCATTGAGAAGTATCTAGATACATAAAAATTAGATTTTTGAAAATTTTGAAGTTTTTATCTGAAATCGGGTATATTGAGTTTTGGGGCAATAATTCAAAAATGGCTCGTGATATGAACTTGGCGACTTCATTATTCGATTCTATGGACAATAATACATATGTATACCAATTTTCATAAGTTTTCACCAACCGGTTCATTTTTTATGAATAAAAGTATGAAAATTGGCAAAATCTGAAAAAATAGGTAAGGGGTACCCCTTACGATTTTTTCGATTTTTGGCCATTTTCAGTAATTATGCTCTAGAGCTTGTATGCGGTGTTCAAAAATGATAAAAGTTGGTGTACTTATGTAATTTTGCCCGTAGAATCGAATGGTGCTATCGCCAAATTCATATCTCGACCCATTTTTGGGTTATTACCCAAAAATGGGCAGTTCTGAGAAAAACTTTAAAATCTAAATATCTCGAGAACGAAAAGAGATATCGACCTGCGGTTTCAAAATTTGGAATCAGCGCATTGAGAAGTATCTAGATACATAAAAATTAGATTTTTGAAAATTTTGAAGTTTTTATCTGAAATCGGGTATATTGAGTTTTGGGGCAATAATTCAAAAATGGGTCGTGATATGAACTTGGCGACTTCATTATTCGATTCTACGGACAATAATACATATGTATACCAATTTTCATAAGTTTTCACCAACCGGTTCATTTTTTATGAATAAAAGTTTGAAAATTGGCATAATCTGAAAAAATAGGTAAGGTACCCCTTACGATTTTTTCGATTTTTGGTCATTTTCAGTAATTTTGCTCTAGAGCTTGTATGCGGTGTTCAAAAATGATAAAAAATTGGTGTACTTATGTAATTTTGCCCGTAGAATCGAATGGTGCTATCGCCAAATTCATATCTCGACCCATTTTTGGGTTATTACCCAAAAATGGGCAGTTCTGAGAAAAACTTTAAAATCTAAATATCTCGAGAACGAAAAGAGATATCGACCTGCGGTTTCAAAATTTGGAATCAGCGCATTGAGAAGTATCTAGATACATAAAAATTAGATTTTTGAAAATTTTGAAGTTTTTATCTGAAATCGGGTATATTGAGTTTTGGGGCAATAATTCAAAAATGGCTCGTGATATGAACTTGGCGACTTCATTATTCGATTCTATGGACAATAATACATATGTATACCAATTTTCATAAGTTTTCACCAACCGGTTCATTTTTTATGAATAAAAGTATGAAAATTGGCAAAATCTGAAAAAATAGGTAAGGGGTACCCCTTACGATTTTTTCGATTTTTGGCCATTTTCAGTAATTATGCTCTAGAGCTTGTATGCGGTGTTCAAAAATGATAAAAGTTGGTGTACTTATGTAATTTTGCCCGTAGAATCGAATGGTGCTATCGCCAAATTCATATCTCGACCCATTTTTGGGTTATTACCCAAAAATGGGCAGTTCTGAGAAAAACTTTAAATCTAAATATCTCGAGAACGAAAAGAGATATCGACCTGCGGTTTCAAAATTTGGAATCAGCGCATTGAGAAGTATCTAGATACATAAAAATTAGATTTTTGAAAATTTTGAAGTTTTTATCTGAAATCGGGTATATTGAGTTTTGGGGCAATAATTCAAAAATGGGGTCGTGATATGAACTTGGCGACTTCATTATTCGATTCTACGGACAATAATACATATGTATACCAATTTTCATAAGTTTTCACCAACCGGTTCATTTTTTATGAATAAAAGTATGAAAATTGGCAACATCTGAAAAAATAGGTAAGGGGTACCCCTTACGATTTTTTCGATTTTTGGCCATTCTCAGTAATTTTGCTCTAGAGCTTGTATGCGGTGTTCAAAAATGATAAAAGTTGGTGTACTTATGTAATTTTGCCCGTAGAATCGAATGGTGCTATCGCCAAATTCATATCTCGACCCATTTTTGGGTTATTACCCAAAAATGGGCAGTTCTGAGAAAAACTTTAAAATCTAAATATCTCGAGAACGAAAAGAGATATCGACCTGCGGTTTCAAAATTTGGAATCAGCGCATTGAGAAGTATCTAGATACATAAAAAATTAGATTTTTGAAAATTTTGAAGTTTTTATCTGAAATCGGGTATATTGAGTTTTGGGGCAATAATTCAAAAATGGGTCGTGATATGAACTTGGCGACTTCATTATTCGATTCTACGGACAATAATACATATGTATACCAATTTTCATAAGTTTTCACCAACCGGTTCATTTTTTATGAATAAAAGTATGAAAATTGGCAACATCTGAAAAAATAGGTAAGGGGTACCCCTTACGATTTTTTCGATTTTTGGCCATTTTCAGTAATTTTGCTCTAGAGCTTGTATGCGGTGTTCAAAAATGATAAAAATTGGTGTACTTATGTAATTTTGCCCGTAGAATCGAATGGTGCTATCGCCAAATTCATATCTCGACCCATTTTTGGGTTATTACCCAAAAATGGGCAGTTCTGAGAAAAACTTTAAAATCTAAATATCTCGAGAACGAAAAGAGATATCGACCTGCGGTTTCAAAATTTGGAATCAGCGCATTGAGAAGTATCTAGATACATAAAAATTAGATTTTTGAAAATTTTGAAGTTTTTATCTGAAATCGGGTATATTGAGTTTTGGGGCAATAATTCAAAAATGGCTCGTGATATGAACTTGGCGACTTCATTATTCGATTCTACGGACAATAATACATATGTATACCAATTTTCATAAGTTTTCACCAACCGGTTCATTTTTTATGAATAAAAGTTTGAAAATTGGCATAATCTGAAAAAATAGGTAAGGGGTACCCCTTACGATTTTTTCGATTTTTGGTCATTTTCAGTAATTTTGCTCTAGAGCTTGTATGCGGTGTTCAAAAATGATAAAAATTGGTGTACTTATGTAATTTTGCCCGTAGAATCGAATGGTGCTATCGCCAAATTCATATCTCGACCCATTTTTGGGTTATTACCCAAAAATGGGCAGTTCTGAGAAAAACTTTAAAATCTAAATATCTCAAGAACGAAAAGAGATATCGACCTGCGGTTTCAAAATTTGGAATCAGCGCATTGAGAAGTATCTAGATACATAAAAATTAGATTTTTGAAAATTTTGAAGTTTTTATCTGAAATCGGGTATATTGAGTTTTGGGGCAATAATTCAAAAATGGGTCGTGATATGAACTTGGCGACTTCATTATTCGATTCTACGGACAATAATACATATGTATACCAATTTTCATAAGTTTTCACCAACCGGTTCATTTTTTATGAATAAAAGTTTGAAAATTGGCATAATCTGAAAAAATAGGTAAGGGGTACCCCTTACGATTTTTTCGATTTTTGGTCATTTTCAGTAATTTTGCTCTAGAGCTTGTATGCGGTGTTCAAAAATGATAAAAATTGGTGTACTTATGTAATTTTGCCCGTAGAATCGAATGGTGCTATCGCCAAATTCATATCTCGACCCATTTTTGGGTTATTACCCAAAAATGGGCAGTTCTGAGAAAAACTTTAAAATCTAAATATCTCGAGAACGAAAAGAGATATCGACCTGCGGTTTCAAAATTTGGAATCAGCGCATTGAGAAGTATCTAGATACATAAAAATTAGATTTTTGAAAATTTTGAAGTTTTTATCTGAAATCGGGTATATTGAGTTTTGGGGCAATAATTCAAAAATGGCTCGTGATATGAACTTGGCGACTTCATTATTCGATTCTACGGACAATAATACATATGTATACCAATTTTCATAAGTTTTCACCAACCGGTTCATTTTTTTATGAATAAAAGTTTGAAAATTGGCATAATCTGAAAAAATAGGTAAGGGGTACCCCTTACGATTTTTTCGATTTTTGGTCATTTTCAGTAATTTTGCTCTAGAGCTTGTATGCGGTGTTCAAAAATGATAAAAATTGGTGTACTTATGTAATTTTGCCCGTAGAATCGAATGGTGCTATCGCCAAATTCATATCTCGACCCATTTTTGGGTTATTACCCAAAAATGGGCAGTTCTGAGAAAAACTTTAAAATCTAAATATCTCGAGAACGAAAAGAGATATCGACCTGCGGTTTTAAAATTTGGAATCAGCGCATTGAGAAGTATCTAGATACATAAAAATTAGATTTTTGAAAATTTTGAAGTTTTTATCTGAAATCGGGTATATTGAGTTTTGGGGCTATAATTCAAAAATGGGTCGTGATATGAACTTGGCGACTTCATTATTCGATTCTACGGACAATAATACATATGTATACCAATTTTCATAAGTTTTCACCAACCGGTTCATTTTTTATGAATAAAAGTTTGAAAATTGGCATAATCTGAAAAAATAGGTAAGGGGTACCCCTTACGATTTTTTCGATTTTTGGCCATTTTCAGTAATTTTGCTCTAGAGCTTGTATGCGGTGTTCAAAAATGATAAAAATTGGTGTACTTATGTAATTTTGCCCGTAGAATCGAATGGTGCTATCGCCAAATTCATATCTCGACCCATTTTTGGGTTATTACCCAAAAATGGGCAGTTCTGAGAAAAACTTTAAAATCTAAATATCTCGAGAACGAAAAGAGATATCGACCTGCGGTTTCAAAATTTGGAATCAGCGCATTGAGAAGTATCTAGATACATAAAAATTAGATTTTTGAAAATTTTGAAGTTTTTATCTGAAATCGGGTATATTGAGTTTTGGGGCAATAATTCAAAAATGGGTCGTGATATGAACTTGGCGACTTCATTATTCGATTCTATGGACAATAATACATATGTATACCAATTTTCATAAGTTTTCACCAACCGGTTCATTTTTTATGAATAAAAGTATGAAAATTGGCATAATCTGAAAAAATAGGTAAGGGGTACCCCTTACGATTTTTTCGATTTTTGGCCATTTTCAGTAATTATGCTCTAGAGCTTGTATGCGGTGTTCAAAAATGATAAAAATTGGTGTACTTATGTAATTTTGCCCGTAGAATCGAATGGTGCTATCGCCAAATTCATATCTCGACCCATTTTTGGGTTATTACCCAAAAATGGGCAGTTCTGAGAAAAACTTTAAAATCTAAATATCTCGAGAACGAAAAGAGATATCGACCTGCGGTTTCAAAATTTGGAATCAGCGCATTGAGAAGTATCTAGATACATAAAAATTAGATTTTTGAAAATTTTGAAGTTTTTATCTGAAATCGGGTATATTGAGTTTTGGGGCAATAATTCAAAAATGGCTCGTGATATGAACTTGGCGACTTCATTATTCGATTCTACGGACAATAATACATATGTATACCAATTTTCATAAGTTTTCACCAACCGGTTCATTTTTTATGAATAAAAGTATGAAAATTGGCAAAATCTGAAAAAATAGGTAGGGGGTACCCCTTACGATTTTTTCGATTTTTGGCCATTTTCAGTAATTATGCTCTAGAGCTTGTATGCGGTGTTCAAAAATGATAAAAGTTGGTGTACTTATGTAATTTTGCCCGTAGAATCGAATGGTGCTATCGCCAAATTCATATCTCGACCCATTTTTGGGTTATTACCCAAAAATGGGCAGTTCTGAGAAAAACTTTAAAATCTAAATATCTCGAGAACGAAAAGAGATATCGACCTGCGGTTTCAAAATTTGGAATCAGCGCATTGAGAAGTATCTAGATACATAAAAATTAGATTTTTGAAAATTTTGAAGTTTTTATCTGAAATCGGGTATATTGAGTTTTGGGGCAATAATTCAAAAATGGGTCGTGATATGAACTTGGCGACTTCATTATTCGATTCTACGGACAATAATACATATGTATACCAATTTTCATAAGTTTTCACCAACCGGTTCATTTTTTATGAATAAAAGTTTGAAAATTGGCATAATCTGAAAAAATAGGTAAGGGGTACCCCTTACGATTTTTTCGATTTTTGGTCATTTTCAGTAATTTTGCTCTAGAGCTTGTATGCGGTGTTCAAAAATGATAAAAATTGGTGTACTTATGTAATTTTGCCCGTAGAATCGAATGGTGCTATCGCCAAATTCATATCTCGACCCATTTTTGGGTTATTACCCAAAAATGGGCAGTTCTGAGAAAAACTTTAAAATCTAAATATCTCGAGAACGAAAAGAGATATCGACCTGCGGTTTCAAAATTTGGAATCAGCGCATTGAGAAGTATCTAGATACATAAAAATTAGATTTTTGAAAATTTTGAAGTTTTTATCTGAAATCGGGTATATTGAGTTTTGGGGCAATAATTCAAAAATGGGTCGTGATATGAACTTGGCGACTTCATTATTCGATTCTACGGACAATAATACATATGTATACCAATTTTCATAAGTTTTCACCAACCGGTTCATTTTTTATGAATAAAAGTTTGAAAATTGGCATAATCTGAAAAAATAGGTAAGGGGTACCCCTTACGATTTTTTCGATTTTTGGTCATTTTCAGTAATTTTGCTCTAGAGCTTGTATGCGGTGTTCAAAAATGATAAAAATTGGTGTACTTATGTAATTTTGCCCGTAGAATCGAATGGTGCTATCGCCAAATTCATATCTCGACCCATTTTTGGGTTATTACCCAAAAATGGGCAGTTCTGAGAAAAACTTTAAAATCTAAATATCTCGAGAACGAAAAGAGATATCGACCTGCGGTTTCAAAATTTGGAATCAGCGCATTGAGAAGTATCTAGATACATAAAAATTAGATTTTTGAAAATTTTGAAGTTTTTATCTGAAATCGGGTATATTGAGTTTTGGGGCAATAATTCAAAAATGGGTCGTGATATGAACTTGGCGACTTCATTATTCGATTCTACGGACAATAATACATATGTATACCAATTTTCATAAGTTTTCACCAACCGGTTCATTTTTTATGAATAAAAGTATGAAAATTGGCAAAATCTGAAAAAATAGGTAAGGGGTACCCCTTACGATTTTTTCGATTTTTGGCCATTTTCAGTAATTATGCTCTAGAGCTTGTATGCGGTGTTCAAAAAATGATAAAAATTGGTGTACTTATGTAATTTTGCCCGTAGAATCGAATGGTGCTATCGCCAAATTCATATCTCGACCCATTTTTGGGTTATTACCCAAAAATGGGCAGTTCTGAGAAAAACTTTAAAATCTAAATATCTCGAGAACGAAAAGAGATATCGACCTGCGGTTTCAAAATTTGGAATCAGCGCATTGAGAAGTATCTAGATACATAAAAATTAGATTTTTGAAAATTTTGAAGTTTTTATCTGAAATCGGGTATATTGAGTTTTGGGGCAATAATTCAAAAATGGCTCGTGATATGAACTTGGCGACTTCATTATTCGATTCTACGGACAATAATACATATGTATACCAATTTTCATAAGTTTTCACCAACCGGTTCATTTTTTATGAATAAAAGTATGAAAATTGGCAAAATCTGAAAAAATAGGTAGGGGGGTACCCCTTACGATTTTTTCGATTTTTGGCCATTTTCAGTAATTATGCTCTAGAGCTTGTATGCGGTGTTCAAAAATGATAAAAGTTGGTGTACTTATGTAATTTTGCCCGTAGAATCGAATGGTGCTATCGCCAAATTCATATCTCGACCCATTTTTGGGTTATTACCCAAAAATGGGCAGTTCTGAGAAAAACTTTAAAATCTAAATATCTCGAGAACGAAAAGAGATATCGACCTGCGGTTTCAAAATTTGGAATCAGCGCATTGAGAAGTATCTAGATACATAAAAATTAGATTTTTGAAAATTTTGAAGTTTTTATCTGAAATCGGGTATATTGAGTTTTGGGGCAATAATTCAAAAATGGGTCGTGATATGAACTTGGCGACTTCATTATTCGATTCTACGGACAATAATACATATGTATACCAATTTTCATAAGTTTTCACCAACCGGTTCATTTTTTATGAATAAAAGTTTGAAAATTGGCATAATCTGAAAAAATAGGTAAGGGGTACCCCTTACGATTTTTTCGATTTTTGGTCATTTTCAGTAATTTTGCTCTAGAGCTTGTATGCGGTGTTCAAAAATGATAAAAATTGGTGTACTTATGTAATTTTGCCCGTAGAATCGAATGGTGCTATCGCCAAATTCATATCTCGACCCATTTTTGGGTTATTACCCAAAAATGGGCAGTTCTGAGAAAAACTTTAAAATCTAAATATCTCGAGAACGAAAAGAGATATCGACCTGCGGTTTCAAAATTTGGAATCAGCGCATTGAGAAGTATCTAGATACATAAAAATTAGATTTTTGAAAATTTTGAAGTTTTTATCTGAAATCGGGTATATTGAGTTTTGGGGCAATAATTCAAAAATGGGTCGTGATATGAACTTGGCGACTTCATTATTCGATTCTACGGACAATAATACATATGTATACCAATTTTCATAAGTTTTCACCAACCGGTTCATTTTTTATGAATAAAAGTTTGAAAATTGGCATAATCTGAAAAAATAGGTAAGGGGTACCCCTTACGATTTTTTCGATTTTTGGTCATTTTTCAGTAATTTTGCTCTAGAGCTTGTATGCGGTGTTCAAAAATGATAAAAATTGGTGTACTTATGTAATTTTGCCCGTAGAATCGAATGGTGCTATCGCCAAATTCATATCTCGACCCATTTTTGGGTTATTACCCAAAAATGGGCAGTTCTGAGAAAAACTTTAAAATCTAAATATCTCGAGAACGAAAAGAGATATCGACCTGCGGTTTCAAAATTTGGAATCAGCGCATTGAGAAGTATCTAGATACATAAAAATTAGATTTTTGAAAATTTTGAAGTTTTTATCTGAAATCGGGTATATTGAGTTTTGGGGCAATAATTCAAAAATGGGTCGTGATATGAACTTGGCGACTTCATTATTCGATTCTACGGACAATAATACATATGTATACCAATTTTCATAAGTTTTCACCAACCGGTTCATTTTTTATGAATAAAAGTTTGAAAATTGGCATAATCTGAAAAAAATAGGTAAGGGGTACCCCTTACGATTTTTTCGATTTTTGGTCATTTTCAGTAATTTTGCTCTAGAGCTTGTATGCGGTGTTCAAAAATGATAAAAATTGGTGTACTTATGTAATTTTGCCCGTAGAATCGAATGGTGCTATCGCCAAATTCATATCTCGACCCATTTTTTGGGTTATGGGTTATTACCCAAAAATGGGCAGTTCTGAGAAAAACTTTAAAATCTAAATATCTCGAGAACGAAAAGAGATATCGACCTGCGGTTTCAAAATTTGGAATCAGCGCATTGAGAAGTATCTAGATACATAAAAATTAGATTTTTGAAAATTTTGAAGTTTTTATCTGAAATCGGGGTATATTGAGTTTTGGGGCAATAATTCAAAAATGGGTCGTGATATGAACTTGGCGACTTCATTATTCGATTCTACGGACAATAATACATATGTATACCAATTTTCATAAGTTTTCACCAACCGGTTCATTTTTTATGAATAAAAGTATGAAAATTGGCAAAATCTGAAAAAATAGGTAAGGGGTACCCCTTACGATTTTTTCGATTTTTGGCCATTTTCAGTAATTATGCTCTAGAGCTTGTATGCGGTGTTCAAAAAATGATAAAAATTGGTGTACTTATGTAATTTTGCCCGTAGAATCGAATGGTGCTATCGCCAAATTCATATCTCGACCCCATTTTTGGGTTATTACCCAAAAATGGGCAAGTTCTGAGAAAAACTTTAAAATCTAAATATCTCGAGAACGAAAAGAGATATCGACCTGCGGTTTCAAAATTTGGAATCAGCGCATTGAGAAGTATCTAGATACATAAAAATTAGATTTTGAAAATTTTGAAGTTTTTATCTGAAATCGGGTATATTGAGTTTTGGGGGCATATAATTCAAAAATGGGTCGTGATATGAACTTGGCGACTTCATTATTCGATTCTACCGGACAATAATACATATGTATACCAATTTTCATAAGTTTTCACCAACCGGTTCATTTTTTATGAATAAAAGTTTGAAAATTGGCATAATCTGAAAAAAATAGGTAAGGGGTACCCCTTACGATTTTTTCGATTTTGGTCAATTTTCAGTAATTTTGCTCTAGAGCTTGTATGCGGTGTTCAAAAATGATAAAAATTGGTGTACTTATGTAATTTTGCCCGTAGAATCGAATGGTGCTATCGCCAAATTCATATCTCGACCCATTTTTGGGTTATTACCCAAAAATGGGCAGTTCTGAGAAAAACTTTAAAATCTAAATATCTCGAGAACGAAAAGAGATATCGACCTGCGGTTTCAAAATTTGGAATCAGCGCATTGAGAAGTATCTAGATACATAAAAATTAGATTTTTGAAAATTTTGAAGTTTTTATCTGAAATCGGGTATATTGAGTTTTGGGGGCAATAATTCAAAAATGGGTCGTGATATGAACTTGGCGACTTCATTATTCGATTCTACGGACAATAATACATATGTATACCAATTTTCATAAGTTTTCACCAACCGGTTCATTTTTTATGAATAAAAGTTTGAAAATTGGCATAATCTGAAAAAATAGGTAAGGGGTACCCCTTACGATTTTTTCGATTTTTGGTCATTTTCAGTAATTTTGCTCTAGAGCTTGTATGCGTGTTCAAAAATGATAAAAATTGGTGTACTTATGTAATTTTGCCCGTAGAATCGAATGGTGCTATCGCCAAATTCATATCTCGACCCATTTTTGGGTTATTACCCAAAAATGGGGCAGTTCTGAGAAAAACTTTAAAATCTAAATATCTCGAGAACGAAAAGAGATATCGACCTGCGGTTTCAAAATTTGGAATCAGCGCATTGAGAAGTATCTAGATACATAAAAATTAGATTTTTGAAAATTTTGAAGTTTTTATCTGAAATCGGGTATATTGAGTTTTGGGGCAATAATTCAAAAATGGGTCGTGATATGAACTTGGCGACTTCATTATTCGATTCTACGGACAATAATACATATGTATACCAATTTTCATAAGTTTTTCACCAACCGGTTCATTTTTTATGAATAAAAGTATGAAAATTTGGCAAAATCTGAAAAAATAGGTAAGGGGTACCCCTTACGATTTTTTCGATTTTTGGTCATTTTCAGTAATTTTGCTCTAGAGCTTGTATGCGGTGTTCAAAAATGATAAAAATTGGTGTACTTATGTAATTTTGCCCGTAGAATCGAATGGTGCTATCGCCAAATTCATATCTCGACCCATTTTTGGGTTATTACCCAAAAATGGGCAGTTCTGAGAAAAACTTTAAAATCTAAATATCTCGAGAACGAAAAGAGATATCGACCTGCGGTTTCAAAATTTGGAATCAGCGCATTGAGAAGTATCTAGATACATAAAAATTAGATTTTTGAAAATTTTGAAGTTTTTATCTGAAATCGGGTATATTGAGTTTTGGGGGCAATAATTCAAAAAATGGCTCGTGATATGAACTTGGCGACTTCATTATTCGATTCTACGGACAATAATACATATGTATACCAATTTTTCATAAGTTTTCACCAACCGGTTCATTTTTTATGAATAAAAGTTTGAAAATTGGCATAATCTGAAAAAATTAGGTAAGGGTACCCCTTACGATTTTTTCGATTTTTGGCCATTTTCAGTAATTTTGCTCTAGAGCTTGTATGCGGTGTTCAAAAATGATAAAAATTGGTTGTACTTATGTAATTTTGCCCGGTAGAATCGAATGGTGCTATCGCCAAATTCATATCTCGACCCATTTTTTGGGTTATTACCCAAAAATGGGCAGTTCTGAGAAAAACTTTAAAATCTAAATATCTCGAGAACGAAAAGAGATATCGACCTGCGGTTTCAAAATTTGGAATCAGCGCATTGAGAAGTATCTAGATACATAAAAATTAGATTTTTGAAAATTTTGAAGTTTTTATCTGAAATCGGGTATATTGAGTTTTGGGGCAATAATTCAAAAATGGGTCGTGATATGAACTTGGCGACTTCATTATTCGATTCTACGGACAATAATACATATGGTATACCAATTTTCATAAGTTTTCACCAACCGGTTCATTTTTTATGAATAAAAGTTTGAAAATTGGCATAATCTGAAAAATAGGTAAGGGGTACCCCTTACGATTTTTTTCGATTTTTGGTCATTTTCAGTAATTTTGCTCTAGAGCTCTGTATGCGGTGTTCAAAAATTATAAAAAATTGGTGTACTTATGTAATTTTGCCCGTAGAATCGAATGGTGCTATCGCCAAATTCATATCTCGGACCCATTTTTTGGGTTATTACCCAGAAATGGGCAGTTCTGAGAAAAACTTTAAAATCTAAATATCTCGAGAACGAAAAGAGATATCGACCTGCGGTTTCAAAATTTGGAATCAGCGCATTGAGAAGTATCTAGATACATAAAAATTAGATTTTTTGAAAATTTTGAAGTTTTTATCTGAAATCGGGTATATTGAGTTTTGGGGGCTATAATTCAAAAATGGGTCGTGATATGAACTTGGCGACTTCATTATTCGATTCTACGGACAATAATACATATGGTATACCAATTTTCATAAGTTTTCACCAACCGGTTCATTTTTTATGAATAAAAGTTTGAAAATTGGCATAATCTGAAAAAATAGGTAAGGGGTACCCCTTACGATTTTTTCGATTTTTGGCCATTTTCAGTAATTTTGCTCTAGAGCTTGTATGCGGTGTTCAAAAATGATAAAAATTGGTGTGTACTTATGTAATTTTGCCCGTAGAATCGAATGGTGCTATCGCCAAATTCATATCTCGACCCATTTTTTGGGTTATTACCCAAAAATGGGCAGTTCTGAGAAAAACTTTAAAATCTAAATATCTCGAGAACGAAAAGAGATATCGACCTGCGGTTTCAAAATTTGGAATCAGCGCATTGAGAAGTATCTAGATACATAAAAATTAGATTTTTGAAAATTTTGAAGTTTTTATCTGAAATCGGGTATATTGAGTTTTGGGGGGCAATAATTCAAAAATGGGTCGTGATATGAACTTGGCGACTTCATTATTCGATTCTATGGACAATAATACATATGTATACCAATTTTCATAAGTTTTCACCAACCGGTTCATTTTTTATGAATAAAAGTATGAAAATTGGCAAAATCTGAAAAAATAGGTAAGGGGTACCCCTTACGATTTTTTCGATTTTTGGCCATTTTCAGTAATTATGCTCTAGAGCTTGTATGCGGTGTTCAAAAATGATAAAAATTGGTGTGTACTTATGTAATTTTGCCCGTAGAATCGAATGGTGCTATCGCCAAAATTCATATCTCGACCCATTTTTGGGTTATTACCCAAAAATGGGCAGTTCTGAGAAAAACTTTAAAATCTAAATATCTCGAGAACGAAAAGAGATATCGACCTGGGGTTTCAAAATTTGGAATCAGCGCATTGAGAAGTATCTAGATACATAAAAATTAGATTTTTGAAAATTTTGAAGTTTTTATCTGAAATCGGGTATATTGAGTTTTTGGGGCAATAATTCAAAAATGGGTCGTGATATGAACTTGGCGACTTCATTATTCGATTCTATGGACAATAATACATATGTATACCAATTTTCATAAGTTTTCACCAACCGGTTCATTTTTTATGAATAAAAGTTTGAAAATTGGCATAATCTGAAAAAATAGGTAAGGGGTACCCCTTACGATTTTTTCGATTTTGGTCATTTTCAGTAATTTTGCTCTAGAGCTTGTATGCGGTGTTCAAAAATTATAAAAATTGGTGTACTTATGTAATTTTGCCCGTAGAATCGAATGGTGCTATCGCCAAATTCATATCTCGACCCATTTTTGGGTTATTACCCAGAAATGGGCAGTTCTGAGAAAAACTTTAAAATCTAAATATCTCGAGAACGAAAAGAGATATCGACCTGCGGTTTCAAATTTGGAATCAGCGCATTGAGAAGTATCTAGATACATAAAAATTAGATTTTTGAAAATTTTGAAGTTTTTATCTGAAATCGGGGTATATTGAGTTTTGGGGGCTATAATTCAAAAAATGGGTCGTGATATGAACTTGGCGACTTCATTATTCGATTCTACGGACAATAATACATATGTATACCAATTTTCATAAGTTTTCACCAACCGGTTCATTTTTTATGAATAAAAAGTTTGAAAATTGGCATAATCTGAAAAAATAGGTAAGGGGTACCCCTTACGATTTTTTCGATTTTTGGCCATTTTCAGTAATTTTGCTCTAGAGCTTGTATGCGGTGTTCAAAAATGATAAAAATTGGTGTACTTATGTAATTTTGCCCGTAGAATCGAATGGTGCTATCGCCAAATTCATATCTCGACCCCATTTTTGGGTTATTACCCAAAAATGGGCAGTTCTGAGAAAAAACTTTAAAATCTAAATATCTCGAGAACGAAAAGAGATATCGACCCTGCGGTTTCAAAATTTGGAATCAGCGCATTGAGAAGTATCTAGATACATAAAAATTAGATTTTTGAAAATTTTGAAGTTTTTATCTGAAATCGGGTATATTGAGTTTTGGTGGGCAATAATTCAAAAATGGGTCGTGATATGAACTTGGCGACTTCATTATTCGATTCTATGGACAATAATACATATGTATACCAATTTTCATAAGTTTTTCACCAACCGGTTCATTTTTATGAATAAAAGTATGAAAATTGGCAAAATCTGAAAAAATAGGGTAAGGGGTACCCCTTACGATTTTTTCGATTTTTGGCCATTTTCAGTAATTATGCTCTAGAGCTTGTATGCGGTGTTCAAAAATGATAAAAATTGGGTGTACTTATGTAATTTTGCCCGTAGAATCGAATGGTGCTATCGCCAAATTCATATCTCGACCCATTTTTGGGTTATTACCCAAAAATGGGCAGTTCTGAGAAAAACTTTAAAATCTAAATATCTCGAGAACGAAAAGAGATATCGACCTGCGGTTTCAAAATTTGGAATCAGCGCATTGAGAAGTATCTAGATACATAAAAATTAGATTTTGAAAATTTTGAAGTTTTTATCTGAAATCGGGTATATTGAGTTTTGGAGCAATAATTCAAAAATGGGTCGTGATATGAACTTGGCGACTTCATTATTCGATTCTACGGACAATAATACATATGTATACCAATTTTCATAAGTTTTCACCAACCGGTTCATTTTTTATGAATAAAAGTTTGAAAATTGGCATAATCTGAAAAATATAGGTTAAGGGGGTACCCCTTACGATTTTTTCGATTTTTGGCCATTTTCAGTAATTTTGCTCTAGAGCTTGTATGCGGTGTTCAAAAAATGATAAAAATTGGTGTACTTATGTAATTTTGCCCGTAGAATCGAATGGTGCTATCGCCAAATTCATATCTCGACCCATTTTTGGGTTATTACCCAAAAATGGGCAGTTCTGAGAAAAACTTTAAAATCTAAATATCTCGAGAACGAAAAGAGATATCGACCTGCGGTTTCAAAATTTGGAATCAGCGCATTGAGAAGTATCTAGATACATAAAAAATTAGATTTTTGAAAATTTTGAAGTTTTTATCTGAAATCGGGTATATTGAGTTTTGGGGCAATAATTCAAAAATGGGTCGTGATATGAACTTGGCGACTTCATTATTCGATTCTACGGACAATAATACATATGTATACCAATTTTCATAAGTTTTCACCAACCGGTTCATTTTTTATGAATAAAAGTTGAAAATTGGCATAATCTGAAAAAATAGGTAAGGTACCCCTTACGATTTTTTCGATTTTTGGTCATTTTCAGTAATTTTGCTCTAGAGCTTGTATGCGGTGTTCAAAAATGATAAAAATTGGTTGTACTTATGTAATTTTGCCCGTAGAATCGAATGGTGCTATCGCCAAATTCATATCTCGACCCATTTTTGGGTTATTACCCAAAAATGGGCAGTTCTGAGAAAAACTTTAAAATCTAAATATCTCGAGAACGAAAAGAGATATCGACCTGCGGTTTCAAAATTTGGAATCAGCGCATTGAGAAGTATCTAGATACATAAAAATTAGATTTTTGAAAATTTTGAAGTTTTTATCTGAAATCGGGTATATTGAGTTTTGGGGCAATAATTCAAAAATGGGTCGTGATATGAACTTGGCGACTTCATTATTCGATTCTATGGACAATAATACATATGTATACCAATTTTCATAAGTTTTCACCAACCGGTTCATTTTTTTATGAATAAAAAGTATGAAAATTGGCAAAATCTGAAAAAATAGGTAAGGGGTACCCCTTACGATTTTTTCGATTTTTGGCCATTTTCAGTAATTATGCTCTAGAGCTTGTATGCGGTGTTCAAAAATGATAAAATTGGTGTACTTATGTAATTTTGCCCGTAGAATCGAAATGGTGCTATCGCCAAATTCATATCTCGACCCATTTTTGGGTTATTACCCAAAAATGGGCAGTTCTGAGAAAAACTTTAAAATCTAAATATCTCGAGAACGAAAAGAGATATCGACCTGCGGTTTCAAAATTTGGAATCAGCGCATTGAGAAGTATCTAGATACATAAAAATTAGATTTTTGAAAATTTTGAAGTTTTTATCTGAAATCGGGTATATTGAGTTTTGGGGGCAATAATTCAAAAATGGGTCGTGATATGAACTTGGCGACTTCATTATTCGATTCTACGGACAATAATACATATGTATACCAATTTTCATAAGTTTTCACCAACCGGTTCATTTTTTATGAATAAAAGTATGAAAATTGGCAAAATCTGAAAAAAATAGGTAAGGGGT
Source organism: Ophonus ardosiacus (assembly GCA_943142095.1). Lineage (NCBI taxonomy): Eukaryota > Metazoa > Arthropoda > Insecta > Coleoptera > Carabidae > Ophonus > Ophonus ardosiacus. The sequence continues at coordinate 43,557,324 of OW964835.1, forward strand.
ACCCCTTACGATTTTTTTTCGATTTTTGGCCATTTTCAGTAATTATGCTCTAGAGCTTGTATGCGGTGTTCAAAAATGATAAAAATTGGTGTACTTATGTAATTTTGCCCGTAGAATCGAATGGTGCTATCGCCAAATTCATATCTCGACCCATTTTTTGGGTTATTACCCAAAAATGGGCAGTTCTGAGAAAAACTTTAAAATCTAAATAATCTCGAGAACGAAAAGAGATATCGACCTGCGGTTTCAAAATTTGGAATCAGCGCATTGAGAAGTATCTAGATACATAAAAATTAGATTTTTGAAAATTTTGAAGTTTTTATCTGAAATCGGGTATATTGAGTTTTGGGGCAATAATTCAAAAATGGGTCGTGATATGAACTTGGCGACTTCATTATTCGATTCTACGGACAATAATACATATGTATACCAATTTTCATAAGTTTTCACCAACCGTTCATTTTTTATGAATAAAAGTTTGAAAATTGGCATAATCTGAAAAAATTAGGTAAAGGGGGTACCCCTTACGATTTTTTCGATTTTTGGTCATTTTCAGGTAATTTTGCTCTAGAGCTTGTATGCGGTGTTCAAAAAATGATAAAAAATTGGTGTACTTATGTAATTTTGCCCGTAGAATCGAATGGTGCTATCGCCAAATTCATATCTCGACCCCATTTTTGGGTTATTACCCAAAAATGGGCAGTTCTGAGAAAAACTTTAAAATCTAAATATCTCGAGAACGAAAAGAGATATCGACCTGCGGTTTTAAAATTTGGAATCAGCGCATTGAGAAGTATCTAGATACATAAAAATTAGATTTTTGAAAATTTTGAAGTTTTTATCTGAAATCGGGTATATTGAGTTTTGGGGCTATAATTCAAAAATGGGTCGTGATATGAACTTGGCGACTTCATTATTCGATTCTACGGACAATAATACATATGTATACCAATTTTCATAAGTTTTCACCAACCGGTTCATTTTTTATGAATAAAAGTTTGAAAATTGGCATAATCTGAAAAAATAGGTAAGGGGGTACCCCTTACGATTTTTTCGATTTTTGGCCATTTTCAGTAATTTGCTCTAGAGCTTGTATGCGGTGTTCAAAAAATGATAAAAATTGGTGTACTTATGTAATTTTGCCCGTAGAATCGAATGGTGCTATCGCCAAATTCATATCTCGACCCCATTTTTTGGGTTATTACCCAAAAATGGGCAGTTCTGAGAAAAACTTTAAAATCTAAATATCTCGAGAACGAAAAGAGATATCGACCTGCGGTTTCAAATTTGGAATCAGCGCATTGAGAAGTATCTAGATACATAAAAAATTAGATTTTTGAAAATTTTGAAGTTTTTATCTGAAATCGGGTATATTGAGTTTTGGGGGCAATAATTCAAAAATGGGTCGTGATATGAACTTGGCGACTTCATTATTCGATTCTATGGACAATAATACATATGTATACCAATTTTCATAAGTTTTCACCAACCGGTTCATTTTTTATGAATAAAAGTTTGAAAATTGGCATAATCTGAAAAAATACGGTAAGGGGTACCCCCTTACGATTTTTTCGATTTTTGGTCATTTTCAGTAGTTTTGCTCTAGAGCTTGTATGCGGTGTTCAAAAATTATTAAAAATTGGTGTACTTATGTAATTTTGCCCGTAGAATCGAATGGTGCTATCGCCAAAATTCATATCTCGACCCATTTTTGGGTTATTACCCAAAAGATGGGCAGTTCTGAGAAAAAACTTTAAAATCTAAATATCTCGAGAACGAAAAGAGATATCGACCTGCGGTTTCAAAATTTGGAATCAGCGCATTGAGAAGTATCTAGATACATAAAAATTAGATTTTTGAAAATTTTGAAGTTTTTATCTGAAATCGGGTATATTGAGTTTTGGGGCTATAATTCAAAAATGGGTCGTGATATGAACTTGGCGACTTCATTATTCGATTCTACGGACAATAATACATATGTATACCAATTTTCATAAGTTTTCACCAACCGGTTCATTTTTTATGAATATAAAGTTTGAAAATTGGCATAATCTGAAAAAATAGGTAAGGGGTACCCCTTACGATTTTTTCGATTTTTGGCATTTTCAGTAATTTTGCTCTAGAGCTTGTATGCGGTGTTCAAAAATGATAAAAATTGGTTTGTACTTATGTAATTTTGCCCGTAGAATCGAATGGTGCTATCGCCAAATTCATATCTCGACCCATTTTTGGGTTATTACCCAAAAATGGGCAGTTCTGAGAAAACTTTAAAATCTAAATATCTCGAGAACGAAAAGAGATATCGACCTGCGGTTTCAAAATTTGGAATCAGCGCATTGAGAAGTATCTAGATACATAAAAATTAGATTTTTGAAAATTTTGAAGTTTTTATCTGAAATCGGGTATATTGAGTTTTGGGGCAATAATTCAAAAATGGGTCGTGATATGAACTTGGCGACTTCATTATTCGATTCTATGGACAATAATACATATGTATACCAATTTTTCATAAGTTTTCACCAACCGGTTCATTTTTTTATGAATAAAAGTATGAAAATTGGCAAAATCTGAAAAAATAGGTAAGGGGGTACCCCTTACGATTTTTTCGATTTTTGGCCATTTTCAGTAATTATGCTCTAGAGCTTGTATGCGGTGTTCAAAAATGATAAAAATTGGTTGTACTTATGTAATTTTGCCCGTAGAATCGAATGGTGCTATCGCCAAATTCATATCTCGACCCATTTTTGGGTTATTACCCCAAAATGGGCAGTTCTGAGAAAAACTTTAAAATCTAAATATCTCGAGAACGAAAAGAGATATCGACCTGCGGTTTTCAAAATTTGGAATCAGCGCATTGAGAAGTATCTAGATACATAAAAATTAGATTTTTGAAAATTTTGAAGTTTTTATCTGAAATCGGGTATATTGAGTTTTGGGGGCAATAATTCAAAAATGGGTCGTGATATGAACTTGGCGACTTCATTATTCGATTCTATGGACAATAATACATATGTATACCAATTTTCATAAGTTTTCACCAACCGGTTCATTTTTTATGAATAAAAGTTTGAAAATTGGCATAATCTGAAAAAATAGGTAAGGGGTACCCCTTACGATTTTTTTCGATTTTTGGTCATTTTCAGTAATTTTGCTCTAGAGCTTGTATGCGGTGTTCAAAAATGATAAAAATTGGTGTACTTATGTAATTTTGCCCGTAGAATCGAATGGTGCTATCGCCAAATTCATATCTCGACCCATTTTTGGGTTATTACCCAGAAATGGGCAGTTCTGAGAAAAACTTTAAAATCTAAATATCTCGAGAACGAAAAGAGATATCGACCTGCGGTTTCAAATTTGGAATCAGCGCATTGAGAAGTATCTAGATACATAAAAATTAGATTTTGAAATTTTTGAAGTTTTTATCTGAAATCGGGTATATTGAGTTTTGGGGCTATAATTCAAAATATGGTGTCGTGATATGAAACTTGGCGACTTCATTATTCGATTCTACGGACAATAATACATATGTATAACCAATTTTCATAAGTTTTCACCAACCGGTTCATTTTTTATGAATAAAAGTTTGAAAATTGGCATAATCTGAAAAAATAGGTAAGGGGTACCCCTTACGATTTTTTCGATTTTTGGCCATTTTCAGTAATTTTGCTCTAGAGCTTGTATGCGGTGTTCAAAAATGATAAAAAATTGGTGTACTTATGTAATTTTGCCCGTAGAATCGAATGGTGCTATCGCCAAATTCATATCTCGACCCATTTTTGGGTTATTACCCAAAAATGGGCAGTTCTGAGAAAAACTTTAAAATCTAAATATCTCGAGAACGAAAAGAGATATCGACCTGCGGTTTCAAAATTTGGAATCAGCGCATTGAGAAGTATCTAGATACATAAAAATTAGATTTTTGAAAATTTGAAGTTTTTATCTGAAATCGGGTATATTGAGTTTTGGGGCAATAATTCAAAAATGGGTCGTGATATGAACTTGGCGACTTCATTATTCGATTCTATGGACAATAATACATATGTATACCAATTTTCATAAGTTTTCACCAACCGGTTCATTTTTTATGAATAAAAGTATGAAAATTGGCAAAATCTGAAAAAATAGGTAAGGGGTACCCCTTACGATTTTTTCGATTTTTGGCCATTTTCAGTAATTATGCTCTAGAGCTTGTATGCGGTGTTCAAAAATGATAAAAATTGGTTGTACTTATGTAATTTTGCCCGTAGAATCGAATGGTGCTATCGCCAAATTCATATCTCGACCCATTTTTGGGTTATTACCCAAAAATGGGCAGTTCTGAGAAAAACTTTAAAATCTAAATATCTCGAGAACGAAAAGAGATATCGACCTGCGGTTTCAAAATTTGGAATCAGCGCATTGAGAAGTATCTAGATACATAAAAATTAGATTTTTGAAAATTTTGAAGTTTTTATCTGAAATCGGGTATATTGAGTTTTGGAGCAATAATTCAAAAATGGGTCGTGATATGAACTTGGCGACTTCATTATTCGATTCTACGGACAATAATACATATGTATACCCAATTTTCATAAGTTTTCACCAACCGGTTCATTTTTTATGAATAAAAGTTTGAAAATTGGCATAATCTGAAAAAATAGGTAAGGGGTACCCCTTACGATTTTTTCGATTTTTGGCCATTTTCAGTAATTTTGCTCTAGAGCTTGTATGCGGTGTTCAAAAATGATAAAAATTGGTGTGTACTGTACTTATGTAATTTTGCCCGTAGAATCGAATGGTGCTATCGCCAAATTCATATCTCGACCCCATTTTTGGGTTATTACCCAAAAATGGGCAGTTCTGAGAAAAACTTTAAAATCTAAATATCTCGAGAACGAAAAGAGATATCGACCTGCGGTTTCAAAATTTGGAATCAGGCGCATTGAGAAGTATCTAGATACATAAAAATTAGATTTTTGAAAATTTTGAAGTTTTTTATCTGAAATCGGGTATATTGAGTTTTGGGGCAATAATTCAAAAATGGGTCGTGATATGAACTTGGCGACTTCATTATTCGATTCTACGGACAATAATACATATGTATACCACTTTTCATAAGTTTTCACCAACCGGTTCATTTTTTATGAATAAAAGTTTGAAAATTGGCATAATCTGAAAAAATAGGTAAGGGGGTACCCCTTACGATTTTTTCGATTTTTGGTCATTTTCAGTAATTTTGCTCTAGAGCTTGTATGCGGTGTTCAAAAATGATAAAAATTGGGTGTACTTATGTAATTTTGCCCGTAGAATCGAATGGTTGCTATCGCCAAATTCATATCTCGACCCATTTTTGGGTTATTACCCAAAAATGGGCAGTTCTGAGAAAAACTTTAAAATCTAAATATCTCGAGAACGAAAAGAGATATCGACCTGCGGTTTCAAAATTTGGAATCAGCGCATTGAGAAGTATCTAGATACATAAAAATTAGAT